>CM062817.1:1616472705-1617704349 GCA_031772625.1 Pinus tabuliformis | reverse complement strand
AAATTCATGTCCGACCCGGGAGCTTTTGAAAATGTCGCTCCCCACTCCCGCTTCTGCTCCAGCTCCCAAGTTAAAACCGTTCTCCACTATACCTGACTTGAAAGTTTGTTCTCTATACATAGTCACAATGCATCCACACATGTCCTCTTTACAGTTTCTGCAGCTTTATTTTAAATCTTTTGCAATTGAGTTGGCAGTTCCGAACTATCCATGTAACCATAGTTTTCTTTTACTGATTAATAGTTTGCATAAATGTAACCTGAAATTGTTAAGTCTTTTAGATACAGCCTCCAGTATTTTACAGGATGAAGACTTGAGGTAGTTTATTTCTGTGTGATTTCATTCCGATGTGATAAGAGACGTACCATTTAAGTTGCTTTTGACTGACTATTGGACATATTTTGTTAACAACAACTTTTATTGATGCTTTAATGTTATCAACCATTTTTTATATCTTTTTTAAAAGCAATTTTAATAGAAAAGTTAGGTTCTTTAAAACTTTATCTGAGCTTACATTTATGTTATTCTTTATATAACTAATGTTTCCAAATATGAACTCTTACAGTACACTCAATTATGGGAGTGAACTGCCACTGGCACAAGGGATTAATTTTGGAGGTTAAGCATTTTGAATCCTGTGAGTATTGTCTGGTGTTCTGTGAAGAATAATTTATATTTTCGAGCTTACATTTGGCAGGTACAATAAGATTTATAATTCTTTATTCATCAAAAAAATCAATGGGTTTTTTTGCGTTGTTTAAATTGATTTTTGTAACCAGCGGGAACTGCTGTTCATCTCACCCTTTTTAAACTTTTCTTACAGGCAGAGATATTGCTCAAATGCACTCTTGATTTTGAAATATGTAGAATACCAGCAAAAGTTGCTCTATGCAGGTGCTTCTTGTTGGAAACCAAAAATATTTAGTAGCACCATCCAGTGGATGACAAGATACAGTGTTGGAAATATTCAAAGTACCATCCATTCTACAAAGATGCGTTATTTACGTAGAGATGATATCAATAAATAAATTCAACAAGCCTTACTTTAATCTTTTTGTCACTGCTCAACAATTACATATCTGGCAGAGCATAGCTTTGCCTTTTTAACATTAGTCCAAAAATGGGCCGAAATATCCCATTTACCATCTGTTCTGCAGAAATGCATGATTTATATGGAGATATTAAAAATAAATGAATCCAATGCGTGTTATTTTTAGTTTTGTTCTATTATCACTGTGAGGCAGAGAATAGTCATGCTCTTTCAACATGGGGAAAGGCCTCACATTTCTGAATACTGTTTCTCTTAGATACTGCTTTACATCTACAATCCTTGAAAATATTCATGATTATAAAAGATAGCAAAATTGCTGGACATACGTGCTGATGTACTGTTTCTTCAGACTGTCTTTTGGGAGGACAAGACCTGATCAGGGATCTTATTTAACAAGTGTATAAGTCCATACAAGTAGCTTTTGTTCATCCATAAGATCCTTGCAAGATACAACTATCACGTTAGAAGTGACTCTAATGTCATCCACCATTGTAATAAGTAACAACCTTTGCCAGCAACACGTTTCTCTGTTTTATTTTAGCCTAAGCTTTACCAATCAAGAGCCAAAAATGTTTCTTCCTTCGGACATGTTAGAGAGGTTAGATCCGACCTTTATGATGTTAAAAGAAAACTAATCAGTGCACCTTGTATAAGTACTAAAGATTGTAATCCGTTATCAAGCCATACTATAGAAGCTTCACCTCCTCAGGCATTTTTGCAGCTATGAAATCTTTTTTCTATTAATCTGGAATGGCCTGGATCGTCCTAAGGTTATTAACCCCACCCTAAGAGGAGAGCCAAATGTCCTTGCTAAATTTTTCCTATCAACATGAGCCACTTCCAAGTCAAGTCCTTTTCATCGATAATGATGTGGGATGCCATACCAAAATCTTCAAACAAAAACCTACCTACTATTGAACTAAGATAAAAAATTTGGGTAAAAGCAGATGATGCGAAGAAACTGGAATTTTTTTGAAAGCTAGAATAATTGGGACCCTGCCATCACACTAAACCAGGGAGAATGATGCTTAATGAACAGTCTGCATTGACCATAATTAGGATGAGTGAAAGGCTTCCAAAGTAAAATCCCAACTGTGAAAAAGACATGGGAAAAAAACCATGAGACATATCACCTCTAGGACATAAAGATCAATGCAGGATTCAAGTACTCTAGTTCTATTCACGGTGTCTTTGCCCAATCAAAATCGACCGTTCACCGAAGGTGAAAATTCAAATTTGATTAATATTTTCACATTGATACATCCAAGTTTGCTTGTTTTTCTACCAACATATCGATGATTCTGCGTAATTTGAATAAAAAAATATTGTCATTAATGCTTTTACTGGTATTCATATTTAAGAATATTGGAAACCTTGTGTTGTGAAGAAAAAAACTAAATTTTAGGCTTGAAATAGCTCAGCCCATTTTCCGGTAATAAGTGCTCACTGTTTTTTCAAGAAAGGAAAATTACACTTAATAAGACGATTTTTTTATTTTTTTAAAAGACAGTTTGAAACAATAGGTTGGCTATGATATATTGTTAAATATTTGTATTAAAAGCGTTATTATTTAGAAGAGTGTTGCTGTTTAATGAAATTTATGACAGGGCATACTTCTAACCATCATCTCTATTGATTTTATATCAGTGTTTTTCCATTTCCACAACTTCCCAGAATGGAGCACCCAGAAAACTCCAGACAACACACGTAGAAAATGCAAATGTTGTTGCTAAGGTATATACGATGTATGAACATATGCCTAGAGAAGGCAAGTGTTGTTAGTATTTTGAAGGCAAACTGGTACCATATCATAAACTACATGAAAAGAAACACTTTTATAAAAAATAAGAATTCTCATACAAATATTTAATAACATATCACAGCCTTGTTGTATGAGCACCTTGAGGACAAAAAACATTATATTCCTCATATGGAAGATAAAATATCTTTTTTATGGAAAAAATACAATAAATTGAATTTTTTATCATATTTAAAAACTAGAATATAAGTACTTCATAATGTTCTTATTCATTACTTGCATCCAACTATTAGGTTGGATTGCTCTCTAAATTAAAAGCATCTATAGAGAATGAGATTCATATTCATGAAATATACATAATGAAATGGATAAAAGAAGTTTGACTAAAATGACACCAACATGTTATTCTCACAATAGACCTCAAATGGTTGGGGTGGCAAGTGCAAGGAGGGTTGTTCTTCACCCTAGAGGAACATGTGTGTATTCTTACGCTTTGAGAAAGCCACTAGTAACCAAGCATGATCTTATGCCTTATTTAAGGGGTGAACCTTACTATCACTCTAAATCTTCACTCTTAATCATCCTTGGCGATTTAAAGAGTACAATAAGGCATTTATGAGTAGGATCTTCTCCTTTGGACCACAAGCTATGTTTAGTCTTCAAACATATTTGTGTTAGATTTCCTTAAAACCTAGTAAAGTAATTTGCAATTTCTAAGTGTAAAAACCTAGAAATATAAACAATTGATATTTTGGAAACTTAAATCACAAACACATTTTGTTTTCTAACATGCATAGGGGACAATATATCAAAACACAAACACATCAAACCATAGAGCACAAGATATACCCAGGATGTTGAGAAATCCAAAGCGTGGCAAGTTAATCGATTTCTCTTATTATGACATTATCTTGTGATGTTTCATTCTTATTATTCTTTCTTTTGATTTATCTTTTGTTATCATCAAGACTAATGCCAAACAACAAATAATAGAGGACACGGGATGTAGGCACGCAGTCAGGGAAAAACCCCACTCTAGGTGAAAACCTAGTCAAAATTCTTCCTTCAGTAGATTGAAAACAAGATGAGACGACCAAGACCTTCACAACCTATGCCAAAGACTTCCTCCATCAAGTCAACCTTGCATTTTTTTTAGTTGTTTGATACCTCAGATCATTGGTAGATCTCCACAAGCAGTTGTATTGAGTTCCTTTTCTTCAACGAGTTGTAGACCGAATGTACTTCTTTATTGAACTTGTATTACTTCAGTCCACAGACATGTCACTGCTTCGACCCTTATACATGTCACTGCTTCTTATCAATGCTCCAGCCCATGTACATATCATTGCTCTGACTATATCAGTGCTTTAACGTATGTACATATCATTGCTCAGACCATACACATGTCACTGAGCCTGAATTCTTCTATAGCGAAGTTATGATTGTGACTGTAACTTCACTGAAAATTTATAAACCTAATCTCCGAAATTGATCTAATTTGATTTTCTTGTAGCATAGAAATACATCACTGTGACATTCGAATCTCTTTCTGATATTTTCCACCGAACTTGCAATTTGCATTTTCTTTTATGATTTCACTATGAAATTATCCGAATCTCTTCACTGTATTTGATGCAAAGACCTCATGCTTATATATATAGTTGTTTGTCCATCATAAATGAGCCGACATGAGTTCATGAAGAGAAGTGTCTTTATAAGGTTAGGCCAACATGAGTTCATTGAGGGAAGCCAACTTGATGATGATTCTTTTTGAGGCCGACAACAAGGAGACTTTGATGGAGGAGTCTTTGACCAAGCACAAATTGATTTTGACAACAACCTAAAGCCTACAATGGAGGCTTGACCTAAAACAATTGACCCGAGCATGAAACACATGCTTTAACAAGTCAATTCAATTAATAATAAAATTATTTTTTCTTTTGACAAATATATTACATTTTGACTCAAGTACAATTATGAAGACCAAACCTAGTTACATTCTTCAACACTCTCTCTTAACTAGGGAGGTATTCATATTTACATATAACCATAGAGGTACATGGAAGATCTCAAAACACATAATATACGAAGAAGTTTAGGCACCGCAATGCCATGGACTAGATTCATGC
Source organism: Pinus tabuliformis (assembly GCA_031772625.1). Classification (NCBI taxonomy): domain Eukaryota; kingdom Viridiplantae; phylum Streptophyta; class Pinopsida; order Pinales; family Pinaceae; genus Pinus; species Pinus tabuliformis. The sequence continues at coordinate 1,617,699,410 of CM062817.1, read as the reverse complement.
CCAGGGCAATCTATCCAAGGTCTCTCAATAATTTAGGCATCGTAATGCCACGGGCTAGGTTCCTGACCACGACAATCTATTTGAGTGGGACTAAAATCGACTAAAGCTTTCAACCTCTCTACGTACCATCAGGCTTACTTACTAACCATCAACCCAGGTATCTAGGTGTTTATCTGAGGTTAGAGCTCCATGAGCAATGCCACCCTCCCTACTTCAAGAACTAGACATAAACACAAAGTGTCGGCCAGATGTCCTCCTAGGCAATGTCTCACTCACCAAGCCTCAACTTCCTGATTATTCCAATCGGTAACAAATCCTCCCTAATCAAGTAGATCGGTAACAAATCTCTCCAAACAAATTGATCGACAACACTAAGCATGTAAAAACATGGTATCAAACTTCCAAGAGATTTACCTGTACAAACACAACCCCAATCAGTAACAAACTTTCGAATATAAATAGATACAAACCTCTGGGGTCTTCCAGACAACTTGATGTTGCTTCTCAACTTTTCACAATAGGACTTAGAGCTTTCCAAATGAATCTTGGCAGGAGATTCTTCAACCATTCAACGTCCTTTCCTACTTTTCATGCAGCAACATATTCTACAAATAGATCCAGCTTCTTCTTATTTCAGCAGCCCTTTAACATGCATTCTCCAATTTTTCTTCTCTCACTCATGGCCTTCACTAAAACTTATAGTTGTTAGTCCTGGTCTAGTGCATGACACATGAAGTAGAGAACTATATCCATCACTCCCTCTTAATCAGAGAGGATCTAATCATTCCTATACAAAGAATATTCTCAAGCTTCCTCTTATCCTAGGGAGATCAACTTTCATCCAGGGTCCCTCTCAACTTAGGGGGCTCAACTTCTTTTCCACGACATTGGAGAATCTTTCATGGCTTCCATCCTTCTCATCAGAGTTATCATGATCATCTTCATTCACATCAACATCTTCACCATCTTGAATCACCATCTTGAAGATTGTGTACCTGCACAACTAGATAGCAAGTACAACCAAATATATAGAAGCATGAAGTTAACCATATCAAAATCATGGAAGCATTCAACTTTATATATCAGATGCCCAAACTTAATTGCATACAAGAGACACATACTCTTCAACTTCTTGCTAAGGTTTTTGTCATAAACCCTAGACTACTTCATCAAAATTTTGAGCATTTTATAACCACCTTCATTACATCTAGGGTTTCAATGTTTCTTCTAGAGGTATGACATACCTTACTACATTGTATAGCAAACCTTAGAAACAATTCAGATAAATATAGATCTATAGTGCATCTAGCAACTTTCAAAATTCAAATGTTAGACTTCCTACTAGGATTTCACACAAACCCTATATTTCATACGTGAGCTCCAATAATCATTCACAACTTATCAACATGACTAGCTTCTACTAGGGTTTGATGTAAACCCTAGATTTCTCATTTACAAATTCTCAACAATCACTATATAGATTCTTAGATTCCAGACCGTTATACATACTAGAGAATTTAACTACTACTAGGGTTTAGCTGCAATATCCTAAATTTCTCAAACATCCTCCTAGACTATCAAACTTAGATAAGGGCTTAGATTAAACCCTAAGACTTAAGACCAACAATAATTAGGTCAATACACATATCTAGGAATTCATCATCATGTGCAGGCACATCATATGTCAGGCGATATTAATATATTAAACATATACCGACCTAGACCAGGCTAGGGATTCAATCGATGGACACATAAGACAGAACAAAGGTTTTTCTTATAGACTCAACCAAACCCTAATGATCTAGGGTTTCATAACATAGCAAAGCAACCCTACTATACCAACACTTCAAAGGTTTGGGATCTTAGACAACATCATTCAACCCTAACAAGTTAGGGTTTTCATGATCATACCAAAACCCCAAACATGACATCATCATTAAAAACTTCAAATAACATTTCCCAATAACCCTAAGCAGGCTAGGGTTTCACACATTATCATTAGCATACCCTTAAGTTAGGGTTTTCCAGAGAACCTTTCTAGGGTCTATAAGAACAATCAAGGATGTAAGGAGGGTAGATTTATCAAATGATGAATCACCCTAAACAAGAATCTTTATGATTCAAGACAGCTAGACATAACGATGTTAGTAATGTAACACAAATTTCAAAATAAGATGAACATACTTTTTTATATTAAGAGAATTTTATAAGGTGTATAGTTTAAGACATACCTGGAGATGTTCTTTGACAAAGCTTGGAAGGATTCATTGAAGTGTCTTCTTTGTATTGAGCCATGATCTTTTATACCTATAATACATAGTTACAAGCAAAACATGTGATACCAAGAACATGATTTAATTTTTCAAGTTATATCTTCTACATAATCATGGAGGATGGAATCATATGATATTAAAATTCAAGTTATTCTTTCTTCCAATCAATATTAGGACTTTTGCTTGACATACTAGATTACTTGTAAACCCTAGAAGATATTGGTTAAGGTTCTAGTCCAAAGTTTTTGTGTGTTATCTAGGGAATACAATCTTTACCCAAGAGTAGCTATAAAAAAGGATTATATGAACCATTTAAAATTAGAGATATTAAAAATCTAAAAGTTTGTGATTATGCGTACCTTGTGTTTACATACCCTTGATCTTGATAGCCCATTAGACTTGTTGCAATGACAATACTTACTTGATTTCTTTGAATTTGGTTACTTGTACTTAGATCCTCAAAGAATGATTTCTTTAAGATGCTTCCTTATGCTTGAGCTCGTATAAGACTTGTATTTCTTTTTCCATAGGGCAGACTTCATATAGTCTTCAAATGAATGCTTTTGCTTTATCAAATCCTCCTTTCGTTGCCTTCAACAATAGGCCTAGTACCAATTATATATATATGAGGCTTCTATAATAGTCTTTTAGAATATGTTGAAGAGACTTTTAGACATCGGTCTTGTGATGACTCAGTCCATAGTTTCTTCACTGTAATATAACACCAAAATCATGTCTCTTGTTTCCACCGAAGAACTTCTCTAAAGTTTGAGCGAAGTTTACATCCTCATTCTTTGAAAATTATTTAAACATGTCTCCTTAAGATATACCGAAATCCTCCTTCTTCAAGGTGTCTTGATATGGTGAATAAACACTGAACTAGCTCACTGTAATTTTTACAGAGCCCAGACTTCTCGGACCTTTTGAAATGTGTTACTCAACCCTTCAAGATGCCTTTGAATCCTAGTTTTATTAGCCCAAAAAATGTCCTTCTTGATCTAACTGACTTGATCTTCAAAACAAAAATAGAACCTTTCATTGAGAATACTTCAAAGATGTATAAGTGATCTTCAAACTGCCTTTGATCATGACCTTAGCTCTGAAACCATGTTGAGAAATCCAAAGCGTGGCAAGTTAATCGATTTATCTTATTATGACATTATCTTGTGATGTTTCATTTTTATTATTCTTTCTTTCGATTTATATTTTGTTATCATCAAGACTAATGCCAAACAACAAATAATAGAGGACACGAGATGTAGGCACGTAGCCAGGGAAAAACCCCACTCTAGGGGAAAACCTGGTCAAAATTCTTCCTTCAGTAGATTCAAAACAAGATGAGATGACCAAGACCTTCACAACCTATACTAGAGACTTCCTCCATCAAGTCAACCTTGCATTTTCTTCTTCAGTTGTTTGATACCTCAAATCATTGGTAGATCTCCACAGGCAGTTGTACTGAGTTCCTTTTCTTCAACGAGTTGTAGACCGAATGTACTTCTTTATTGAACTTGTATTACTTCAGTCCATAGACATGTCACTACTTCGACCTTATCATTGTTTCAGCCCTTATACATGTCACTGCTTCTTATCAATGCTCCAACCCATGTACATATCACTGCTCTGACTATATCAATGCTTCAGCCTATGTACATATCATTACTCCAACCATACATGTCACTGAGCCTGAATTCTTCTTTAGCAAAGTTATGACTATGACTGTAACTTCACCGAAAATCTATGAACGTAATCTCTGAAATTGATCTGATTTTATTTTCTTGTAGTATACAGAAACCCATAACAATGACATTCGAATCTCCTTTTGAGAATTTTCACTGAAGCTGCAATTCACATTTTCTTCTATGATTTCGCTCTGACACTAATCTAAATTTGTTATATCCCTATACTACTAGTGTAACCCCTTATTGTTATTAATGCAAAACCCCCTTATTGTATTGGTGTGCCCATGTAGTCCCCATGTTATTATTGCGCCCCATAAAATCCCACTATTGTTATTGTTGTGTCCCTACAATATTATTGTTATGTAGGCTCTGATTATATTGGGACCACTTAGACTCCTATCTATAGAAAGGAGGTCTTGTCATTTGTATCATCTAAGAATTGTTCATTTGTGTAATGTAAAGGAGGTTTCCCCCTCGAAGAGGCTGATTTTGAAGTTGTTGATCTATCTTTTCTATCTTTTTGTGAGTTGGTTTCATAACATTTGGTATTAGAGCTTTGGATTCTAGGGTTTCGCTGCTCCAAATAGGTCATCATGGAATTTTCGCAATAACATGTTTTATACGACGTTTCAGAAGCTGAAATTAAAACCATTTGAGCCGAAATCATGATAAACCTCAGGTCCAAATTTCAGATCTTGTATCGCTATATTTTCGGGGATATGATCCAAGGATGTTAGGGTTTTTGCCTGTTCCCGAATTACATCCCAAACAAGTGACCTTGGGAAAATTGTCATAACTTTCTCTCTAAGCATCGTATTGAAATTTCGTTAGAAGCTACAGAAAGAGGACAGAATGTAGTTTTTTGTGTATTGTTTTCAGGTCTGAAGTCGAAACAGTGACACGTGGCACTTCATACAAGTTCGCTCTACTCAAAATGTATATAAGTCATCTTGGGAGATTGGGCATAACTCTTTCTTGGAGAATCCAATTTCGATTAGATTGGTGGCATTGGAAAGAGGACATAGAGGGATACCACAGGTTGCAATTTTAGACCTTGGAGATCCGAAATTTCAGAGATACAACAGATTCAAGATTGAGCTCCTAAAAGCAAGAAAAAGAATGACTTGAATCAAGAAAATAGAAACACCTAGTAAGCAAAATTGGAGGGATGATTTGAAGAATGTGATCGAAGATATGATCAATACAATAAATGGTATAGAAGAAAAATTGAATGGCAACATGGAATATTTGAATAAAGACATGGAAGGTTTGAAGGAAGGTGGGACAAAGTCACTACAAGAAAGGCTTCCTAATGCCGAAAAGGTAGTAGAGGAAACTCATGATGAGAACAAAAGAAATGTTAATCATGATTTCATAAACTTTACGTTGGAATGAAAACCCACCATATTCCAAATATAGATATGAGGAAATTTGATGGCAAGGATCTGGTAACTTGGATACTACATATGGAGCAATATTTTGATCTACATGATGTGCAATGCCACAAAAGGTACGTATTGCATATTTATATTTAGAACCAAATCAGTTTGTATGGTATAGAGGGATTGTTCTCATAAACCACTTGTCACCTGGTCAATTTTCATGGAGGAAATGATAGCACATTATGAAGATACAAAGAGAAACACCTTCTTTAGCCAATTAATAAATCTCAAACAAAAGGGTTCAATGGCAAAGCACATTGAGGACTTCCAAAAATTGAATATAAGGGTAAATGATATTCCAGAGAAGCATAAGATTGAAGTCTTCATAGGGACTTTAAATGATAACATCCAACATGAGGTTTGCCTTTGGGAACCTGATTCATTGGAGAAGGCATACAGGTTGGCAATAAAAAAGAGCAAAAGGGTTTTGTTACAATTGTGGTAGAAAATAAACTAAATGTCATAAGTGTGTTGAGAATAAATTAATTTACATAGATGGGGAAGAGGAGCAAGAAAAGGAACAAGAAATGTCAAAAGAATAGGATATACACCAAGAACCAATCTCAGAGAAAGAAGAAATGAATCTAACCATATCTTGTAATGCATTGATAAGAATTACCACTCCTCAAACTCTCAAGATAGAAGGGCATATCAAGAAGAAAAAGGTAATAGTGTTGATTGATTCGGGTAGTACCCATAATTTTATTCATTGTAAGATAGCAAAGGAATTGAATGCTTCCTATATCTAGCACTAGAGTGTCAAGTAATGGTTGCAAATGGAGGAACCATAAATTTCTCCAGAAAGTGTCATAATATCAAGCTATCCATGGGAGAATATGTCTTGAATAGTCCAATGCTTTCCATTCCAATGGGTGGTGCTAATGTTGTACTAAGATTCCAATGGTTATAGTCTTTGGGGACGATAGATTTCAATTTTCAAGAACTTTTCTTGAAATTTTTTTGGGAAGGAAAGGAAGTTGAATTATGGGGTATCACAAGGAAACTAAAAAAGATAATCATTTCTAATGGCATGAAAAAGATTCTAAAGAGAGAAGAACATGGCGTAATTGCGCAATTATGTTCACTAGAGGTTCAAACAATGAAATCATCTATTTCTCCAGATCTCCAAAAAAAATTGGACAATCATTCCAAGGTATTTGAGACTCCCAAAGGCCTCCCACCTATTCGTGATCATGATCATGTTATTCATTTGATTCCAAGAAGTTTTCCCCCAAACATCAAACCTTACAGATATTCATATGCCCAAAAGAGTGAAATTGAATGTATGGTTGCAGAAATGCTAGAGGTTGGTATAATTCAACCTAGTCAAAGTTCTGTCTCTACTCCAGTGGTATTGGCACACAAGAAGGATGGGTCATGGCGAATGTGTCCGGATTATAGGGAGCTCAACAAGCTTACTATTAAAGATAAATTTCCCATTCTTATCATTGATGAATTACATGGAGCAATTTACTTCACCAAGTTGGATCTTTGTTCAGGATATCATCAAATCTGAATGAAGACTAAAGAAATTCCAAAAACAACATTTATAACTCACAAGGGTCATTATGAATTTTTGGTCATGCCTTTTGGCCTTACCAATGCACCTTCTACATTCCAACCTTTATCTATTCCAAGTGAACATTGGGAGGAGGTTTCAATGGATTTTATCACAAGTTTACCCAAGTCCAAATGAAAGAGTGTCATCATCGTGGTAGTTGATAGACTTACCAAGTATGCACACTTTGGTGCATTATCTCATCCATTTAAAGCCAATAAAGTTGCTACTACATTTATGGAAACAATTCAAAAGCTACATGGAAACCCAAAGATTATTGTAAGCGACAGAGATCCCATTTTCACTGGAAATTTTTGGACAGAATAATTATCTCATATCTCATCTTATCATCCTCAATCTGATGGGAAAATTGAGATAGTGAACAAATTTTTGGAAGGATCTTCATTGCTTTGTATCTAATAAGCAAACACAATGGGTCAAGTGGTTTTTTCTGGCTGAATAGTGGCATAACACTTCCTTCCATACTGTAGCAAAAATGACCCCATTTATGGCACTTTATGGATATCATCCACCGTCCATCACATCATCTTTAAAAGAAAATTCTAAGGTTCAAGTAGTGGAAGATCACATCGAGCATCAACAACAAGTTCTCAAACTCTTAAAAGATAACCTCACTTTGGCGCAGAATAGAATGAAACAACATGCAAATCAACATCGCAGCAAAAGAAGTTTTGATGTAAGTGACTGGGTATTTCTACAACTACAACCATACAAACAAATGTCCCTCAAGCAAGCTAAGAAGGATAATAAATTATCACCAAAGTATTATGGTTTGTACAAGGTGTTACAAAAGATTGGTACTATGGCATACAAATTGGAGCTTCTTGCATCTTCTCGAGTGCACCTAGTTTTTCATGTTTCATGCTTAAAGAAGGTTATAGGTAAGAAGATCCTAGTTCAAACAATATTGCTAGAACTTGACGAAGAAGGAAAATCATATTGGAACCTAAAGCAGCCACAAAAACAAGAAATTGACAGCTACGAAATCGATAATTTCAGAGTATCTCATCAAGTGGAAGAACTTACCCACTAAAGATTCCACGTGGGAGGATGATAATTTTATACAGAAGCATCCATAACTACTCAAGCATTGAGGAAAACACTTTTTGAAGGAGAGGGGCATGTTAGGTCCCTATACTACTAGTGTAACCCCTTATTGTTATTACTGCAACCCCCTTATTGTATTATTGTGCCCATGTAGCCCCCATGTTGTCATTATTGTGCCCCATAGAAGCCCACTATTGTTATTGTTGTGCCCCTACAATATTATTGTTATGTAGGCTATGATTATATTGGGACCACTTAGACTCCTATATATAGAAAGGAGGACTTGTCATTTGTAGCATCCAAGAGTTGTTCATTTATGCAGCAACATAGAGGTTCCACCCTCGAAAGAGATTGATTTTGAAGTTGTTGATCTATCTTTTCTATATTTTTGTGAGCTGGTTTCAATTGTATTTGATGTGAAGACCTCATGCTTATATATATAGTTGTTTGTCCATCGTAAATGAGTCGACATGAGTTCATGAAGGGAAGTGTCTTTATAAGGTTAGGCCAACATTAGTTCATTGGGGGAAGTCGACTTGATGATGATTCTTTTTAGGCCGACAACAAGGAGACTTTGATGGAGGAGTATTTGACCAAAAAAATTGAATTTAACAACAACCTAAAGCCTACAATGGAGACTTGACCTAAGACAATTAACCTAAATATGAAACCCATGCTTTAACAAGTCAATTCAATTAATAATAAAATTCTTTTCACTTTCTTTTGACAAATATATTACATTTTGACTCAAGTACAATTATGAAGACCAAAAAATTATGAAGATCGAAGCTCTATTTAGTCTTCAAACATATTTGTGTTAGATTTCCTTAAAACCCGGTAAAGTAATTCACAATTTCTAAGTGTAAAAACCTAGAAATATAAACAATTGATATTTTGGAAACTTAAATCACAAATACATTATTTTTTCTAACATGCATAGTGGACAATAAATCATAACACAAACACATCAAACCATAGAACACAAGATATACCTGGGAAACCCCAACTCCAGGGAAAACTTGTAACGTTGTGTGTGTGTGTTTTTTTTTCTTCTGCAACAAAGGATTTTTTTCTTCTGAGAATTACAACAAGGGAAAAAATTTTCTTTTATCATAAAAATACAACTAATCAATCCTCCAAGTTAAATCGATTTGATCACTGCTCACTCGATCTACCAAAAGGTTGTGTGAATTTGCATTTTTTCTCACGTGTGCGAGTGAAAATCCTCTCCTCCAACGCACAGGTGTGAGCTAGAGTTGTGCAACTGATCTTGAGGCTAAGGCAATTCGACCTTTACTTGATCTGAATCTCTCTTGAAAAATGAACCTCTGCAAACTACTGAACTCTAGGCTCTTCCTCCGCTACGCTCTCACACCTGCTTGTGCTCAACTAACTTCCCACCAACTCGCTCTATCTCCTCTTACAATTTCGATCTCAACCCTAATATCCCTCTCAACAACTGAGTTTAAATTGTGATCAATGGCTGAGATTAAATCATAAGTTAACTTAGCAACTTTTCCCTAAGTCTAACTTTAGGAAATAGTTAACTAAATTAATATTCTACTAAAGTGGAAATTTTATGTGTTCTTTTGCTAGTCTTAGCACTTAAACAAGCATAACACTTCTTCTCTACTTCAATTAGCACTCCCTCTTAGAGAGGAAGGTCTTACACTACACCCAACTTCTCTTTGAGGTATACAAATATGGTCCCAAAAAAGTCTTGGTCAGAATGTCTATTGCTTGCTCTTTTGTTGATACATATTGGAATGTAACATTACCTCTTTGAACAATATCTCTAATGTGGTGATAACGTATGTTGATGTGCTTAGAGTGATGATCATGAAACATTGGATTTTTAGAGAGTTTGATGCAGCTCTAATTGTCACATTATATCACAGTAGGCTCAAACTCTGTCTTGAACAAGCCCACGAGAAGTTTCTTCAACCAAATAGCTTTTCACCCTACCAAACTGGCAGCCATGTACTCGACCTTAGCTAAACTCAATGTGGCTGATCTTTTCTTCTTGTTGAACAAAGAAATAGTTGTTGAACAAACATTGGATGAGCATCATGATGTGCTCTTCTTGTTTGTGGAGCCCCTTACCCAATCTACATCAGTGAAGCCCTCAAGCTTTATTGTCCCTTTGAGATATCTCAACACAGGCTTCACAGCAACCCAAATTGCTTTGGTAAGCTTGACCAAAAACTGGCTCAAAGAGTTGACTACAAAACATATATCTGGTCGTGTGTTCACCAAATAAATTATCGACCCAATCATCTGCTGGTAAAGTGTAGGATCTACTTGCTCTGATCTAAATGTATCCACCTTCCTCTAGTTTGTGACTAGAGGTGTGGTCATGGGCCTGCAATCTTGCATGTGAAATCTCTACAGAATCTGCAGAGTGTACATGCTGTATCCCACAAATATCTTTCCATAACCCTACCATATCTCCAACCCAAGAAAATAGTTCAACCCCATATCCTTCATCTCAAACTCGCATGCAAGATCTCTCTTGCACTCCTAGATGAGCTTGTTTGCTCCTATCAAGTTAGGTCATCCACATGTAGCACCAGAATAAGTGCCTCATTTCCAACAACAATGTAATATAGGTTGGGGTTCGCTTCATTCTTGGTGAAGTCCAATCCTTGAAGGTAACTGTCTATTTGAGCATACCATGCCCATGGAGCCTACTTGAGCCCATATAAGGCTCTCTTGAGTCTGCAAACGTGTGTCTCTCTGATGCATGTCTTGAATCCCTCTGATTACTCAATGTAAATCTCCTCTTCAAGAATGCCATTGAGGAAGGATGTTTTCACGTCCATTTGGTGGATCTTCCACCCATATGGAAACTAGGGCAAAGGTCTCATCATAGTCAACTCCCTCTACCTGTGAGAACCCCTTTGCCATGAATCTTGCCTAGTACTTCTTGATACTCCCATCTATTAGAAAATCAGAAAGGCAGAAAGATTTTCTCTAGTTGATAATTACTTGTGTATCTTTGAATTCTTACCATATTTCTTATGTTCCTTTTTATCTTAGTTCATCAAGTAATTATGAAAACCAAAACAAAAAGATCAGGGACACTAGATATAGGAACTCAGCTAGGGAAAAACCCCTATATAGGGGAAAACCCAGTCAAGAACTCTTCCTTTAGTAATTCAAATGAGATAGACCAAAACCCTAGACCAACAAACATTCATCCTCCACCAAGTCAGCCTTCTTGTATGTTTTAGTTCACTTCAATAGTATCTTCCTATCCAGCAGCATCAACCTAGAAACTTCAGTCCTAGCTTCACCAACAGCTTCAAAATTTTGGCCTTCCCAACAACTGTTGAATTTCTGCCCTTCTAGCAGCTTCACACGTGTTGGAAAAAGAGAAAGAATTTCGACTTCTTATGCTTTTGAGAGATCTCCTTCTCCTTCGCTATTCTTCTTTTTCTTCCCTGAAATTCATACTTTTTCTAGCCCCAGAAGTTGCACATCGAACTTGTCGTGAGTGAGTAACAAATGAGGTCAAGTTGTTGCCTTTATATAGTGATTTTTATGTCCATTTTAGGTTGACCTTTCCAATTTGAGTACAACTTCGTGGAGGAGGTCTAATTGACCTAATTTACAATAAAATAAATTTATTCTCTGACAAATAAATCCCAAGAAGGGTTCTTTACATTATGACATGGACAAGGATAGTTGACATAAGCCCTAGAAACCTTCAATGGAGACCTTGACCTAAAATCAATTGACCCAAGCATGAAACACATGCTTTAACAAGTCTATTTAATAAGTCATTCTTTTTTCTTTTTTCTTTTTTCTTTTGATAAATACATTTCATTATGACTCAAGTATAATTATGAAGACCGACACTAGTTACATTCTTCAACACTCCCTCTTAACTAGGGAGGTATTCATAATTACATATATATAAAGGTACATGGAAGATCTCCAAAATGAACTATGAAGAGTTCTAGCACACTCATTGTTGTAGGTTAGAAACCTGACCAGGGTATTCTATTTGGGTGGGACTAAGATGGACTCAAGCTTTTAACGAATCTAGGTGCCATCAGGCTTACTTGTTAACCATCAACCCAGGGATATAGGTGCCTATCCAAGGTCAAAGGTCCATGAACAACGCCACCCTCCCTCTTCGGGATCTAGACATCAACACATAGGCCGACCATATGTCCTCCTAGGAATCCACCATTCGATGCTTCAATTATCCATATCAAACTAGATATATCCATTTGTCCAAGCATGCTTCCAGAGTGTTCAACCTTTTTTTGGAGAGATTTATCTATACAAACACAAACCCCAATCAACAATAAAATTTCAAATATACATACAAGTAAACACAAACCTTCAAGGTCCTCATTCATTCGGATGTTGCTTTTATCATCAAGTTATACATATGGAATTTGTTGGAAGTTTTCTTCTTCTTTCAATTCTTCCGAAGCACCAAATATATTGCAGATCTATTCATTCTCTGATTTCTTCTACAAGGTATCTATCATAGTATGATCTCACTCTCAATTGGGGAGATGTACTCTTTTCTTCTAACCATACTTCCTCTTAACTTAGGGAGATCAATAGTTTCTTATTTTATAACATCGGAGAAGCTTCAACCTTTCATGACTTTATCAAGGTCATCTTGATCATCATCATTCTTATAGCTTTGTTTCATCATGTTCATAAACATCTTCAATCACGAACATCTTCAATATCTTGAAGATCATATACTTTCAAAACTATAATCGCAAGTACAACAAAGTACAAATATACGAAAGCATGAAGTTAAATAAATCATATTACTATAATGGAAGCATTCAAACATTCAAACTTTAGACACCAAATGCCTAATCCTAGTTAGGTTCATAATCAATAAAAGACATACTAAACTTCAATTTCTATCTAGGGCTTTGGTATCAAACCCCCAGACTTTATCATCGACAAAAAGCCTTACAATTAAATCATAGTACTATACATCTAGGGCTTCAATATTACTTTCATAATTGTATGACTTACTCTATTAGGGTTTGTTGCAAACATTAGATTTTATCGTCAAAGCAAATTCATATCAACAATTGAAAACAATATCACTATCTCCTAGAATATCAATCTCTACGATGGTTTTGTTACAAACCCTATATTTTACAAATTAAAACATGAGTATCAACAATTAAGTTCACATACTCGAATATATCTAGGATTTCATACTAGCATCCCACAACAATATCTACTAAATGAACCCAATACACAAACATTAATACATCAAAGTTATATATACAACAAATTTCAGTGGGATAGGGTTTCGATCAAACATAATAACATACACCTAGGGTTTCATTCCTAGGATCTTACTATAGTCATTATAGGGGTTTTTCTCATAAACCCTATTTTACCAAACCCTAAATATATAGAGTTATAATACATAACTTAGACATTAACAACAAACCCAAAAGAAATGGATTTTCTATAACAATACCAAAATCCCTAAACATAGAATGAATAGTTTTTCTAGATTTCATCAACAACCCTCAGTAGACTAGTGTTTCATAATCAATATTGACACACCTTTAGGTTAGGGTTTTATAGTGAACCTTTTAGTGTTCCATAAGAATTATCAAATGATAATGTAATGAGGGTAGACACAATATAATGATTAATCACCCAAACAAGAATCTTTGAGATTCAAAACCCTAGAAATAACGATGTTAGTAATGTAAAGAAAAATTTCAAAGAAAAATGATCGCACATTTTATATGAAGAGAACTTTACAACAAAGTTTATAGTTTAAGGCATACTTTTGAGTTGTTCCTTAACAAACATTTTATGAAATCAAATCTTGATTGGCTTCAATAGAACTTCTTTCATCCTTCAAGTCTATCCTTTGAAGTCTCCTCCATAACCCTTGAGCAATCAACAAACTTTCCTATTCAAAGAAAATATAAAGAGAAAGCTTATTAATATACAATACAAACAACAATGGATGTAAGGAGGAAACCAAACATGAAAAGATGAAACCAAGAATAGAATACTTATCTTTTCGTAAAATGGTGGAGGCTCCCTCTTGTTGAGAAATCAATGCTAGTAAAATTATGGTTTGATTCCTCTTTCTTGATAATTACTTGTGAATTACGTTGGCTTCTTTTACTACTTTATTATATTATCTTACATCAATTAATTACCATATTATGTGTGTATGAAGATCACAAAAATAAGAGACAAAAGATATAGGCACTCAGCCAGCGCAAAACCCCTATCTAGGGGAAAACCCAGTCAAACATCTCCCTTCAGTGGTTTTCACAAGACAAGACAAGATAATCCAAGACTCTTCAACTTAGACACAGACTAACTCCAATCACTAAGTCAGCCCTTCCTTCCAAAATCTTCGATCTACATCTTCAACCTTGCAGCAACAAAATTTCGACCTTCCCAACAGCAGAACTTTGACCTTGCCAGCAACAGAACTTTGACCTTCCCAGCAGTAGAACTTCAACCCCAGCAGCATCCCAGTAACTTCGTATGGATTCAGAGAGAGAGATATCCCAAAAACTTCGACTTTATTCTTCTCCTACAATTCTCCTTCTTCTCTTGGAACTTCACACTTTTTCTGCTCTTCCTTCTTGTGTATCAAACTTGTTGAGTGAGTGAGAAAATGGATCAAAATACACTTCTATATATAACCTATTATGTGGGTCAAATTTCCCTAATGTAGGCCGAATTCATCAGGAAAGGGTTGACTTGGTGTGGAGGTGACAAATGACTTATTTCAGTCAATTAAAATTGTTTTTACATGATTCAAAAGCCCAAGAAGGGTCTCATAAAATGGACAATGACTCAAGACAAAACTTGGAAGTCCTTAGTGGGGACTTTGACGTATAACATGATGACCCAAGCATGAAACCCATGATTTAATAGTAATAATTTCCTTTTCTTTCTTTTGATAAATACATTTCATTATGACTCAAATACAATTATGAAGACCGAACCTAGTTACATTCTTCAAGACTCCCTCTTAACTAGGGAGGTTTTCATAAATACACATATAAATGTATACAAGTACATGGAAGACCCCAAAACACATAAACCACGAAGATTTTAGGCATACACGGTGCCACAGACTAGATTCTTGACCCGGGAAATCTATCTGGGTGGGACTAAGATGGACTAAATCTTTCAGCCTCTCTAGGTACCATCAGGCTTACTTTCTAACCATCAGCCCACGGAACTGGGTGCATAATGCAAGGTTAGAGCTCTATGACCAACTTCACCCTCCTTACTTTGGGAACTAGACATCAACACATAGGTCGGCCAAATGTCCTCCCAGGAATTTTGTATTACACAATATGCCTCATCAAATCTCTTCCAAATTCTTGTCATCAACGAGATTAGTAATATCAACCAAACCAAGCATGATTCTAAGATATTCAAACATTTTATTAGGAATAGACTTTATTAACACATCAGCTACCTGTTCGTCGGTCGGGACATATTGTAGCTTCACGATCCCATCTTGTACTAAGCTTCTAATGTAGTGGTATGTATAGTTGATATGATTTGTCCTTGCATGGAACACAGGATTTTCATACATCTTAATGTTTCTTTGATTATCACAATTTATCACGGTAGGACTTAGAGGGTTCCCAAACAAATATGACACAAGTTTCCTTAACCATACAACCTCCTTTCCTACTTCACATGCAACAACACACTCTACTTCAGCACTACTCAAAGCAACAGGATATTGTTTTCTACTCATCCATGAAATCATATCAAATCCCAAACTAAAACATCCACCTGTAGTGCTTCTTCCATTGGTTTCACTGCCACCCCAATCAAAATTTGTAAAACCTATTAATTTGACTTCCTTGTTGTCATACTTTAGGAAATTATGTATAATGCCACGTAGATAACTTAATACATGCTTGGTAGCTATCCAATGATCATGACGAGGCTCCAACTGAAATTGACTAAGAATGTTGACAGCAAAACACATTTTTGGTCTAGTGCTTACCAAATACATCAAAGAACCCACCAACTTAACATAAGTAGTAGGATCCACGACACTGGAGTCAGAGCTTCTCAACTTCTTGAGATTGGTGATCATGGGAGTATTCATGGGCTTGGAATCCATCATACCGAATTTATGCAATAACTTGATTATATAGTAGGATCTACGACACTGGAGTCAGAGCTTCCCAACTTCTTGAGATTGGTGATCATGGGAGTATTCATGGGCTTGGAATCCATCATATCGAATTTCTGCAATAACTTGATTATATACTTTCCTTGCCCCAGATATATCTTCCAAGGTTTCTTTCATACTTCCCAACCTAGGTAATAATGCCTAAGTCTTGGATCCTTCATCTCAAACTCGGTTGCCATCATCTTCTTACATTCTTGTATCATTCGCTCCACACCTGTAATAAATAGATAATATCATAGAATAATGACTAGCTCATTATCCACAACTTTGATTTAGAGGTTTGGATCAGTAGTACTTTTGACGAACCCAATTCTTAGTAGATATGTATCCATTCTTGCATACCATGTTGTAGGAGCTTGCTTCAAGCCATATAGGGCCTTCTTGAGTTTGCAAACATGAGTTCCATTTCTATTTACTTCAAATCCTTCAGGTTGTTCAATGTATATTTCTTCATCAATGGTTCCATTCAAAAATGTTGTTTTTACATCCATTTGGTGGATATTCCATCCCATTGTTGCAGCCAACGAAACTAAGGATCTTATAGTAGTATATCTTGTGGAAAGTGCAAAGATTTCCTCATACTCTATGCCTTCTTTTTGAGAGAAACCCCTTGCAACGAATCTAGCTTTGTACTTGTTAATGCTTCCATCAACAACATGTTTGATTTTGTAGTGACAACTGATTTGTCACTTTGTCTAGGAATGTTTCCCAAACCCCATTCTTCATGATGGATTGATATTATTCTTGCATTTCCTTCTTCCATACTTCTTGATGAGCAACTTTTTCAAATGTAGTTGGTTCAGCTTCTATCAGTTTTGTCATGTATGTAGCATATCCTAAATATATTTTTGGTCTTGTTGCTTTCTCTAAAAGTTCCTTTCGCAACTCCATGTCCTTCGGCATCTTCAAGAGTAGCTTTTAACCAATTTGGCTTTTCCTTGTGGGGTATGATCACATGTTGAATAGGCTCACTTGGTCCTTCTTCTTCTTTTTCTTGAATTGTAGTAGGTTTGCCATGGTGCTCTTATTCTTCAAATAGTGGTATGTCTTCGTCATCAGAATCAATAAGAATCTCTTTGGATCTTTTGTAGGCATGATTTTCATCAAGAATAAGATCCCTGCTTACTTCGATTTGTCTTCCTTCCTTGATGTAG
Source organism: Pinus tabuliformis (assembly GCA_031772625.1). Lineage (NCBI taxonomy): Eukaryota > Viridiplantae > Streptophyta > Pinopsida > Pinales > Pinaceae > Pinus > Pinus tabuliformis. The sequence continues at coordinate 1,617,682,033 of CM062817.1, read as the reverse complement.
ATTCTATATGCTTTTGAAGAAAGATTGTAGCCAACAAAGATCCCTTTAATACTTGTAGAGTCTAACTTCTTTCGCTTGTCCTTTGGAACGTGGATATATGCAAGACATCCAAAGATTCGAAGATGGTCCACACATGGCTTCCTTCCTGTGAATGCTTCTTCGGGTGTCATATTATCAAGGATTCTATGAGGACTTCTATTTTGTATATATATTGTGGTCATTGTTGCTTCTCCCCATAGAAATTTTGGTAGATCTTGATCAAAAATCATTGTTCGTATACATTCTTCAAGTGTTCTATTTTTCCTTTCTGCAACTCCATTATGTTCAGGATTGTAGGGAACAATAAGCTCCCTCTTAATTTCTGCTTCTTTGCAATATGCAATTATTTCTTTTGAAGTGTATTCCCCACCATTATCGGATCTCAAAGTCTTTATTCTTCTTTCGATTAAGGTCTCCACTTCAGATCTAAATTCCTTGAACTTTTCAAATACTTCGTCCTTTGATTTGAGTAGATAGAGCCATGTCTTTCTAGAGTGATCATCAATGAAGGTTACATAATAAAGATGACCTCCAAGTGATTTGTCAGACATAGGCCCACACACATCTGAATGAATGAGGTCCAATATTTCTTTAGACCTTGTTTCACTGCTTGTAAAGGGCTTCCTTTTATTCTTTCCTAAAGCACATCCATTGCATATTCCATCATGATCTTCTTTGATATTGGGGATGCCACTTACCATTTGGTTAAGGGAGGGGATGAACTTATAATGTATATTTCCATATCTTCTATGTCATAGCTCAATGGGATTGATTTCCATGTGAACTAGGGCTTGAGGAGATGTTGTTATAACTCTATATAGACTTCCTTCGTGTACTCCAAAAACCCTATCTTTATTGATGCTTTAATATTTACCCCAAACCAGAACCTTTCCATCTATAAAAGAAATTATATCTCCTTTATCTTCTAAGCAATAAATTGAAAGTAAATTCTTTTCCAAACCTGGAACATAGAGTATATTGTTGAGATGCAAATTTTCTCCATTTTCCAGCTTCAATGAAGTTGATCCAAGGACTTTAACTGCATAACTATGGTTGTCTCCAACTCCACAGCATAAGAATATGATTCCTTTGATAGAGTGTGAAGTTGTTTACTTTCTCATGTCATGTGCCTTGATGCTCCACTATCAGTAATCCATGTGTTGTCATCATTGAGTGATGTTGTGAGTGCAGCTAAGAACCCTTTATTTTTTACCTTATTAAATAAGTTGTAGATGATTCTTTTGATCCAACTTCCTACAATATTGAATCCCATTTTCAAGTATCTTATTATAGAGGGAGTAATATTTTCTTTCAAGCTAATAGAGTGATCTCCAATATTCTTTGACCTTAGCTCTAATACCATGTTGAGAAATCAATGTTTATAGAATTAGGGTTTGATGCCTCTTTCTTGATAATTACTTGTGAATTATGTTAGCTTCTTTTACTACTTTATTATATTATCTTTCATCAAGAAATTACCAAATTATGTGTGTATGAAGATCGCAAGAACAAGAGACACAAGATATAGGCACTCAGTCGGGTCAAAACCCCTATCTAGGGGAAAACCAAGTCAAACCTCTTCCTTCAATAGTTTTCACAAGACAAGACGAGATAATCCAAGACTCTTCGACCTAGACACAAACTTCCTCCAATCACCAAGTCAGTGCTTCTTTCCAGCACCTTCGATCTAGATCTTCAACCTTGCAGCAACAAAATCTCAACCTTCCCAACAGCAGAACTTTGACCTTCCCAACAGTAGAACTTTGACCCCAACAACAGCCCAGTAACTTCGTACGAATGAGAGAGAGAAAGCCCAAAAACTTCGACTTTATTCTTCTCCTGTAATTCTCCTTCCTCTTGAAACTTCATGCTTTTTCTTCTCTTCCTTTTTGTGTATCGAACTTGTTGAGTGAGTGATCAAATGAATCAAACTACACTTCTATACATAGCCTCTTATGTGGGTCGAATTGACCTAATGTAGGTTGACTTCATCAAGCAAGGGTTGACTTGGTGTGGAGGTGACAAATGACTTATTTGACTCAATAAAAACTATTTTTACATGATTCAAAAGCCCAAGAAGGGTCTCATAAAATGGACAATGACTCTAATGACTCAAGACAAAACCCAAAAGTCCTCAATGGGGGATTTTACCTATAACATGATGACCCAAGCATGAAACCCATGATTTAATGTCATGATAATAATAATAATAATAATAAATTCATTTTCTTTCTTTTGATAAATACATTTCATTATGACTCAAATACAATTATGAAGGCCAAACCTAGTTACATTCTTCAACACCTCTTAAGCCAATCCTTTTGAGGGATGCTTAGTAGTATAAGTCCTTGACTTATGATTATTCGACCTTTCTTTTCTTAGGTGGATCTTCATCAGCAACATTTTCATCTTTTCTCTCTCCCTTCTTATTTCTTGGATTATTAGACAATGTCTTTTGTAGTGACCCATCTTGTGACATGTGTAACATTCAATCTTGGATGGGTCCACATTCTTTTTTGGTCCTTTGAACTTCTTGAAGGTTCGCTTCTTCTTATGATGAGCAGAATAAGCATTTGAGGTGTTTTCTTCTTCCTCCTTGTTTTTTACTAACGATATTTTGGCTTCTTCTTGACTACATGCATTCCACATTTTTTCAAATGTTGGAGTATAATTCCAACTGTCAAGTCTTGATGCAAAGGCACTCCAAGATTTTGTTAGTCCTAGAAGGGCAGTAATTACGAGCTCCTTTTCTGGGACAACTTCATCTATTGCTTGGAGTTTGTCATCTTAACAGTTCTTAGTTCATTCTTGAGGCTTGTTATTTGACCAATGTTCTTGATTATGAATAACTTGGAGAGATCCTCATACATTTCTTGAGCGGAATATATGTTGGATATGTATGGAATTAGGTTATCCTTTGCTCCATCCACTATAAGGTTCATAGCCAAAATTTTGATTTCTCTAAACTTTGTTTTTTTTGCTTCACTTGATTCATTTGTTGGCTTGTTGATTTTTCCTTGAATGAGATCCAAAACTTTGTTCTTTTCAAGAATGAGGTCTATTCTCTTTTTCCAGACCCTATAGTTGGAGGCCCCTTATAATTTGTTTTATCCCTTCATTGAGTTTGACATAGTTCCTATAGATAATAATCTTTTCACTATATATGGTCACCTTGAATTTTCCTTGATCTCTTTTTCCTCAATAGATCTTTAACCTACCTTTTTCTTCCTTCTTTACCCTAGCTTTGAAACCATGTTAGAAAATCAAAAAGGCAAAATTTTTTTCTCTATTTGATAATTACTTGTGATATATTTGAATTTTTATTATCTTTATTATGTTCATTTTTATCTTAGTTCATCAAGTAATTACCAAAACCAAAACACAAAGATCGAGGACACTAGATATAGGCACTCGGCCAAGGAAAAACCTCTATATAGGGGAAAACCCGGTCAAGAACTCTATTAGGTCCCTATAATACTAGTGTATTCCCTTATTATTATTGTCATTGTAGCCCCTTATTGTTATTGTTGTGCCCATGTTGTCCCCATATTGTTATTATTGTGCCCATGTTGTCCCCATATTGTTATTATTGTGCCCCATAGAAACCCACAATTGTTATTGTTGTGCCCTTACATTATTATTGTTATGTTGGCTTTGACTATATTATGACCCCTTCGACTCCTATATATATAAAGGAGGCCTTGTCATTTGTATCATCCAAGAATTGTTCATTTGTGTAATGTAAAGGAGGTTGCCCCCTCAAAAAGGTTGATTTTGAAGTCGTTGATCTATATTTTCTTCTATTTTGTGAGAGGGTTGCATAACAATTGGTATCAAAGCTTTGGATTCTAGGGTTTTAATGCTTCAAACAAGTCATCGTGGTATTTTCACTATAACTTTTTTTCTATGACGTTTCAGAAGCTAAAACTAAAACCCATTTGAGATGAGATCTTGATGAACCTCAGGTACAAATTTCAAATCTTGTCTCGCTATGTTTTCAGAGATATGATCCAAGGCAGTTAGGGTTTTTGCAGGCTCCCGAATTATATCTCAAATAGGTCTGAAGGTCAAAATAGGGACACATTGCACTTCATACAAGTTCGCTCTACTGAACCAGTCTATAATCTGGTCATCGTGGAAGATTTGAAATAACTCTTTCTTGGAGAATCCAATCTTGATCAAACTTGTGGGGTTGGAATGAGGACTCAGATGGTTGCCACAGGACGAAATTTCAGACCTTGGAGATCCGAAATTATAGAGATACAATAGATTCAATACCAAGATCCTAAAAAGCCAAAAAAGGTGTGTAGTCTTTTTAAAATTTTGCGTAAGTTTGGTTTGAAAAATTAGTTTGAAGGAATTCAAAGGACATAGTGAAGCATAATTATCATTAATTTATGCCCTGAAGAAAGAAAATGGAAACACCTAGTAAGAAACCTGAAAGCTCTAGCATGACTCATGAAGAAGAGGAAGAAATGCAACATGATATATCAAAATTATGAGACCAAGTGCAACAAATTTCACTCTCACAAAAAGTAACAGAAGCTAAGATGGATGGTTTAAAGAAAGGCGTGGAAGCTAAGATGAATGGCGTGGAAGCTAAGATGGATGGTTTAAAGAATGGCATGGAAGCTAATATGAATGGCGTGGAAGCTAAGATGGATGGTTTAAAGAATGGCATGGAAGCTAAGATGGATGGTTTAGAAGTAAACATTGAATATTTGAAGAAAGACATGGAAGGTTTGAAAAGAGGTTTGGAAACGTTGCTACAAGAAATGCTTCCTAATGGCGAAAATGTAGTAGATGAAATTCAAGATGGGAACAAAAGAAATGTTAGTCATGATTTCATAGACTCTAACATTGGATTGAAGACCCACCATGTTCCAAAGATCGATATGAGGAAGTTTGATGGCAAGGATCTGGTAACATGGATACTACATATGGAGCAATATTTTGATCTCCATAATGAGAAAAACACACAAAAGGTGTGCATTGTGACTTTATATTTGGAACCCAATCAGTTTGTCTGGTATCGATGGCTTTGATCTCGTAAACAAATTGTCACTTGAGCAATTTTTATGGAAGAAATGATAGCACATTATGAGGATACAAAAAGCAACCCTTTTTTTAGCCCAATTGATAAATCTCAAACAAAAAGGTTCAATGGTGGAGCACATTGAGGACTTCCAAAAATTGAATATAAAGGTAAAAGATATTCTAGAGGAGCATAGGATTTATGTGTTCATAGGGGCATTAAAGGATAACATCCAACATGAGGTTCACCTTTGGGAACCTAATTCATTGGAGAAGGCATTTAGGTTGGCCAGAAAAATTGAAAGAAAAATTATGGAAACAAGGAAGCCTACTAATCACAACTATAAAGATGGAAGTGTTGTTTCCCCTAACCTTCTGCAACCTACAAGGTTGAAACCACAACAATTGGAAGAAAAAAGAGCAAAAGAGCTTTGCTACAATTGTGATAGAAAATACACTAAAGATCATAAGTGTGTCGAGAAGAAATTATTTTACATAGATTGTGAAAAGGAACAAGAAAATGAACAAGAAACATCAAAAGAATAGGATACACACCAGAAACAAAGCCTAGAGAAAGAAGAAACGAATTCGAAGAAAAAATGAATCATATCATATCTTGTAATGCATTGGCCGAAATAACCACTCCTCAAACTGTCAAGATAGAAGGACATATCAAGAAGAAAAAGGTAACAGTGTTGATTGATTCAGGCAGTACCCATAATTTTATTCATTGTAAAATAGCGAAGGAATTGAATTGCTTCCTATTTCTAGCACCACAGTGTCAAGTGATGGTTGCAAATGGAGGAACCATAAATTTCTCTGGAAAGTGCCATAATATCAAGCTATCAATGGGAGAATATGTGTTGAATGGTCCAATGCTTTCCATTCCAATGGGTGGTGCTAATGTTGTATTAGGAGTCCAATGGCTACAATCTTTCGGTACGATAGCTTTTAATTTTCAAGAACTTTTCTTGGAAAAAAACTAGAAGGAAAGGAATTTGAATTAAGGGGTATCGCAGGAAAAACGAGAAAGATAATAAGCTCTAATGGCATGACAAAGCTTCTAAAGAAATAAAAATGTGGCGTAATTGTACAATTATGTTCGCTAGAGGTTCCCACGTCGAAATAATTTATTTCTCCAGATCTCCAAAAATTCTTGGACAATCATTCCAAGGTATTTGAGACTCCCAAAGGCCTCCCACCTATTCATGATCATGATCATGCTATTCATTTGATTCCAGTAAGTGTTCCTCCAAACATCAGGCCTTACAGATATCCCTATGCCCAAAAGAATGTAATTGAACGTATGGTTGCAAAAATGATAAAAGTTGGTACAATTCAACCTAGTCAAAGTTCTTTCTTTGTTCCAGTAGTATTGGTGCACAATAAGGATGCATCATGGCACATGTGTCCATATTATAGGGAGCTCAACAAACTCACTATTAAAGATAATTTTCTCATTCATGTCATTGATGAATTATTGGATGAATTTCATGGAGCAATTTACTTCACCAAGTTGGACCTTTGTTCAGGATATCATCAAATCATAATGAAGACTAAAGACATTCTTGAAACAACATTTAGAACTCATGAGGGTCATTATGAATTTTTGGTCATGTCTTTTGGCCTTACCAATGCACCTTCAACATTACAAGATTTGATGAATTCCATTTTCAAACCCTTCCTTAGAAAATTTGTGTTAGTATTTTTTGATGATATACTAATCTACAACAAGTCTTGGAAGGATCATGTTCAACATGTTGATCAAGTGCTCAAACTATTGGAGGAGAAACAATTATATGAAAAAACCTCCAAATGTTTCTTTGGAGTACAAGAGGTGGAATATTTGGGTTATATTGTATCTCATGCAGGTTTAAGGTAGACCCTAGAAAAATTAAATCCATTAAGGAATGGAAAATCCCCACATCCATAAAACATCTTCCCGGATTTCTCGGGTTGACAAGGTATTATCGCAAGTTTGTTAAGAATTATGGGAGAATAGCAGCACCTCTGACAACATTACTGAAGAAATATGCATTTTCTTGGACTCCAGAAGTGAAAAACCCTTTGAAAAATTTAAAGAGGCAATGTGCCAAGCATCGGTCTTAGCTACACCAGACTTCACAAAAACCTTTGTTATGGAATGTGACGCCTCAGGAAATGAAATTGGTGTTGTTTTAATGCAAGAAGAAACACCCATTTCTTTCGAAAGTCATCCAATCAAAGGAAAGTATTTACACAAAGCTATTTATGAGAAGGAAATGTTGGAAATACTACATGCACTTAAGAAATGGCGACCTTACCTAACGGGAAGACACTTCAAGGCAAAAATAGATCATGATAGTCTTAAATACTTTTTAGAACAAAATTATCTTCAAAAGAGCAGCAAAAATGGGTCACGAAGATGTTGGGTTATGACTTTGAAATCATCTACAAAAAAGGGAAGGAAAAAGTTGTTGCAGATTCACTCTCAAGAAAGGATGAGGATGTGGAAGCATTGCTTTGCGCCATTTCTATTATCCAACTAGATTGGATAAATGAAAAAAGGGATGAATGGAAGAATGATGAAGAAGTGTGGGAACTCATTCAAAAGTTACAACAAGACCCCAATACATCTGATACATTTAGCTGGAAAAATGATTCGTTATGGTACAAAGGTCGCTTATACCTCTGTAAGAATTTCCAACTCAAACAAAATATTCTTATGGAATTGCATACCTCCCCCTTAGGAGGGCACTCAGGATTTTTAAAAACTTACCACAGGGTTAAGAAGGAATTTTTTTGGGATGGCCTTAAATCTGATATTCAAAAGTTTGTGGCAGAATGTTTGGTTTTCCAACAAAACAAGTTGAAACAATTAAGACCTCGGGTCTATTACAACCTTTATCCATTCCAAGTCAACGTTAGGAGGAGGTTTCAATGGATTTTATCGCAAGTTTACCCAAGTTTGAAGGAAAGAGTGTCATCATGGTGGTAGTTGATAGACTTACCAAGTATGCACACTTTTGTGCATTATCTCATCCATTTAAAGACAATACAGTTGCCACTGCATTTATGGAAACAATCCAAAAGCTACATGGAAACCCAAAGATTATTGTAAGCAACAGAGATTCCATTTTCACTGGAAATTTTTGGACAAAATTATTTTCTTGTCTGGGTACTCAGTTAGCTCATATCTCATCTTATCATCCTCAATTTGATGGTCAAACTGAGATAGTGAAAAAATGTTTGGAAGAATATCTTCGTTGCTTTGTATCTGATAAACAGACACAATGGGTCAAATGGTTGCCTCTGGCTGAATGGTGGTATAACACTTCCTTCCATACTACAACAAAAATGACCCCATTTATGGAACTTTATGGACATCATCCATCGTCCATCACTTCATATTTAAGAGAAAATTCTAAGGTTCAAGTAGTGGAAGATCACATCGAGCATCAACAACAAGTTCTCCAACTCTTAAAGGAAAATCTCACTTTGGCACAGAATAGAATGAAACAACAGGCAGATAAACATCGCAACGAAAGAAGTTTTAATGTAGGTGACTGGTTATTTCTACGACTACAACCATGCAAAAAAATTTCCCTCAAGCAAGCTACGAAGGATAATAAATTCTCACCAAAGTATTATGGTCCATACAAGGTGTTGCAAAAGATTAGTACTATGGCATACAAATTGGAGCTTCCTACAGCTTCCCGAGTGCACCCAGTTTTCCATGTTTCATGCTTAAAGAAGGTTATAGGTGACAAGATCCCAGTGCAAACAATATTGCTAGAACTTGACGAGGAATGAAAAATCATATTGGAACCTGAAGCAGTCACAGAAACAAGAACTTGACAGCTACGAAATCGATCAATTTCAGAGTATCTCATCAAGGGGAACAACTTACCCACTGAAGATTCCACATGGGAGGATGAGAATTTTATATAGAAGCATCCAGAACTACTCAAACGTTGAGGACAACACTTTTCTGAAGGAGAGGGGAATGTTAGGTCCCTATAATACTTGTGTATTGCCTTATTATTATTTTCATTGTAGCCCCTTATTGTTATTGTTGTGCCCATGTTGTCCCCATATTGTTATTATTGTGCCCCATAGAAGCCCACAATTGTTATTGTTGTGCCCTTACATTATTATTGTTTTTTCGGCTTTGACTATATTGTGACCCCTTAGACACATATATATAAAAAGGAGGTATTTTCATTTGTATCATCCAAGAATTGTTTATTTTTGTAATGTAAAGGAGGTTTCCCCCTCGAAGAGGCTTATTTTGAAGTAGTTGATCTATCTTTTCTTCTATTTTGTGAGTTGGTTGCATAACAAACTCTTCCTTCAATAATTTAAATGAGATAGGCCAACATACATTCCTCCTTCACCAAGTCATCCTTCCAATATGTTTTAGCTCACTTCAATAGTCTCTTCTTGTCTAGCAGCTTCAACCCAGCATTAACCCAAAAGTTTCGGCCCCAGTTTCACCAGCAACTTTAGGATTTTGGCCTTCACATCAACTGCAGAATTTATTCCCTTCCAGCAACTTCACACGTGTGGGAAAAAGAGAGAGAACTTCAAATTCTTATGCTTGTGAGAGATCTCCTTCTCCTTCATTATTCTTATTCTTCTTGTTCGTTGAAATTCACACTTCTTTTGGTCGCAGAAGTTGCAGATTGAACTTGTTGTGTGTGAGTGACAAATTAGGTTGAGTTCTAAGGAACTTTATCGACTACTTTTCAGGCCAGTATTGGCCTAGTTTGAGGCCTAATTCAGGCCCTTCTTGAGCCTGAATTTCGGCCCCCTTTCTGAGGAATCCTCAAACTATTTCAAACCTGTTATGAGGCTAATTCACTCTTCTCTAAGGCAGCCTATATTCGAGATCATGAGCACAATTTTAGCTATGTACTGAAGGCATCATTAGGTAGTATCTAAGGCAACAAGGCTAAATTCAAGAAGGGTTTTTGGGTCCATTATTTGTTATCCTTCTTGAGGTTTGTTGGGTAATTTAATTTTCAGTTAAACTACATGCATTAAATTTCAATCCAGGGCCGTATACTTGTGAAGAACACTTGCACAATATATGATACGAATCAACTTTCAATTTCAAAAGGAAATTCTACTCTATTGAAGGAATTTGCAAGAATGTAATAAAACCTATACATGAAAAATGTCTAAGATGAGTACGCACACACTTTCCTTTTCAAAAGTTTCAAATTTGAAACTTGGAAAGCAATCTCTTAATCTATGGAATTGAAATGACAATTGACATGAAAATAAGTCTATTCTAGTGACATGAAAGTAAATCTATCTTATCAACAGGAAAGTAAATCTATTCTAATGACTTGAAAGTAAATTTAATCTAGAAAGTAGAAAATCCTATACTAAGAAAGCATTGAGCTCTTAAAGTATGAAATTTAAAGGCAACTTATTCTAAAAGCAGTTACAGATCAATTGAAAGTACTAATGTGTGCATTGTCACATTAAAATCATTCATGACTATCTATGAATCTAAAAACAAACAAATTAAAAAGCAATGAATCTATGAAATGAAAGAAATAATGATTTAAAAGAACATAAATGGAATGAGCAACAAAACACCTAATCAAAAGACTTGAAATAAATATTGCAGGAAAAAAACTAATCCAACTTGCAAAAATGAAACACTAAAATACACTCATATTCATCAAGTGGCCATCACGAAGTGCATGAGAGGTGGAAAGTTGAGAAAACTATTGATCAAACACCAGATTTCATCATGAAGGCACAACCATATCAAAGTGAATTATAATGGTATTCATTGCATCAATCATAAGTGTAGTATCAATCCTTAACATCCAAAATTCTACATTGAAGTATGAGCATATCTCTCAAAATTTTCACACCTTTTGAGAAGAGAAGGCTCTCCTATTTATAGAAAAACTAAGATAACTATTTCATAATTGTATATCCACAAATCTTTCCTAGATCCACAAATATCCCATATGGCTACAACCATGTGTTGACATCTAGCAATTAGCATCTCTTCATATTCTCTCACAAACCTCTCCTAGTTTTGATAGGAGACACTTATGAAAACTTCCATGATCTTTCTCCATGAAATATGTTTGACTAATGATATCAAATATTCAAGAGTTTGAAAAGGAAATATGAATTTTAGTCTTGGAATCTTCAAATATATGTCTACACACATCACAAAACTCATCCAACTTTTATATATAAGTGAATACATGTTATTTTTCTAATATTAACCATAAAGTCACTCAAAATAACAAACTAAATGTATTGGAAAATAATGTGTCTAAACCCATATTTTATTATGAAGATGGTTTTAGTGCAAGGTTATGGAGCTGCGAAATATGGTAAATTTTAAAGAAAATTGAAAGAAAAGAGGGTGAAATGAATGAAATTTCGAAGACCCAACATTCCCCCCAACAGAAGATGTTGCATGTCCTCATGCAACTTTGCATTGATTCTAATGTCATTTTCAAAAACTTTTTCTATTTTCAGTAGCCTCGAATATTTGTCAAAAAGTCATTTTGTATCTTGAGATACTTTTGCAAGACTTACATTTTTTGAAAAGTCTTATTTATATGACAGATATCTAAGTGGTGGCTTTTATGGTTGGTTCTTGTGTGGAAACCATAGCTATTTCAAGTGTTGTTTCTTTTGTGACTACACTTTTCTTTTATTCTTCTTCTTGTTGCAATAAAGAATACTTAAGAATGTATTCAAAATGAAGCCCTATTCATATACATATCAATTGATCCTTGATCATGGTCTGAATCTTTTTAAAACATATCCATCTTTAGAGAAAAAACATCATCAATCAATTGGGAGAAGCATGTTGGTCAACAATATATGAGTTGAAGGAATATGGGATTGAAAAGTGGTAATGGATACCCCCCCAACTAAAGGTGTTTTTATCTTTTGAAAAATGAGGAAATTAATGTGGCATGGGGAAATTTTCCAAATACATGTCTTTTAGAATTCAAGGATTTGATGATTAAATATTATAAAACAACATACTTTCACCTACCTGAAAAGTCGATAAACTATGCATCTGTGAGATCTTGGTTGTCACTGTTGGATCATGAAATGTGAAGTGAAAGAACTAGAGTTGCTTCTTCTTCTCTTGGTTGTATGAATAGTGGATGAAATATGAAATTGGAATGTTTGTGCCTTCTTATTGTTGGTACTCTTGCTAAACTCTAAAACTGAATTTTGATTTATTGGAACGTTGTTGCAAATTGTCGGAATCATATAGCCTTCATTCATATCTGAACCGTGGCACAATTACTTTCTATGTGAATAAATTTTATTGATGTTGAACATAAAAATAAATTATTGGACTACAGACCATTAATGAATATCATTAACCAACGCGATACTTATCACCATTATGAGAGTTAAGATGCCCAAATACATCTCACTACTTATGAATAAATGAGTTGAATTCGAGTCACCTAGAAGATCTGACAAACAGGGGACATTGATGTATTCCCACTATTTATTGGCGAGAGAACTTGTCATTAAGGCATGCAAGCCTCAAGGTACTAAAAATAACTCTAGTCCCGAACCCAGATAATGTGTTGAAGTCGATGGGTCAAGACCTGTTAGAAGGAGGGACTTAATGAATCCCCCATCATCTAACGTGAGAATAAAGTAACGATGTAGAGGACCATAGATGAAAGATTTGCATTTATCAAGTAAGATTTATTTTGAAGAAAGGAAAAGGACAACGGGGTAACTCAACATGTAAGTGAGTTGAATGACTTTATTCATGGGTTAAGGATGAAATGTAAGTGAGGCAGGAAAGTATAGAACTTGCAAAGGGAAAACAGGTTTGAAGTCATGCTTTGGTAGTGATAAGAAGATGAGAATTAGGACCTCAACATGAATGCTTTAGAGAGAGGAAAATGAATGAGTACACCATGACATAATTGGATTTAGAAAGGCTTTTTTTGGTAGAAATGGCATGATGGATGTGATATAACATGGACTTGAATTCTTCAAAATTTCATTGAGACATGATCTTCTGAAAAAATTTGGTTCTTAAAAACCACTTGTGCATAGATTGATCTTCTTTGATCATCTTGGAACTTGCAAAAACTTAGCACTTATCTGCAATAAAGCGTAAGATTCTTGAAGGAGAGAGGTGATCAATCTCTCTTCATACAATATATATGCAACAAATTATTAAATAGTGGTAATATGACAAATTCAAGGAAGATAAATAAAAATGAAATTCAGTTTTACCTGTCGAGAATTGGTGCACCTTGGACTACCCATTAATGTTTTGTTGATAAATTCTTCGTTTGATGTCAGATTTAAGTGATTCAAAAACTAGGTTAAAACAAATTCATATAAGAAACATGTTTTTAATGAATTAATGATTTTTCAAAGTCCAATTGTTCTAAAATCTAAAAAAAATCCAATTTTCAAATGATGATGAAAACTATCCCATGACGTAGATGTTGTCAAGGTCTTTCCAACGACGCTTGAATTTCCTCAAACAGACACCTTATGAGGAAGTTATTCCTATTTGAAGTTTTTGCAAAATAATAAAAATGGTTATGCAAGGGTGACATGTGGACTACATGGACGCTGATGTGGAAGATTGTTGGGTGATGACATGGTAGACAATTAGGTGTGGCAGTTGAGGTGGTGAGTCACTGAGCAGTGACATGGTGGTTGACTAGTTAGTGATGTGGTAGAAGTTTGATTTGGTAATGTGGAGCAATTGTGGGCTGCCATGTGGCAGCCTCATTTCATTTTTTTTAAAATGAATTATCAACAACATAATTGATGATATCCAAATTTGATTTCATGACCTCACACTAACAAATGAAATAGTTTATCACTACACCAAGACACTAAGTTATAACGTTAAGTGGTGGGTAAAGTTTTTTAAGCTTAAACCAATTTGATTTTGCATTTAATGAGGAGCGAAAACCAAGATTCATCCCATAAAATAATTTGTTTTTGCATTTAAAGAAGAGTGATGCCCAAGATTCAACCCACGATTTCCTCCTTTTTTTTATAAGCATAAAAAAATGGGTCTTCTTCATTAAAAAGGAGAAATTGCATATTTCCGAATCAGAGGATAAAGATACCAAACAAAGTGAGAAGCCTTTGAGAACAAAGCAAAAAGGACCTAAAAAAGAAAAAACTAAGAGGCCACACTTTCATGTAAAATCCAAATAATCAGCGTATTGGAAGCTAAGACCGCGAGAAGAAAACCAGAGGAACGAACATCCAATAATCAAGGCTCAAAAGATCCCTCTTGTAAGATGGATCCATCAATCAGAAATCCAAATAGCATTCTGTCAGGAAGAAGGGAAACCCCTCTTTTAGATAGAACATTTGCTTCCAAATTCTGCTCACGATAGACATGGAGAAATGAAATGTCGTAGAAAGAAGAACGAAGCTCGAAAACATACTCCATTCACTAAAATAACAAAGGAACCTGCAGGGAATTCCACCCCTTCAACCACACAATGACAGTCAATGAGTCGCCAACCACCTTCAAGGAGTCAATAGCCAACCAAGCGGCGCTTTGGAGTAACCTCCACAATGCCACCACCTCTGCCTGGAAACTTGTACCAACTCCACCATTCCAAAAGAAATGACAAGCCCTGCTGGGGAAAATATTAATGAATTCCCCACAACCACAGACCACAGCTGCAGAGGCCCCATCAAAAAATCCCAATGATAAAAGGGACCCCAAATCCTAGAGTTGGATTGAACGTCGAGAAGGCTTAGGGAACCAAGTGTCGATCACAAGGAAGTAATCGATAACCTTGACGCTGGAAGAATGACAATCTGGAACTCGATCCTCAAAGATGATGGCATACTAGGATCCCCATATTCCCCAAAATACATATAAGGGGAGAGTACGATAGGGCCTATGACAAGAAGGCAAATACATTAAGCAATCGAAAATGGAGGGCCAGCCATCGACAAAACAAAGATTCAACAAATATGCCACGTGGACCCAAATGGCCTTGGAAAAAGTGTATTCAATGAAAAGATAGAATACATCTTCAAGAGTGGAGTGACAGAAATGGCATCTGCCCGAACCTCGGAATCCCATTTTCATCAGATTCTCTCAAGTCAAAATCCTATTGAAAAGGGTCATCCATGAAAATTACTTAACCTTTAAAGGCGCATCCCATTTCCACATGGGCATAGTCCACATATTGAAAGGTCCAGGAGTGGAAGAAGTTGTAATGTATGAATAAAAGTCCTTGACAACAATGTTGCCTCCAATTACGCATCCGCCCCACACCAGGGCATCATATTTGACACTAAAATGTATGCCAGCCTCAAAAGTATTGAGCCTGTATGTCTCCCACTTGGGCTCAAACTCAACACTAAGGCCTAATTCCCATGAATGAGGCCAAGAGAGAGCATCACGCTCTCGAGGGAATGCATTTTTCAGATCTAACAGTGGGTTGTAACCCAACTGATGTAGTGCTAAGATCATTTGAGGAGAAAGGATGTGCTCTCCACCAAGACCCTTGATTGTGTCTAATCCAATCATTATTTTGTCGCCATTACCTTCAAACTATCTCAGGTTACCACATAACCATCACTTAGCATTCATAAGGTTGCTCCAAATCGTTGATTTTCCGCTCCTAGAGGGCACACCATCAGCTACCCATTCCTCTAAGCTCTTGTGAAGGAGGTATTTATCCTTCAAAATGCTGCTCCATAAGCCCGATACATTGAAGACCCTCCAAAGATTACGAGAGAGGAGAGCTAAGTTGAAAATTTTTGTGTCCCTTATACCCCAACCACTCGAATTGGTAGGACATGAGAGAGAGGCCAACTTAATAAGTTGAATTTATTTCCATGACTGGAACCAGACCACGGGAATTTTGTAAAAATGGTGTTGATTTTTTGAGTGATCATTGTGAGAAATAGGAATAAATGCATCCAATAAACTCATATTCCTTGAAGGACCGCTTTTATTATGATTACCATGCCACCAAGAGACAGCCATTTATGGTCCTAAACAGTTAGTGTTTTCTAGATTTTAAGGACTAGCCACTCCTAATCAGCAATGCGGTATTCACGGGGATTTAGCAGACAATCCAAATACATAAATCATGTAGATAAAAGGGAGGATTTGATTCCAAATAGAGCGGTTATCTGCTGACAGACCACTGTGCCCTTCTCTTCAAAAATGAGGACCGATTTTTCCTTGTTTAATGTAAGTACTGAAGCTCTGCCAAAAGTGGTGAGGATCTGAAATAAATCCTCCCATTCCAAATAATTAGCAGCACCAAAGCCAAGGACGTCATCTACGAAGAAAATGTGGGTTATAGCTAATAAAGGAGTGACCGAGCATTCGTAGATGGCACCATTTGTTTTAGCAGCAGAGATGCTACAACTGAGGGAGTCCATGACCAGAATATAAAGGAGTGGAGACATAGCATAGCCTTGTCTCAATCCTCTTGAAGGAAAGAAGAAATTGGTAGAAAGACCATTGATTAAAACCGCCATTGAGATAGAGGATACACATTCCATGATCCACTTGACATGTCGGTGAAGAAAGCCAACTATGTGCAGGATCAAGTGTATAAAATCCCAATCTACCCGATCATACACCCTCAGAAGGTCGAATTTCATGAGGCAGACCTTCTGTTTACCCGCATTGATTGAATGGATGCATTCTTGAGCTATAGCGATGGTGTCCTGGATCCTCCTGCTAGGAAGGAAGCCAAATTTCTTAGGACAAATGTATGAGGACAAAATTTTTTTTTGACTCTGTTAGCAATAATTTTAGAAATCACCTTATAAACAGAGTTATAAAGAGAAATCGGCCTAAAATCTGAAAAAAAAATAAAAAATAAAAAATAAAAATTAAATATAAGTATGGGGGATTTACGCAGTGCATTATATTAGATATCATTTTTGGGATTCAACTGCGTTAAGTAAGTCATTCAAACGTATGACCATTTCCATGAGAGGTAGTCGTAACTGACTAATTTCTCATGATTTTTGAATAGTTCACTTAGCACTCATTGCATCGGGTGATGCTCACAGGGGTGAAGAAGTGGGATTGAAACTAGTGAAATGTGGAGAACGAATCACATAGCATCAATCATCACTTCCGGGGCTTGCACCCGGTAACCAGGACTTCCCAGGAGGTCACCCATCCCAGAACTCCTCTGGCTCAAGCGCACTTAACTGTGGAGTTTTTCCCCACAATCAAGCCCACTTAGCTTGCTACCCCATTTGCAAAACCTTAGCAAGTATTGTGCCTCATGAACCATTCAAGTAGAGATCCCTTGACTCTTTTTGAATTTAAGTATGGGGGATTTACGCAGTGCATTATATTAGATATCATTTTTGGGATTCAACTGCGTTAAGTAAGTCATTCAAACGTATGACCATTTCCATGAGAGGTAGTCGTAACTGACTAATTTCTCATGATTTTTGAATAGTTCACTTAGCACTCATTGCATCGGGTGATGCTCACAGGGGTGAAGAAGTGGGATTGAAACTAGTGAAATGTGGAGAACGAATCACATAGCATCAATCATCACTTCCGGGGCTTGCACCCGGTAACCAGGACTTCCCAGGAGGTCACCCATCCCAGAACTCCTCTGGCTCAAGCGCACTTAACTGTGGAGTTTTTCCCCACAATCAAGCCCACTTAGCTTGCTACCCCATTTGCAAAACCTTAGCAAGTATTGTGCCTCATGAACCATTCAAGTAGAGATCCCTTGACTCTTTTTGAATTTAAGTATGGGGGATTTACGCAGTGCATTATATTAGATATCATTTTTGGGATTCAACTGCGTTAAGTAAGTCATTCAAACGTATGACCATTTCCATGAGAGGTAGTCGTAACTGACTAATTTCTCATGATTTTTGAATAGTTCACTTAGCACTCATTGCATCGGGTGATGCTCACAGGGGTGAAGAAGTGGGATTGAAACTAGTGAAATGTGGAGAACGAATCACATAGCATCAATCATCACTTCCGGGGCTTGCACCCGGTAACCAGGACTTCCCAGGAGGTCACCCATCCCAGAACTCCTCTGGCTCAAGCGCACTTAACTGTGGAGTTTTTCCCCACAATCAAGCCCACTTAGCTTGCTACCCCATTTGCAAAACCTTAGCAAGTATTGTGCCTCATGAACCATTCAAGTAGAGATCCCTTGACTCTTTTTGAATTTAAGTATGGGGGATTTACGCAGTGCATTATATTAGATATCATTTTTGGGATTCAACTGCGTTAAGTAAGTCATTCAAACGTATGACCATTTCCATGAGAGGTAGTCGTAACTGACTAATTTCTCATGATTTTTGAATAGTTCACTTAGCACTCATTGCATCGGGTGATGCTCACAGGGGTGAAGAAGTGGGATTGAAACTAGTGAAATGTGGAGAACGAATCACATAGCATCAATCATCACTTCCGGGGCTTGCACCCGGTAACCAGGACTTCCCAGGAGGTCACCCATCCCAGAACTCCTCTGGCTCAAGCGCACTTAACTGTGGAGTTTTTCCCCACAATCAAGCCCACTTAGCTTGCTACCCCATTTGCAAAACCTTAGCAAGTATTGTGCCTCATGAACCATTCAAGTAGAGATCCCTTGACTCTTTTTGAATTTAAGTATGGGGGATTTACGCAGTGCATTATATTAGATATCATTTTTGGGATTCAACTGCGTTAAGTAAGTCATTCAAACGTATGACCGTTTCCATGAGAGGTAGTCGTAACTGACTAATTTCTCATGATTTTTGAATAGTTCACTTAGCACTCATTGCATCGGGTGATGCTCACAGGGGTGAAGAAGTGGGATTGAAACTAGTGAAATGTGGAGAACGAATCACATAGCATCAATCATCACTTCCGGGGCTTGCACCCGGTAACCAGGACTTCCCAGGAGGTCACCCATCCCAGAACTCCTCTGGCTCAAGCGCACTTAACTGTGGAGTTTTTCCCCACAATCAAGCCCACTTAGCTTGCTACCCCATTTGCAAAACCTTAGCAAGTATTGTGCCTCATGAACCATTCAAGTAGAGATCCCTTGACTCTTTTTGAATTTAAGTATGGGGGATTTACGCAGTGCATTATATTAGATATCATTTTTGGGATTCAACTGCGTTAAGTAAGTCATTCAAACGTATGACCATTTCCATGAGAGGTAGTCGTAACTGACTAATTTCTCATGATTTTTGAATAGTTCACTTAGCACTCATTGCATCGGGTGATGCTCACAGGGGTGAAGAAGTGGGATTGAAACTAGTGAAATGTGGAGAACGAATCACATAGCATCAATCATCACTTCCGGGGCTTGCACCCGGTAACCAGGACTTCCCAGGAGGTCACCCATCCCAGAACTCCTCTGGCTCAAGCGCACTTAACTGTGGAGTTTTTCCCCACAATCAAGCCCACTTAGCTTGCTACCCCATTTGCAAAACCTTAGCAAGTATTGTGCCTCATGAACCATTCAAGTAGAGATCCCTTGACTCTTTTTGAATTTAAGTATGGGGGAAAAACTCCACAGTTAAGTGCGCTTGAGCCAGAGGAGTTCTGGGATGGGTGACCTCCTGGGAAGTCCTGGTTACCGGGTGCAAGCCCCGGAAGTGATGATTGATGCTATGTGATTCGTTCTCCACATTTCACTAGTTTCAATCCCACTTCCTCACCCCTGTGAGCATCACCCGATGCAATGAGTGCTAAGTGAACTATTCAAAAATCATGAGAAATTAGTCAGTTACGACTACCTCTCATGGAAATGGTCATACGTTTGAATGACTTACTTAACGCAGTTGAATCCCAAAAATGATATCTAATATAATGCACTGCGTAAATCCCCCATACTTAAATTCAAAAAGAGTCAAGGGATCTCTACTTGAATGGTTCATGAGGCACAATACTTGCTAAGGTTTTGCAAATGGGGTAGCAAGCTAAGTGGGCTTGATTGTGGGGAAAAACTCCACAGTTAAGTGCGCTTGAGCCAGAGGAGTTCTGGGATGGGTGACCTCCTGGGAAGTCCTGGTTACCGGGTGCAAGCCCCGGAAGTGATGATTGATGCTATGTGATTCGTTCTCCACATTTCACTAGTTTCAATCCCACTTCTTCACCCCTGTGAGCATCACCCGATGCAATGAGTGCTAAGTGAACTATTCAAAAATCATGAGAAATTAGTCAGTTACGACTACCTCTCATGGAAATGGTCATACGTTTGAATGACTTACTTAACGCAGTTGAATCCCAAAAATGATATCTAATATAATGCACTGCGTAAATCCCCCATACTTAAATTCAAAAAGAGTCAAGGGATCTCTACTTGAATGGTTCATGAGGCACAATACTTGCTAAGGTTTTGCAAATGGGGTAGCAAGCTAAGTGGGCTTGATTGTGGGGAAAAACTCCACAGTTAAGTGCGCTTGAGCCAGAGGAGTTCTGGGATGGGTGACCTCCTGGGAAGTCCTGGTTACCAGGTGCAAGCCCCGGAAGTGATGATTGATGCTATGTGATTCGTTCTCCACATTTCACTAGTTTCAATCCCACTTCTTCACCCCTGTGAGCATCACCCGATGCAATGAGTGCTAAGTGAACTATTCAAAAATCATGAGAAATTAGTCAGTTACGACTACCTCTCATGGAAATGGTCATACGTTTGAATGACTTACTTAACGCAGTTGAATCCCAAAAATGATATCTAATATAATGCATTGCGTAAATCCCCCATACTTAAATTAAAAAAGAGTCAAGGGATCTCTACTTGAATGGTTCATGAGGCACAATACTTGCTAAGGTTTTGCAAATGGGGTAGCAAGCTAAGTGGGCTTGATTGTGGGGAAAAACTCCACAGTTAAGTGCGCTTGAGCCAGAGGAGTTCTGGGATGGGTGACCTCCTGGGAAGTCCTGGTTACTGGGTGCAAGCCCCGGAAGTGATGATTGATGCTATGTGATTCGTTCTCCACATTTCACTAGTTTCAATCCCACTTCTTCACCCCTGTGAGCATCACCCGATGCAATGAGTGCTAAGTGAACTATTCAAAAATCATGAGAAATTAGTCAGTTACGACTACCTCTCATGGAAATGGTCATACGTTTGTATGACTTACTTAACGCAGTTGAATCCAAAAAATGATATCTAAAAAATTAAATAAATAAATAATAATAATAATAATAATAATAACAATAAAAATAAAATAAAAATAAATAAATAAATAAAAATCAAAAAATCAAATAAAATATAAAATAAAATAAAAAAATAAAAAATAAAAAAATGATAGAATTAGATTTCTTAGGAATTAAAGCAATAAATGTTGCATTGATGGCACCTAAGATTTGTCTAGTATTTCGGGATTCTTCAACCAGCTGAAGCAGATCTTGACCCATGATATCGAAAAATGATAGCTACAACTCAACAAGACAACCATCAGGCCCCAAACTTTTGTCTTTGGTCATATCCTTCAATGTATTAACGAGCTCCTCTTCTTTGACAGGGGAGTCCATCAGACCTATGTCATCATCATTTACAACAAGAGGATAAAGGTTAGCCAACTCCATATTGTCATTAAAGTAGCCCTCCCCCCATTCTTTGTATTGACTGTTGAAGAATCTGAGCGCCTCATTTTTAATGTCCTTGAGGGAAGTAAGGATATGCCCTTCCTCATCCCTAATTTTCCATATTGTATTAGTAGCCTTTCTCTTAGAAGTGGCTCGGTGGAAGAACTAGTATTTTTATCCCCTGCTTTTATCCATGCAACCCTACTTTTGGGCCTCCACTCCTCCTAGGATTTAAGAATGTTGTTCTTTTTTTAAATCAAATCCAACACCAAATCCTTTTGCGAATCCGAGAAGAAATCGACGGAAGAAGGGTCCATAAGAATGGCAAGATCGTCCTTGATTTTTCTCAACTTTGTCTTTTGCTCCTCCTTATGCTTTCCAATCCAGGCCCGAACTTTAGACATTATCCCCTTGAGATTTTGATAAAAGGATTCCATATTCGATTAATTTGTAGGGCCAATTGGATTACTGGAGTAATTGGTAACCATATCCCTAAAATCCCGCTCTTGAATCCAATGATGATTAAATTTAAAAGGAAGAAAATTATGTTCCTCCATTCCCTTCCACTGTAGCATAATCGCATGGTGACCTGAGGCCTAAAAAAAAATGGAGGCTTCCAAAGCATCCATCCAGGTTGACAAGGATGAGTGAAATAGAAATTTGTCTAGTCTTTTGGCAATGCCTTCCCCCTCGGCTCTGTCATTCCTCCATGTCGGGCACATAATGGGAGGGACAATGTCTCGAAGATGCTTACTCAAAAAAGGGCCTTCAAATAGATGACCAAAGGATCAAGTTTGACCTTCAAACCCCAACATTCACTATTCGCCATAGTTAAGTTGAGGTCACTTGCAACTATAATATTTTGCAAATCTAGAATGCCACTCCCACCAACTTTTTCCCAAAACACCTTCCTATTTGTGTAAGGGCCATAAACATTCATTATCTAGATAATTTTCCCAAGCCCCTAGCAGTAACCAAATAGAATGATTCCAACAACAGACTTATATGCTTTGAATGAAAACTTCTTTGGGTTCCATAGCACGATTAATCCTCCTGAAAAATCCATTGGCACTTGTAGCACAAGAAGTCCAGCATGGGCATAACCTTAGGAGAATTTCATTTTCCTTGTCCTTGGAATTCATTATCTCCTATAATAATATGAGATTAGGGACCTTCGATTAAATGATCCATAAGAGAGATCTAGCATATTGGGGTGATCCCAGACCTTCGATGTTGAAGGATAGAATTTTCATTAAGAAAATTCAAAAACGGAAGACATTGCTCTAAGGTCCCGTGACATTCACGTCCCCCCACATGAAAAGACATCCCTCTCTAAGCCAAGATCATATTGGGGAATAAGTGCTTCAATAGCCCCACAGAGCGCCACCTTCTTATATTTAGTCTCCTTCTTCTTCCTTTTGGGAGGTTCCTTGGATCTAGAAGCTTGAGGTTCCTTCTTTTTCTCCCTATCTTGGAAAAAAGTATTTTTTAAAGGCAGAGGTTCAAGGCTCAAAGAGTATGCTCCAATTATACAATCCAAGTCGGCATCTCTAGAGATAAACAAGGGGTCTGAAACTAATTCAAGTCATTGTTTAATTGGGGATATGAGGGACATTTTTCCACTCCTTGACATCTGAGACGATAATGTTGTGGGATTCCTATCTTGGCCATGGGAATTCCTCACATCTGGAGCAAAGGTATGTGGATTCAATGTGTGGGGATTCTACTCGAAGCCAAGTTTTTGTTTGGATTGATTGGATTCATGGATGGAGTTCTGGGAGCAAGGGACCCCATTAGGCAGGATCGAATTGCTGGGAATTGGTGGTAACCAGTTTTCTCTAGTGGAGATCCAATCATTGATAGGTTCGTTCCCTTGATAGTGATGATGAAGAGGAAAGCTTTCCAATAAATGTCAAGTCTTTTTGCATCTGTTGCATCCAAATGGGATACCCCAGTAATCCACCTATTACCTGATGGAAAAGGTACCCAAATATAAATCAATGGCCCGTGGAAGCCTAAATGAAATATTTGCTTCAAGAAGAAACAAGGCCACCCTTTTTACAAGTAACTCCTTCATCAACATAATAGACCTTTCTTATCCAACTAGCGATCTCTGATATTGATTTTTTTTACCATAGCTTGAGTGGAAGCCCTGGGAACATGGCCCATTTACTTCAACAAGAAACAAGGCCACCCTTTTTACAAGTAACAGAAGAAACAAGGCCGCCCTTTTTACAAGTAACTCAATGCATCCTTCATCAACATAATAGACCTTTCTTATCCAACTACCAATCTCTGATATTGATTTTTTTTACCATAGCTTGAGTGGAAGCCCATGGAACATGGACCAAACTATTTTTCTCTTTGGTCGCTCCATGATAGGGTCGAAACCAACCTTCCATTTATTTAATATGAGGAACCCCGACCCTTCACCCAAGGCATTTCCAAAATTTTATCGGCATCCTCCTCCGATAAGAAATGGAAACCAAACCATCCATTCAGAAGGACACTCACTTTTGGTCGGTATCCTAAGAGGGAGAACCAGTTCCTTTGGGACCACTTCTTCATCTGCACCCCGTTGTATGAAGCAATTCCCACCACCTTCCCACCAGAACCTTCTCTTTCAGCCTCACGACATGTTCCTAGTAAACATCAACCCTTAACATAATTTTTTGAATTTCTTCGTGTGCCTTTATGGGCTTACTGCACCTGGATTTTCCTTTATGGTTCAATGTGGCATCCGCTGAAGATGGAAAACCAAGATCAACGAACAACTCATCCCGATTTAGATGGAAAATGGCTTGTCATTCAGGAGGAGTATTAAGTCTATTATTCTTGGTTGTCAGATCATTCTCCCTAGCTAGTGTTATGTCTATAAGTTCCTCTATATTTGGGATATGGTCAAATGTAATCTCCTGGCCATCCATAAGGAAAGGAATCATATTTACTCGCTCGATCACAACATAATGATAAAGGCCTCTAATCAAGACCAAATAGCAGTTAATTAGCCAAACCCCACCAACAATTGTACTTCACACACTTATTCTGGTAAAAATGGATGGGAATGATCTACAGGAGGGACACCATTAGGCAAACACCTCCACGTCGACCACCCACAATTCCACGTTGGCAAACCTATTGTTTGTATGACACCTATCCCACGCATGCAATGATGTGTTGGCTACTTATTAAAACCGGTTCGGCAGGTTATGGCGGGGTTTAGGGTTTCTATATCGTGATTATGTTGTGCATTGTTCATTTACGCGTTCATTTCTGTTTGGGACCTGTTCTTGTTCGTTCGCAGTGCAGTAGTTGACCGTCATTGCTCCAATGGCGGTCACTGCCATTACTATTGTGCATGATGCGGGTAGTGGCTTTGTAGTGTTAGATGGTGGTTTATGGTCCAACAAAGGTGGTCATTCTTCAGCTTGTTCAGTTGTTTTTGTGCATTTTGTGTTGTTTTTTCGCCTGATTTTTCTTCCCCCTCTGGTGGTCTGGGCTCGTTATTCGTCTGCCTTTATCCCTGTGGAAAATTTAGCTTGGGTCAGTGTTGGAGATGGCCGTTTCGCACTTCGAACGGATTTTTCAGGTTTGTGGTTCAATAACTTAGCTGCAATTTCACAGTTTAACTGATTTTTGGTCCCTATCTAACCATTTTGATGTTGTTTTGCAGGTTGTTGCAGTCTGAGCTACTGTTTGAGCATCTGGGGTTCCTGTGGCTTTCTGGCATGGAGAAAAAAGGTAGGACTCTATCCTACCAGCCAAATATACTGTGTTTTTTAACTCATTCAGCCTCCATTGGAATATTGTGCCTTTGTTTACCTGTGTGTATGTGTTTACCTATGTGTATGTGTTTACCTGTGTGGGTTTTGGCTAATTATTGGGTTTTGGGTTGTGGGTTTTACAGTCAGTGGGTTAGTGGGTTTGACAGTGGGTTTTGGTTTGTGGTTTTTACAGTCAGTGGGTTTTACAGTCTCTGTGAGTCCCTGCGAGTCTCTGTGTGAGTGATTTGTTTGAGTGTTGATTCATGTTTGTTGAATCTTCTTGGTCGAGCTAGTGTTTTCTTAGTTTTCTCTATCCAGGGTTTTGAAGAATTAGTGGATTGCACTAGTCTTGTGATAAGACTGTGGTATGCATATGAACTTCATCTTATGCATATTAATGCAGTTTTCAGTTGTCCAAAACCTGTGTGAATTGGAGATTTGATTTTCAGCCATCTATGTTTTTCAGGGTTTATAATTTCCGACTTATATGTCTTGCTAATTTGACATAAATTAATGGTGATTATGCTAAGTGATTTAACATTGTAATTGAAGAAGATAAGGGTTGTTTTGTTGTTGTATTTACAGTTGTAATTGTTTGTGTTCATATTTGGCCTAGAAGGGTGAAACTTACCAGAACATTTTGGTATTTTTCTCTTGCGTTGTCTGGATGTTTGTAGTTGTTAAGAATTGAAATATTGTTTGTTGTTGTCTAGGATAATTGAAATAAGACTGTGGTATGCATATGAACTTCATCTTATGCATATTAATGAAGTTTTCAGCTGTCCAATACCTGTGTGAATTGGAGATTTGATTTTCAGCCATCTATGTTTTTCAGGGTTTATAATTTTTGACTTATATGTCTTGCTAATTTGACATAAATTAATGGTGATTATGCTAAGTGATTTAGAATTGTAAATGAAGAAGATAAGGGCTGTTTTGTTGTTGTATTTACAACTGTAATTGTTTGTGTTCCAATCTGGCCTAGAAGGCTGAAACTTATCAGAACATTTTGGTATTTTTCTGTTGGGTTGTTTGGATGTTTGTAATTGTTAAGAATTGAAATATTGTCTGTTGTTGTCTAGGATAATTGAAATAAGACTGGTATGCATATGAACTTCATCTTATGCATATAAATGAAGTTTTCGGCCTTCCAATACCTGGGTGAATTGGAGATTTGATTTTCAGCCATCTATGTTTTTCAAGGTTTATAATTTCCGACTTATATGTCTTGCTAATTTGACATAAATTAATGGTGATTATGTTAAGTGACTAAGCATTGTAATTGAAGAAGATAAGGGTTGTTTTGTTGTTGTATTTACAGTTGTAATTGAGTGTGTTCATATCTGGCCTAGAAAGTTGAAACTTATCAGAACATTTTGGGATTTTTCTCTTGGGTTGTCTGGATGTTTGTAGTTGTTAAGAATTGAAATATTGTCTAGGTTGTCTAGGATAGAGATGACATTTCTATTTTACATTAATTTCTGTTTGTATAGAAATTTTTATATGCCTCAAAGCACTTCAAAAATTTCTACTCTGACCTCTTTTTCCAAAACTGAGATTTTTTCCTTACCCTTTAAAACCTACATGACCTTTTTTGCATTTTTCATAGTAAACTCTAGCTCTGCACTGCTCTGGAGTTTCTCTTGGATTTCATATCTATTTTTTTTCTCAACCCTTCTCCATTCCCATTTCCTTTCAGGTTGTGGGCAATCCCTTACCATATGCCCTTTCTTGTGACATCTCAAGCTCTGGAAGGGGATTTTCCAATAGAATTTCTCTATATTATATATTCCATAAGTCAATTTAAACAACCTCTTTGTGCCCTTTGTTGGCATTATGAGATAAGTGTTGTCCTTGATGGCAAACCTCACTGATGACAAATCATAGTACAGAAGGTCAGCAGCAAGGAATTGATGATCAGACTATAAGAAGAAGAGAAAGTTCATACACGCAGGTTCGTTAAGCCCAAGTCGCGTGTACACGCAGGTTGGCTTCAGCAAAAGCGCGTGTATGTGGAAAAGTACCTTTGGTCCATGGCGGTTATTCCTTGGAAGTTGTGCCTATGGTTTTGGACCTTGGCGTCTCGGCGGACGTGTTGATCCCTAGTTTTGAAGTTGATGGTATTGGATTTCTATGGTTTTGGCTCTTGGTATTGAACAAGGCCTAAGGCTATATAAAGGGAAGGAAATCATTAGGCAAGTGTATCTGAAATGTCTTGAATATCTGATGAAGCATTAGATCCAGTATGCTGGTTATGGGTTGATGATGCATTGCTTGATCTGAGCTAAGGAGAGATCTCATAGGTTGATGGAGAGCAAGATCTAAGGAGAGATCGGGATCAAATGGTTTGAAATGAACTATCTTTATGATGCTTATTCTAGATCTACATACTGACGCATGTATTGTTCTATAAGTATTATGAGTATGATTGATGTCCGGTACAGCTGCAAGTTATGAGAAATTATTTTTAGATCTGTACGCGGGTTGTCTTTGGCGAAAGCGCGTATACACGCGGGTTTGATTCATCGAAGTAGCGTATACATTGTAAAGCTTGATACTTGAAGTTGCAGATGGGTCTGATGGTTATTACAGAGTTCTGTGTCTGCTCTGTGTTCTGGTGATGGTGTTGTTAACAGGGTTTCAGTGATTCAGAGTTTGATGATTGTTTTGAGCTTCAATGATAGTTATGGGTCCAGTATGAAAATTGGATGAAATGTGGCCTTTCAGATTATGTGTTGTGCTTCAGTGTATCCAGTCTGAAAATTGATGAAACGTGGTACCTGGAGGAGAGAAGATTGTAGGCAAGCACCTACGTACTAGTATCTAAGCTAGTACAAAAGCTAAGGGAGATCTTTGGAGCATTGTAGCAGGTAGCAGCCTGTGTACTAGTAAATGGATCGGCTAGTACAAAAGCAAAGGGGGTTGTAGCTCCCGTACTGGTATAAGACTGCACCAGTACAAATATTGTAAAAGTATTTTCTTATTAAGAAGAAGATTGAGATGACTTGCAGCAGGTGGTTTTCACCCACATTGGGTTTCCACCTTATATCTTTGTGTTCATGTGTGTGGCTTTTGTGTGATGATCTGTTCTGTTATACTGCACCTGTTTACTGTTAATATGGTTAATAATGTTCTGATGCATTTACTGAAGATAAGCTAAGATTTCTGGATATACGCTAGTTGCTTTAGACACAGCAGCGTGTACACGCGGGTTCACTTAACTGAAGTAGCGTATATGTTTTTGAGCATTGAAAAAGTTTTATTGATCTGATAATACTGATTCATCCCCCCCCTCTCAGTATTATTTCCAACAATTAGTATCAGAGCAGGTCCTTTGGTAGAAGCTTGATCGCTTGAAGGAGATCCGTGGAACAATGGGAAAGAAGCTTAAGAAGAAAGCTCATAAGAAGAAGAAGACATCTCAGAAGATCTATGACAGTGGGAGAATCGATTGGGGATTAGGTATAAGAAGCTCTTCAGATTCAGAATCAGATTCAGAATCATTATCAGGTATGAATGTGTTATCCTCTGATGTTCCAGCCATATTTCCTTGTGAGACAGATGGAAGTGATAGTGAAACTACTGAACTTGCTCTTATGGGTGAACAAGAAGGAAATGAGATAGAAGCAGAATTTAGAAGACTAAGAAGCAAAATTAGAACTCAAGAAGATCTTCTGAACATAAAGGATAATACTGCTAAGGCTCAACGAGAGTTATTCAAGGAGAAATATCAAAAGTTGCAGGTTGAAGCAACTTCTCTAAGAAATGAAGTCAATGACAAAAACACAACCATCAAGAAACTCAAAGATAGATCCAGCTACTATGAAAATCTTGAAGCTACAATCCTCTCACTAAAAGGAGATCTTGAAGAATCAAAGAAGCAGAATACAGATCTACTCCAAGCTACTGCAAAACAAGAAAACGAAGTCACCAACTTAAAATCTCAACTAGAATGTGCCTTCTGAGTTCGTCAAATGCAGCAGGATCTGAATGAAGAACAAGAAAAGGAGATTCTCAAACTAAGGCATCAGTTGGAAGAAGGAAGGAAAGATGGAGAAGACATGAAGAAACAATGTCTAGAAAAGGAGGAACAACTTCAAGTTGAGGTAAATATCTTGAAAGGTAAATTAGAAGAAAAGGATAAACTTTTGAGATTTCAAGATAGTACTAAAGCCTTGGATGATATTCTTAATAGTCAAAGGTCTCCTGCTATCAAGACTGGTCTTGGTTTTCATGAATCTGTTGAAGGTGAATCTAGCTCACAAGGTGAGGCAAGGAACTCTAAAGAGAAAACTAAAATGATCAACAAGGAGATGAAAGGTCAACCCCATCAACAATCAAAGAAAAAGACTCCTCAAAGAAAATCTTTTACTCCTCCTATGAATAATATTGAATGTTATGTATGTCATAATCTTGGACATCTTGCAGCTAGATGTAGAAGAAGAAGAGTTCAAGACTATTATGCGGACAGGTCATCTCAATCAAGATACTTTAATGGATATTGCTTTGCTTGCAATATGTATGGTCACAAAGCTGCTGATTGCTACAGGAGGAATATGAAACATGTAAGATGTTATGCATGTAACAAGCTTGGACATATAGCAAAGGAATGCAGGAACAAAGGATGGACATCACATCAAAAGGAGAAAACCTCATCACACTTGAAGATATGGAGGAAGAAGGAAGTACAGTCAGCACAATGTACTGAGACACAACACAGCACAAACATACCAGACTCAGGGGGAGCTGAAGGTGTAAAACTTCAGTGTTCTAATTCTCATACGCAAGTTTCATGAAGTATAGCCGCGTATATACGCGAGTTTCACACTGCAAAGTCGCGTATATGTCAGTCTGAGGAAAAGCAGTGGGGACAGATCAGAAAAAGGATCTGATATGATTCAGTCTGTTATTTGCTCTATTGGTTACAGTCTGCTGAGGATGTGTGGAAATGTTTTGTTACTTGTATGATGTCTAGAAGTGTTTTTGATCCTAACTTGAGGATGATGATGTTTTGATGCTTATTGCTGATATATGCATGATCAGATCTAACAGATGGCACTGGTTGAGGGGGAGCATATGCCTTTAGTAATTCGTTGTTGGCATTATGGTTAATAATCCTTGGTGATGATTCTTATATGGCTAAATGATATATCTTGCTATGATGTGGTTGTGAGTTGTCTATGATAAACTCTCATATGATTCTTGAAGTTACATAGAAGATGTTCAGATCAGATTTATGGTTGATTCTTTGATGATGCATATATGGTGCTTACATGGTGATCTTCATAAGGACAAGGAGAAGTACAAAGCTTGAATACACATCGTCCTCACTTGATGATGAGTCACTTATATACTGCTGTTGTCATATGCATAAAGATCATACAGTTATGATGCAGGCACTCATGTGGATAAGGATTGTTGCTGATGATGATATCAAGAAGCTTTGTCAAAAGAGTTGAGCTCAAGATACATAGTGTTGTACATGGATGACTCCTCAAAGTCACTGTCTTGGAGACATGATGATGAGTTCATATCTATATGATGATAGGTTGATACTTACATATGTTGATTGATGCAGATGTTCCCAAGTAATAATACTTGGATCATGTAGATCTTGACGTAGATGAAATAGCTATGGTGGTTTCACATGTAATGTGAATGATTTCATGATGATGTTCAAAAGGAGGAGTTGACATCTATGTTCAGACATACCTTGCTGCAGGACATTTACAGGTTGCTGATATGAAAATGGTTGTACGCGAGTTTCATAAGGCCTATCCGCGTATATACGCGTGTTTATGTGGATGAATACGCATATATGGAGTTTTGAAGGAAATCAGCAGGGACAGATGTTGGTTGCAGAAAGTCTGATATGGGTCCGACAGAGATCATCTGGCACAGATTCAGGGGGAGCAGATAATCTTCCAATGATGCATTGTTGGCATTATCTTAAAGCTTTTGGTTCTAGTTCACATTTGTTGTTGGTTTCAAGTGGAACAAAGGCGAAATTGGTTGCTGATCTGAATGGTGATTATCAGATGCTGATAGTAACTTTCATAAATCTTGGTCTTTCGTCTCTATGTCATATATCTCTTTTGTGGTATCTCTTTCATGGTGTCGAGGTCATGTAACGGCCTATTTTGGTTTCCCCACTATGCCTGGGATGATTGATGCAATATGATTGGTTGTCATATGTAAACTTTTGATGTATCCCCACTTGGTTGGGTGGATGAGTCAATTTTTGTATATCCTCACTTAGTTGAGAGATGGATGTATGTATGAGTCTTTGGTGATAGGAAGGTCTTTTATGATGTATAGAGTCATGTTCTTCTTGAAGAACATCTTTTGCAGATCTTGCCTACAGTCAGGAAGAGCATGTACAACACACTTCAGCGGTACAGAGATTCAGCATGTACTCAGGGGAGCATGGACAGATTGGTACACCTTGGCATATACAAAGGGGGAGACTATTCAGAGATTTCAGCAGGTACTCAGGGGAGTATGGACAGTGGAATGATTCAGCAAAGGAAGAGAATATCTTGGTCCACCCTTTGCCCTTGATGTCAAAGGGGGAGAGTGATTTGGTGTTGTTGCCATCAAGTCCAAAGGGGGAGATTGTTGGCATTATGAGATAAGTGTTGTCCTTGATGGCAAACCTCACTGATGACAAATCATAGTACAGAAGGTCAGCAGCAAGGAATTGATGATCAGACTATAAGAAGAAGAGAAAGTTCATACACGCAGGTTCGTTAAGCCCAAGTCGCGTGTACACGCAGGTTGGCTTCAGCAAAAGCGCGTGTATGTGGAAAAGTACCTTTGGTCCATGGCGGTTATTCCTTGGAAGTTGTGCCTATGGTTTTGGACCTTGGCGTCTCGGCGGACGTGTTGATCCCTAGTTTTGAAGTTGATGGTATTGGATTTCTATGGTTTTGGCTCTTGGTATTGAACAAGGCCTAAGGCTATATAAAGGGAAGGAAATCATTAGGCAAGTGTATCTGAAATGTCTTGAATATCTGATGAAGCATTAGATCCAGTATGCTGGTTATGGGTTGATGATGCATTGCTTGATCTGAGCTAAGGAGAGATCTCATCGGTTGATGGAGAGCAAGATCTAAGGAGAGATCGGGATCAAATGGTTTGAAATGAACTATCTTTATGATGCTTATTCTAGATCTACATACTGACGCATGTATTGTTCTGTAAGTATTATGAGTATGATTGATGTCCGGTACAGCTGCAAGTTATGAGAAATTATTTTTAGATCTGTACGCGGGTTGTCTTTGGCGAAAGCGCGTATACACGCGGGTTTGATTCATCGAAGTAGCGTATACATTGTAAAGCTTGATACTTGAAGTTGCAGATGGGTCTGATGGTTATTACAGAGTTCTGTGTCTGCTCTGTGTTCTGGTGACGGTGTTGTTAACAGGGTTTCAGTGATTCAGAGTTTGATGATTGTTTTGAGCTTCAATGATAGTTATGGGTCCAGTATGAAAATTGGATGAAATGTGGCCTTTCAGATTATGTGTTGTGCTTCAGTGTATCCAGTCTGAAAATTGATGAAACGTGGTACCTGGAGGAGAGAAGATTGTAGGCAAGCACCTACGTACTAGTATCTAAGCTAGTACAAAAGCTAAGGGAGATCTTTGGAGCATTGTAGCAGGTAGCAGCTTGTGTACTAGTAAATGGATCGGCTAGTACAAAAGCAAAGGGGGTTGTAGCTCCCGTACTGGTATAAGACTGCACCAGTACAAATATTGTAAAAGTATTTTCTTATTAAGAAGAAGATTGAGATGACTTGCAGCAGGTGGTTTTCACCCACATTGGGTTTCCACCTTATATCTTTGTGTTCATGTGTGTGGCTTTTGTGTGATGATCTGTTCTGTTATACTGCACCTGTTTACTGTTAATATGGTTAATAATGTTCTGATGCATTTACTGAAGATAAGCTAAGATTTCTGGATATACGCTAGTTGCTTTAGACACAGCAGCGTGTACACGCGGGTTCACTTAACTGAAGTAGCATATATGTTTTTGAGCATTGAAAAAGTTTTATTGATCTGATAATACTGATTCACCCCCCCCCCCTCTCAGTATTATTTCCAACACCCTTTTCTCATATATATTCGCACCAATAATTTCGCTACATTCCTGGTATCCTTTGTTAGAGTATTCTCTTCTAAAGCGATAAATGCTCAAGCCTATTACTAATTTCCTCAAAGATTTTTGTATTCCATAAATCGAGGGGCAAACCTGGTAATTTCACCCATGTTGGCTGGGTGAAACACTTTTCCAGCCTGGGCTCAAAACACAAAGTCCATCTCCTCAATGCCAACAATATATAGCCCCATTACCACTTTACTTATAGGATCCAGTGTATAGCCCCATTACCACTTTACTTCTAGGATCCTCTTTGCATCTACTTCCAATTGAAATCTAGAAGCTAGTCACCCTCATGTTAAAACATGAAACAATGCATATACCTCATCATTTTATTCCAAGCCTTTTTAGTCCATCTGTACAATGATTTTACAGAAACCCCTATACCAAAGAAGTGACTAAGGCTTTTCCTCTCAATGACATTACCTCCTCCATTGGAGCATCTCCATCTGGCAGAAGCTTTCCCTTCTCCCTTTTGACCCTAACACATTTCTTCTTCCTCTAGATTGTCTTAACTCTGATTTCCACATCCCGTTCCTTGAATTTTGGTCTAATTAACCTCTTGCTATATTTGTTACACTTAAGTTATCCAATCTTAGTCCTCTAGGCTTCCCAACCAGAGAGTCTTCGTTGCCCTTGACTCCTAACTTTGGAAATGAACAATATCAGGTTCGTTGAGGCCTTTAAGTTCAAACTCCTATCTGATAACTAGTGTTGATCTACCATGCACTCGAATGTGAGTCTGATCTTTGTGTCTCTTTGCATGTGACAGAGTAACCACCAAGTTGCCTCATTACCAGCTATGCATTAAACCTTTTATTTCTTTTGCATCACACCCCCTTGAAAGCTATGCCAATGCCAATAGGAGACCTCTCTTATACTCCAGTACCATCTTTTGATTTAATGCTCAATAGGACAACCTTTCTCAATGCCTTTGCCATTAAAAATTTGTGCTACTTGTAGTGTGATTGTCATACAAAGGTTCAGGGCAGGGCCTCTTAATAGTAGAACTAAGGTGTGGACTAGGGTTTCTCTCTAGAGTCTGAGATTGTATTCCCTTTTCCTTATCCTGTTTGAAGCCCTAGCCCCTAGCTTCTTGCCAATGAGCTAATATTTCATCCCTCAACCTGAAAAGACTTCACAAGGTCTTCCTCCCCTTCCTTTGAGTAGTCAACTAGGTCTTCTTCTTCCATCATTCATTCGCTCTACATTCTTTGAGGACAGGGCCCCTTAATGGTAGAACTAAGGTGTGGACTAGGGTTTCTCTCTAGAGTCTGAGATTGGATCCCTTTTTCCTTATCCTGTTTTAAGCCCCGGCCCCTAGCTTCTTGCCAATGAGCTAATATTTCATCCCTCAACCTGAAAATACTTCACAAGGTCTTCCTCCCTTTCCTTTGAGTAGTCAACTAGGTCTTCTTCCTCCATCATTCATTCGCTCTACATTCCCTTACTTTAAGTGCTAAATAAATTACAGAGATTTGTAAGAAAGATCTCCAAGGATTAGAAACAAGTGTAATATAGAAATCTAAAGGGCCATGGCAGCAAGCTACAACTCTCAGAATGAGAGAATTTTGGCTTCTAGATCCAGAGGAGTGGAACTGCTCTGATACCACTGATATGGAACCAAATCCAAGTTTGTGTGTTGTTCTAAATATAGGGAAGGAACTTTAAAGGAGAATACCAGATTTAGAGTGGGCACTTTATTATGGAGAAATAAATTATGGAGATCTTCCAGAAATATCTCTAAGGATTAGAAACGGAGGTAATATAGAAACCTAAAGGGCCATGGCAGCAAGCTACAACTCTCAGAATGAGAGCATTTTGGCTTCTAGATCCAGAGGAGGGGAACTGCTCTGATACCACTGATATGGAACCAAATCCAAGTTTGAGTGTTGTTCTAAATTACTACTTCTCTTCCTTTGCAATGTTGTTTCAAACTGGATTCAATTGATCTTTACTTTCTATTATTTTCTCTTGAATTTCCTTTAGCGAGAACAAGGGATTATTTTGTTCACTGCCTCTGTGAGCAGACAGAGGGTTGGTTTCTATTGCACTTCTCAAGCACATGCTCCTAGGAAGATCTTTCCTTCCATTGGTAACTACTTTTGTTTCATGTGTACTTCTTTTCCTGAGTTATTATGTTGCCTTTCATCATAATTCCATATCATAATTCCAATTCAAATTCAATTTAGTTTATAGTTTAGCTTCTACTATGAAACCAATCAACATATTGCATCCTTACAAAATTCACATATCCAAGTTTGAGTGTTGTTCTAAATTACTACTTCTTTTCCTTTGCAATGTTGTTTTAAACTGGATTCAATTGATCTTTACTTTCTATTATTTTCTCTTGAATTTCCTTTAGTGAGAACAAAGGGATTCTTTTGTTTACTGCCTCTATGAGCAGACAAAGGGTTGGTTTCTATTGCACTTCTCAAGCACATGCTCCTGGGCAGATCTTTCTTTTGATTGGTAACTACTTTTGTTTCATGTTCACTTCTTTTCCTGAGTTATTATGTTGCCTTTCATCATAATTCCAATTCAAATTCAATTTAGTTTATAGTTTAGCTTCTACTATGAAACCAATCAACATATTGCATCCTTACAAAATTCACATTGTGATTATTATGTTGACTTTCATCATAATTCCAATTCAAATTCAACTACCCGGCAAAGCAAACGGACAAGAACAGGTCCCAAACAGAAATGAACGCGTAAATGAACAATCTGCAGCGTAATCATGGTAAACAAACCCTAAACCCCGCCATAACCTGTCAAACCAGTATTAATATATGGCCAACACGTCATTGCATGCGTGGGTTACGTGTCCTTACAAAATTCACATTGCAATAGCGGTTACAAAAATTAATTCATGCCACCCCTATGCTTGATGGCCTCCATTTCTTACATTGCCCAGAATTGTTGAGTCTCCTGCCTGACCCAAGTATGGTGGACTACCCAAGATTGGTTGATTAGGATGTGCCTGAATGTTACCATATCCTTGACACCAATTTTCTCCTTGTAGCCATGGAGGGATTGAGTAAGTGTCCACTTGTGTTACTAACTCCAGCACTAGGTGCAGGTGTCATATAAACACAGTTAAGATTTAAACCTACACTGGTAGGGGTATATGAGGTGGGAAAAACCCCTGGCTGATAGCGAGGGACTTGGATGTTAATCAGCTCTTGGTATGATGGTGTGTGCTCTGCAATGTGGTCCAGCGTATTGGACATCATCCTATTTGCCTCAAACTGGCTTGGACCATAGACTTCCCTGCTTGTCACCCCTCCTCCTCTTTCCAACACTTCTTGAACCTTTCTTGCCTCCCTCTCTTGCCTTGCCAATTGTTTTTGATGTTCCTTATCTTCCCTTTCTTTTTGTCTTTCCATCCTTTCCTTTGTTCAAGCTTATTTTGTTGCAATCCTTGCAGCTCTCTTGTCCTTGGCCAACTCCTTCTTTCTCTTTTTAGTTTCCTGAATTTCATTTTTTTTTACGTTTAGACTCAAACAATAAATTCATATAATCTTCAGATGTGAGCAACTGTGAACTCCTCCCCAAACGAAGACAATATGCAGTTGAGTGCCTTGATGAGGCCTTCACTCTCTCTACTGGTAGCTTTAGGAATGCACCAAGTAATATGCGATTTTTCCCTTGCTCCCTAGGATCTGACACTTGGCTTTTACCTTCCGGTATAGTTGATTGGCTCCCATTATCTTCTTCAGGTACCTCATGTTGAACAGGCTCCTCTTCTAGTGAACCATTGTCCACAAAATAATGAACAAGTTTGGTGTTCAACTCTGATGGTTGTGAAGGCATGTCCATGATTTCCTCATTGGTGGTAGACACATTATGTGGGTTGATATTCCTCATGGCCTTTGCCAACCATGATGGTGGGCTTACCTGGGTTGGCATGCTCAATTGATCATTGTTTAATCCTGTTGCATTATCATTTGAAATCAAGTTTGCATTTTCATCCGCTTCATCCACTGCCTCATATGGAATATCACATGCAGAATTGGCATGTGGTTCAATAGGTGTGACAACCTCCGTGACATTGACAGTTGATTCATGACTGAACTGTGTCTCATTCACATGTTCATCATCATCACCACATAAGTGCCCTTCATAAAGGGACATTATACCTTCAACAGTAGCAACATCTTCTTGGGCATCAACATGGTCTTGTAAGTTCTTTGCTCCTTGACCTTCCACATAAAATGCTTGGCTACAACAAGTATCATGCACGAGAGCATCAACATTAAGTGGCCCTATAATAGTCTTCCTAAATCCAACCTTGATATTAGAAGTTGTGAGAGCCCTTTTTAATGCTTTACTTGCAAGCTCAGCTAACTCAAACCTCTTTACTTCCACCTTGGATTCTTTGTCATCCACGAAGCTCGCTCAATCCTGAAATAATTATTGAAAGTCCCAAGCACGCTGACGTCAAGGGGTTGCAATCTATGAGTGGTATGAGCCGGTAATGTTAACATGTCAATGCCAAAATTGTTGGCCTCCTCAATTGTCTGCAAAGCCATGTGGCTTCCATGGCCATCTAAAATCAGTAGGTGTTTATTTTCAGGCGAGACACCACCTGGTACAGATGCAGCAAAATGACAAAGCCAATTCAGGAATAGTTCCTTTGTCATCCATGCATAGGGATGTCCTGCCATGCATGCACCTAGTTCATAGTTCTGTATATAGTTTTTTAGTTGTGTTTTACCTTTGAATAGGTAAAATCCTGGGATTGAAGAACCAATTGCATTGACACAAGAAAGTATAGTGATCCACTCCCTGCTCTTAGGCAAAATCTTAGGCACATTTCTACTCCCTCTTTTGGAAATTACCCGCATACCACAATTCCTTCCTTCCTGTAAGCCTGTTTCATCACAGTTCCATATATGGTCTGGGGCATATGAGTGTTGCTCATATGCAACAGAAAGAGTGTTATAGAACTTGGACACAATTGCAGGGCATAGATTTAAAGCCCTGTCTCTGTCAAGGCCCTCAGTTGTACGTAGCACAAGGTCTGGATGCTTTTTTTTAAATCCACTCCACCATGATTTACCAGGAAACCCATCTTTGAAGGGGTTTGTCCTCCCCTGACAGATTTGAGCTATTGTGGATTTAAGTTGTATAATATCTAACCCATGTCCCAATTGGGCCATCTCCTTACACCACTCAACCACCTCGGCCTCCTCCTCTTCAGTCATAATTGTAACAGGCCCTCTACGCTTTGTATTAATCAACCCATTTATCCAATAATGTATGTTAGAGGCAGCAATACCATGTTTTTTTTTCAGAGGCACAGACTGAATGTCCATTAAACTCGATGTCATCAATTGTAGCTTGCATGTCTTGCTTTGTCCAGCCTCTAATGGCACTAATTTTCTTTTTTGAACTTGCACCTTGCACTGTGGTTGAAGGCAGCTCTGTGGTTGATGGTGGGATAGAATGATTTGCAACCACAGTGTCCTTTTCAATGACATTACTAGGTGCATTGTGAGCATTCACATCACCCCCCCTATCCTCATCTGATGAAGTGGACCGCAGTTGGGCCCCCCTTGCCCCTTGCCTCCTCCTGTTCCTTGTACGATCTGCAATAGAAACTCTTGGCATGGCTGCAACAACCTGCAAAGTGACCACCAAATTCTGATTTTAAAAAACTGTATTAGAAAACAAGGAAATTCATTGGCCTTTGCAATCAATGAGCAACAACAATCAGTGCTTTATCTATATATTGTAGCTGAATACATCTCGGATCTGAAAATCATTATTGGAAGGGTTTAAAGTTCTTTATTTGATTCTTAGATGATTTTTATGAGTTATCAGGAAGAGCTATTCCTTTTTAATTTTATAACAGGTTTGACATAACACAATTTCTTTAACCCAACTATTTTGCTGTGTCCTCAAATGATTGTTCCTGACATTCATTTTTTTCTTGGCATTCATTTTATTCATAGTTGGTGAAAATATGGGTTTTCAGGAAGAGCTATTCCTATTTCTTTTGGTAACTGGCATGTCTTTCTGGGAACTGGCATGTCTTTCTTCAATGAAACCAAGAACAAGTTTAAGAATGTCTATTGTTTAACATGATTCTGTCTTGAGAAAAGGGTCAAGTGGTATCTTTTAAGGGATTCATTCAATGGTCTAAGGCTAACATGTTTAGCTCTAAAGAGTCAGTAAAGAAACACTTAAGTAAGGGAGAGGTGAGGGACGAAGTGATCCGGTCCTGCTTATGCTGATAAGAAGTCCTAATAGTGGTAGCTACTCTACTAAGCGCTTAATTCAGTAAGTGTGAGTTGATCAAAGCATCTCCTTTACTTGTAGCCTGAAGCCCGTCCAATTCTATGCTAATAAGTCCTTCCATCCCATCGGTTCGATTAAGTCTAAGTAAGACCAGTCTGATCTGATGAACTTACTGCTCTTCATAACATCCTCTATTATTATTATTATTTTTTTTATTTTTATTTATTTCTTATTTCTTATTTTTTATTTTTTTAATTATTATTATTATTATTATTTTATTTATTTATTTTATTTATTATTATTATTATTATTATTATTTATTTTATTATTTTATTATTATTATTATTATTATTTATTTTATTTATTTATTTTTTTTTTTTTTTTTTTCTGCTTCGTGGCAAGTGATATAATATCCTCAAGCTAAGCTTGAAAGTAAAAGAAAGTAAGTAACACTAATTGTTTGAAAGTTTATAGATAAGCTATATTCCTGAGTGTTAGGTTATCTCTATTATAGAGCTAGTATAGTTAAGTGTATATTGTCCCTAAAGGTGTTGTTTTAGGTTGTCCCTAAAGGTGCGGCAATGAAATTGGTTTCTACATCAGTAAATCAGTAATGAAATTGGTTGTAATGGCTTTAGTACCTGAGGCTATCTGTCTTTGCTCTTTGAAAGGATATTCTTTGCTATTATAGTAGTCTGATATTGAGTTGCAAGGTCAGATTTGAGGTTATAGTGGCAATGAAATTGGTTTCTAAATCAGTAAATCAGTAATGAAATTGGTTGTAATGGCTTTAATTTACCTTTGTTTCTCAACAGAAGTAACATTAATCATTATTCAACAAAAATGGTAACATTATTCAACAAAAACATACATGTATGTCTCTAGCAACTAATGAATAGAATGAATGTAACATTGTGCACACACTCAGTTTGTATGTTTCCAACAACTTCTGAAACTTCTGAATAGAATGAATGTAACAGTGTCTGAACACTTTGATTGCATATCTCCAATAGTTGATGAGTAGAATAAATATCTGAAATGAAAATGAGTAAGAGTTGATGTTTTATAGTTTTTTCATATAGAATATAATTGGTAGGGAAGTTTGGCATAGATTGCCATCTTCCAAATTCAAGTGTGTGGCCTGGATTGATTTGTACATGGTCAAATGGTTGATAATCATTGAACACCGATCCATTTGTTTTCTTGTTTTTAATTCCTGAATTGAAAAGTCTGGTGTGTTGGTGACATTTATTGAGAATGTTGAAAATTGAATGTTGTCATTTATTGTCTTTAATAGGTTGAATGGTTAAATACACATGTACATATGGCTGACACACATTTCACCTATTCTTGTGCAGGTATTACTGAGCAATGGGATGTGTTGCTTCAGTGGAAATCTATAGGTCACTGTTTGATGGGATAGGTGTACTCCTGAATAGAATTCAATGGAATGTTTTGTAGTGCATTTTGCCTTATTTGGTAATTCAGAGCTGGAGATATTTGGGACATTATGTCTTGTCAATATGTGATGTTAAGGTTTGGTATTTGACACTTGTTGGCCCAATCAATATATGGGCCAATTTTGGACTAAATTATATAACTTAATATAAAGTATTTATGTACAAATTTTTGATGATTTCTGAATATTTTTTATAGATGTGTGAAAAGAGTACTATAACTAGTATTGGTCTGTGCACAACAATAGAATGCTCTCCCCTAACACAATGTTTACTGATGGTGAATTTTGTGTTTGGTGCTAGCACCCATACTTATTCTTTATGAGTCGTTTGCTCAAGGAGGAATAGTGGTTGGTAGGCAATTCCCCTCCACACAAAATTCTTCTCAGTGGTTGGTTGGCAATTCCCCTCCACACAAAATTCTTCTCGGACTCCTAAATATGTGAAGCACAATGGCCTGTCATCAATTAAAGAGGAGTATCAACGACAGCCCCAACCATCAACCCGTTCATAAAATCCCCCATCATCAATTCAAAATCAACTACCCACCACAAACCATCCTTAACGAGGCTAAGAGGCCATGGATCCGGGCCGAGATCAAGGTCGATCCCTAGAAGTTCGAGGTCCAAATCCAGTTGAAATCAGAAATCTATCATAAGCATCCTACTCCATTGTTAGACTCGGCGAAAGCATGACCTACTAGAACCGCTATATGATACTTCCAACAACATTTAGACTCTAGAAACATAAATCCTGCATCCAACAACACCAAATGTTGCACCAACATAAACTGCATTTAACCCATTTATCAACAATTTTACACTTAAGGAACTCGGACGCTGCTCAGCTGCCTTCTCTACCTTGGGCTCTTCTTCTAGAATCTGTTTTATGGTTTTCGTTGTCTGCATCATTTTTTTACATATAATTCAGGCTTAGAGCTCCCATCCGATTACAAACCCCTACACCATAAAAACCAGATATATCAAACACTTTATCCTGGGGAAGCCCGGCCCCAAACAGCAGAGACAACACCCCCTTCTACTATTACATCCAACGAATGTATTGAGTGTCTTTCCTGTGCTTATCTATGCATCCACATCCTCCTTAAATCACTAATCATGAGATGTAAGAGCAAGATAGCACCAAAGACGAAAATCACCAGCAGGAAACATTCCATTAGATCATTCGCATACATTTTCACCAGAACAAAGGACTTACCTCATAACGAAATGCTTCCAATCAGAGCTATGGGGCAAGGATTCCAGCCAACAACACACCCCGATTGTGTCGTAGCTTCATTGTCCCTGGGAAAAAGCAACTACTTACAAAAAAAAAAAACCTGGGTGGATGGTGTTGATGCAGTTGTTGTCTCAGAAGGTGAAGAGGTAACACTGATGGATTGGGGCAATGCCATCATAAAACATGTTGAAAAGGACAAGAATGGCACCATTATACATCTTAGTGGAGTGTTGCATCTAGAGGCCTCTGTCAAAACAACAAAGTTAAAGCTTACCTGGCTTCCAAATATATCTGAGTTGGTAACCCATGATTTAACAACCTAACCAATTCACCACTTGTTGGCTTGTAAAATCACCACTGCATAATAGTTGTTTTTCAAACCACGATTTCGTCCTTACTATCCAAACCAGGGGTTAAATTTGACTGGTCGCTTACTTATCACAAAATTTTTTTTATGAAGGTGTTATTTTGAAATCACCCTTCACATGATTTTTAATATTTATTTCTACTTTGCATAATACTTTTTCTATAAAAACATATTCTGAAAATTCATCTTTTTTTACATTTTTAATATATAATCCTTATATAAAAAAATAAATTAATTAGATATATGAAGCTCAGTTCATCAATTAAAAACATTTTAAAAAATGAATTTTGCAAGCATGGATATTAATGAGGGAAAAATTGTGAAAATCAAGCCAATGTGTTTGAATTCATAATATATGATAGGGATAAAAATTAAGTAACAATTGTCAAAGCAAGAAACTCAAGTGAGCTCACTATTTTACTTTCACTAGCAACATGTGTCAAATAATTTAGAATATTTTAGAATATTTGAAACATTTTAACTAAATATTCTAAATATGACACTCCATAACTAAATAGGTTGGCACTAGAATGAATATTCTCATAACTCTATATTAGCCAAACCTATATTTATGGAGTTATAGAGTGTCATATTCTCATAAGAAAAACACTCCATAACTTGAATAAGAAAAACCCTAACAATCTAGTGTAACAAATTCATAGTTTATATCGATGTCCATTTTTATAGATATATGTTTTTATCAAATTTTCTCCAATTTACAAAAAGTATAAGGTCATACAATCTACTTGTTTTCAAGAAAGTGATGCAATCTGATGATCAAATCTTCTTCATCAAGTTGAAAGTTCCCGCTTTTCACATTAGGTCGAAGATAATTCATCCAAAGCAATATGAAACTCTTCCCACTTCTAAGCAGACCTGTTCTAGCTCAATAATGGGAGAACTAAATGAGCCACATAGTGAGAGATGATATTTTATATTGGTAGAAGCTATTAAAAAGATACAAGATGGGTTTATGAGATTGACCCTTTACAATAATCCACAAAATACATTATATACATTTCATGCGAATATGTGAAGGGAAAGCCAACAAACAAAAATATCAATACATTAGAGGAAGACACAGTTTCTTTGTATATGTCTCATTGAAATAAATAATTGATGGATTTTATTTTTCATGTAAATAATATTTCATGTGGGCAAGAATAAAATATTGTTTAGGGTTCAAGTCTATGTAACAAAGTTGGAAACCATTACAATAATATACTCAATATGAATTCAACATGTCACTTGTAAGAATTGAAACATTGTAGGAAGTATAACAATCATTCCTCCCAACTATCTAAAAAAAGTCAATTGACAATTTGTATATTATTATATTTTTATTTTAATGCTAAATTGGATATAGTTGGACCAATTTACATGCTGGATATTATTATTTGTTCAATAATATGATAGGATGTTATCTCAATTTTATAGAATATGATTGAGTTGAGATCATATGACTCTGTTATCAAATTATTGTAAAATTTGGTGAGTTTGGATATTTTTTGTAACAGTCAAACTTTATACTTTATTTCCATTTTCAAATTTTCTATATTTTATATACGAAATTTAAACTAAATAAAAATTAATATCCAAATAAAACAACTAATTTCTATTTAATTAATACACATTAACGCAAGCTTTTAACTGATAAAGGAATTCCACTGATTAAAAAAAACTCTAAATTTTTCTATAATACAAAATAAAATTTTGCTCTTTTGCAAAGAAGT
Source organism: Pinus tabuliformis (assembly GCA_031772625.1). Taxonomy (NCBI): domain Eukaryota; kingdom Viridiplantae; phylum Streptophyta; class Pinopsida; order Pinales; family Pinaceae; genus Pinus; species Pinus tabuliformis. The sequence goes on along the minus strand of CM062817.1, from coordinate 1,617,637,460 downwards.
GGTTTCAAGTTGGTTTCTTCTGAGAATTTATCTTTTAGAAATGTCATTCAAAGTGCAATTTTTAAGTATTTAGATGTGTTGTTCTGTAATTGACATTCACCTTTTTGGCATTGGTTAGAAAATTATCAATGTTGGACATGTGTTCTCCAGCATCCATTGGAAAAATTTTATTGTAGTTGAGGTAAGTAAAATACTCACAAAAAAACAACTATTTTGTAGATTCAAACTTGGAATATCTAGCTAACTTGTCCCAGGAGAGTTTGACTTGGGAGTAACTTGGAGATATTCTCAACTATGATCTCAACTAACCTAGTCTATTTTTTTTAAGGATGATTAAGATAAAGATGTTGTATTCAGAATGAAATGCAATGAAAATAGTATTGCAAGATTGGCCTAAAAACACAGAGGAAAAGAGAAGTGACATATTCCAAATTTTTTTCCCTTAAGTCCCTGGCAGAGCCCCTTCTTGAAAATGTTCTTTGCCAACCAAACCCACCTTAGGATTCAAGACTGTTGTTGGTCCAAATAAATTAACAAACAAATTTACAAATGGTCTTATCTTTAAAACCTCAAACACCCATCATGCATTGCTTCTATCACAAGAGAAACAATGAGGAGGGAAAGTTGGGCATACCTAAACACCATGTTATTAGCCCAAATCCAGAGAAGCCTTTACTTGGAGAAATGCTTATTTCTTCCCTGAATGCTAGAGTGCTTGTATTTCTGTTTATTATTGTATAAAACTTTGTAGCGGGGATATTGTAAATTCCCAAAGTGTTTAGGGAATTTCAAGGCATGGCACAAGTAACAGAGAATTGACAATGGTAGACACAACTATCAAACCCACTTTTCTTGCAACAGTCATCTTCCAGCCTTTTCTGTGAGCTTCGATGTAATTTTTGAGTCAAAGAGCTTCCTCTGGCATCTATAAACTTTTGTTCAGTACCATAATCGGAAATCAATATTCTGTTCAATATTGGTTTCTTTGAGTTGCACCCAATGTGATAAAATAATCGAATCACCTGACATCAAATCTGATGGATTAAATGCAGAATTCTAGAGATGAAGTGCGCCAGCCTGGAGTAAATAAATATATAAATAAAATATGTATATATATTGAAACTTCCGATTTTCTTACCTACCCGTCATTTTGACACCTTTATAAATAATTAGACAGTTAACAATGACGGGTTTATTTTGCAATAAATTGTATTTTACGCTTAAAATGGCCAAAAACGGGTAGATGGGCGTCAATTTTAACCCTTGATCCAAACAACCTAACCAATTCACCACTTGTTGGCTTGTACAAGTACCACTACGTAATAGTTTATTTAAAGTTAGACGCTTCCACGTCCCAAAAAAACGCAGTTGTCCAACGAATTGAACTAGCAATTGGACCATTTCATAAACCTATCATCGCTCCAGAGATCAAAGGTTTGGCGATGCTTATTACACTTTTTATTTAATTGCAGGTTTATAACAAGACTGAGGATGGAGTAGTTGTTGGAACCTTTGATTCATTATTTATGTCATCAACCGTGGGGTTTTTAAAATGCATGGTTTATGTTTTAGTTCTTTTTGTTGTATTTTATTTTATTTTTATTAAGAAATTTTAACATCCACGAGACTAGATATAGTTTATGGGACCATTATCTTCCCTACTTTTTTCCTTTTGTAACTCAATCCTCTTATTATTCAAATTAATGATGAGCTAACCCAACCTTCTAACAATCACCTCAATGAAAAGACAGTGTGAAGGAACCAATCTTAACGTACTACTTAACAGTCTCTAATGTCTCTAAAAGCAAAACATTCCAAAATGAAATGTTTTTCCGATTCCACTGCCCCAGAAGTGCAAAAAGTACACATTCATTCTTCCCAAACCTCTTTAGGTCATTTCCACCGACATGTTTCGCACCGTAGTTTATGCGAGTTAGTTCTTAATTCAGCAATAAGAATCTTTGCTCTCCATGGAATGCTAGCACCAATGTACTTTTTTTGTTGGAGATCACAAGTGGGGTTGAATTCTTGGACATAGTAGTACTTCTTTCTACCCAACTCTTTTCCCTATATATGCTTACGAAATTTCTCCATAACAAAACTCTTTAAGTCTTTTGTATTTGTGGAACATGCATTGAGGTAAATATTCCATTTTTGCATCCATTTGTTGTTTTGTCTCATCCATGATTTCTTTCTTTCACTCATTCCTTCATTGAAGTTAACTTTAGGCCATCTACCTTCTCACATTTGCTCAATTATTTGTAGATGACTTATGAGACACACCATAGCAATTGCTTTGATGGATGTTGCTCCTATTTCACTCAGCATTATCTCATAAGAAACCGAAATTTTTATTTTAAACTTGCTCATGACCAAGCATTTTGGGATTTTCTCAACTTGCTTCCATTTTGAGACAGGGATGCTGCTAGCCCACAATTCACACCCATATAATATCACTGTACAAACTAGGAGCCCAAAAAGCACTTTAATTGCTTTTCAATCCCATAACTCTGCTTCTCTACATCTGTTTTGAAGAGCATATAATGCTTTCCACCCCCCTAAAATTCACTTATTTATGTTGTGCTCCCAATTAAGCTTGTTGTTGAAATCAATCTCAAGGTACTTGTATTCATTTTCTTCTTCAAGAATGTTGCCTTCAAAGAAGAACGTATGTTGGCTCTACTTCTTTTTATTTGAGAAAATCATTATTTTGGTCTTGCTGGTATTGACTTGCATCCCCATTGTTTTACAAAAATCTCAAGGGAATGTAGGTGCATCTGCAATCCTTGGGTCGATTTAGAAATCAATACAAGGTCATCAGCATATAAAAGAAGCTTTATCAAAAACTCCCCCAACCAAACACCATCCCCACCTTGTAGATTTAGCCACTATTCCAATTTATCAATATATAAACCAAAAAGAGTAGGGGATAAAGGGCAGCCTTGCTTGGCTCCGATGTCACTTCTAAAACTTTCTGAAATGTCTGCTGAAGTTCTAATTTTGACGTTCACCTTTTCATAAAGCCTATGGACAACAACTCTATAATGCAAAGGAATTTCAAGTTCTTCCATTCTACTCAATAATTTATCTCTAGGGACCGTCCCAAATCTCTAGGGACTTCATAACTCTATTATATATGTTTTTTAACTCACGCCTAGATATTAGGTTTTTGTTTTTTTTTGTTAATATGTTGTTTTATTTGTTTTTTAATGATTTCCTTTTATTTGTTTGTTATTGTATTTCGGCTTGTTTTACTTTGTGAGTTTGTTTTTATTGTGTTTTGTTTCTTTGTGTTGTTTTTTTATTGTTTTGTTTTTTTTTTTTTTTTTTATGTTTTTTTAATTGTGTTATCTATATATATATATATATATATATATATATATATATATATATATATATATATATATATATATATATATATATTATTAAATGGATTTTAATCTTATTTTTTTCACTATGTTTTTTTATTGAAAGTATTATGGTTTTTTTTAATAAATGTTTTTTTTCTTATTATTTTTTTTATTTTCTTTTTTAATAAAGAAACTAGTTTAGAAATTAAAAAGTAGAATAATCAGGTCCCTTTTTTTAATAAGGCAAGATTTGAGTAATTGAGTTGGAGGTCAAAATTTAAGCAATTTTTTTAGAATGGATAGTAAATTTAGATCTTCTAGTCATTTCTTTTAGATCTATAAACTTTTATTATAAAATTTCAAAGCTAGCTGATCCAATTTTCCTTTATGATCTTCCAGGTGGCAACAAGAAGCAAGAAGAGAGCATACTTTGAAATTTTATCAATTCTTTATTCATTTGAAATCTGAAATGTGAACAAAACGAAGTAAGAAAAATTGATCTCAAACCTCAAACTTTTAGCTCTCAAAACTCCACTTGTCTTCTTCCTTCACAAATGTATGTTTTCCTATAGATCTTCCTACGAAAGGTTAATGAATGAGGTGGCTCTTACTGCATCACCAAATGAGAATTTCCATGAAAATAAATGAAATCAAATGTCAAAACCAAAATTCAAAAACATTAACATTACCAAGTTTGCTTTTATTTGTTAATCCTATCCTACTCTATTATGAAAAAGAAAAACTTTTTGTCAAGTGTATGAGTATTTCCAGTGAAGCCATTTACGAATCAAGATCTCTAGTATTCTCACATCCATGTTTGAAAAATATACCTCAATGTTCACCAAGATATGAGAAACCAACTTTACATTTGGATTTAGTGCCAGGATTTGTTGAAGAATGGAAGAATGTTGTGGTGTAGTCACTTTTTGAAACCAATCTTCAGTGTAGTCCTCGCTCTCCTGGTTCTCTTCTTTAGTTATCATGCCTTGAATTTTTTCTCGAAGCTCTTCATTCTCTAAAGGGTACCAAGGATTTGGAGACAAAAATGTCAGATGCACATGGAATGTGGACATCAAAATAAGGTAAATCGTGAATACATTTTCTATTAACAAATGATATAAATTTATAATACATGGGAGTGACCATTGGATTCCATATTCCAAGGTCTCTTGGACTCCCTTTGACGTTTTATCTTCCACACCATAACCCTCAGAGGATTAGATGTCCAACATTCCCCCTCTTAGTCCGAAGGGTTATGTATGAGTCCAAGAAGAGAGTTGTAATACAGAACGTGCAAAAATGCATGGCATCACTAGGCTGAATGTCTGAAATGTTAGTATAAAGGGAGGTGGTTTAACGATGACCACCAACATTAGAATGCTTAGTACAGTTCCTGGAACTCTTACAAGTCTGGAAAGAAGATGAGATCTTCTGCTAGAAGAAGTTCTCTTGATGTTTTGAAGAGGGAAACCTTCAACCTTAAAATGGAGTTCTCACCCCACATAAAAGGGAGAACCTCAACCTGAAAAGAGAGGTCTCAACCTATGATGGTTTAAGGATGACCAACAAGTCTGGAATGCTTAATGCAATTCCTGGAACTCTTCCAAAACTGGCAAGAAGCTGAAGTCTTCTACTAGAGGAAGTGTCCCCAATTCTTTGAAGAGGTATCACCGACTGAAGGCATGCTCAGGGGCATCTTTGTCTCTGGCTACAACTCTGAATCTGGTATGGCAGGTTGTGGCTCAGGCTCACTTGATGTGGCTTTGAAGCTTGTAGATGACCATCACTTCCCCCCCCTGTCAGATACAAGTTGAGATGAAGGAGAAAACTAAACTACTATATTGTTCAATACTCTAGAACAAGTTCGGACATATAAATGAAATATTTTCTTGGTTGTTGATGCCCATTGCCAAGAAGCGATCCATCCAAGATGAATCTTTGTTCTTGCAGGAGGCTTATTTTTGAAGAATCTATTTGAAGAATGATTGATTTTATGATAGTGCTTACATGGGTGAAGATCAAAACAGTGATCTTTCATATGGCCAACTCGGTCACAGTGTTGGAATTTCATAATCTGTTGTTGTTGTTGTGGAAGGGGAGCAAAATCTGGAACAACTGAAGGTGAACTGTCATGAAGGAATCCAGCACTCTCAAACTGAATGGGCTTTGAGTAATTTGGAATATGAAAGGAAACCTCCTTATCATATCCAAGACCTGTTTTGTGCCTATTATGGACAAGCTCTTCCCAAGGTCGGATGATTGGCTTGGGAAGTGCAAACTGAATTTCTTATTTTGCATGAAAATTTGTCGTTGCATTAGGCATTGAATGTGAATCTTCCTCAACCTTAGTGATTTTATCATTTGCTGGTTGTTGATGGGTGTTTGTTTTAACCTTGAATAGAGAATTCTTTTGAGAAGAAAACAAGTTAGAAAGATAAATCTGTTGAAGCTCATCTTGCTGGAACTGAGATTCTAGTTGCTTTTCAGAGAGAGTAGATGTTCTATGATAGACTGGTAGATTAGCTTCTATGGGATTACCTAAATCCAACAATGTTGGTGGACATGACTCTCTGCGCGAAACTCTTTCTCTCGACATTTGTTGCCAAAGAAATGCTTTGTAACTCATCATCGCCCTTCTCTGCTAGAGATTTGATGCCATATTTTCTCCACAGAGTGTAGTCGATGAGCTCACTATTTTCTGTTAATAGTTTCTCTCTGCACTCAGTATCTTTGCACCCACTCTCTACTCTCCATTTTTGGCTTATGCAAAAGGAGAGGGAAACACACTTGTGAGCATCCCTGACTTTTCTTGGCTTTCGATTTCATCGTGGTCTAGAAACCTCTCACGCTCCAAAGAGTATGATCCATAATTGTTGGAAGAGGACTCGCGGCCATTTTTCTCATGTTCTTATCATTGCATGTTCATCAAAATTTCTTTGCGTCTAAGTCTCTGCAAATTTTTTTTCACAATCTCAATCAGGGTCAAGTCACAAGGAAGGCACTGAGAACTTTAGGCCATTATAAAATTTGTCCAACATATAGTGTATTTACTCAATTGAGGAGAGCACTTAACCCAGAGAATCTGCAGTGTTGGTGGACACAAAAACGCTAAATTAAGCAGATTTCAGAATACAAAGAAACGTTGAAAATTGTTTAGTGTTACAAAACTACAGAAGGACAGTTCTGACAGTTTGGAAATGGCAGACAAGAGATATGTAAAATTAGGCTCACTGTAATTATGTAGGGCCTGCAACTCTGATACCATGTCAGATGCACATGGAATGTGGATAGCCAAATAAGGTAAATCATGAATACATTTTCTATTAACAAATGATATACATTTATAATACATGGGAGTGACCATTGGATTCCATATTCCAAGGTCTCTTGGACTCCCTTTGACGGTTTATCTTCCACACCATAACCCTTAGAGGATTAGGTGTCCAACAAAACATGCCAAAAATTCTTCAATTCCTGGCTCAAATGGTTGCTCCTCATCAGCTATAGTCCATGGCTCTTGGCTCTTCTCCAAATGCTTGATAATCATTCTAGATCTTCTGTCCATAAATGGATTAGTATTGAAACTCTTATAGTATAAAAATCGATTGAAATTCATGCATTCTATTTATCATGTTTTATATATGCAACTAAAAATGAGATTCAAATCTAAAAAAACATTCTAAATTCAAATCTAACACCTATGTATACATCCCAGTAACGACACCAAAATGTTGGGTAATTTAATTGTCGGTTAAATTACTTGCATTAAATGTCAATCCAGAGTCGTATACTTTTGAAGTGCACTTGCACAATATATGCTAGGAATCAACTTTCAATTTCAAAAGGAAATTCTACTCTATTGAAAAAATTTGCAAGACTGGAATAAAACTTATTCATGAAAAATGTCTAAGATGAGTATGCACACACTTTCTTTTTCAAAAGTCTCAAATTCGAAACTTGGAAAGCAATATTTTAATCTATGGAATTGACATGAAAATAAACTTACTTTATTGACATGAAAATAAATCTATTCTAGTGACATGAAATTAAATCTATCTTATCAACATGAAAGTAAATATATTCTAATGACTTGAAAGTAAATTTAAGCTAGAAAGCAGCAAATCCTATACTAAGAAAGCATTGCATTCTTAAACTATGAAACTTAAAGGAAACATATTCTGAAAGCAATGAGAGATCAATTGAAATTACTAATGTGTGCATTGTCAAATTAAAATCATTCATGACTATCTAAGAATCTAAAAACAATGAATCTATGAAATGAAAGCAATAATGCTTGACCTGCAAAAGAGCATAAATGGAATGAGCAACAAGGCATCTAATCAAAAAACTTGAAATAAACATTGCAGAAAAAGAAATTAATCTATCTTGAAAAAATAAAACACTAAAATACACTCATACTCAACAAGTGGTCATCATAAAGTGCATGAGAAGTGGAAAGTTGAGAAAACTATTGATCAAACACTGGATTTAGTCATGAAGGAACAACCATATCAAAGTGAATTACAATGGTATTCATTACATCAATCATAATCATAGTGTCAATCCTTAACATCCAAAACTCTACACTGAAGTATGAGCATAGCTCCCAAACTTTTCACACCTTTTGAGAGGAGAAGGCACTCCTATTTATACAAAAACTAAGATAACTAATTCATAAATTTAGATCTGCAAATCTCAACAAGATCCACAAATATCTCATATGGTCACAACCATGTGTTGACATCTAACAATTAGCATCTCTTCACATCCTCTCATAAATGTCTCTAAGATTTGATAGGATACACTTATGAAAACTTTCATGATCTTTCTCTGTGAAATGAGGATAATCAATGATCTCAAATCTTCAAGAGTTTGAAGAGGAAATTCGAATTTGTGTCTTGAAGGCCAAATATGATTGTTTTGGAACTTCAAATATGCCTACACACATCACAAAACTCATCCATATTTTATATATAAGTGAATGCATTTTATTAGAAACCATAAATTCACTCAAAATACCAGAATAAATGTATTGGAAAATAATGTGTCTAAGGCCCTTAAATAAGCTCATACCAACCTCAGAGCTTTGGATTCTAGGGTCTCGCTGCTCCAAACAAGCCATCGTGCCATTTTCGCTATAACTTTTTTCTGTGATGTTTCAGAAGCTAAAAACAAAACCCATTTGGGCCAAAATAGTTCTGAACTTCGGGTTTAAATTTCAGAGATTTTCGCGCTAAATTTGCGGAGATATGATCTGAGGAAGTTGGTGTTTTTGTAGACTCCCGAAGTACATTCCAAACAGGGGACATGGGGAAAATCGTCATAACTTTTGTTTTGAGCATCCTATTGAAATCTCGTAAGAAGTTTCAGAAAGAGGATGGCCTCTAGTTTTCGGTGTATCAGTTTCAGGTACTAAGGTCGAAATAGTGACATGTGGAACATCGTACAAGCTCGCTCTACTGAACTAGTCTATAATTAGGTCACTGTGGGAGATTTGGCATAACTCTTCCTTGGAGAATCCAATTTTGATCAGACTAGTGGTATTGGAAAGAGGACATAAAGGGCTATTGTAGGTCATGATTTCAGAACTGGGAGATCCAAAATTACAGAGGTACATTAGATTCAATATCGAGCTCCTACAAGTGAAAAAAGGTGTGTATTTTTTAAATTTTTGCATAAGTTTGGTTTGAAAAATTAGTTTGAAGGAATTCAAAGGGCATAGTGAAGCATTATTATCAGTAATTGATGCCCCAAAGAAAGAAAATGGAAACACCTAGTAAGAAACCTGAAATCTCTAGCATGACTCATGAAGAAGAGGAAGAAATGCAACATGATATATCAATATTACGAAACCAAGTGCAACAAATTTCACTCACACAAAAGGTAACAGAAAATAAGATGGATGGTTTAAATAAAGACGTAGAAGCTAAGATGGATGGTTTAAAGAAAGGCATAGAAGCTAAGATGAATGACTTGGAAGCTAAGATGGATGGCGTGGAAACTAAGATGGACAGCATGGACGCTAAGATGAATGGCATGGACGATAAGATGGAAGAATTGAAGATAAATTTGAATAAGTTGCTACAAGAAATGGTTACTAATGGTGAAAGGGTAGTAAATGAAAATCATGATGAGAACAAAATAAATGTTAATCATGATTTCATAGACTCTGATGTTGGATTGAAGACCCACCATGTTCCAAAAATCGATATGAGGAAGTTTGATGGCAAGGATCCCGGAACATGGATACTACAAATGGAGCAATTTTTCGATCTCCATAATGTGCAAAACACACAAAAGGTATGTATTGCAACTTTATATTTGGAACCAAATCAGTTTGTATGGTATCGATGGCTTTGCTCTCGTAAACAAATTGTCACTTGGGCAATTTTTATGGAAGAAATGATAGTGCATTATGAGGATACAAAAAGCAACACATTTTTTAGCCAATTGATAAATCTCAAACAAAAGGGTTCAATGATGAAGCACATGGACGACTTCCAAAAATTGAACATAAGGGTAAAATATATTCCAGAGGAGCATATGATTGATGTTTTCATAGGGACTTTAAAGGATAATATCCAATATGAGGTTCGCCTTTGGGAACCTGATTCATTGGAGAAGGCATTCAGGTTAGCAAGAAAAATGGAAAGCAAAATTATGGCAACCAGGAAGCCTACCACTCACAACTATAAAGATGGAAGTGTTGTTTTCCCTATCCTTCCACAACCTAAAAGGTTGACACCACAACAATGGGAAGAAAAAAGAGAAAAATGGCTTTGTTACAGTTGTGATAGCAAATACACTAAAGGTCATAAGTGTGCTGAGAAGAAATTATTCTACATAGATTGTGAAGAGGAGGAAGAAAAGGAACAAGACATGTCAAAAGAAGATGATATACTCCAAGAAAAAACCCTAGATAAAGAAGAAATGAATCCGACCATATCTTGTAATGCATTGGCTGGAATTGCCACTCCTCAAACTATTAAGATAGAAGGACATATCAAGAAGAAAAAGGTAATAGTGTTGATTGATTCGGGAAGTACCAATAATTTTATTCATTGTAAGATAGCAAAGGAATTGAATTGCTTCCTATATCCAGCACCAGAGTGTCAAGTGATGGTTGCAAGTGGAGGAACCATATTTTGCTCTAGAAAGTGCCATAATATCAAGTTATCCATGGGAGAATATGAATTGAATAGCCCAATGCTTTCCATTCCAATGGGTGGTGTTGATGTTGTAATAGAAGTCTAATGGCTACAATCCTTGGGTACAATAGCTTTTAATTTTCAAGAACTTTTCATGAAATTTTCTGCGGAAGGAAAGGAAGTTGAATTAAGGGGTATTGCAGGGAAACCGGGAAACATAATCAGCTCTAACGGTATGACAAAGCTTCTAAAGAAGGAACAATGAGGTGTAATTGCACAATTATGTTTGCTAGAGGTTCCCACATCGAAATCATCTATTTCTCAAGATCTCGAAAAAGTCTTGGACATCATTCCAAGGTATTTGAGACTCCCAAAGGTCTCCCACCTATTCGTGATCATGATCATGCTATTCATTTGATTCCAGGAAGTGTTCCTCCAAACAGCAGGTCGTACAGATATCCCTATGCCCAAAATAGTGAAATTGAACGTATGGTTGCAGAAATGCTAGAGGTTGGTATAATTCAACCTAGTCAAAGTTCTTTCTCTGCTCCAATAGTATTAGTTCACAAGAAGGATGGATCATGGTGCATGTGTCCAGATTATAGGGAGATCAACAAGCTCGCTATTAAAGATAAATTTCCCATTCCTGTCATTGATGAATTATTGGATGAATTGCATGGATCAATTTACTTCACCAAGTTGGATCTTCGTTCAGGATATCATCAAATCAGAATGAAGACTGAAGACATTCCAAAAAAAGCATTTGGAACTCATGAGGGTCATTATGAATTTTTTTTCATGCCTTTTGGCCTTACTAATGCACCTTCTACATTTCAAGGTTTGATGAATTCCAATTTCAGACCCTTCCTTAGAAAATTTGTGTTAGTATTTTTTGATGATATACTAATCTACAGCAGGTCTTGGAAGGATCATGTCCAACATGTTGACATGGTGCTCAAACTATTAGAGGAGAAACAATTATATGCAAAAATGTCCCAATGTTTCTTTGGAGTACAAGAGGTGGAATATCTAAGTCATATTGTATCTCATTAAGGTGTTAAGGTAGACCCTAGCAAAATTAAAACCACTAAGGAATGGAAAATACCCACATCCATAAAACATCTACGAGGATTTCTTGGGTTGATAGGGTATTATCGCAAGTTTGTTAATAATTATGGGAGAATAGCAGCACCTCTAACAACATTATTGAAGAAAGATGCATTTTCATGGACTCCAAAAGCAACGAAGGCATTTGAACATCTTAAAGAGGCAATGTGCCAAGCACCAGTCTTAGCTACACCAAACTTCACAAAAACCTTTATTGTGGAATGTGATGCCTCAGGAAATGGAATCGGTGTTGCTTTAATGCAAGAAGAAAGACCCATTGCTTTCGAAAGTCATCCAATCAAAGGAAAGTATTTACACAAAGCTATTTATGAGAAGGAAATGTTGGCAATACTACATGGACTTAAGAAATGGAGACCCTACCTAATGGGAAGACACTTCAAGGTAAAAACAAATCATGATAGTCTTAAATACTTTTTAGAACAAAGATTATCTTCAGAAGAGAAGCAAAAATGGGTCATAAAGATGTTGGGTTATGAGTTTGAAATCATCTACAAAAAAGGGAAGCAAAATGTTGTGGAAGATGCACTCTCAAGAAAGGATGAGGATGTGGAAGCATTTCTTTGCGCTATTTCTATTATCAACTAGATTGGATAAACGAAGCAAGGGATGAATGGAAGAATGACGAGGAAGTGTGGGCACTCATTCAAAAGATACAACAAGATCCCAGTACATCTGGTACATTTATCTGGAAAAATGATTCGTTATGGTACAAGGATCGGGTATACCTATGTAAGAATTCCAAACTCCAACAAAATATTCTTAGGGAATTGCACACCTCTCCCTTAGAAGGGCACTCAGGATTTCTAAAAACTACCACAGGGTTAAGAAGGATTTTTTTTGGGATGGCCTTAAATTAGATATTCAAAAGTTTTTGGCGGAATGTTTGGTTTGCCAAAAAAATAAAGTTGAAACAATTAAGACTCCAGGACTATTACATCCTTTATCCATTCCAGGCCAACGTTGGGAGGAGGTTTCAATGGATTTTATCCCAGGTTTACCCAAGTCCGAAGGAAAGAGTGTTATCATGGTGGTAGTGGACAGACTTACCAAGTATGCACAATTTTGTGCATTATCTCATCCATTTAAAGCAAGTACAGTTTCTATTGCATTTATGGAAACATTTCAAAAGCTACATGGAAACCCAAAGATTATTGTAAGTGACAAAGATCCTATTTTCACTGGAAATTTTAGGACAGAATTATTTTCTTGTCTTGGTACTCAGTTAGCCCATAGCTCATCTTATCATCCTTAATCTGATGGGCAAACTGAGATAGTAAAAAAATGTTTGGAAGGATATCTTCTTTTCTTTATATCTGATAAACAAACACAATGGGTCAAATGGTTGCCTCTGGCTGAATGGTGGTATAACACTTCCTTCCATGCTGTAACAAAAATGACCCTTTTATGGCACTCTATGGATATCATCCACCATCCATCACATCATATTTAAGAGAAAATTCTAAGGTTCAAGCAGTGGAAGATCACATCGAGCATCAGCAACAAGTTCTCCAACTCTTAGAGGAAAACCTCACCTTGGGATAGAATAGAATGAAATAGCAGGCAGATCAACATCCCAGCGAAAGAAGTTTTGATGTAGGTGATTGGGTATTCCTACAGCTACAGCCATATAAGAAAATGTCCCTCAAGTGAGCTAAGAAGGATAACAAATTATCACCAAAGTATTATGGTCTGTATAAGGTGTTGCAAAAGATAGTTACTATGGCATACAAATTGGAGCTTCTTGCAGCTTCTCGAGTGCACCCAATTTTTCATGTTTCATGCTTAAAGAAGGTTATAGGTGACAAGCTTCCAGTTCAGACAATATTGCCAGAACTTGATGAGGAAGGAAAAATCATATTGGAACCTGAAGAAGTCAAAGAAACAAGAACTCAACATCTACGAAATAGATCAATTTCAGAGTATCTCATCAAGTGGAAGAACTTACCCGTTGAAGATTCCACATGGGAGGATGAGAATTTTATACAAAAGCATCCAGAACTACTCAAGCATTGAGGACAACACTTTTTTGAAGGAGAGGGGAATGTTAGGTCCCTATAATATTAGTGATCCCCACATTACTATTGTCTTTGTATCCCTTATTATTATTATTGTGCCCCTATTGTCCCCATATTGTTATTATTATGCCCCATAGAATCCCTCTATTGTTATTTTTGTGACTTTATATTATTATTGTTCGATAGGCTTGGTTATCTTGTGACCCCGTAGACTCCTATATATAGAAAGGAGGTTTTGTCATTTGAATCATCTAAGAATTTTTCATTTGTATAATGTAAAGGAGGTTTCCCCCTCGAAGAGGCTTATTTCTAAGGCGTTGATCTATCTTTTCTATCTTTTTGTGAGTTGGTTTCATAACATTTTCATGCTTATTTTTTATGCTTTGATCTCTATTTATCTGTTTCAGTTTATGCATGGTTTAAGAGAAATAATATGGAGAAAAATTTATAAGTGTCTTCGCAACTGATTCCACCCCCCCCCCCCCCCCCCCCCCAATAGTGATATAGTTTCCAAAAATTAGTATAAGAGCGGAGCTCTCAATTGCAGCTTAACCGCTGGAGAGTGGATTTGGGACATATTCGTAGATTTATGGAAATTTTTCGAAATGGATCAACAAGGAATTTCAATGCTTCAGAAAGGTAAATTTGCAACATGGAAGGTTGAATTAGAAATGTATTTGTTGTCTCTTAATGAAAATATTTTGTTGTCAGTGGAATATGGAGTTAGATATGAATTTAATGATAGAGCTAAAGGGATTATTTTGAATGGGATTTCAAAATATGACATTCTTTTTGTGAGACACTGTGAGATTACAAAAGAGATGTTGGACAAGTTGCAAAGTTTGTATCTTGGAGGAAAATTGTAGATTTCAGAGATGGAGAAAAATGGAAAGGATTTAACACATATTGTAGTGGTAAATCAAGCCTCGTCACAAGAAAAATATGGAAGTACCAATCGCTCACAATATGAAGATGAAATCCCTAGTGATAGTAGTAATGGATCAAGCATCGATCTAGAGAGACAACAAGTTGAGATCAATAGCAAAGATGATGAGCAATCCAATATAATGGCCCTAGAAGTAGAGATCAAAAGACTCACAACAGAAAATAAAGATCAACAAACTTTACAGTAGATTTTTTATGAAAATGAATGTGCCTACAAAGAGGAGATTTATAATTTGAAAAATCAGTTGCAGTAATGCAAAGAGATGGAGCCCACGGGGCTTTAGATTGATGGTGAATGGGTGCCCTGTTAAGGCACTCCTTGCGATAGGTCACCGGTTCAAATCCCCTATGGGTGCTTAGGTAGTATTATAGATAATAATAAAAAATGCAAAGAGATGGAGGATGAGCGCCAAAAACTGAAAATTGAAGCAACATCTACAAGAAAAGAATTATATAGGTTCATATCTAGTGCTCAAGCATCTACAAGCAAATCATAAATTGTTGGAGCAGCTAGTAGTAGTGAGAAAAATGAGAATCAACGACCATGCAAGAAGCATAAGAACAAGCGAAGAAGGCCAAGGAAGAAGAATAGAATTGGAAGATGTTATAATTGTGGAATATGTGGACATATAGCATAAACTTGCAACAATGTAGAGATTATAACAACTCATCAAAAGGAGAAGCCAAAGGAGAAGCAACCTCAAGAATGCATGAAAAGAAGATCACCATCCGTTAGGTATAATAGTCTTTTTTATGGTTATTGATTCTCATGCAATGATTTTGGCCATAAGGCTATTGATTACAGAGCACATACAAGGAATAAAAAATCAGATCAACAAAATGTATCAAACTAATCGTCGTTTCTTTGGTCACATAAGATGTTTTGTATGTGACAATCTTGGCCACAAAGATAAAGATTACAAGTTTCCCATGTGTTATAGGAGATCCAATCAAAGAGAGAAGAAAATGCAAGGCCAACCGCACAAGAAGGAGGAGGATCAACATAAGAAGTTTTGGAGGAGAAAATAGTAGCATGGAACTCCCATAAAAAACTGAGGCTTACATGGTCTCAGGGGGAGCATATGGCCGCATTTGGAGTTGCATGTAGACCTTTGGAGGTGCAGCCATATCTGAAAAAATTGCATAAAGACAAATCTTCATATTGAGAGATGCATGTGCTCAAGGGATTTCATGAGGTTTGAAGTGTTATTCTAATTCTAGTTTTGATTTTAGTTGGATCAGCCATCTTATTACTGATGATATTGGAGCAGTTGTATGTTGAGTTTGCATGGATATATTTTTAGTTATGAAAGTTACATGGATTATCCTATGCACATAATTTAGGTGTGATGGAGGATCACACATTCAAGGGGAGCATTTTTTCTTTCTAATGGTATTGCATATGGTTGCCATTGTGTTCATTATGGAGGATTTAGGTGTGCATATTGTTGGCATTAATTTCATGTAGGATGATGTTTATCATTGTTGCCACACATTGTTGGTTGGATGAGATAGTATGTTTGCATGGCCAACTTGGCATGTTGCTAGTGTTCACATTGTCATACCATAGTTATGACATATTGTATTATTCTTATCTAGTTGTTATGGAGATTAGTTGATGATATGTAGGAGTTGGATCATCTAGAGTGTGCATTTTATTGCTCATATCTTTTATTCTAGATGTATCATGTTGTTGTTGATATGTATTTGGATGGTTGATACATGATGATTTACATTGCCTCTAATTTATGGAGAAAGTATGCTACTGCTACTTGGTTTCTACTCTAATGGTGAGAAAAAGTTTGTTGATGGCTTGAGGTTGAGAAGATGATGAGATTATGTGTTGCTAACAATTCTTTATTGATGGATCTTATGTTGCTATTGTTGATATATAGTGGTGTTTTACTACTCACTGATTTGCTCCTAGTATTATTGTTGTTGCATGTTGATGTGTTACCCATGACTTGAGTTAATGATATACTATTTTGTTAGTTGTTGAGGTGCATTGATGTTTCTCTACTTCATGATGATGTAAATATATTTGTTGTTGCTTCCATGACATATTACCATGTTGTTGCTATTAGATTATTTTTTGATGATGCCTATGTGGAACATGGTGGTTGCTAGTGGTTATCATGATATTGCTACAGGATCCTCATTGTTAGGTTGGTGATGGCCAAGGTGTTGGGTGGCCATGCACTACCATATGTTTGAATAGTGCTTCTATTGTTTCTACTACATATGGAGAAATAATACCATTGCTCATGGGGGCCTTGAATTTAATGCACATGCCATGGAATATATTATCATTGTTGCTACTATATGGAGCATATATCATTTCTCATTGATTCCATGTACTCATGTTGATGCATAGATGAGATCACACTTATGTGCAAATGTAAAATCCATATACCTTTATTGTTTTATCTTGTTTGCATATTTCTCATGGCGAGACCTATGGTATCTAGTATGTCTTGTCATTAGCTATGAATGGGTCAATGGAAGTCCAAGTCATGTATTATTTTGTATACCATTGATGTAGCCCCATTACATTGGGTGCATAATGTAAACTTGGGTCCATAGAAGTCTGGGTTGTTGATAGGTGTAGAGGAGTAATATGGCAGTTGTATGTATTTGTCACAGCCATGTATTTGCTTCATGAAGCTTGTTATATGTATGGAACTTCATTGTACATAATTTTATATCAAAGTGGTGCAGCGGATGTGTTGCTACAATAGTAAAGAGAGTGTGATTTTAGCTTCATTACATGCTTAGGGGGAGCATGTTCAGTTTTTAGAGATTGCATGGCATTGGCTAGAGACTTGCCGGCTGTTGAGTTCCTTGCTTCACATGCTTATCTTACAAGAAATACATCTTTGGGTTGCATCAATATGGTGTTGATTATGACAAGGGGGGTATTTCTCTCTTCCAGCACATTATTTGGCATTGTACTTTAGTGTTTGTATGGCCCTTTTGCATTGATGTCAAAGGGGGAGAGAATTTGGATTGATAGATATCAGCCTCAAATGTTGAATTGAGGTTGACATCAATACCAAAGCAAGATCTTGTTGGCATTGTAGTATTTGCATTGATGTCAACACGGTCATAGCGTTGACTATCATACAGATGAATGAGTGTTTGGTTGTAGCAGTGGTCAGCTTGTTTGTCTTGTTGGTTGGCGTTGATGTCAACATGGTTATGACATGACCTAGTGCATGATTTAGTGCAGGGTTTAGAGGTTGAGTAGATATAGTTGCATGGTATGTTATGATGGATTTTTATATGTTGATGGTGCTTCTACAAGTGTTGGAAGACATTGATTTATTTCCACTTGTGTTGGATGACTTGAGGTGACTCTACAGGTGTTGGAGGCAGTTGGATGACTTGGTGTTTCTACTGCAGGTGTTGGAGATGTTGCTACAAGTGTTACAAATGTTGCTACAGGTGCTAGAGGCATTTGGACAACTTGTTATTGTTGCTTGAGGAGCTGGAGGTGTTGGTCTTGATGAGGAGTTTGGAAGACTAGGGCCTACATGTCATTGACTTGTTGCAGAGGTTCTTGGCCTATGTCATCAGTTGCAGACTTGTCATAGAGGTTTGGAGGTGTGTTTTAGAGTTGATGAAGGTGTCCAAGAAGTTTGGCAAAGATCTGGCCTGAATTATTTTGAGTTTTCTTATCCTCTGACATAGTTGCATGGAGACAAGCTTGTGAATGCGTCTGAGAGGCTCCAGTCACTGGGAAGCAGGCCTATGCATGTGGCCAGTCGAGATCAGCTAGCGTTGTGTCTCCGACTATTGCCTAAAGCATGTTTTTCTCTGCATTCCTCTTGCACATCGGGTGTTTATTTGATTTTATGGCTTGTCTTGTTCAGGTCTCATCATGTAAAGGTCAGAAAAAGGTTAATGAGATTCTAGAATGTGATTAACATTCACAATATCCTTCATGAAGTGGAGTTAGTGGCTTGATCAAGTCAATGAGTTGAATATGGATCGAATCAAGCGTATGAATAGAGTTTTTGGAGCTCAATAGTTCTTGGTAATTATTGAATTGAGAACCTCAATTCATTTTTATATATTGGAGAGAGCTTAATGATGGTTTGGTTAGATGATTTATGTTTTTAGTGAGTGTGAGTTTGGAGGATAGTGTGCAAGTTGTGAGAGTTGTACGATGAATATTTTCTAAAGCAATTTGCATGTGTTGCAGCAGTGAGTAGAAGTATGTTTTAGCCAATATTTTGTGCAACGAGCGAGGAGGTGAAATAGAGCTTGTTTGCAATGTTGGTGAGATTGTGTTGCAGTTTAGTGTTGTGGTTTTAGTTTTTTATTGTGTGCCTTGAAGGTATGTTACTGTGGTGTTCATGTTGAGTAGTTCTTGGTTCCAGTCTGAAAATGTATGAAATGAGAACCAACTTTACATTTGGATTTAGTGCCAAGATTTGTTGATGAATGGAAGAATGTTGTGGTGTAGTCACTTTTTGAAACCAATCTTCAGTGTAGTCCTCGCTCTCCTAGTTCTCTTCTTTATTATCATGCCTTGAATTTTTTCTCGAAGCTCTTCATTCTCTAAAGGGTACCAAGGATTTGGAGACAAACATGTCAGATGCACATGGAATGTGGACAGCCAAATAAGGTAAAGCGTGAATACATTTTCTATTAACAAATGATATACGTTTATAATACATGGGAGTGACCATTGGATTCCACATTCCAAGGTCTCTCGGACTCCCTTTTACGGTTTATCTTCCACACCATAACCCTCAGAGGATTAGGTGTCCAACATTCCCCCCCTTAATCCGAAGGGTTATGTATGAGTCCAAGAAGAGAGTTGTAATACAAAATGTGAAAAAATGCATGGCAGCACTAGGCTGAATGTCTGAAATGTTGGTATAAAGGGAGGTGGTTTAAGGATGACCACCAACACTGGAATGCTTAGTGCAGTTCCCGGAACTCTTCCAGGTTTGGAAAGAAGATGAGATCTTTTGCAAGAGGAAGTTCTCTTGATGTTTTGAAGAGCAAACCCTTCAACCTTAAAATGGAGGTCTCACCCCACATAAAAAGGGAGAACCTCAACCTGAAAAGAGAGGTCTCAACCTATGATGGTTTAAGGATGACCAACAACTCTGGAATGCTTAATGAAATTCCTGGAACTCTTCCAAAACTGGCAAGAAGCTGAAGTCTTATACTAGAGGAAGTGTCCCCAATTCTTTGAAGAGGTATCACCGACTGAAGGCATGCCCAGGGGCATCTTTCTCTCTAGCTACAACTCTAAATATGATATGGCAGGTTGTGGCTCAGGCTCATTTGATGTGGCTTTGAAGCTTGTAGATGACCATCACTTCCCCCCTATCAGATACAAGCTGATATGATGGAGAAAAATCAACTACAATATTGTTCAATACTCTATAACAAGTTCGGACGTATGACTAAAATATCTTCTTGGTTGTTGACGCCCATTGCCAAGAAGTGATCCATCCAAGATGAATCTTTGTTCTTGCAGGAAGCTTGTTTTTGAAGCATATGTTTGAAGAATGATTGGTTTTATGATAGTTCTTACATGGGTGATAATCAAAACAGTGATCTTTAATATGGCCAACTCGGTCACAGTGTTGGCATTTCATAATCTATTGTTGTTGTTGTGGAAGAGGAGCAGAATCTGGAACAACTGAAGGTGAACTGTCATGAAGGAATCCAACACTCTGAAACTGAATGGGCTTTGAGTAATTTGGAATATGAAAGGAAACCTCCTTATCATATCCAAGACCTGTTTTGTGCCTATTGTTGTTGCTGTGGAAGGGGAGCAGAATCTGGAACAACTGAAGGTGAACTGTCATGAAGGAATCCAACACTCTGAAACTGAATGGGCTTTGAGTAATTTGGAATATGAAAGGAAACCTCCTTATCATATCCAAGACCTATTTTTTGCCTATTATGGACAAGCTCTTCCCAAGGTCTGATGATTGGCTTGGGAAGTGCAAACTGAATTTCTCCTTTTGCATGCAAATTTGTTGTTGCATTAGGCATTGAATGTGAATTTTCCTCAACCTTAGTGATTTTATCATTTGCTAGTTGTTGATGGGTATTTGTTTTAACCTTGAAAAAAGAATTATTTTGAGCAGAAAACAAGTTAGAATGACAAATCTGTTGAAGCTCATCTTGCTGGAACTGAGATTCTAGTTGCAAAAAATCAATATTTTCCTGTGCATTATGTAAGCAGGTTCAAATGTCAACAAGAGAAGCTTTGTTGATTCTTACTGTATCATGATCAGAGGAATGTATCAGAGTTTTTAAGAACTCTAATACTTCACCAATTTTGGCTACCTTATCCATTGTCAAAATTACACTTAAAATTGATCACAACTATAGACCCATATAATTCAGCTCATCTTCAATGCACAAATATAGACCAAGACATATGGAGAGCTCGATCAACATACAATATATTCGATGTTGAAATTAGGCACAAACTTCAACGCAAAGAGTAATAATGCAAATATCATATATACTCACATATGAACCAGCAATAGAGGCATATGAATGGACCAGCATACATATGATGAGGTTTTAATCAATGCACAAAGAAGGAGATGAACCAAGCACTGCAATCAATATATTTTGAACGCACCTCCAGGAGTTCGACCCCAACACATTTATAACTTCAATTTTGCTCTGACTCACAACTTCTAATATGCTAAAGCAATCATTATTCAACTCAAACTCTCCCCATGGTTGATGAGGTATGACAATCTCCGGATAAGGTTGTGAAAATGAATGAGGGAGGCCAAAAAACACTAACATCTCAAACAATATTGATTAGGTTATGAATGAAGGTATTTGCAAAAAAAATATCAACGAACAGTCACAACATATCCACCTCAATGGTCAGGAGTTGCTTCGAAGGAACACCTACCCTATTTCGTCCTCAGCCACATCGTATCACAAATGCATTGAAAGGTGATTGAGAATCAAAGTTGCTTTATTAGCGTCATATACACAAACATATTGGCTTTCCCTCCACATCTGAAGCGCTTAACACTATGTTGCAAAATCCACAAGCTTCCTGTAGCTGTCAAAGATCTAGTTTCTACCAGATATGTGCAAACTTTGTCATCACAGACGACTTAAGAATAATTCTAATAAATTTCACTGCCAGGATTGTTTAGCTGTGGAATGAATTTGATGTGACGACACCAACGGAATTGTTTGAGCTGAACATTGCAGTTGGTCCCAACGAGGTGAAGGGTATACTAAAAGCCACCATAGTTTCATCATATCCCTCGTCAAGCAGCCAGTTGTCAAAATTTTAACCAGTAATAAAATGTAAGATCACATATGGGGAGTTGTCCAAAATTTACTTTATGGGTGGATGAACTTCATTCAGAACGACCGCATGAGTGGGTTTCTTGGTATAATGATGGACATATCCATCATTGTACACACTCACTCTTCATCATTAAGGTATTGTCCTCTTGTTTATTCTATGAAGCATAAGCAAAAAAAGGCACTCAATAGAGATGAAGTGAACGACAAGTCTTATCCAATCTGTTCATACAAGATTTATGAACACCTATTGATGAATAGTGTGGCCTAACATGTGTTATTTTCAGAGAGAGTAGATGTTCTATGATAGACTGGTAGATTAGCTTCTATGGGATTACCTAAATCCAACAGTGTTGGTGGACGTGACTCTCTGCGCGAAACTCTTTCTCTCGACATTTGTTGCCAAAGAAATGCTTTGTAACTCATCATCGCCCTTCTCTGCTAGTGATTTGATGCCATATTTTCTCCGCAGAGTGTAGTTGATGAGCTCACTATTTTCTGTCAATAGTTCCTCTCTGCACTTAGTCTCTTTGCACCCACTCTGTACTCTCCATTTTTGCCTTATGCAAAAGGAGAGGGAAACACACTTGCAAGAATCCCTGACTATTCTTGGCTTTCGATTTCATCATGGTCTAGAAACCTGTCATGCTCCAAAGAGTATAACCCATAATTGTTGGAAGAGGGCTCGCGGCCATTTTTCTCATGTTGTTATCATTGCATGTTCATATAAATTACTTTGCGTCCAAGACTCTGCAAAAGGTTTTTCACAATCTCAACCAGGGTTCAAGTCACAGGGAAGGAATTGAGAACTTTAGGCCATTATAAATTTTTTCCAATAAATAGAATATTTGCTAAATTGAGGAGAGTGCTTAACCCAAAGAATCCGCAGTCTTGGTGAACACAAAAATGCTAAATTAGGCAGATTTCAGAATACAAAGAAACGTTGAAAATTGTTCAGTGTTGCAGAACTACAGAAGGACAGTTCTGACTGTTTGGAAATGGCAGACAACGGATATGTAAAATTAGGCTCACTGTAATTATGCAAGGCCTGCAGCTTTGATACCATGTCAGATGCACATGGAATGTGGATAGCCAAATAAGGTAAATCATGAATACATTTTCTATTAACAAATGATATGCATTTATAATACATGGGAGTGACCATTGGATTCCATATTCCAAGGTCTCTTGGACTCCCTTTGACGGTTTATCTTCCACACCATAACCCTTAGAGGATTAGGTGTCCAACAAAACATGCCAAAAATTCTTCAATTCTTGGCTCAAATGGTTGCTCCTCATCAGCTATAGTCCATGGCTCTTGGCTCTTCTCCAAATACTTGATAATCATTCTAGATCTTCTGTCCATAAATGGATTAGTATTGAAACTCTTATAGTACAAAAATCATTAGAAATTCATGCATTCTATTTATCATGTTTTATATATGCAAC
Organism: Pinus tabuliformis; assembly: GCA_031772625.1. NCBI lineage: Eukaryota > Viridiplantae > Streptophyta > Pinopsida > Pinales > Pinaceae > Pinus > Pinus tabuliformis. The sequence goes on along the minus strand of CM062817.1, from coordinate 1,617,614,108 downwards.
TAAAAATGAGATTCAAATCTAAAAAAACATTCTAAATTGAAATCTAACACCTATGTATACTTCCCCAGTAACGGAACCAAAATGTTGGGTATTTAATTGTCAGTTAAATTACTTGCATTAAATGTCAATCCAGAGTTGTATACTTTTGAAGTGCACTTGCACAATATATTCTAGGAATCAACTTTCAATTTCAAAAGGCAATTCTACTCTATTGAAAAAATTTGCAAGACTGGAATAAAACTTATTCATGAAAAATGTCTAAGATGAGTATGCACACACTTTATTTTTCAAAGGTCTCAAATTCGAAACTTGGAAAGCAGTATTTTAATCTATGGAATTGACATTAAAATAAACCTTACTCTATTAACATGAAAATAAATATATTCTAGTGACATGAAATTAAATCTATCTTATCAACCGGGAAGTAAATATATTCTAATGACTTGAAAGTAAATTTAAGCTAGAAATGAGCAAATCCTATACTAAGAAAGCATTGAATTCTTAAACTATGAAACTTAAAGGCAACCTATTCTAAAAGCAATGAGAGATCAATTGAAATTACTAATGTGTGCATTGTCAAATTAAAATCATTCATGACTATCTATGAATCTAAAAACAATGAATCTATGAAATGAAAGCAATAATGCTTGACCTGCAAAAGAGCATAAATGGAATGAGCAACAAGGCATCTAATAAAAAAACTTGAAATAAACATTGCAAAAAAAGAAACTAATCTATCTTGAAAAAAAAAAACATGAAATACACTCATACTCAACAAGTGGTCATCATAAAGTGCATGAGAGGTGGAAAGTTGAGAAAACTATTGATCAAACACTAGATTTAATCATGAAGGCACAACCATATCGAAGTGAATTACAATGGTATTCATTACATCAATCATAATCATAGTGTCAATCCTTAACATCCAAAACTCTACATTGAAGCATGAGCATAGCTCCCAAACTTTTCACACCTTTTGAGAGGAGAAGCCACTCCTATTTATACAAAATCTAAGATAACTAATTCATAAATGTAGATCTACAAATCTCTCCTAGATCCACAAATATATCATATGGTTACAACCATGCGTTGACATCTAACAATTAGCATCTCTTCATATCCTCTCACAAATCTCTCTTAGTTTTGATAGGATACACTTATGAAAACTTTCATAATCTTTCTCTGTGAAATGCACTTAACCAATGATCTCAAATCTTCAAGAGTTTTGAAGAGGAAATTCAAATTTGAGTCTTGGAGGCCAAATATGATTGTCTTGGAACTTCAAATATGCCTACACACATCACAAAACTCATCCATCTTTTATATATAAGTGAATGCATGTTATTTTTCTAATGTTTAACCATAAATTCACTCAAAATACTAGAATAAATGTATTGGAAAATAATGTGTCTAAACCCATATTTGAGTATGAAGATGGTCTTAGTGCATGGTTATGGCGTTGCAGAATATGGTAAATTCTAAAGCAAAGTGAAAGAAAAGAGGGTGAAATGAATGGCATTTTGGAGACCCAACAAGGTTATTTTTTGAGTTGAATATAAGTTTTTAAGGTGTTTTTGAAGGGTTGATCCAAGGATAAATTAAGACATGATTAGAGTTTTCTTTGAGGTTGGTATGAGCTTATTTAAGGGCCTTTGTTACACCACAAGACGGATCTAGTCTTGGTTGCATTAGCCTTGTGGCTAAGGGTTAAATCAAGACTAAATAATTCCACAAAGAAATAAGATAACTCGAGTCAGAAAGGGGCTTCCAAACACTACATCACACACACTAAGTGGAGGTAGATATAGCAGTCAAGTGTTTATTTTCATGGAAAACCTCTCAGCTTACTAAAACCAATACTATAGATAGGGATCCTGCTCACGATCAATTGCAACTAGGTTGGGAGCACCTACACATTGGGACAAAACTCAAAAAATGTATATTTAGAAGTTGATACACCTGAGTGTCTAATATTGAGTCATCTAGTCATTAGACCCTTGTACATAGATTGTGCATGGAGTAAGTACGGTTTCGATCTTGTTAGACAAAGTGCCAGAGATGATGTGCATTTTTAATACTAAATGCATACTTCTACAACCTATGTGGATGCTTCCAAATTTGAGATAAGTTAGTGCAGCAAAGAAACTTGTATTTTTTCTAATTGTAGAGATTACTTCGTGTTGGTCCTATTATTGCTAACACGCATTTGTTACTATGGAGTTAGCACAGTTGATGATAGCAAGAGTTTCTTTAGAGAATTGATTGGAATCTTGTTGACTGCATTATTACTAATCATATTTCTATTGAACCTATCATTGTACTGTCATAATATTTCCCTATATTTTCATGAGAATTTATTGATGTTTTACTCTTGTTGAGGGCATTGTTCCTGGAAGCTGCTAGGAGGTTTCTAGTCTGAGTGTGACTAAATTTATTTATGAGATGCCATAATGACAAGGTCAAAATATTTAGTAGAGATATTTTATTTGCATAGGTTCTATTAGAGATCAGACTTGAAGGTTATGTATGGTTGTGGCAGTGCAAATTATTGGCATTGTAGTGTTGGAATTGATGTCAACACGGTCATGGTATTTCGCATCATACAGATGAATGACGAGCGTTTCATTGTAGCAGTGGTCAGTTTGTTTGTCTTGTTGGTTGGCATTGATGTCAACATGGTTATGACATGACCTAGTGCATGATTTAGTGCAGGGTTTGGAGGCTGAGTAGAGATGGTTGCAGAGTATGTTATGATGGACTTTTATATGTTGACGATGCTTCTATAGGTGTTGGAAGAATTAGAGTTGTTTTTTCTTGTGTTGGATGACTTGGTGTTGTTGTTACAAGTGTTGGAGATGTTTCTACAGGTGCTAGAAATATTGCTATAGGTGTTGGAGGTGTTTGGACAGGTTGTTATTGTTGCTGAGGCATTGGAGGTGTTGGTCTTGATGAGGAGTTTGGCATACTAGGGCCTACATATCATTGAATTTTTACAGAGGTTCTTGGCCTATGTCATCAGTTGCAGACTTTCCATACAGGTTTAGAGGTGTGTTTCAGAGTTTATGAAGGCATCCAAGAATTTTGGCAGAGATTTGTCCTGAATTGGTTTGAGTTTTCTTATCTTCTGTCACAGTTGCATGGAGAGAAGCATGTGCATGTGGGTAAGAGGCTCCAGTCACTTGAAAGTATTCCTATGCATGTGGGTAGTCGAGATCAGCTAGTGTTGTACCTGTGACTGTGGCCTAATGCGTGTTTTTATCTACATTCCTCACCCACATTGGGTGTTTATTTATTTTTTTGGCTTGTCTTGTTCAAGACTCATCATGTAAAGGTCACAAAAAGGTTAATGAGCTTCTAGAATGTGATTAACATGGACAATATCCTTCATGAATTCAAGTTAGTGGCTTGATCAATTCAATGATCTGAATCCGGATCAAATCAAGTGTATGAACAAAGTTTGTGGAGCTCAGTAGTTCTTGGTAATTATTCAGTTGAGCACCTCAGTTCATCTATATATATTGTAGAGAGATTAATGATAGTTTGGTTGGATTATTATGTGTTGAGTGAGTGTGAGATTGGAGGATAGTGTGAAAGTTTTGAAAGTTGTGAGAGTTGTGTGATGCAAATTTTCTTAAGTAGTTTGCAGGTGTTGCAGCAGTGAGGAGAAGTATGTTTCAGCAAATATTTTGTGCAACAAGCAAGGAGTTGAAATAGAGTTTGTTTGCAGTGTTGGTGAGATTGTATTGCATTTTAGTGTTGTTGTTTTAGTTTTTTATTGTTTTCCTTGAAGATATGCTGTTATGGTGTTCATGTTGAGCAGTTCTCGATTCTATTCTGAAAATGTATGAAATGAGAACCACATAGAGGAGTGGAGTTGGAGGACTCCGATGAAATCAATATAAGTGAATAGTTTTCTCAATCCAATGGTAGTTGGATAGTTCAGAAGAAACTGGTTGAGGCTCGTTGGTCGTGGTGGCCTCTAGCAGATAGGAGTTTATAGAGTCGTCTGATAGTTCAAGAGTAACTAGGCGAGGATTATTGGTCATGGTAGCTTCCAGCGGATGGTAGTTTGTAGATATGCATGAGAAAGATATCTCCATTTGATCGTAGTCAGTTGAATCTCTATGTAAAAGAACTTGCTGAGCATAATAAATATTTGAGCAGTGTAGCAGAAGCAGGTGGTTTTTTTCCCTAGATAGGGTTTTCCACCAAATATACTTGTGTCCCATGTGTTAAATGGTTTTCATGTTTATTTTTTATGCTCTAATCTCTATTTATGTGTTTCAGTTTATGCATGGTTTAAGAGAAATAATTTGGAGAAAATTTTATAAGTGTCTTCACTACTGAGTCACCCCCTCCCCCCTCAATAGTGATATAGTTTCCAAAAATTAGTATCAGAGCGGAGCTCTTGATTGCAGCTTGACCGTTGGAGAGTGGATCTGGGAAATCTTCGCAGATTTATGCAAATTTTTCGAAATGGATCAGCAAGGAATTTCATTGCTTTAGAAAGGTAAATTTGCAACATGGAAGGTTGAATTAGAAATGTATTTGTTGTCCCTTAATGAAAATATTTTATTGTCAGTAGAATATGGAGTTAGATATGAATTTTAAGATAGAGCTAAAGGGATTATTTTTGAATGGGATTTCAAAATATGACATTCTTTTTGTGAGACACTGTGAGACTACAAAAGAGATGTTGGACAGGTTGCAAAGTTTGTATCTTGGAGGAAAATTGCAGATTTTAGAGATGGAGAAAAATGGAAAGGATTCAACACATATTGCAGTGGTAAATCAAGCCTCCTCACAAGAAGAAGATGGAAGTACCAATCGCTCACAAGATGAAGATGAAATCCCTAGTGATAGTAGTGATGGATCAAGCATCGATCTAGAGAGACAACAAGTTGAGATCAGCAGCAAAGATGATGAGCAATCCAATATAATGGCCCTAGAAGTAGAGATCAAAAGACTCACAACAGAAAATAAAGATCAACAAAGTTTACAACATATTTTTGATGAAAAGGAGTGTGCCTACAAAGAGGAGATTTTTAATTTGAAAAATCAGTTGCAGCAGTGCAAAGAGATGGAGGATGAGTGCCAAAAACTGAAAATTGAAGTAACGGACTATAAAAGAGATGTTGGACAAGTCGCAAAGTTTGTATCTTGGAGGAAAATTGCAGATTTTAGAGATGGAGAAAAATGGAAAGGATTTAACACATATTGTTGTGGTAAATCAAGCCTTGTCACAAGAAGAATATGGAAGTACCAATCGCTCACAAGTTGAAGATGAAATCCCTAGTGATAGTAGTGATGGATCAAGCATCAATCTAGAGAGACAACAAGTTGAGATCAGCAGCAAAGATGATGAGCAATCCAATATAATGGTCCTAGAAGTAGAGATCAAAAGACTCACAACAGAAAATAAAGATCAACAAATTTTACAGCAGATTTTTTATGAAAAGGAGTGTGCCTACAAAGAGGAGATTTTTAATTTGAAAAATCAGTTGCAGCAGTGCAAAGAGATGGAGGATGAGTGCCAAAAACTGAAAATTGAAGCAACGTCTACAAGAAAAGAATTAGATAGGTTCATATCTAGTGCTCAAGCATCTACAAGAAAATCATAAATTGTTGGAGCAACTAGTAGCAGTGACAAAAACGAGAATCAACAACCATGCAAGAAGCATAAGAACAAGCGAAGAAGGCCAAGGAAGAAGAATAGAATTGGAAGATGTTATAATTGTGGAATATGTGGACATATAGTAGCAACTTGCAACAGTGGAAAGATTATACCAACTCATCAAAAGGAGAGGCTGAAGGAGAAGCAACCTCAAGCATGCATGAAAAGAAGATCACCATCTATTAGGTATGATAGTATTTTTTATGGTTATTGATTCTCATGCAATGATTTTGGCCATAAGGCTATTGACTGTAGAGCATATACAAGGAATAAAAAATCAGATCAACAAAATGTATCAAACTGATCGTCGTTTCTTTGGTCACATAACATGTTTTGTCTGTGACAATGTTGGCCACAAAGACAAAGATTACAAGTTTCCCATGTGTTATAGGAGATCCAATCAAAGAGAGAATAAAATGCAAGGTCAACCACACAAGAAGCAGTAGGATCAACATAACAAGTTTTGGAGGAGAAAAGAGTAGCATGGAACTCCCATCCAAAACTAAGGCCTACATGGTCGCAGGGGGAGCATATGGTCATATTTGGAGTTGCATGTAGACCTTTCGAGGTGCAGCCATATCTGGAAAATTGCATAAAGACAAATCTACATATTGAGAGATGCATGTGCTCAAGGGGATTTCATGAGGTTTGAAGTGTTATTCTATTTTTGTTCTATTCTAATTCTAGTTTTTATTTTAGTTGGATCAGCCATCTTGTTACTGATGATATTGGAGCAGTTGTATGTTGAGTTTCCATGGATATATTTTTAGTTATGAAAGTTACATGGATTATCCTATGCACATGGTTTAGGTGTGATGGAGGATCACACATTCGGGGGGAGCATTTTTTCTTTATAATGGTCTTGCATATGGTTTCCATTGTGTTCATTATGGAGAAGTTAGGTGTGCATATTGTTGGCATTAATTTGATTTAGGATGATGTTTATCATTGTTTCCACACATTGTTGGTTGGATGAGATAGTATGTTTGCATGACCAACATGGCATGTTGCTAGTGTTCACATTGTTATACCATAGTTATGACATATTTTATTATTCTTATCTAGTTGTTATGGAGATTAGTTGATGATATGTAGGAGTTGGATCATCTAGAGTGTGCATTTTATTGCTCATATTTTTTATTCTAGATGTATCATGTTGTTGTTGATATGTATTTGGATGGTTGATACATGATGATTTACATTGCCGCTAATTTATGGAGAAAGTATGCTACTGCTACTTGGTTTCTACTCTAATGGTGAGAGAAAGTTTGTTGACGGCTTGAGGTTGAGAAGATGATGAGATTATGTGTTGCTAACAATTCTCTATTGATGGATCATATGTTGCTATTGTTGATATATAGTGGTGTTTTACTACTCACTGATTTGCTCCTAGTATTATTGTTGTTGCATGTTGATGTGTTACTCATGACTTGAGTTAATGATATCCTATTTTGTTATTTATTGAGGTGCATTTATGTTTCTCTACTTCATGATGATGTAAATATATTTGTTGTTGCTTCCATGACATATTACCATGTTGTTGCTATTAGATTTTTTTTTGATGATGCCTATGGGAACATGGTGGTTGCTAGTGGTTATCGTGATATTGCTACAGGATCCTCATTGTTAGGTTGGTGATGGCCAAGGTGTTGGGTGGCCATGCACTAGCATATGTTTGAATAGTGCTTCTATTGTTGCTACTACATACGGAGAACTTATGCCATTGATCATGGGGGCCTTGTATTTAATGCACATGCCATGAATTGTATTATCGTTGTTGCTACTATATGGAGCATATATCATTTCTCATTGATTCCATGTACTCATGTTGATGCATAGATGAGAGCACACTTATGTGCAATTGTTTTATCTTGCTTGCATATTTCTCATGGCGAGATCTATGGTATCTAGTATGTCTTGTCATTAGCTATGAATGGGTCAATGGAAGTCCAAGTCATGTATTATTTTGTATACCATTGATGTAGCCCCATTACATTGGGTGCATAATGTAAACTTGGGTCCATAGAAGTCTTGGTTGTTGATAGGTGTAGAGGAGTAACATGGTAGTCGTATGTATTTTTCACAACCATGCATTCGCTTCATGAAGCTTGTTATATGTATGGCACTTCATTGTACATAATTTTATATCAGAGTGGTGCAGCGGATGCGTTGCTACAATAGTAAAGAGAGTGTGATTTTAGCTTCATTACATGCTTAGGGGGAGCATGTTCAGTTTTTAGAGATTGCATGGCATTGGCTAGAGACTTGTTGGCAGTTGAGTTCCTTGATTCACATTCTTATCTTACAGAAGATACATCTTTGGGTTGCATCAGTATGGTGTTGAGTATGACAAGGGGGTATTTCTTTCTTCCAGCACATTATTTGGGATTGTACTTTAGTTTTTGTATGGCCATTTTCCGTTGATGTCAAAGGGGGAGAGAATTTGGATTGATAGAGATCAACCTCAGATGTGTAATTGAGGTTGACATCAATGCCAAAGAGGGATCTTGTTGGCATTGTAGTATTTGCATTGATGTCAACACAGTCACAGTGTCGATTGTCATACAGATAAATGAGTGTTTGGTTGTAGCAGTGGTCAGCTTGTTTGTCTTGTTGGTTGGCATTGATGTCAACATGGTTATGACATGACCTAGTGCATGATTTAGTGCAGGGTTTAGAGACCATTGAGTAGAGATGGTTGCATGGTATGTTATGATGGATTTTTATATGTTGATGGTGCTTCTACAAGTGTTGGAAGAATTTGATTTATTTCTACTAGTGTTGGATGACTTGAGGTGCCTCTACAGGTGTTGGAGGCAGTTGGATGACTTGGTGTTTCTACTGCAGGTGTTGGAGATGCTGCTACAAGTGTTACAAATGTTGCTACAGGTGCTAGAGGTCTTTGGACAGCTTGTTATTGTTGCTTGAGGAGCTGGAGGTGTTGGTATTGATGAGGAGCTTGGAAGACTAGGGCCTACATGTAATTGACTTGTTGCAGAGGTTCTTGGCCTATGTCATCAGTTGTAGACTTGTCATAGAGGTTTGGAGGTGTGTTTTGGAGTTGATGAAGGTGTCCAAGAAGTTTGGCAGAGATCTAGCCTGAATTGGTTTGAGTTTTCTTATCCTCTGTCATAGTTGCATGGAGACAAGCTTGTGGATACGGCTAAGAGGCTCCAGTCGCTGGGAAGCAGGCCTATGCATGTGGCCAGTCGGGATCAGCAAGCATTGTGTCTACGACTATGGCCTAAAGCGTGTTTTTCTCTGCATTCCTCATGCACATCGGGTGTTTATTTGTTTTTCTGGCTTGTCTTGTTTAGGACTCATCATGTAAAGGTCAGAAAAAGGTTAATGAGATTATAGAATGTGATTAACATTGACAATATCCTTCATGAAGTGGAGTTAGTGGCTTGATCAAGTCAATGAGTTGAATCTGGATCAAATCAAGTGTATGAACAAAGTTTGTGGAGCTCAATAGTTCTTGGTAATTATTGAGTTGAGAACCTCAATTCATTTTTATATATTGGAGAGAGCTTAATGATGGTTTGGTTAGATGAGTTATGTGTTTAGTGAGTGTGAGATTGGATGATAGTGTGCAAGTTGTGAGAGTTGTACGATGAATATTTTCTGAAGCAGTTTGCATGGGTTGCAACAGTGAGCAGAAGTATGTTTCAGCGAGTATTTTGTGCAACGAGCGAGGAGGTGAAATAGAGCTTGTTTTCAGTGTTGGTGAGATTGTGTTGCAGTTCAGTGTTGTGGTTTTAGTTTTTGATTGTGTGCCTTGAAGGTATGTTACTGTGGTGTTCATGTTGAGTAGTTCTTGGTTCCAATCTGAAAATGTATGAAATGAGAACCAACTTTACATTTGGATTTAGTGCCAGGATTTGTTGAAGAATGGAAGAATGTTGTGGTGTAGTCACTTTTTGAAACCAATCTTCAGTGTAGTCCTCGCTCTCCTAGTTCTCTTCTCTAGTTATCATGCCTTGAATTTTTTCTCGAAGCTCTTCATTCTCTAAATGGTACCAAGGATTTGGAGACAAACATGTCAGATGCACATGGAATGTGGACAGCCAAATAAGGTAAAGCGTGAATACATTTTCTATTAACAAATGACGTACATTTATAATACATGGGAGTGACCATTGGATTCCATATTCCAAGGTCTCTTGGACTCCCTTTGACGGTTTATCTTCCACACCATAAACCTCAGAGGTTTAGGTGTCCAACATTTGCCCCCTTAATCCGAAGGGTTATGTATGAGTCCAAGAAGAGAGTTGTAATACAAAATGTGAAAAAATGCATGACAGCACTAGGCTAAATGTTTGAAATGTTGGTATAAAGGGAGGTGGTTTAAGGATGACCACCAACACTAGAACGCTTAATGCAGTTATCGAAACTCTTCCAGGTCTGGCAAGAAGATGAGATATTCTACTAGAGGAAGTTCTACTGATATTTTGAAGAGGGAAACCTTTAACCTTAAAATGGAGGTCTCACCCCACATAAACAGGGAGAACCTCAACCTAAAAAGAGAGGTCTCAACCTGTGATGGTTTAAGGATGACCAACAACTCTGGAATGCTTAACGCAATTCCTGGAACTCTTCCAAAACTAGCAAGAATTTGAAGTCTTCTACTAGAGGAAGTGTCCCCAATTCTTTGAAGAGGTATCACTGACTGAAGGCATGCCCAGGGGAATCTTTGTCTCTAGCTACAACTCTAAATCTGATATGGCAGGTTGTGGCTCAGGCTCACTTGATGTGGCTTTGAAGCTTGTAGATGACCATCACTTCCCCCCATCTCAGATACAAGCTGAGATGATGGAGAAAAATCAACTACAATATTGTTCAATACTCTAGAACAAGTTCGGACGTATGACTAAAATATCTTCTTGGTTGTTGACGCCCATTGCCAAGAAGTGATCCATCCAAGATGAATCTTTGATCTTGCAGGAGGCTTGTTTTTGAAGCATATGTTTGAAGAATGATTGGTTTTATGATAGTGCTTACATGGGTGATGATCAAAACAGTGATATTTAATATGGCCAACTCGGTCACAGTGTTGGCATTTCATAATCTGTTGTTGTTGTTGTGGAAGAGGAGCAGAATCTGGAACAGCTAAAGGTGAATTGTCATGAAGGAATCCAACACTCTGAAACTGAATGGGCTTTGAGTAATCTGGAATATGAAAGGAAACTTCCTTATCATATCCAAGACCTATTTTGTGCCTATTATGGACAAGCTCTTCCCAAGGTCTAATGATTGGCTTGGGAAGTGCAAACTGAATTTCTTCTTTTGCATGCAAATTTGTTGTTGCATTAGGCATTGAATGTGAATCTTCCTCAACCTTAGTGATTTTATCATTTGCTGGTTGTTGATGGGTGTTTGTTTTAACCTTGAAAAGAGAATTATTTTGAGCAGAAAACAAGTTAGAATGACAAATCTTTTGAAGCTCATCTCGCTGGAACTGAGATTCTAGTTACAAAAAATCAATATTTTCCTGTGCATTATGTAAGCAGGTTCAAATGTCAACAAGAGAAGCTTTGTTGTTTCTTACTGTATCATGATCAGAGGAATGTATTATAGCTTTTAAGAACTCTAATACTTCACCAATTCTGGCTACCTTAACCATTGTCAAAATTACACTTAAAACTAATCACAACTATAGACCCATATAATTCAGCTCATCTTCAATGCACAAATATAGACCAAGACATATGGAGATCTCAATCAACATACAATATATTCGATGTTGAAATTAGGCACAAACTTCAAAGCAAAGAGTAATAATGCAGATATCATATATACTCACATATGAACCAGCTACAGAGGCATATGAATGGACCATTGTACATATGAGGTTTTAATCAACGCACAAATAAGGAGATGAACCAAGCAAATAAATAAATATATTTTTAATGCCCCTCTAGGAGTTCAACCCCAACAAATTTATAACTTCAATTTTTCTCTGACTCACAGCTTCTAATATGCTAAAGCAGTCATTATTCAACTCAAACTCTCCCCATGGTTGATGAGGTATGACAATCTTCGGATAAGGTTGTGCAAATGAATGAGGGAGGCCAAAAAACACTAACATCTCAAACAATACTGATCAGGTTATGAATGAAGGGATTTGCAAACAGAATATCAACGAACAGTCACAACAGCTCCACCTCAATGGTCAAGAGTTGCTTCGAAGGGACACCTACCCTATTTCGTCCTCGACCACATCGTATCAAAAATGCATTGGAAGGTGATTGAAAATCAAAGTTGCTTTATTAGCATCATATACATAAACAGATTGACTTTCCCTCTACATCCAAAGTGTTTAACACTATGCTGCAAAATCCACGAGCTCCCTCTAGCTATCAAAGATCTAGTTTCTACCACATATGTGCAAACTTTGTCATCATACATGATTTAGTAATAATTCTAATAAATTTCACTTCCAAGATTGTTTAGTTGTGGAATTAATTTGATGTGAAGACACTGAAGGAATTGTTTGAATTGAACATTGCAGCTGGTCCTGTTAGCACTCTAGGAAACTCTCCTAGGTTGCAGATCGGAGACGCCTGGTAACATATAATCTTCAATATTGTTCTCTGAACTATTGGAATAAATGATGGTTTGGATCAAGTTAGATAACCATTTCAACTCTATTCTCACTCAAGACATGCATGAACACTCTCACCAATACAAGGCTTTAGACCACTAATGCTCAATAATTTATATATTCTATAGATAGATGGATAACACTAATTATAACAGCAGATTGCATATATAAACATAAATGAATGGCTAGCTACAGGCAACAAAAGAGAATACTCACTGTACTTGGCAAATGCATATATGACCATGTATGGATGGCTAGCTATAGGTAGCAAAGAAGCTTGCAAATCTATTTTATCAAAGCAGAGATAAGATGACAGTTATCTAGCCTTAGACACAAAGAAAACATGAACAAACTATTCAAGTGCAAGCATAGAACAGCAAAGACAATGGACATTGAACATATAATGGCAAAAGAAGCTTATATTGCTAGAATGAATATGAGAAGCTTGAAGGAGCAGAGCAAGAATAATCTCCAGAAGTTGAACCCTTGTTACATCCTACTAACAGCTATTTATAGCCTGTTTACAATGCTCCTGAGACTTTTGAGGCTTCAGGGGTCTTAATCTATCCTTCTGTCTCTTCAATTGATTGATTCCCTTAATAGGCAGCATGGCTTGGAGGTTTTTCTCCTTCTGACAAAGGAATAACCGCATTCAGGTATTTTGGGTGAGCTGGCAGGGAGCTCTCTCTTGACAGAGATGCCCACAATCTCTTCTGTTGTTTTCGGCTGTGTCGCGTTGTGCTACTCCATGATGTCTCTGATTCGGGTTGTGTTGTGTTGTAGGTGCCCATGATATTTCTGTTTTAGGCTAGTTGGGCATGTTGTGTTGCACTGCAGATGCTTCTCGGCCTCAATTTCTCTTCAAAATGTTTAATAATGAGTTTTTTTTGTTTTACACAGAAAACATTGTAATGTTGTAAACTCCCGCCAATGTCTATTCCTTTTGGACTTTTGCAATATGGAGAAAACCTTAAAAACATGAAAAATCAACCTTTGTGGACCTAAAGACACACACACACACACACACACACACACACACACACACACATATATATATATATATATATATTTCACCTCTGAAACCCATCGGGTCCGAACTTCATCACTATCGGTGCTACCAAGGTTCATGTGTATTTCATTAAATAACGAAATATATGAAAAATGCATTAAAAATGGCTAGGCGATAGACTTCAAATATTATATAATATCATTCCCGAACCCTTTTGGGTCTGGGCTGTATCGCTATCGCTCTAGGCCAATGCTCCCTTCGTATTTTCGTTATGTAACGAAAATACACAAAAAACATGTGAAGTTGGGCTTTTGCGGACTTGAAAATATATCCATTTATCGCATTTAATTATGTCAGGTCCGGCCCATCGAGTCGCACATATGCTCATGACTAGGCCCCACCCCTAGGTTGGCACCGATAGTGATATTGTGATTCGATAAATCGCAATCGTGAGTCGCTCGTTCCCTGGTCCTTTACATAACAGAACATGTGCTTCCCGCCGATTCAATCATCGGCGATCGCTAATCGGCAGTGTCATGCGCCCACCTTTTGGTATAGCGCCGATGTGATACAACGATGCGATCTGATCGCAATCGTTGATTGCTCAATGCCCGGGCCCCTTTATATATATAACATATGCCTCCCGCTGATCCGATCATCGGTGATCACTGATCGGTGGTGTCATGCGTCCGCCCTTAGACTGTCCCCTCTGCCTGGCCGATATGTGATTTGCCGCTTAGATCTGGGCCGTTGATTGGCCAGATCTAACGGTTGTTGTGCGATGCCCAGATTAAGCCTGCAATAATGATTTTTCATGGTTTTAGAGTGATTTGAGCCTCTCGATAGTGTATTCCCGCCCTTCCAAGGGCTTTCCTCCTGTGACCATTTTGACTTTGAATGATCCTTAAGAGGATTTTGAAGACTTTTGGGGCATGCTTGGATCCTTTGGCATGATTTTTAAGAAAATTTGGAGACTTCAAGAGCATTAATGGATCCATTTGTGGGCCTTTTTCCATCAAGGCTAACATTGGCTCCTTCTGGGGATGAAATCCTCCTTGTGAGGTTTCAAGGATCTCATATCAATGCCTTTCATGTAAAACAAAAATTAAATCTTCCTTCTAGTGTTCCATTGGGCATGGAGTCTTTTTAGCATAAACATAAAAACTTTGAAAACAACATATTTACAATACCAAGGCTTGAAATCCTTAATTGAAATAAATTTCGAAGAATAGCCCATTGACTAGGCCATCAAAAACATCTCCTCCTTCCTTTGATGCATCCCTTTTGAGAAAACAACCACTAAACTGAAAATTGACCCTTTTTACCTTTCTATCAAAGGTTTCTCTGTCTTGGTCAATGTGCATATTAGCAAATTCATCAAAGACTTGCAAATGCCTATTGATTTGATCTTGTACTTCAAAAAATTTCCAGCAATTGATATTATCAGGCAGATATGCTCTATATTTGACCTCCTCTCTGTATGCTTTTAGCCTTAGATGTTTTGGTTGGGAGGTTTTGTACACCTGCTGAATAATAAGGTATGCTTCATACTTTGTTGTGTCATTTGTGACCTAAAAATTTAATATGAAAGATGAATCAATGCATTCTTGTGTGGGGGACACAAGGACTTCACCTATTCCTGCAGCTTCCTTAGAGCAAGCCCCATCAAAGAACATGTCCCAAATATGGGGGTCTTCTTCCTCTGTGATCTGGAAAACTGGTTTTTTAAGCTGCGTAGAGGCCAACTGATAAGGCTTGGTAATGTCAAGACCGAGCTTATCCATGACAACCTTGGGCATTGAATTATGGCTGGCTCTAGTGTCTAGAGGGCAATTGTGAAGGATTTCATCATGAATAGACAAAGAAACATAGAATGATGGGGAGTTGTCTTCACAATTTACAATCATTGGGTTGAGAATAACAGCTGGTTGGTCATCTTGCAGATTTACATAGTCAATGGAGGCTTGGATGGTTTTAGGCTCAAGAGCCTCAAGGATAGATTTCTTGAAGGACTCATTCTTCACTGGTTCAATCAGAGGCATAGGTATTCTTGGCTTCTAGATTTCTGATTGAAAACTGAAAGAAGAAGGGGACTTGTCAAGGCCTCTTACCTCTATGGCTGGAGCTTTGAGGATGATAGGATCAACTGTTGGTTGCTTCTGCTTATTAGCTTGTTGTTCTGCAGGGACAGCAGCTTTATGAACAAGAGTTTCTTTGACATTATTCATCATAGACCTCAGATTATATTGGTGTTGATCTACAGTTTGTAGAACAGCTTCACCATCCCATTCTTGGCTGATCTGGTCATTGAATAATGACTTCTCATAGGCAGCTTTGGTTAAAAAGGTGGCGCTGCCTTTGTCTTCCATACAATGGATCTCATCATCCTCTTCAAATTGCTCTTCTTCCATGACTGCATTCTGAAAAGGGACCTTCACCCTTTGGTCTTCATTGGCCTCTTTGCTTCTTTGCAAAATCTGCAACTGCTCATTAGGTCTTCTATATGGGTTTGGATTTGGAGGAGTAAAGGTATTAGGAACCCCTCCTTTGCCATTTTATCGATCTTGGGATCTGAAGATGATGATGGCTCACTCCTCTGTCTCCTTCTATCATCGTTACCTTTGAGATTTTCTGCAGCCATGATGTTTGATTCTACTTCCAGGGCTACATCTTGCATATCAGCCAATGAAGCACATCACCTCTCCCTCAATAGTAAACGGAAGTTAGAATCAAAGGCATTGCATAGATGAGTCTAGCAGAGGTAGTAGTGGGTTTCACTTCAGATGGTATCTTGTTGTACATGCAGTTAAATCTCTTATTAAAATCAAACAGCAGCTCACCATTTTCCCTCTGTAAGTTCCCAAACTTAGTGTGGTAGTAAAGGAGATCCTTCTTATCCCCCCAATGCTTTAGGAATGCATCATCTAAGGCCTCAATATCTGCTATAGATGTTGGGGTCGGTTCCCTGCACCATTTTCTAGCCTCTCCATCTAGGCTTTGGACAAAGACTCTCATCCAGACATCATCTTCACTAATGTCCAAGTTATCAGGATAGCTATAGAATGACTCAATATGTTCTTCAGCTGAAACACCTTCAATCCCAGTGAACTTAGGCATATACTTCTAATATTCTCCAATACGCATGGCATTCAAAGGAGTGGGTAGTATTAGAGGTCCATACATAGCAGCTATGAGTCTTCCATTTTGGTAGGTGTTTGTGGACCTGCCATAGGTGTGGTGGCTAAAAGAGTACTAGCAGTCTGAATGATAGAGGGTTGAGGAGTGACTGACAGGACTAAAGGAGTATGATGGATGGGAGGTGAGGTTTCCTTTGGGCTTAAAGCAAAAGGATAACCTAAAGAATAA
This sequence comes from Pinus tabuliformis, assembly GCA_031772625.1. Taxonomy (NCBI): domain Eukaryota; kingdom Viridiplantae; phylum Streptophyta; class Pinopsida; order Pinales; family Pinaceae; genus Pinus; species Pinus tabuliformis. The sequence continues at coordinate 1,617,597,455 of CM062817.1, read as the reverse complement.
GGAGCTTTATGAATATCTGAGAGTTTTTCTTCACTGCTAGTATTAGATGCTATACTCTCAACATGTATTTGTTCTATTACAAGCCTTTCTTGAAGAGATATGGGAGATTGTTTAGATTTACCTGAACCTAATGCTCCTTTCTGCAATACCTTTTTTTCTTTGATGATCTTTTTAGGGTCAGGTACTGGGTCAGCTTGTAGCTTCTGAGGATGTCTCTGAGTATGCCTCACAAACTAAGCCAGAACTATGAAGTGGAGTCGCCAGGAGGTTCGGCCTCCAGTAGAGTCACCAAATAGATGATTACAACCAAAAAAGTGCCCAGACTTTGTCTATCATCAAAGATGGATCTATGTCGTTTCCTAGGGAAGGTGAGCTTCAGTTTCCTCTCCCATGCAATGACGCCAATTATGTTAGCACTCCAGGAAACTCTCCTAGGTTGTAGATCGGAGATGCCCGGTAACATATAATCTTCAATATTGTTCTTTGAACTATTGGAATAAATGATGGTTTAGATCAAGTTAGATAACCATTTCAACTCTATTCTCACTCAAGACATGCATGAACACTCTCACCAATACAAGGCTTTAGACCACTAATGCTCAATAATTTATATATTCAGTAGATAGATGGAGAACACTAATTATAACAGCAGATTGCATATATAAACATAAATGAATGGCTAGCTATAGGCAACAAAAGAGAATACTCACTGTACTTGGCAGATGCATATATGACCATGTATGGATGGCTAGCTATAGGTAGCAAAGAAGCTTGCAAATCTATTTTATCAAAGCAGAGATAAGATGACAGTTATCTAGCCTTAGACACAAAGAAAACATGAACAAACTATTCAAGTGCAAGCATAGAACAACAAAGAGAATGGACATTGAACATATAATGGCAAAAGAAGCTTATATTGCTAGAATGAATATGAGAAGCTTGAAGGAGCAGAGCAAGAATAATCTCCAGAAGTTGAACCCATGTTACATCCTACTAACAGCTATTTATAGCCTGTTTACAATGCTCCTGAGACTTTTGAGGCTTCAGGGGTCTTAATCTATCCTTCTGTCTCTTCAATTGATTGATTCCCTCAATAGGCAGCATGGCTTGGAGGTTCTTCTCCTTCTGATATAGGAATAACTGCATTCAGATATTTTGGGTGTGCTGGCAGGGAGCTCTCTCTTGACAGAGATGCCCACAATCTCTTCTATTGTTTTTAGTTGTGTCGCGATGTGCTGCTCCATGATGTATCTAATTCAGGTTGTATTGTGTTGTAGGTGCCCATGATATTTCTTTTTTGGGCTAGTTGGGCATGCTGTGTTGTGCTGTAGATGCCTCTCGGCCTCTGTTTCTCTTCAAAATATTTAATAAAGAGTGTTTTCTATTTTACACAGAAAACCCTGTAATGTTGTAAACTCCCGCCAATGTCTGTTCCTTTCGGACTTTTTCAATATGGAGAAAACCTTAAAAACATGAAAAATCAGCCTTTGTGGACCTGAAGACATATATATATTTCACCTCTAAAACCCATTGGGTTCGGACTTCATCACTATCGGCGCTGCCAAGGTTCCTGTGTATTTCATTAAATAACAAAATATATGAAAAATGCATTAAAAATGGCCAGGCGGCGGACTTCAAATGCTATATGATATCATTCCTGAACCCTTTCAGGTCCTGGCTGTATCGTTATCGCTATAGGCCAATGCTCCCTGCGTATTTTCATTATGTAACGAAAACACATGAAATTGGGCTTTTGCGAACTTGAAAATATATCCATTTATTGCATATAATTATGTCAGGTCTGGCCCATCGGGTCGCACATATGCCCGTGACTAGGCCCCGCCCCTAGGTTGGCACCAATAGCGATATTGTGATGCGATAAATCACAATCGCGAGTCACTCATTCCCCAGTCCTTTATATAATAGAACATATGCTTCCTGCCGATGCGACCCGCCGATCCGATCATCGGCAATCGCTGATCGGCGGTGTCATGTGCCCGCCTTTTGATATAGCGCCAATGCGATCCGATCGCAATCGTTGATCGCTCAATGCCCAGGTCCCTTTATATATCTATATATATATATATATATATATATATATATATATATATATATATATATATATATATATATATATATATATATATATATATATATATATATATATATATATATATATATATATATATATATATATATATATAACATATGCCTCCCGCTGATGCGACCCGCCAATCTGATCATCGACGATCACTGGTGCCATGCGTCCGCCCTTAAACTGTCCCCTCTGTCTGGCTAATATCTGATTTGTCGCTTAGATCTGGGCCGTTGATCGGCCATATCTAATGGTTGCTGTGCGATGCCCAGATTAAGCCTGCAATAATGATTTTTCATGGTTTTAGAGTGGTTTGAGCCTCCTGATAGTGTATTCCCGCTCTTCCAAGGGCTTTCCTCCTACGACCATTTTGACTTTGAACGATCCTTAAGAGGATTTTGAAGACTTTTGGGGCATGCTTGGATGCTTTGGCATGATTTTTCAACAAATTTGGAGACTTCAAGAGCGTTAATGGATCCATTTGTGGGCCTTTTGCCATCAAGGCTAGCAGGTCCCAACGAGGTGAAGGTTATACTAAAAGCCACCATAGTTTCATCATATACCTTGTCAAGCAACTAGTTGTCAAAATTTTAACCAGTAATAAAATGTAAGATCACATACGGGGAGTTTCCAAAACAATTGGTGAATATTTCAATTTACTTTTGGGGTGGAGGCACGTCATTCATAACTACCGCGTGAGTGGGTTTCTTGGTATAACAATAGACATATCCATCATTGTACACACTCACTCTTCATCATTAAGGTATTGTCCTCTTGTTTATTCTCCAAAGCAGAAGCAAAAAAAGGCGCTCAATAGAGATGAAGTGATCGACAAGTCTTATCCAATCTGTTCATACAGGAGTTATGAACACCTATTGATGAATAATGTGGCCTAACGTGCGTGCTTTGCAGAGAGAGTAGATGTTCTATGACATACTGGTAGCTTAGCTTCTATGGGATTACCTAAATCCAACAGTGTTGGTGGACGTGACTCTCTACGCGAAACTCTTTCTCTCGACATTTGTTGCCAAAGAAATGCCTTGTAATTCATCATCACCCTTCCTGCTAGAGATTTGATGCAATATTTTCTTCACAGAGTGTAGTCAATGAGCTCACTATTTTCTGTCAATAGTTCCTCTCTACACTCAGTCTCTTTGCACCCACTCTCTGCTCTCCATTTTTGGCTTATGCAAAAGGAGAGGGAAAAACACTTGCAAGAATCCCTGACTGTTCCTGGCTTTCGATTTCACCGTGGTCTAGAAACCTCTCACACTCCAAAGAGTACGACCCATAATTGTTGGAAGAGGACTCGCGGCCATTTTTCTCATGTTCTTATCATTGCTTGTTCATCAAAATTTCTTTGCATCCAAGTCTCTGCAAAAGGTTTTTCACAATCTCAACCAGGGTTCAAGTCACAGGGAAGGCATTGAGAACTTTAGGCCATTAGAAAATTTGTCCAACATATAGAGTATTTACTAAATTGAGGAGAGCGCTTAACCCAGAGAATCCGCAGTGTTGGTGGACACAAAAATGCTAAATTAAGCAGATTTCAGAATACAAAGAAATGTTGAAAATTGTTCAGTGTTGCAGAACTACAGAAGGACAATTCTAACAATTTGGAAATGATAGACAATAGATATGTAAAATTAGGCTCACAGTAATTATGCAGGGCCTGCAGCTCTGATACCATGTCAGATGCACATGGAATGTGGATAGCCAAATAAGGTAAATCATGAATACATTTTGTATTGACAAATGATATACATTTATAATACATGGGAGTGACCATTGGATTCCATATTCCAAGGTCTATTGGACTCCCTTTGACAGTTTATCTTCCACACCATAACCCTTAGAGGATTAGGTGTCCAACAAAACATGCCAAAAATTCTTCAATTCTTGGCTCAAATGGTTGCTCCTCATCAGCTATAATCCATGGCTCTTGGCTCTTCTCCAAATACTTAATAATCATTCTAGATCTTCTATCCATAAATGGATTAGTATTGAAACTCTTATAGTACAAAAATCGATTGAAATTCGTGCATTCTATTTATCATGTTTTATATATTCAACTAAAAATGAGATTCAAATCCAAAAATACATTCTAAATTGAAATCTAACACCTATGTATACTTCCCCAGTGACGGCACAAAAATGTTGGGTAATTTAATTGTCAGTTAAATTACCTGCATTAAATGTCAATCTAGAGTCGTATACTTTTGAAGTGCACTTGCACAATATATGCTAGGAATCAAGTTTCAATTTCAAAAGGAAATTCTACTCTATTGAAAAAAATTGCAAGACTGGAATAAAACTTATTCATGAAAAATGTCTAAGATGAGTATGCACACACTTTCTTTTTCTAAGGTCTCAAATTCGAAACTTGGAAAGCAATATTTTAATCTATGGAATTGACATTAAAATAAACTTACTCTATTGACATGAAAATAAATATATTCTGGTGACATGAAATTAAATCTATCTTATCAACAGGAAAGTAAATATATTCTAATGACTTGAAAGTAAAGTTAAGCTAGAAAGGAGAAAATCCTATACTAAGAAAGCATTGAATTCTTAAACTATGAAATTTAAAGGCAACCTATTCTGAAAGCAATGAGAGATCAATTGAAATTACTAATGTGTGCATTGTCAAATTAGAATCATTCATGACTATCTATGAATCTAAAAACAATGAATCTATGAAATGAAAGCAATAATGCTTGACCTGCAAAAGAACATAAATGGAATGAGCAACAAAGCATCTAATCAAAAGACTTGAAATAAACATTGTAGAAAAAGAAACTAATCTATCTTGCAAAAATGAAACACTAAAATACACTCATACTCATCAAGTGGCCATCATGAAGTGCATGAGAGGTGGAAAGTTGAGAAAACTATTGATCAAACACCAAATTTCATCATGAAGGCACAACCATATCAAAGTGAATTACAATGGTATTCATTACATCAATCATAAGCATAGTGTCAATCCTTAACATCCAAAACTCTACATTGAAGCATGAGCATAGCTCCCAAACTTTTCACACCTTTTGAGAGGAGAAGGCACTCCTATTTATACAAAAACTAAGATAACTAATTCATAAATGTAGATCCACAAATCTCTCCTAGATCCACAAATATCTCATGTGGTTACAACCATGTGTTGACATCTAACAATTAGCATCTCTTCGTATCCTCTCACAAATCTCTCTTAGTTTTTATAGGATACACTTATGAAAACTTTCTTGATCTTTCTATGTGAAATGCGCTTAACCAATGATCTCAAATCTTCAAGAGTTTGAAGAGGAAATTCCAATTTGAGTCTTGGAGCCCAAATATGATTGTCTTGGAACTTCAAATATGCCTACACACATCACCAAACTCATCCATATTTTATATATAAGTGATTGCATTTTATTTTTCTAATATTTAACCATAAATTCACTCAAAATACTAGAATAAATGTATTGGAAAATAATGTGTCTAAACCCATATTTGAGTATGAAGATGGTCTTAGTGCATGGTTATGGTGTTGCAGAATATGGTAAATTCTAAAGCAAAGTGGAAGAAAAGAGGGTGAAATGAATGGCATTTTGGAGACCCAACAAGGTTATTTTTTGAGTTGAATATAAGCTTTTAAGGTATTTTTGAAGGGTTGATCCAAGGATAAATTAAGACATGATCAGAGTTTTCTTTGAGGTTGGTATGAGCTTATTTAAGGGCCTTTGTTACACCACAAGATGGATCTATTCCGGGTCGCATTAGCCTTGTGGCTAAGGGTTAAATCAAGACTAAATAATTCCACAAAGAAAGAACATAACTCAAGTCATAAAGGGGCTTCCAAACACTACACCACACACACTAAGTGGAGGTAGATATAGTAGTCAAGTGTTTATTTTCACGGAAAACCTCTCAACTCACTAAAACAAATACTATAGATAGGGCTCCTGCTCACGATCAATTGCAACTGGGTTGGGAGCACACCTACGCATTGGGAAATTTGTGGCTAGAATAAAACTAAAAAAATGTATATTTAGAAGTTGATACACCTGAGCGTCTAATATTGAGTCATCTAGTCATTAGACCCTTGTACATAGATTGTGCATGGAGTAAGTACGGTTTCGATCTTGTTAGACAAAGTTCCAGAGATGATGTGCATTTTTAAATACTAAATGCATACTTCTGCAGCATATGTGGATGCTTCCAAATTTGAGATAAGTCAGTGCAGCAAAGAAACTTGTATTTGTTCTAATTGTAGAGATTACTTTGTGTTGGTCCTATTATTGCTAACACACATTTGTTAGGATGGAATTAGCACAGTTGATGATAGCAAGAGTTGCTTCAGAGAATTGATTGGCATCTTTTTGAGTGCATTATTACTAATCATATTTCTATTGAACCTATCATTGTACTGTCATATACTGTCATGATATTTCCCTGTATTGTCATGAGAATTTATTGATGTTGTACTCTTGTTGAGGGCATTATTGTTGGAAGCTGCTAGGAGGTTTCTAGTCTGAGTGTAACTAAATTTATTTATGACATGCCATAATCACAAGGTCAAAATATTTAGTAGGAAGTTTTTATTTGCATAGGTTCTATTAGAGATCAAACTTGAAGGTTATGTATGATTGTGGCAGTGCAAATTGTTGGCATTGTAGTGTTGGAATTGATGTCAACAAGGTCATGGTATTTCTCATCATACAGATGAATGACGAGTGTTTCATTGTAGTAGTGGTCAGCTTGTTTGTCTTGTTGGTTGGCATTGATGTCAACATGGTTATGACATGACCTAGTGGATGATTTAGTGCAGGGTTTGAAGGCTGAGTAGAGATGGTCGCAGAGTATGTTATGATGGAATTTTATATGTTGATGGTGCTTCTATAGGTGTTGGAAGAATCAAAGTTGTTTTTGCTTGTGTTGTATGACTTGAGGTGCCTCTACAGGTGTTGGAGGCAGTTGGATGACTTGGTGTTGTTATTGCAGGTGTTGGATATGTTGCTACAGGTGCTAGAGATATTGCTATAGTTGTTGGAGGTGTTTGGACAGGTTGTTATTGTTGCTTGAGGAATTGGAGGTGTTGGCCTTGATGAGGAGTTTGGCATACTAGGGCCTACATATCATTGACTTGTTACAGAGGTTCTTGGCATAGGTCATCAGTTGCAGACTTTCCATAGAGGTTTGGAGGTGTGTTTCAGAGTTTATCAAGGCATCCAAGAATTTTGGCAGAGATTTGTCCTGAATTGGTTTGAGTTTTCTTGTCCTCTATCACTGTTGCATGGAGAGAAGCATGTGCATGTGGCTGAGAGGCTCCAGTCACTTGAAAGTATTCCTATGCATGTGGGTAGTCGAGATCAGCTAATGTTGTACCTGTGACTGTGGCCTAATGCATGTTTTTATCTACATTCCTCGCCCACATCAGGTGTTTATTTATTTTTCTGGCTTGTCTTGTTCAAGATTCATCATATAAAGGTCACAAAAAGGTTAATGAGCTTATGAAATGTGATTAACATGGAAAATATCCTTCATGAATTCGAGTTAGTGGCTTGATCAAGTCAATGATCTGAATCCGGATCGAATCAAGTGTATGAACAAAGTTTGTGGAGCTCTGTAGTTCTTGGTAATTATTCAGTTGAGCACCTCAGTTCATCTATATATATTGTAAAGAGATTAATGATAGTTTTGTTGGATTATTTATGTGTTGAGTGAGTGTGATATTGGAGGATAGTGTGAAAGTTGTGAGAGTTGTGTGATGCAGATTTTCTGAAGTAGTTTGTAGGTGTTGTAGCAGTGAGGAGAAGTATGTTTCAGCCAGTATTTTGTGCAACAAGCAAGGAGTTGAAATAGAGTTTGTTTGCAGTGTTGGTGAGATTGTATTGCATTTTATTGTTGTGGTTTTAGTTTTTTATTGTGTTCCTTGAAGATATGTTTTTATGGTGTTCATGTTGAGCAGTTCTCGATTCTATTCTGAAAATGTATGAAATGAGAACCACGTAGAGGAGTGGAGTTGTAGGACTCCGATGAAATCAATATAAGTGAATAGTTTTCTCAATCTAATGGTAGTTTGATAGTTCAGAAGAAACTGGTCGAGGCTCATTGGTCGTGGTGGCTTCTAGCAGATAGTAGTTTATAGAGTCATTTGATAGTTCAAGAGTAACTGGGTGAGGATTATTGGTCATGATAGCTTCCAGTGGATGGTAGTTTGTAGATATGTGTAAGAAAGATATCTCCATTTGATCGTATTCAGTTGAATCTCTATGTAAAAGTACTTGTTGAGCAAAATAAATATTTGAGCAGTGTAGCAGAAGCGGGTGGTTTTTTCCACCAGATATACTTGTGTCCCATGTGTTGAATGGTTTCCATGTTTTCATGTTTATTTTTGATGCTCTGATCTCTATTTATGTGTTTCAGTTTATGCATGGTTTAAGAGAAATAATTTGGAGAAAATTTTATAAGTGTCTTCGTTACTGATTCACCCCCCCCCCCCCCCCCCCCTCAATAGTGATATAGTTTCCAAAAATTAGTATCAGAGCGAAGCTCTTGATTGCAGCTTGACCGCTGGAGAGTGAATCTGGGACATTTTCGTAGATTTATGCAAATTTTTTGAAATGGATCAGCAAGGAATTTCAATTCTTTAGAAAGGTAAATTTGCAACATGGAAGGTGTAATTAGAAATGTATTTGTTGTCTCTTAATGAAAATATTTTGTTGTAAGCAGAATATGGAGTTAGATATGAATTTAATGATAGAACTAAAGGGATTATTTTGAATGGGATTTCAAAATATGACATTCTTTTTGTGAGACACTGTGAGACTACAAAAGATATGTTGGACAGGTTGCAAAGTTTGTATCTTGGAGGAAAATTCCAGATTTCAGAGATGGAGAAAAATGGAAAGGATTTAACACATATTGCAGTGGTAAATCAAGCCTCGTCACAAGAAGAATATGGAAGTACCAATTGCTCACAAGATGAAGATGAAATCCCTAGTGATAGTAGTGATGGATCAAGCATCGATCTAGAGAGATGACAAGTTGAGATCAGTAGCAAAGATGATGAGCAATCCAATATAATGTCTCTAGAAGTATAGATCAAAAGACTCACAACAGAAAATAAAGATCAATAAATGTTACAGTAGATTTTTTATGAAAAGGAGTGTGCCTATAAAGAGGAGATTTCTATTTTGAAAAATCAGTTGCAGCAGTGCAAAGAGATGGAGGATGAGTGCCAAAAACTGAAAATTGAAGCAACGTCTGCAAGAAAAGAATTAGATAGGTTCATATCTAATGCTCAAGAATCTACAAGCAAATCATAAATTGTTGGAGCAGCTAGTAGCAGTGAGAAAAATTAGAATCAACAACCATGCAAGAAACATAGGAACAAGCAAAGAAGGCCAAGGAAGAAGAATAGAATTGGAAGATGTTATAATTGTGGAATATGTGGACATATAACAACAACTTGCAATAGTGGAGAGATTATACCAACTCATAAAAAAGAGAAACCAAAGGAGAAGCAACCTCAAGCATGCATGAAAAGAGAATCACCATCTGTTAGGTATAATAGTCTTTTTTATGGTTATTGATTCTCATGCAATGATTTTGGCCATAAGGCTATTGACTGCAGAGCACATACAAGGAATAAAAAATCAGATCAACAAAATGTATCAAACTAATCGTCGTTTCTTTGGTCACATAAGATGTTTTGTATGTGACAATGTTGGCCGCAAAGACAAAGATTGCAAGTTTCCCATGTGTTATAGGAGATCCAATAAAAGAGAGAAGAAAATGCAAGGGCAACTGCACAAGAAGGAGGAGGATCAACATAAGAAGTTTTGGAGGAGAAAAGAGTAGCATGGAACTCCCATCAAAAACTGAGGCCTACACGGTCTTAGGGGGGGCATATGGTCGCATTTGGAGTTGCATGTAGACCTTTAGAGGTGCAGCCATATCTGAAAAATTGCATAAAGACAAATCTGCATATTGAGAGATGCATGTGCTCAAGGGGATTTCATGAGGTTTGAATTGTTATTCTATTTTTGTTCTATTCTAATTCTAGTTTTGATTTTAATTGTATCAACCATCTTGTTACTGATGATATTGGAGTAGTTGTATGTTGAGTTTCCATGGATATATTTTTAGTTATGAAAGTTACATGGATTATCCTATGCACATGGTTTAGGTGTGATGGAGGATCTCACATTCAGGGGGAGCATTTTTTCTTTCTAATGGTCTTGCATATGGTTGCCATTGTGTTCATTATGGAGGAGTTAGGTGTGCATATTGTTGGCATTAATTTGATGTAGGATGATGTTTATCATTGTTTCCACACATTGTTGGTTGGATGAGATAATATGTTTGCATGGCCAACTTGGCATGTTGCTAGTGTTCACATTGTTATACCATATTTATGACATATTTTATTATTCTTATCTAGTTGTTATGGAGATTAGTTGATGATATGTAGGAGTTGGATCATCTAGAGTGTGCATTTTATTGCTCATATTTTTTATTCTAGATGTATCATGTTGTTGTTGATATGTTTTTGGATGGTTGATACATGATGATTTACATTTCCGCTAATTTATGGAGAAAGTATGCTACTACTACTTGGTTTCTACTCTAATGGTGAGAGAAAGTTTGTTGATGGCTTGAGGTTGAGAAGATGATGAGATTATGTGTTGCTAACAATTCTTATTGATGGATCTTATGTTGCTATTGTTGATATATAATGGTGTTTTACTACTCATTGATTTTCTCCAAGTATTATTGTTGTTGCATGTTGATGTGTTACTCATGACTTGAGTTAATGATATACTATTTTGTTAGTTATTGAGGTACATTTATGTTTCTCTACTTCATGATGATGTAAATATATTTGTTGTTGCTTCCATGACATATTGCCATGTTGTTGCTATTAGATGATTTTTTTGATGATGCCTATGTGGAACATGGTGGTTGCTAGTGGTTATCGTGATATTGCTACAAGATCCTCATTGTTAGGTTGGTGATGGCCAAGGTGTTGGGTGGCCATGCACTAACATATGTTTGGATAGTGCTTCTATTGTTGCTACTACATACGGAGAACTTATGCCATTGCTCATGGGGGCCTTGTATTTAATGCACATGCCATGAATTGTATTATCGTTGTTGCTACTATATGGAGCATATATCATTTCTCATTGATTCCATGTACTCATGTTGATGCATAGATGAGAGCACACTTATGTGCAAATGTAAAATCCATATACCTTTATTGTTTTATCTTGCTTGCATATTTCTCATGGCGATACCTATGGTATCTAGTATGTCTTGTCATTAGCTATGAATGGGTCAATGGAAGTCCAAGTCATGTATTATTTTGTATACCATTGATGTAGCCCCATTACATTGGGTGCATAATGTAAACTTGGGTCCATAGAAGTCTTGGTTGTTGATAGGTGTAAAGGAGTAGTATGGCAGTCGTATGTATTTGTCACAACCATGTATTTACTTCATGAAGCTTGTTATATGCATGGCACTTCATTGTACATAATTTTATATCAGAGTGGTGCAGCGGATGTGTTGCTACAGCAGTAAAGAGAGTGTGATTTTAGCTTCATTACATGCTTAGGGGGAGCATGTCCAGTTTCCAGATATTGCATGGCATTGGCTAGAGACTTGCTGGCAGTTGAGTTCCTTGCTTCACATTCTTATCTTAGAGGAGATACATCTTTGGGTTGCATTAGTATGCTGTTGAGTATGACTGGGGGGTATTTCTCTCTTCCAACACATTATTTGGCATTGCACTTTAGTGTTTGTATGGCCATTTTCCATTGATTTCAAAGGGGGAGAGAATTTGGATTGATAGAGATCAGCCTCAGATGTGTAATTGAGGTTGACATCAATGTCAAAAGGGGATCTTGTTGGCATTGTAGTATTTGCATTGATGTCAACACGATCACAATGTTGACTGTCATACAGATGAATGAGTGTTTGGTTGTAGCAGTGGTCAGCTTGTTTGTCTTGTTGGTTTGCATTGATGTCAACATGGTTATGACATGACCTAGTGCATGATTTAGTGGAGGGTTTAGAGGTTGAGTATAGATGGTTGCATGGTATGTTATGATGAATTTTTATATGTTGATGGTGCTTCTACAAGTGTTGGAAGAATTTGATTTGTTTCTACTTTTGTTGGATGACTTGAGGTGCCTCTACAGGTGTTGGAGGCAGTTGGATGACTTGGTGCTTCTACTGCAGGTGTTGGAGATGCTGTTACAAGTGTTACAAATGTTGCTACAGGTGCTAGAGGTGTTTGGAAAACTTGTTATTGTTGCTTGAGGAGCTGGAGTTATTGGTCTTGATGAGGAGTTTGGAAGACTAGGGCCTACATGTAATTGACTTGTTGCAATTGTTCTTGGCCTATGTCATCAGTTGCAGACTTGTCATAAAGGTTTGGAGGTGTGTTTTAGAGTTGATGAAGGTGTCCAAGAAGTTTGGTAGAGATCTGACCTGAATTATTTTGAGTTTTCTTATCCTCTGACATAGTTGCATGGAGACAAGCTTGTGAATGTGGCTGAGAGGCACCAGTCGTTGGGAAGCAGGCCTATGCATGTGGCCAGTCAAGATCAACTAGCATTGTGTCTATGACTATGGCCTAAAACATGTTTTTCTCTGCATTCCTCGTGCACATGGGGTGTTTATTTGATTTTATGGCTTGTCTTGTTCAGGCCTCATCATGTAAAGGTCAGAAAAAGGTTAATGAGATTCTAGAATGTGATTAACATTGACAATATCCTTCATGAAGTGGAGTTAGTGGCTTGATCAAGTCAATGAGTTGAATCTGGATCGAATCAAGCGTATGAAAAGAGTTTGTGGAGCTCAATAGTTCTTTTAATTATTGAGTTGAGAACCTCAATTCATTTATATATTTTGGAGAGAACTTAATGATGGTTTGGTTGGATGAGTTATATGTTTAGTGAGTGTGAGATTGGAGGATAGTGTGCAAGTTGTGAGAGTTGTACAATGAATATTTTCTAAAGCAGTTTGCATGTGTTGCAACAGTGAGCAGAAGTATGTTTCAGCCAATATTTTTTGCAACGAGTGAGGAGGTGAAATAAAGCTTGTTTGTAGTGTTGGTGAGATTATGTTGCAGTTTAGTGTTGTGGTTTTAGTTTTTGATTGTGTGCCTTGAAGGTATGTTACTGTGGTGTTCATGTTGAGTAGTTCTTGGTTCCAGTCTGAAAATGTGTTAAATGAGAACCACATAGAGGAGTGAAGTAGGAGGACTCCGATGAAATCAATATAATTGAGCAGTTTTCTCAATCCAATGGTAGTTGGATAGTTTGGAATAAATTGGGCAAGGCATGTTGGTTGTGGTGGCTTCCAGTAGATAGGAGTTTGTATAGTCATTTGATATTTTAGGAGTAATCGAGTGAGGATTGTTGGTCGTGGTGGCTTCCAGCAAATGGTAGTCCATAGATCTGCATGAGAAAGACATCTCCATTTTATAGTAGCTAGTTGAATCTCTTTGTAAAAGAACTTGCTTAGCATAATAAATATTTGAGTTGCGCAGTAGCAGCGGGTGGTTTTTTTTCCTTAGAGAGGTTTTCCACTAGATATACTTGTGTCCCATGCGCTGAATGGTTTTCATGTTTATTTTTTATTCTCTTATATATATTTATGTGTTTCAGTTTATGCATATTTAAAGCGTAATAATTTGGAGAAAAAATTGTAAGTTCCTTCACTATTGATTCACCCCACCTCTTAGTAGTGATCTAGTTTCCAACACAAATATATTAGCACCAGTGTGTTAAATTTTTTAGGTGCCAAGCTTGTGAAAGTGTTATCAAAGTTGCAAAGGAAAGAATAGGGTTGAGGCTACTCATATATCATGTGTTATTGATTTTATCGTTGCATTGCTTGTATTCTATGTTATTGTGCAGTGGACAGAGTATGGCACTATGTTGCTTCTAACAAGATTACTACTATAGATGCCATGGATTATATTGCGGACATAGTTTTGTATTGCTATTGTTGTGAAAAACAGAGCATTGATAAGGCTACTATATATTTCTAGTATTTTTCTTCCGAGCATTTCCTATTATACTATTCCTGGTCTTATCGTTTTTGAGATTAATATAGTGAGAGTCTTTTTTAAGACATCTATTTGTGAGAAGAGAATGTTGGCTACAAGAATGAGGCTTGTATTTCCAAAAAAATATAGGTGCGATTATGTGGTTGGACAAATTAATATTGAGTCATGCTACTAGGTTTTGAGAGAGACATCCATTTGTTGAGCAAAGAAGAGTTGGAGTGTTTCTGAGTGTGTTGAGTCAACAAAAGTTTTGTATTGTTATTGTTGAGGAGACTTTGAGCTTAGGTGGATATAGCCTGTAAAATTTATGAAACATGGTCTATTGTGGTGAATTGAAGGTTGAAGCCTTTAAGGCAAGTGATGGATTTTTTAGTAGGGTGGAAAGGTAGTGCAAGGTGGAGATTGAAGTCTCCTTCAAGTTGGAGCCTTACAACACTTCAGAGTGGTAGGGTGGTGCTAGGGCAAGTTAGAGCTTGGAGGGTGTTGGATCATCCTTTCAGTGAGACCTAATAAAAAAGGGTGTTGGAGAATCCTTCCAGTTGGAGCTGGTAAAACCAAAGTGTTGAGGTGTCCTTTTAATTAGAGATGATAAATTAGGGAGTTGGAGCCTCCTTCTAGTTGTTGTCGGAGAATATTGGAAGTTGGATCTTCCTGTTGATGTAATCTTTAAGACATATATTAAAAAGCATTCGGTGGTTTTTCTCCCGGAAGGGTTTCCACCTAAAAATATCTTGTGTATTATATTTGATGTTATGCATTATTGAATGGTGTTGTTAATTTTTTAATGTTTACATGATATAATTAAAATTGTTAAAAAGTGCCCAATATTGATTCACCCCCCCCCTAGTGTTGGTGAATATTCCAACAATTGGTATCAGAGTAGGTTCCTTCAATTTCATCTCAATAGATGTAAGGAATATCTCAGGAGATCAGAGATGGGAAAGCTAAGGAAGCATGTATCCAAGCGATTAAAGAATGTCTCTGGTGATGCACTAGTTTTTGGACTTATTACAGTTGATGAAGAGAAATAGGTTGGTCTAGCTCCATTGGTTTATGAAACAGAATATGAAATATGGGAATCCATAATGGAAGTCTATTTGCAATCTTATGGTTATTATTGTTGAAGAAAGTATAACTAGGTTCGGTATTTAAAAATGTAACTTTGATCTTTGTACTTGTCAAGAAAAAGAAATATTATTTTTGTAAATTAAAAGAATGAGTTTCTTGCTCATTCCATAGGTCTAGGAAAGTCAAAGACATGTAAAGAGTTCTTCTTGAGCATATGTGTAAATATATATACTAGTCTAAAAGGCCCTCCAAGACAAGCACAATCCTCCAAAGACAAGCACGAAGATGTATGCCAGCAAAACGATGAAGAAAGGCAGTCATGTCGGCCTCAAGATAAATATAAATGACAAGTCAGCTCACAAAGGAGACACAACACTTTGGGTGGACATGTTGGCTCAAATACAAGGACATACAACTATATAAAGGAGCCTTCACCCTCACATTTTTAGAGTGACATCCTTGCACTCCTATCTGAAATCTCGGTCAAGTTCAGGGTTACAGAAGTCTTGGATAAAGGTGTAGGACAATGTTTCGGTTAGGAGAAGGATCCCTCTAGGTTTTCGAATAAGGATGATTGTTGTACACACTCACATACTCTCATAGTTTCAGATAAGGATGATTGTTGTACACACTCACATACTCTCATATGTTTAGATAAGGATGATTGTTGTACATACTCAAATACTCTCACAGTTTCGGATAAGGATGATTGTTGTACACACTCACATACACTCATAGTTGCGGATAAGGATGATTGTAGTACATACATAGTTACATACTCGGTCAAGGTACAGTCATGATCTGTTGACGGTGTTGGACCCACCAACATGTAAGGGGATCTCCCCTGTAAGAAGTCCTAATTAGACCTCATATTGTTTGGTGTAGGAGTCCCAGTAGTGTGTCGTAAAGTAATTCCTTCACCGCGATGTCGCACAGAGGCAAGTAAGATAACTCTATCAATAGCAAGGGTGTGATTGTTGTAGTGAGTCAAGGAAGGTGCATGAGAGGTTCTAACATAGGTGGGTTGAGATGAGGGTGAAGGTGAGTTCCAGGTTGAAAGGGATCAGTCCCAACTCGGCTAGGAACACACAACACACAAAACATACACAGCTTCTGGCAGAGCAATCCACTCGGATGCGATAGTCACAACATACAAGGTAAGATAACACGTACAACACTCATGGATTAGTCTGAATGAGTGCAACGGTTTTTACAGTAAGGTTCATGTGAAAGGTTTGTCTGATGTCTGACAGAGCATTCGACACGAACGAGGCATCATTAACATCAAATGCAACACATTTCCATTAATAGATTATGCATTACAACAAATGAATCAATTCAAATGTAGAACACAAGTTAAAGCAACATGCATTATAAGTGTTAAAGATCAGTCTTACAACAGATACAATACATGTGTGAAAACGTGTTGGCTCTTATTATATAAAGAAGTGTAAGTTCCAATCATAAAATACATCCTTGTAAACCTGCTAGCCCCAACATTGAAATGTTACAGCCACATCCGCTTGCCCCTCCAAAGATATGAACTAGCTCTGTGTAGTGGAGAAGCCAAGGTGCATTACAATATTGTCCAAGCTTTCTTCAAGATAGTCTTAAGAGAATCTTGGCTAACCAAAAGCCCTTACAATGAGTTATGAGGGACTATTTATAGCAAAGAGTGAAGTGACCCTTGACATTCCCCTTTGTGACCGTTCAACTACCCTCATGACTCTTCACCTACTCTATGACTATCCAACTATTGACACTTGACTTACAATTGACATGACTCAACATTACAATGCACATGTACTCATGTGAGACAACATGGTTTGAGAAATCCATGCAAGACATCACTAACACTTAGTCCGTTGTGATGAGACCAACTCTTTTACATGCTTGTGATGGTGAAGGTGGTGAGCTGATGACAAGCTTGGTCATTCGTGATGGTGTGCATGCACCTCATGGTGACATCTTGCTGAAGCAAAATCTTACCTCTATTGCAACTGGTGCATTGGTTCGGCCCCTTCATCCAACTCATCTGCTAACATGCGCATAATATTCTTGGGTGTGGTTGAACTGAAACACACTGATGCATAGTGTCTGTGTTGATCTTCAAGTGTGTGTTGGTGGTCATCTGCATCAACTTGTCAAAGTACATGTTCAGCTCCAATTGAACTTGCTTCCTGTCTTCACCTTAGTGAGTGTGTTAAATGGGTTGAATTGCATGCGTGCGCACAACGACATGCATGTTGTTGAATCCCTTGCATATGATCAACAATGTTGCTCACCATGTCTTCTCCGTGTCAGCTACTGGGATGGGTCTTTAACTTGTACGTGTGCAGTTTCATCCATGAGTGTATGTTGCACCTGTTAGAGTCGGTCCTTACAACCCTCCGTCAGAGATCTGTTCGCTTTTTTGCATAACATTCTTAGGTGTCTCGCTCATTCCACTTCGTTGCATTTCGCTAGGGTCTGGTCGTCTTGTCTTTCCTCATGCTTGTACCTGCAGATCTAATTAAAATTCCTCAAAAAAAATCACTGAAGTTCAGGTCACGTCATCACGTTCATAAATAACTATTTTCGTTAAAAAGAGTCTTTAGTCCTAGAGTCTAGGGTTTCAAGTGTTTGGATATATGTGATAAAAGCTCGCAGGCCATGAGGTTGGTTTCAAAAGTTTCCTATTTCATATTTTTATTCCCAAAAACATTTGAAGACATTTTTTAGTTCAAAACTCTGTTTTGAATTGGAAACTGTCAAATTTAGTTTTTTCAATATTGATGTATTTGTTTCACCATAAGAGGTTTCAAAGCAAGCCTCTGATTTTTGCCAAAGCCAAATGCCAAAATTCCTGCAAAAAAGCCAAGACAATCATCAGTCAGAGATTCAAAGAAAGAATGAAAAATCAAAGACAGAATTGTATTAAATGATAAAGTGCCAAAAGCCAAGTATTATACAAGTGGGTTATGGTTTAATGAGATATTTTTTTTTACTCACTATAAAGCATTGAAACCAAATCATTTTCACAAAATTTCCTAAAGCAAGGCCAAAATAGAGTGTTGAAGACGAAGTGGAACACTTCAAGGTTGTGGAGTTGAAGGAGAAGTGCGCGCTACGCACAGAGAGTGTGCGCTACGCATTGGGAGCGCGCTACGCATAGGGCTTCAGCAGCCTGTGTAAAAATACATGCGCGCTACGCATTGGAGGCACGCTACGCATTGGGTAAGCACGCTACGCATACAAACTCAGAGCTAAAATTTTTTGCTCCTTCATCCAAATTCATGCAAAATTGCCTTCAATCTCTTGCAAATCGCTTCTTTATGTTTGTCTAGTGAATTTTAGACATAATTAGGGTGTTTTGAAAATGGAGTAACAAGTGTGTAATGCAAAACCATATGTTTATTTCTAAATTCACTTCTTAGGGTTTGCCATTAAGCATACATTGAGATTTTTGCCTTCACTATTCCTATAGCAACATACACTTTGCAAACAGTCTGATTCCAGCACAATGTCAGAGATGGATTCAGATTATGAACAGGAGTATGACAGTGATTCCACAGCAGAAATTAATGTGCCACGGAGGTCTCATAAAAGTGGAAAAAGTGGTAAGCAACTCAGGGAGGAACCTACTTCTTTGGCTCAATTGCATGCTTGCCCGCTTGCAATGGATTGTTTTTGCTATCAATCATGCTACCACTATTTTGAGTTGATTTCACAAATTCAGCATCATCATGAGCTAGCTCGTCTATTTGTTCTACACTTACATGATGGCCATGTAAATCTTGCCGGAGTAGATTTCATTCTGTCACCAGAAACCATTGCTCAGGCCACCGGAATACCAAATGTAGGAGAGGAATGGAACAAGAGATAGCAACTAGATAAATTCTACTATGAGCCATACATCAAACCTGGGTTTAAGGCAGCTAAGCAGGGTATTTCCATTCAGATTTCTAAAGGATGAGTTTGCACCCTTGATGAATCTTATCATTCGATATTTCAGTTATGAGGGCAGATTCTCGCGCCTCTATACGTACCATATTCGTTTGTTGATGCATTTCACGAGGGTACGTATGATGAGCATTCCATACTTCATGTATCGCAATATAGAGAGGATGACATATCTTGTACAAAGGAAGACCCCAGCACAGCAGCATAGAAGTATATATCATTACGCGCTGATCAAAATCATTATGGTACAGCAGCTCACACAGCAGGGCATCACTTGGGAGGATTTCATCTCTCGTGACTTCTTCACAGTGCTACAACCACCTCCCGAGGTAGTTCATGATGAGGGAGAGCCTTCACATCAGTTTGACATTCCTGAGACCGAGCATATTAGTGCTCCAGTGTATGTGACATACCAGCGAGGCCATAGGGCCTTATTTGCAGCTACACGACGAGTACTATCTCCACATGGCATGGAAGGGGTCTCGCCTTCATCTTCAGCACAGGTACAGGTTCAGGACAGAGGCAAGAGGCTGATGCATGAGGAGGGCTTGTTAGGAGGCCATGATATTGATGTTTCACTCAGTGATGTGGATGGGAGCTATACTGGCTCGGAACTGAAAGAGATCATCCAAAAGCAGAAGATTGAGATTGACAGCTTGAATGAGAAGTTGCTGAAGGCAGAATGTCTGATCAAATACTTGGAGCAGTGAAATAAGCAGCTAGAGGACCAGCACACACTTATAGAGCTGTGACAAATCCGTGAAGACCGAAAGTTGGCCCGGAAAAGACCTGGCGATTTGACACCTTTTGAGCGGCAATTTTGGCTTGAGAAAATCAATCGACATCTGGAGGAGTTTTTGGCGAAGGCCAATAGAGACAAAGACATGCTCCATCATATGAAACATCACTATTGGGCTCGCATGCACGTCAGTAAAGCAAGGAAAAAGATTTTGAAAAGGAGGTTGAGCAGAGCACTAAAACGGCGAAAGAGGCCTAACCCACTTCGGATTTTGGCTGAGGCTTCGGTGGCTGAGCATGATACATGATGGAGTCGCTCCGAATTTGAGCAAATTTGGAGAAATTTTTGTCATTTTGAAATTTTTGGCTTGCAAAACAGGTTTTTCAGCCCAACGCGTAGCGCGTCGACGCGCTCGCTTATGATTGGGACACTTGCTGGAGGAAAACTTTATAGTTTTGGATTTGTCATGGTAAGTTATGCATGCTCTAGTATGGCCGAGGCATTTCATCAAGTTCTGGATGATCAAAAGGGTCAAAAACACCATGAAAATCACCTTTCTGCCACCTTTTGCACCATCATGAAGTACTTGTGGGAGAATGAAATTTTGAAGGGGCAAATGAGCTCCAAATTGGGAAATTCCACTTGGGCTAGATAGCAGACATCCAGGGCTTTCCAACCAGCTATTGTGAGCTTGATTTTGATGTCGGGAAGTGCCCCAAAAACAAGCTGAAAGGCGCACTATGCATAAAGCTCAGGCGCGCTACGCATAGAGGTTTTTGGTCAAATTTTCATCCTCCAACTCAGGAATTCAGCCAGTTTTCACCAGTTTCACCTTATGATGTAGTATGTGACTTATTTTGATGTGTATGATGTAACTTGGCACTTATTTACCATATTCTAGATGATTCATTCACAAAATAGCAAAAATTTAATGTAATGAATCAGTTTCCTTCTTTTTAGAGGCAGGTTGTTTTGGTCACCTAGATTCTTGCTCCATGTTTAGAATTGGTTCAAACTGCTCCTAGAAGGAGGAGCTCGACCCCTAGAGGTTAGGGAATGGGTTGGCTTGGTCTATATTATGTAAATTTTCAGTCAGTAGCAAGGGTTGGACCTTTGGGAAAGTTTTGGCACACTATTGTACATATCTTCTGCATTTTGGCTAAGGAAAGATCAGAGGTTTTGCAGCACCTGTTGGGATTCATGTGGTTTTCAGTTTTGATGG
The DNA here is from genome assembly GCA_031772625.1 of Pinus tabuliformis. Classification (NCBI taxonomy): domain Eukaryota; kingdom Viridiplantae; phylum Streptophyta; class Pinopsida; order Pinales; family Pinaceae; genus Pinus; species Pinus tabuliformis. The sequence goes on along the minus strand of CM062817.1, from coordinate 1,617,576,319 downwards.
TGTGTTCTCTCAGTTATTTGTAAGTTCTTTAATGTTTTAATGTATGCCATTCCCTTCTTTTGCTTCTGAAACTAAATGAATGAGTAAGTGAGGTTGAATCCATTGATTTTAGTGCTCTGCCTTTAAATTTGTTTAGTTTTATATGTTTTCACCAGTTTGGAGAGGATCCCTGTTTCCCCTTTCCATTTTCAGCTCCTTGTCATTCTGATCCATCCATACATATGATCAAAAAGCATTAAAGCTACTACCTACCTTGCCCCAACTTGAATTCTGCAAAGATCTGGTCTCATCCCCGAGCCCAAATTTGTTTTTTCCCTTTTCTCCAACAAAACCCCAAAAAATTTAAATCAAACCTACCTATCCATTTACTAGCCTAAAATCAATATCCATTATAAGTCATCTCAGCTCCTTTGAAGACCTTTTGCCAAGATAGACCCGGAGAGAGCCCTCTCCTGTCCTCGTAGGGCTAGCTACAAGGCTGAGCTTTGTTTGATGTGGCCTTGAATCTCGCCTTCCCTTAGCCTAAGGCAGATTCCAGCGATAACATAGTGGCGATCATACTGGGGAGAAATCCTCCTCGGTAAAGGATAACAAAGTTCAGATCTGATGCTGATGGTGGACAGCAGTCAGACACATATGAAAGCTGGTGGAGGAGAAATACAGAGTTTTACTGTACAGTTGTTGACAGAGAATTAATGAAAGTTGCAGCTCTGTTTCATAAGATCCCTGTGGTATGAATTTGGCATATGTTTTCCTCTGTTTCATATGTTCCTTGTTATGTTCACAGTCCATTCATAATCATTTCAATTTGAATGCTTCTGAGTGAGAAGGGTAGAATTCAGCTTGCTGCTCTGCCCTGAAGAAGCGTTCATGTTTATGTTTTTTCTTCTGTTGGAAAGGATTCATTGTTTAATGCCCTTTTCAATTTTCTTCAACAGTCTTTACATTCCACATTATTTCAAATTTAATTGTTAAATTTCACTTCCTATCTTGCCTTATGGAATAATCTGTGCCTTTGATTAAATCTCTGCTCTTGCTGTCTTTGCCCCATACAGCCCAGAAAACCTAATCATTCATCAAAATACTTTCCTATCTCTTTACTAGCCTAAAATCAGCATTCACTATAGGTCATCTCAGCCCCTTTGAAAACCTTTTGCCGAGATAGACCCGGAGAGAGCCCTCTCCTGTCCTCGTAGGGCTAGCTATGAGGCTAAGCTTGGTTTGATGTGGCCTTGAGTCTCGCCTTCCCTCAGCCTAAGGCAGATTTCCGTGTGTACATTCTGCATTCCCATATTTTAGCTTATGTTCCTAATGTTGCCGTCAAAGATGTTTTGGTTCAGACCGACCTGGAGGGAAGGCGTGGCAAATGGATAACAGATCTGCTGGAGTATGATGTGGAGATAAGGCCCACAAAGCTTGTTAAAGGTCAGGGATTGGCAAAATTGATGGCTGAATCAAATTTACACATCTTAGACATAAATCTGATCGCTGCCTTGTCTGATGAAAATGAGGAAAGTTCTTCGCTTCAGGTATCATAAATGTTTGTTCTTTCTCCATGGTATTCGGATATCATATATGTACTTCAAAATTTGTCTGCACCACCTGGTATGGCTAGAAACAAAGCGAGAACTCTTAAGTTGAAGGCTGCTAAATTTTGTGTTTTAAATTCTGCACTTTATTGGAAAGATCCCGGTGGCGTTTTGCTAAATTGTTTGGTGGAAGAAGAAGCGAAGCAGGTCATAGAAGATTTCCATAAAGGGGATTGTGGCGGTCACCTTTTTTGGAAAACAACGGCAAATAAAATTTTGAGGGCTGGATACTATTGGCCGACATTGTTTGCTGATGTGTTTAAGGCTGTCAAGAGCTGTCATAATTGCCAGATTTTTGAAGGGAAACAAAAATTACAGCCCTTGCCGCTTAAACCCATTGAGGTGAGTGCTCCTTTTCAGCAGTGGGGGTTAGATTTTATTGGTGAAATTCATCCTTCTTCTTCAGGTCAGCATAGATGGATCCTCACGGGAACGGATTACTTTACGAAATGGATCGAAGCAATTCCCACCAGGCAAGCTACGGATGCAGTAATAGTTTCATTCCTTGAGAATAATATTTTGTCTTGTTTTGGTTGCCCGAATAAGTTAATAACTGATAATGCAGCATCTTTCAAGTCAAAAAGGATGGTTGAGTTTTGTAGTAAATATCATATTACTTTGGGGCACTCAACTGCCTATCATCCGCAAGGCAATGGATTGGCGGAGTCTTCCAATAAATCTTTGGTTAATATCATCAAGAAAATGCTGGAAATGAACAAGAAAAGTTGGCATAAGAAGCTGGTACATGCACTTTGGGCAGATCGAGTGAGTCAAAAGAAATCTATTGGAATGTCTCCTTTCGAGTTGGTGTATGGAGTGGACACAATGTTTCCTTCATCTCTGGCTGTCCCGGTAGTCAAATTGCTTCAAGAAGCAGGCAGCGAGGAGGATCCTATGCAGCGAAGACTTAATCAGATGATTCATTTACAGCAAACACGGGAGGAAGTCTTTCAGAACACATTCAAGTTACAGGAACGCATAAAGAAGATCTATGACAGAAAAGCTAAAACAGATAAATTTCAGCTGGATGAGATAGTTTTGAGGTGGGATGCAAGAAATGAAGAAAAGGGCAAGCACGACAAGTTTGAAAACCTCTGGAAAGGTCCTTTTAAGATTGCAGCATTTCGGGGTCAGAACGCTTTTCTTCTTAAGGAGATGAACGGGGAAGATTGTCCAAGAGGGCCAGTCAATGGTCGGCTGCTCAAGCGGTACATTTTCTGAGTTGTAAATACCATTTTATTTCAATTTCGCTGCAAGTGTGTGCTGTGGTGTGCTGTGATCTTTTCTTCAGTCTGGAGCCCGAAGTGAAGGCTATAATTCTGAAGAAAGATTTCAGTTTTAAGTCAGTTTGTTTAGTCAGTTTAGTTTTAAGTCAGAGTTGGTCTCAGTCAATCTTCAAATAAGTTTTCAGTCAATAAATATGTCAAAAGATTTTGTGTTGTCTGTTGAAATAATGACTCCATAGCCCAATGGATGAAAGGCACTGTCTAGCTATCCCAGAGATCTGCCATTCTTGGCACCTCTTTGGAGCTACCATCCCCATTGGAGCCAATGTTAGAGTCGGTCCTTACAGCCCTCAGTCAGAGATATGTTCGCTTTTTTGCATAACATTCTTAGGTGTCTCGCTCATTCCACTTCGTTGCATTTCGCTAGGGGCATGCCATTGACTGACGAGAGGGTCTGGTCGTCTTGTCTTTCCTCATGCTTGTACCTGCAGAGCTAATTAAAATTCCTCAAAAAAATCACTGAAGTTCAGGTCACGTCATCACGGTCATAAATAATTATTTTCGTTAAAAAGAGTCTTTAGTCCTAGAGTCTAGGGTTTCAAGTCTTTGGATATATGTGATAAAAGCTCGCAGGCCATGAGGTTGGTTTCGAAAGTTTCCTATTTCATATTTTTATTCCCAAAAACATTTGAAGACATTTTTTAGTTCAAAACTCTGTTTTGAATTGGAAACTGTCAAATTTAGTTTTTGCAATATTGATGTATTTGTTTCACCATAAGAGGTTTCAAAGCAAGCCTCTGATTTTTGCCAAAGCCAAATGCCAAAATTCCTGCAAAAAAGTCAAGACAATCATCAGTCAGAGATTCAGAGAAAGAATGAAAAATCAAAGACAGAATTGTATTAAATGATAAAGTGCCAAAAGCCAAGCATTATAAAAGTGGGTTATGGTTTAATGAGATATTTTTTTTTACTCACTATAAAGCATGGAAACCAAATCATTTTCACAAAATTTCCTAAAGCAAGGCCAAAATAGAGTGTTGAAGACGAAGTGGAACATTTCAAGGTTGTGGAGTTGAAGGAGAAGTGCGCGCTACGCACAGAGAGTGCGCGCTACGCATTGGGAGCGCGCTACGCATAGGGCTTCAGCAGCCTGTGTAAAAATACATGCACGCTACGCATTGGGTAAGCACGCTACGCATACAAACTCAGAGCTAAAATTTTTTGCTCCTTCATCCAAATTCATGCAAAATTGCCTTCAATCTCTTGCAAATCGCTTCTTTATGTTTGTCTAGTGAATTTTAGACATAATTAGGGTGTTTTGAAAATGGAGTAACAAGTGTGTAATGCAAAACCCTATGTTTATTTCTAAATTCACTTCTTAGGGTTTGAAGCAAAGTTTAGGGACCCGGTGGGTTAATGTCATCTATTTTCAGTAACGCCCATGCTACCGCACCCTCTCTTTGCCATTAAGCATACATTGAGATTTTTGCCTTCACTATACCTATAGCAACATACACTTTGCAAACAGTCTGATTCCAGCACAATGTCAGAGATGGATTCAGATTATGAACAGGAGTATGACAGTGATTCCACAGCAGAAATTAATGTGCCACGGAGGTCTCATAAAAGTGGCAAAAGTGGTAAGCAACTCAGGGAGGAACCTACTTCTTTGGCTCAATTGCATGCTTGCCCGCTTGCAATGGATTGTTTTCGCTATCAGTCATGCTACCACTATTGTGAGTTGATTTCACAAATTCAGCATCATCATGAGCTAGCTCATCTATTTGTTCTACACTTACATGATGGCCATGTAAATCTTGCCGGAGTAGATTTCATTCTGTCACCAGAAACCATTGCTCAGGCCACCGGAATACCAAATGTAGGAGAGGAATGGAACAAGAGACAGCAACTAGATAAATTCTACTATGAGCCATACATCAAACCTGGGTTTATAAGGCAGCTAAGCAGGGTATTTCCATTCAGATTTCTAAAGGATGAGTTTGCACCCTTGATGAAGCTTATCATTCGATATTTCAGTTGTGAGGGCAGATTCTCGCGCCTCTATACGTACCATATTCTTTTGTTGATGCATTTCACGAGGGTACATATGATGAGCATTCCATACTTCATGTATCGCAATATAGAGAGGATGACATATCTTGTATAGAGGAAGACCCCAGCACAGCAGCATAGAAGTATATATCATTACGCGCTGATCAAAATCATTGTGGTACAGCAGCTCACACAGCAGGGCATCACTTGGGAGGATTTCATCTCCCGTGACTTCTTCATAGTGCTACAACTGCCTCCCGAGGTAGTTCATGATGAGGGAGAGCCTTCACATCGGTTTGACATTCTTGAGACCGAGCATATTAGTGATCCATTGTATGTGACATACCACCGAGGCCATAGGGCCTTATTTGCAGCTACACGACAAGTACTATCTCCACATGGCATGGAAGGGGTCTCGCCTTCATCTTCAGCACAGGTACAGGTTCAGGACAGAGGCAAGAGGCCGATGCATGAGGAGGGCTTGTTAGGAGGCCATGATATTGATGTTTCACTCAGTGATGTGGATGGGAGCTATACTGGCTCAGAACTGAAAGAGATCATCCAAAAGCAGAAGATTGAGATTGACAGCTTGAATGAGAAGTTGCTGAAGGCTAAATGTGTGGTCAAATACTTGGAGCAGCAAAATAAGTAGCTAGAGGACCAGCACACACTTATAGAGTTGCGGCAAATCCGTGAAGACCGAAAGTTGGCCCGGAAAAGACCTGGCGATTTGACACCTTTTGAGCGGCAATTTTGGCTTGAGAAAATCAATCGACATCTGGAGGAGTTGTTGGCGAAGGCCAATAGAGACAAAGACATGCTCCATCATATGAAACATCACTATTGGGCTCGCATGCACGTCGGTAAAGCAAGGATAAAGATTTTGAAAAGGAGGTTGAGCAGAGCACTAAAACGGCGAAAGAGGCCTAATCCACTTCGGATTTTGGCTGAGGCTTCGGTGGCTGAGCATGATACATGATGGAGGGTCTTCGCTCCGAATTTGAGCAAATTTGGAGAAATTTTTGTCATTTTGAAATTTTTGGCTTGCAAAACAGGTTTTTCAGCCCAACGCGTAGCGCGTCGACGCGCTCGCTTATGATTGGGACACTTGCTGGAGGAAAAATTTATAGTTTTGGATTTTTCATGGTAAGTTATGCATGCTCTAGTATGGCCGAGGCATTTCATCAAGTTCTGGATGATCAAAAGGGTCAAAAACACCATGAAAATCACCTTTCTGCCACCTTTTGCACCAGCAGGAAGTACTTGTGGGAGAATGAAATTTTGAAGGGGCAAATGAGCTCCAAATTGGGAAATTCCACTTGGGCTGGATAGCAGACATCCAGGGCTTTCCAACCAGCTATTGTGAGCTTGATTTCGATGTCGGGAAGTGCCCCAAAAATAGGCTGAAAGGCACGCTACGCATAGAGCTCAGGCGCGCTACGCATAGAGGTTTTTGGTCAAATTTTCATCCTCCAGCTCAGGAATTCGGCCAGTTTTCACCAGTTTCACCTTCTGATGTAGTATGTGACTTATTTTGATGTAATTTGATGTGTATGATGTAACTTGGCACTTATTTACCATATTCTAGATGATTCATTCACAAAATAGCAAAAATTTAATGTAATGAATCAGTTTCCTTCTTTTTAGAGGCAGGTTGTTTTGGTCACCTAGATTCTTGCTCCATGTTTAGAATTGGTTCAAACTGCTCCTAGAAGGAGGAGCTCGACCCCTAGAGGTTAGGGAATGGGTTGGCTTGGTCTATATTATGTAAATTTTTAGTCAGTAGCAAGGGTTGGACCTTTGGGAAAGTTTTGGCACACTATTGTATATATCTTCTGCATTTTGGCTAAGGAAAGATCAGAGGTTTTGCAGCACCTGTTGGGATTCATGTGTTTTTCAGTTTTGATGGTGTGTTCTCTCAGTTATTTGTAAGTTATTTAATGTTTTAATTTATTCCATTCCCTTCTTTTTCTTTTGAAACTAAATGAATGAGTAAGTGAGGTTGGATCCATTGATTTCAATGCTCTGCCTTTAAATTTGTTTAGTTTTATATGTTTTCACCAGTTTGGAGAGGATCCATGTTTCCCCTTGCCCTTTTCAACTCCTTTTCCTTCTGATCCATCCATACATATGATCAAAAAGCATTAAAGCTACTACCTACCTTGCCCCAACTTGAATTCTGCAAAGATCTGGTCTCATCCCCGAGCCAAAATTTGTTTTTTCCCTTTTCTCCAACAAAACCCCAAAAAATTTAAATCAAACCTACCTATCCATTTACTAGCCTAAAATAAATATCCATTATAAGTCATCTCAGCTCCTTTGAAGACCTTTTGCCGAGATAGACCCGGAGAGAGCCCTCTCCTGTCCTCGTAGGGCTAGCTACGAGGTTGAGCTTGGTTTGATGTGGCCTTGAATCTTGCCTTCCCTCAGCCTAAGGCAGATTCCAGCGCTAACAGCACCCACTGTTGTTCTTGTTCCTACTGTAACTCATTCGTATGTCTATGTAGCTTCATGTTCTTCCTGAGTTGCTGCTTCAACACATGCAATTCCTTCTCTGTTCCATTCTCTGTCTTTGCGCGATCTTCATGTCGCGTTGTCACCTTATAGCCTTAGTCTCCAAATTTGCTTTCATTATCGGTGGATCTACTTGATCTTGCAACTTTTTTCTACCTCTATGTTGTCAACAACCTTCCTCTTGCATTCATTGCATTCGTTGCATTTGCTAAATTCATTGTGTTTGCTGCATTCACTGCATTCACTGCATTCGTTGCATTCGTTGCATTCACTGCATTCATTGTATTTGTTGCATTTGGTATGCTACCTTCAAATGTTGTTCATGATGCTTCTTGTTGTGATATCTTGATGTTCTTGTCTACGAACAACTTGATATCTTCGTGAGTAGGCAAGCTCATAGACATTTGATCGACTGCATCTCCAGGTGTGCTCTGAACGATGTCTTCGACTCTGCTCTCTTGGAAACCATTGTACTTGCACTGCTGAGAGGCAGATGAACACCTGCAATACCTGGAGACATGGCAACACTCATGGAAAGAAATCTGTCAGTCGAAAACCAAAATGAACTTGAGAACTGACTTGCAACATACCTGTGTGACTAATCATGAAGGTTGCGCAATTTCGGTCAGGAGGTCGGGAGATTGACTGCCAAGACTGTGCAAGGCACAGTCTGGGTTGTTGAGAGACGGGCTGACTACTAGAACTATGAAATGCATAGTCCAGTGTGGCTGCTAACTGCTGGAATTTCGCAATGCGCAATCTCGGCTAGAAATGGTTGCAAGCTCGGTGACTGCATTGCACAATTTTCTTGGCCAACAGTCATTGTCTTTCAGGATTTCACAAAGCATGCATGGGGAACAACTTTTGGGTAGAAATGCACATTTCTGTAGAGGAAGGCAAATCCTTCCCTCTCAGGATTGCGCATTGTTGTCTTGGTGAGGCTCTTGGTGAGGCAAAGTCTGGGCCAATGCTGTCCAGAGTCACCGACGGGCAACTGAAAGTGACTGTGAGTGTGAATGCATGGTGATACTGAGTTTAATCATAAGTGAATGATCATGCATGAAAACGGTGAATGATAGATTCAAAAAATGGAACAACATGCATGTGAGTGAGGAGAGTCGTCGAATCAGTGACCGTTTGCGAAAAATAGTTTCATGCATGCGACAATAGTGAGATTTTGAGGAAAACTGAAATGGTGCTTGGACAAGCTAATATATATGTGAATGACTGTAGGCATTCAAAGAAATCAAGCAAACATTACTCATGCAAGCGAAAACACAAAAAGCGACAGAAATGCAACACAAGGAATGGGAAGCAGGCTTACCCTAAAACAGTTGAGATGAATGTGCCAATTGCTCCTAGATGTGATGTGGGATGTCAGAGCTACAATGTTGATGTGAGGAATGAGCTCTACAGTGTCCAATTGATGAGTTTCAATAACATCAAGGTTGTGACTCGCATGCCACAAATCTAGGGAAAGCGACACTTTGTGGGAGGTTTCTGAAATGATCCTTGCATGTAACCTCCAACTGCTAAACATAGATCCCTGAAACAATGGATCCCTTTGCATGCTGCCTTGGGAGAAGCAACCCATGCATGCAAGTTTGTTTTTCTCAATCCTAGAGGGAACTGGTCAACTCAACTGCACATGCAAGAGACTGCTCGACTGCTGGAGAAAAATGTGCATTTCTGGCTGGGATCTAGGTTCGCTGCCTAGGAGATTTGTGCAATTTTTGGGTAGAGTAGCTGACTGCTACCCAGATTTATGCAAATTATGGGATGAGCAGCCCTGCTGGGGAAAATTGCACAATTCCTACTAGGAGTGTTTACTGGCAGAATTGCGCAATCTTGGAACCCAGCAGGCTGCCAGATGTTATGGCCTAAATCTACCTCAGGCTAAGAAAGGCAGGTCTAGGGTAACATCAAACCACGCTTAACCTAGTAGCTAGCCCTACCAGGTCGGGAGAGGGCTCTCTCCTTGTCAATCTTAAAGAAAATATGGAAAACAAGGCTTTATTGACTGATATGAATACTACTTTTAGGCTAGGTATATGCTCAGAGGAAATTGATTGATTTTAAAGTTTGGTTGTTGGATCAGATGAGGAAGGCAGCTTTGGGTCCGAGAAATCAACACAGATTTGCATAGGTTTCTATGGGGCGAGGTAGGAAAGTGTTTTAGTACTTTGAAATGAGTGTAATGGTGAGTCTAAAGACTGGTGAGGAGTTGTAGAGGGCATGGAAGTGTCATGAGTCCCCTTCAAATAGCATAAAACATGTAAAACTAAATAAACCCCAAGGCAGAGCACTTAAACATCAATGAATTCCACCTTTTACACTTGATTCATTTAGTTATACAGAAAGAAAGAGATGATGGCACACATAAACATATGATAAAATGAATAAAAAAGGAGAAAACAATACTAATTCACCTTGCCACAAGAATCCCACAAAATGCTGCAAAACCCTGGTTTATTTCCTGGACCCAAAGCTGCCTTCCTCATCTGATCCAGCAACCAAACTTTAAAATCAATCAATTTACTCTGAGCATATACATAGCCTAAAATTAGTATTCATATCAGTCAATCAAGCCTTGTTTTCCATATTTTCTTTAAGATTGACAAGGAGAGAGCCCTCTCCCGACCTGGTAGGGCTAGCTACCAAGTTAAGTGTGGTTTGATGTTACCCTAGAAGTGCCTTTCTCAGCCTGAGGTAGATTTAGGCCATAACATAGTGGCGACTGTACTGGGGAACGTAGTTTTATGTTCCTCAGAAAAATGTATCAAGTTTAGATCTTATTGTTGATGGTGGACAACAATCAAACACCGGAAGGTTGAAATCATTCACCTGGCGACTCCAGTGTCGAAGAATCCCAAGGTTCAAAATTTTTATGGCAACTCCACTCTTCAAGAACTAGTAGCCTGAAGAATTTCTCAGTGAATTCATTGTTATCAAAATGGATTCGCTGGATCCAAGGTATGCTCCCATGAGTCGAGATCACATTCCAGGTTTTCCAAATAAAATTCCGAAAGTAGATTAGCAAAGGAATTTCCTATGTTTAAATATGATGATAGGAGTGATGTTGATTTACATCTGGTTAAATTTCACATGCATATCCGCAAGTTGAAGGTTGATTTTCCTGAAGATTGCTTAATGAAGATATTCATGGCCACTTTGGAAGGTGAAGCCTGATCTTGGTATGAAAGTTTGCCGCCTGCTTGTATTTATTGTTTAAAAGATTTTCATACCATGTTCTTTGAAAGGTATAAAGAATATTGTCCATCCTTAAAATTAGTTCATAACTGTTGTAGACATGCTTATAGTTTTATTGAAAATCTTGAGAAAGTTTATGAAGATGATGACTTCATGGACGATGAGATCATGGAAGCCCTATATGAAAATCCATTTCAGTAGCATAAAGAGAGCGATACTTATCAAGATGATCAGGAAAATTTGCAGCAGGTTCAAGATATTTGTACAATTGAAAATGATGAAAGAAAAGGTCTTACTCCTGATCTGCTCATAGCAAAAGACAATATGCAGGGAAATCAAGTTTCAATTTCAGATTGTGATAAAGTCAAGTTGACTAATTCAGATCTAGATTTAGATCATGATGATGAAGAAGATTCAGATCGTGATGATGAGGAAATCATTGAAACCAGTCACTTTGTTACACAAGATCATAATCAGCATATAGTAGCTTCTTCTTTGCTTGAAGATGAAGGAATTTTGCATCTTGATAGTCAACAGGAATCATATAAAATGAATCAGCAGTATGAGGAAAATTTGTATACTCCTTTGTTTGAAATTAATGAAGATATTCAACAACCTTGTGAATCTTTTGGAGGGAAAGAAGATAATCACTATTTGAGCAAAAGAAAACAAAAAGTATTATCTCCTCTGTCTGAATATGAGATAGATCAACTCCTGAAAGGTCATGTTACAACCCAAGATAATGCAGGTTTGTAGTGTTCACATAGTCAAGAAGGTGTTAATGAAGCTTCTTCCACTTTTGAAAATGATAACAGTCTTGAAACTAGTTTTATAGATCAACAAAAAGATATTTTTTTGCTTTGTGAAAATGATAAGGCTGTCATGTTTGATAATCTTGAAGAATGTTTTTTGTTTAAGAAAGGCTTAAACTATGAAATTGAGCCTGAGAGAGACAGTATGCCAGCAGTCGAGTCAGAATTTCTCATGGTTGAGGAATTTACAGCCAACACTTGGATAACAAAAGCTTACACTACTCTATGCCTTCCTATCAATCAGCAGCCAACTGTTCTTTCAGATCAAAATGAAGGGAGTACTTGTATTTTTGCTGCTGGATCTCAAGACAAGCTAGTGCTTCAGGATTTTCAAGATCCCTTCGACATTCTTTTGCAAGCATTAGAAAAGATGAATGTTGCCTGGTTTGTTAACATAAGCCTTGGTTTTAGTTGTTATTGTGAGTTGCCTACATGTACATTGTTCTACCTGCTCAGGGAAAATGAGAGCATAATTTCAGTATGTAGCCATCTGCTGGATTGGTTACATTGGAAGGCCCACTTCACATGATTGTACATATTTCATCAGTAGGCAGGTGGTTTTCATCATGATTTGAAGCCCTCAAATCTCGATAGACTGCTGCCATTAAAAAGCTTTGTAAGTACTTGTTTCAGTTAAGTAAGTCTTGAGTCATTTTTTTTGTTTTCGTCAGTTTCGAGATAGTTTCAGCAGCTGAATGTCTGGCTTCAGTTTTTGGGTGGTTTAGTGTCAGTTGTTTGAGTCTGTTTTGAGTCAGTTTTCAGTCTTTATAATTGAGTCAGTTTTGAGTCAAGATATTGGTTTTAGTTTGCTGAAGTTATTGACTCCATTTTTCCCAATGGAAGAGGCACTGGTCTGCTTTTCCAGAGATCTATGGTTCTTGGCACCTCCCAAGAGCTACCATCCCCATTGGAGCCAATGTTAGTGTCGGTATCTTCATCCCTCCATCAGTGATCAAATTTCTCTTTTTGCATGCATATTAGGTGTCCCATCCGATCAGCTACATTCCATTAGGTCATGGATCAACTGATGGTAGTGGTTCATTGTCATTTTCCCTCATGGCATTTACATGTTGGCCTGTTTTCACATGTTCAGGTCATTTACTGTCATTTTATTTCATTCCATTCACCAAAATCATTTTTAGGGTTTTAAGTCTCATTAGGTCTAGGGTTTGGCACCATGGTCATGAAAAAACTCAATAAACGGTCAGCAGGCACATGAGGAGGTCTAATAAGTCCATCAGATCAAATTTTCATTAAAGATTTGCTCAATCAGTGGGTTTTACCTGAAAACTCTGCTTTGAGGCGAAAACAGAGTTTTTATTTCTATGTACAATTTTTTTTTTATGTAATTTCAATGTTTTCTATGTGTAATAAGTTCTGGTTGCTTCCCTTGCTCACCTTGCCAACTCCAACTACTGCAGACAAAAGAAAAACTATCAATGCATCAATTTACCAAGTGACCAAGAAAATTCAATGTAAATGAAAAAACAGAGCTAATGACCAAAAGTAACTTGGACATTAGAAAAGTGGGTTTGAATAAGTGAAAAATTTAAAGCCATCCATATATAAAGTGGAAAAGGTGTCATTCATCATTTTATTGTTGCAAAAGACCATTGGAGAGCAAAAATCGCGATTTAGAGCAAAGAAGGTCAAAAACCCTGTTTTTCAAGAAAACTTGCCTGGTGCTGTGCATCAGGCTGGCGCTGCGCATCAAGAGCTTTCTGCCAGTGTTAAATTGCACAAGCGCTGCGCATTGGGCAGATGGCGCTGGGCATCAGTCCAGCACTTGCTAAATCGCTCCAAATTGCTCAATAACCCTCAAAACCACTATATTTCCATTCTACAAGTAAGTGATCATTGCCCTAGAGCTAAATTTGATGTCATGCTTGTGTCCTTCATGAGTTTAGCATATTGAAAGTGAAACCCTAGCTGTCTTCATTGTTTTCCAATACATTGTGCAATTTTCACTCCACCATCATAAAAAACATCATTAAACCCTTTTTCCCCTTCCATTTGCCTAAATCACTCCATTTATCCCATTTACCCTATTCCACTCCCCTAAAATAACTAAATCCCTCACCAAACCCTAATTCCCTTCACTAAACCCTAGTTTCTCAAAACTAATCCCTTCATTCCCAAATTCCATTTCCCAAAAGTAAAATCTCTTCATACTCATCATTGTTGTCCTCCCTCATTACCATTTTTCACCACATCATCATCATATCATTTTCCTAAAACAAGCACCAAGCAAACATGGCAAGAAACAGTAACTCAAGTTATGAAGAAGAAACATAAAGTGACAGTTCAAGAGAAAGGAATATATAGCCTAGGAGACCTCACAAGGGTGGGAAAATTATTAGAGAGGAACCTATAAATATTGTTGAACTCCTTGCTTGCCCCCTTGCTACCACTTGCTTCAGATACCAATCATGCTTTGAGTTTTGTGAGATGGTTGAGAGGGTTAAGTATCATCATGAATTGGCAAGGCTCATCAACATGGAGGACAATATGGTAAACCTTCCTAGCATCAATTTCACTCTTTCACTAGCCATTATTGCAGAAGAAACTAGAATGCCAGATGTAGGGGAAAGGTGGAACAAAAGACAAAATATTAGCAAGCAACACTATGAACCATACATCAAAGCCAAATATCATAGTAAATTGGGCAGCGTGTTTCCTTTCAAGTTTTTGGAGGACCGTTATGTTCCACTTATGAAACTCATCATTAAATACTTTACATGTGAGGGAAGGTTCTCCAGACTCTATGCTTATCATATCAGATTGCTTATGCATTTCACCAGGGTTAGAATGATGAGTATTCCATATTTCATTTGCAAGAACATAGAGAGGATGACTGTGATTGCAAAAAGAAAACCATACCCACAGCAACTCAATAGCATGTATCACTTTGATGTCATCAAGATTATTGTTGTGCATCAGCTCACTAATTGGGAGTGCCATGGGAAACCTTCATTGCCCATGAAATCTTCAACGGACCTCAAATTTTTGCAGATCTTCAAAAGGAAGGTGGACCCTCCAGGCAACAAACTGAGCATGAAAGCAAAACTGAAGAGGCTCACATTCCTGTGTTTATAACTTATGAAATTGGTACAATAATACTTTTTGCAGCTGCCAAACGAGTACTATCTCCACCAGGGGTGGAAGGGGTCTCATTATCTTCACCGGATCACAGGAAAATGCTATCTTCACCTGGGGTGAAAGGGGCTTTGCCTTCTTCTTCAGCAGAACAGGTACAGGACAAAGGAAAGCAACCATTGCATGATGAAGGGCCTTCAAAAGGCCAAGACAGGGATTTTGTTTTGATTGAGGAAGAGGACACTGATTTGGGCTCCCAAAGCTCAAGACTCAAGGATGTGGTCATCAAAGAGAAAGAAGTTGAGATCCAAGCCTTATCACTTGACCTTGAGAGGGCTAAATGGATCATTAACTTCCTTGAGCAAGAAAACAAACAGTTGACTAATAAACAAGAACTCCTAGAGCTACAAATCATCAAAGAAAACCAGCAAAAGTCTAAGAGGGAAAAGGGAAAAATGACATCCAAGGAAAAAGGCAATGACCAAGAATATTTGTTGGAGAAGCTACTTGATAAGGATAACAAAGAGAAGAACATGATGCGCCACATGGCTTATCACTACTTGGCCCGGAATAAAATTTGCAACACAAGGATAAGAAGCCTAAAAGCCAAGTTAAAGAGAGCCTTAAAAGCTAAAAAGGAGCAAGATAAACTTAAAATATTGGCTGAAGCTTCCTTGGCTCAGCAAAGAAATTGATAAGCTTGTCTCTTGCCAATTTTGAAGCAATTTGGAGAAATTTTTGTCATTTCACGAATTTTAATTGCAAAACACAGGAATTTTCCTCTAATGCGCAGCGCGAGTGACTTGGCTTGGAATTTTGACAAAGGGCTTACATTTTTGGATTCCTCATGAAAAAATACTAAAACCCAAAAAGTTTCATGAAGTTTGGAGGAGATCTGGGTCACCTAAAGGGCAAAAAACACCTAAAAAATGCCCTCTTTGCCATTTGTTGGACCCACAAGAAGCAGTCTTGGGAGAAGTGATTTTTGACGGGGAAAATGGACACCAAATCCAAAAATTCTAGTTTTCCTAGAAATCAGACAGATAGAGCTTTCCAACAAGCCATCTTGGAGCTAATTTGGTGAAGGGGAAGGCCTTCAAACTCAGCCTTGAAGTGGTGCTGCGCATCAGGCAAAATTTTGCCAATTTTGCTCAGAAACTCAGAAATTCGCCCAATTTTCCAGCAGTTTGACTTTTTCTTCTCTCATGGTCAAATTCATGATGTAATATGATGTAAATTGATGTACTATGATGTAAAAATGATGAAAAATGACTTAAGGAGGTAGATGCATAAGTTTTAGGTGGTTTTGAACTGAATGAATCAGTTTCCATAGTTTTAGAGGCAAGCTGTTCCACTGGCTTATTTTCAGTTCCTAGTTTAGATCTTGTTGAAACGGCTCCTTGACTCATGGATTTCACCCCTGATGGCTAGCATAGGTGGTTTGATGCCTATATCTTATACTTTCTTAGTCATTTGTCAAGGTTGGACTCTTGTGGATGCATTGAGCACTATTGTACATCACTTCAGCAGTTTGGCAAGGAAATAAACCAGGATTTTGCAGCATTTTGTGGGATTCTTGTGGTAATGTGAATTAGCATTGTTTTATTCTCCGTTATTCATTTTATCTTATGTTTATATGTGCCATCATCTCTCTCTTTCTGCATAACTAAATGAATCAAGTGTAAAAGGTGGAATCCATTGGTGTGTTAGTGCTCTGCCTTGGGGTTTATTTAGTTTTAAATGTTTTCTGTTGTTTGAAGAGGACTCATGACATTTTCATGCCCTATCCAACTCCTCACCAGTCTTTAGATTCATCATTACATTCATTTCAAAGTGCTAAAACACTTGCCTACCTCGCCCCACAGAAACCTCTGCAAATTTGAGTTGATTTCCCAGACCCAAAGCTGCCTTCCTCATCTGATCCAGGAAACAACCATTAAAATCAATCAAATTCCTCTGAGCATATACCTAGCCTAAAATTAGTATTCATATCAATCATCTCAAGCCTTGTTTGCCATATTTTCATTGAGATTGACAAGGAGAGAGCCCTCTCCTGACCTGGTAGGGCTAGCTACCAGGTTAAGCGTGGTTTGATGTTACCCTAGACCTACCTTTCTTTAGCTTGAGGCAGATTTAGGCTATAACACCAGAAAGAATTGTGCACTTTCTGGAGGGAAGGTTGGTTTCCCTCCATAAATGTGAAATTTTCTTGGGGAAGCTACTCAGCCTGCAACTGGACCAAGTCCGAGTGATCAGCCTGTGAGGGGAGTGCATCAGGCTGTGATCGACAGGCTACCTTTGTGCAAGAAAAACATTGAATCTTGTGAACTTGGCAAAGCAAGGCAAGCTATTGTGAAGCTTGGAAGGGAGGCTCCAAAATGAACCTAAGGAAAACTTTTGGACGGTGGTTGTAGCTGCTACAACACTTGGCAACACACTGGTAGAACTCCAGCTCTCTAAATGGACCTTGTTCGTGAAAATCAAGTCTAACACCTCCAGAAGTATTGTTAAGATCTTATTTCATCTTGGTTTCACATTAGCTTGATTGTAATATGTAGCATCTACCAAGCTCTTGGTCGATTGACACACATTCCAAGCCAAGGCAACATAGTTGTTTCGATTGGGGTTGAGGGGTATATTGATGCATAAGCAGTATAGTCGTCAGAGTCTTAGTTTCATCTCTGGTGTTGCTCCGCTGCCAGCAGGCCTGAACAATACCCCGACAGAGTCACATAGGAACACAAGCATGGCTCTGTTGCCAGCGAGCCTAGTCAATACCCCGGTGGAGTTACTTGCATCACCTCTCTGCGCAGGAAGCCTTTCTCTTCTTTCGCCTTATTCATTTTTCATTTTCAATTTTTTTACTTTTTCATTTTGTAGTTGTGCATAGCACTTATTCATTTCAGAGGCGGAAGAGGGATCCCGACTTATTGAGAGTAGAAGAGGTTGTTCTAGCATAGAGGTAGTTTATTACACCTCTGACATGCTTGTTAAGGTTTCCCCCCTCACCTTACTCTACTTGACTGAGATGACAAGGGTTAACCCAAAAACAACTGACTAGAGTAGGTGACACTAGTTAGCGTGCAAGCATTGTGTTTTCACCAAGGTTCACTTCGAACAGTATGTATTTTCCATTGACGTATCATGGACTGAAAGTAACAAGTTCTTCATACAGAGGCAAGATGACATATAACCAAGTAGTGATAGCAACACAAGGCCTCTTGTACTTTACCCAACTTGCTTCAAGAGTCATACACGGTTTCATGCAAAACTATCCTATGAAATGAAACAAGCGAACTAACAAACAACAAAGCAAAGCAAGAGCAGAAGAAAAAGCAAAAGCAAAGCAAGTAAGCAAACAAGCAAGCAGACAAACAAACAAACAAAGCAAGTAAGCAAACAAGCATGCAAGCAAACAACTCAAAAGAAAACACTACTCCTACTCCTAAGCTAACAGTGCATGGGTCATCTCACGTGAAGTGATACTTCCAATGTAGCCACCGGCGCATTGGTTGACCCATGTTGGTGAAGGCATGGTTCGCGAACAAGACAGCTATGTGAACTAGAAAACAAGAAAGTAATAACAATGAAGACAAACACACTCTGAGCTTATAGGTGACCATAGAAAAAGATCAGTGAAAGTGCATGACATGCATTATGTGGTGTTGTCGTGTTGTTGTGCTACACCGCGTGTAGATGTTGAGTGTATGCATTCTCTTGAATGTGACACACAAGAAAATGTGAGAAAGGTAGACCACTTGTATTGTGCATGAGCGATGGGATCATGTAGTCCCAGTGGAGGAAGCGAAATTTGGGTGTTTGATTGATCTTCTATGCAAAGTAGAGAGTGATGAGGAGCTCTGAGTGTTTCAACAATTTCTTGACTGGAAGTGAATCCAATCTCAGGACAGCGAGGGCCTAACATAACCATCAACTTTGTTGACAAATAGATCATTGTAGACTAGTGTCTTGGATAGATTAACAACGGTTGAATCAACATTGTGATCGGATGAGGAAGTGAATAGATCATGACAACCAAGATCAGAAAATTCGAGATGTTCATCGACATCCTCATGATTTGATGAATTGGGCAAAGGGGTAGATGAGAAGCAAATATGTTCACCCTTTGTGTTTTCAAGAAAGATAGATGACAGATTGAATGGATGTTCTGAGGAAGATGTGTCCTCTCCACACTGTAATGATAGGATGACATCCAACGTGTCTTGTGAATGATCGTAAGTAGAAGCATCCGGAAATGAGTTTTAACTGGGGGAATCAGTAGTGGAAGAATCACAAGGGATGTCAGGGTGAAGTGGATGAGGCGCGACTGGAAGGGGGTCATCCTTCACCGCGAGCTCTTCTTTAGATTCCCCCACACACTCATCATGAATGATGGCGCAGGTTGGCTGCATTACACCAACTCCGTCGACAACTTGATCCTCGTTCCCAACATGTGAGGAGTCTGGAATGGGGGAACACAAGATAGTACAATCCGACGGATCAATAAACTGTGAGGACAGAGGTCAAGGGAACGAGTCCACGTGACTACCAGTAGAATTGCAAGCCAAATCTACGCAAATCTCAAGAACAAGGGGGGTGGGAGGATGTGACAGTTCAACCAAGGTGTGTGCATGATCTCCCACATCACTCCGTGGAGGTGGAGTTGTTTGATGAGGTGAAGGCAGACAGTCACTTGTGACAGCAACTGTGGCTGCCTATGATTGCATAGCTCCATCACCGAAGTGTGCTGAGCAGGGTTCAGATACATGAAGAAGATACTCAAATCTTCCATCAAGAAATTCCCAATCAATATCATCTTCAGAGAATCGATATGCAAGATTACAAAAGAGTGTGTGAAACTATTCAATGGATTCATCGGGTTCTTTTCGTAATTTCAAAATTTATTTGTTGAGTGCTTTATGGTCATAGTGATTAACAGCGTGGTCTATCTCTGCGACCAGATGAGAAAGAGAATGAATATATTTTTCGAACCGCATGGCACACTAGTGCATTGGGTGCCCTCGAAGTGTGTAGATGAACAACATGCAGCTCATATATTCTTCAAAGAATCCATGTTTTTTGCATGAGCCTACAATGCTGACTGCGTGCCTTACCAAGGCTATGTAGCCTCCACCATCAAAAGTTTTAT
Source organism: Pinus tabuliformis (assembly GCA_031772625.1). Taxonomy (NCBI): domain Eukaryota; kingdom Viridiplantae; phylum Streptophyta; class Pinopsida; order Pinales; family Pinaceae; genus Pinus; species Pinus tabuliformis. Next base: position 1,617,556,671 of record CM062817.1, on the reverse strand, counting down.
GAGACAAGTTATCCGAGAGCCTTTTCGGGATGATGAAATCATTTCCATAAGATATACATTCTAGAAGAGCAGCTCGGTAGTGAGTCATGATAGATGTGTAGAGATTCAAAACAGATGTGAGGACTTAGCTTGTCATCTGGCCCTCCTTCTAGCACCAGAATCTTGACGGTGCTAGACCCACCAACATGTAAGGGGATCTCCCTAGTAAGAAGTCCCAATTAGACATCTGACCATTTGGTGTAGGAGTCGTAGCAGTGGGTTGTAAAGCAATGCCTTAACCGCAATGTCCCGCAGAGGCAAGATAACTCTGTCAGTAGAAAGGGTGTGACTGCTGCAATGAGTCAAGGAAGGCACATGAGAGGTTCTAACATAGGTGGGTTGAGATGATGGTGAAGGTGAAGTTCCAGGTTGAAAGGGATCAGTCCCAACTCAGCTAAGAACACACAACACATAGGACATACACAGATTTTTGGTGGAGCAGTCCACTCGGATGCGGTAGTCACAACATACAAGGTAAGATAACATGTACAACACTCATGGATCAGTCTGAATGAGTGCAACAATTGTTACAGCAAGGTTCATGTGAAAGGTCTGTCTGATGTCTGGCAGAGTAGTCGACACGGACGGGACAACATTAACAGCATATGCAACACATTTCCATTAATATATTATGCATTACAACAAATGAATCAGTTCAGATGTAGAACACAGGTTAAAGCAACATGCATTACAAGTGTTAAAGATCAATCTTACAATAGATACAATACATGTGTGAAAACATGTTGGCTCTTATTATATAAAGAAGTGTAAGTTCCAATCATACAATACATCCATGTAAACTTGCTAGCCCCAACAGTGAAACGTTACAGCCACATCCACCTGCTCCTCCAAAGATATGAACTAGCTTCGTGTAGTGGAGAAGCCAAGGTGCATTACAATACTATCCAAGCTTTCTTCAAGATAGTCTTAATAGAAGCTTGGCTGACCAAAAGCCCTTAAAATGAGTTACGAGGGACTATTTATAGCAAAGGGTGGGGTGACCCTTGACATTCCCCTCTGTGACCATTCAACTACCCTCATGACTCTTCACCTACTCTATGACTGTTGCATCCAACTATTGACACTTGACTTACACTTGACATGACTCAACATTACAATGCACATGTACTCATGTGAGACAACATGGCTTGAGAAATCCATGCAAGACATCACTGACACTCGGTCCGCTATGATGAGACCAACTCTTTGACATGCTTGTGATGGTGAAGGTGGTGAGTTGATGCCAAGCTTGGTCGTCTATGATGGTGTGCATGCACCTCATGGTGAAACTCTTGCCTCTATTGCAACCGGTGCATTAGTTTGGCCCCTTCATCCAACTCATCTACTAACATGTGCATGATCTTCTTGGGTGTGGTTGAACCGGAAACATACTGATGCATAGTGTCCGTGCTAATCTTCAAGTTTGTGTTGGTGGTCATGTGCATCAACATTCCGAAGTACATGTTTAGCTCCAGTTGGACTTGCTTCTTGTCTTTGCCTTGGTGAGTGTGTTGAATGGGTTGGATTGCATGCGTGTGCACAATGACATGCATGTTGTTGAATCCCTTGCATGTGATCAACAACACTGCTCACCATGTCTGCTCCATGTCAGCTGTTGGGATGGATCTTTAACTTGTACAGGTGCAGTTTCATCTGTGAGTGCATGTTGCACCCACTGTTTTTCTTGTTCCTACTACAACTCATTCGTTTGTTTGTGTAGCTTCATGTTCTTCCTGAGTTGTTGCTTCAACACATGCAACTCCTTCTTTTTTCTATTCTCTGCCTTCGTGTGATATTCATGTCACATCGTCACCTCATAGCCTGAGTCTCCAAAGTTTCTTTCATTATCGGTGGATCTGCTTCATCTTGCAACTTTATTCTACTCTGTGTTGTCAACAACCTTCTTCTTGCATTCAGTGCATTCGCTGCATTTGTTGCATTCGTTGCATTCATTGTGTTCGCTATGTTTGTTGTATTTGTTGTGTTCAGTATGCTACCTTCAGTTGCTATTCAACATGTTGCTCGTTGTGATATCTTGATGTTCTTGTCTACGAACAACTTGATATGTTCGTGAGTAGGCAAACTCATAGACATTTAATCGATTGCATCTCTAGGTGTGCTCTGAATGATGTCTTCGACTCTGCTCTCTTGGAAACCATTGTACGTACACTGCTGAGAGGCAAATGAACACCTGCAATACCTGGAGACATGGCAACACTCATGGCAAGCATTCTATGAGTTGAAAACCAAAATGAACTTGAGAACTGACTTGCGACATACCTGTGTGACTAATCATGAAGGTTGCACAATTTTGGCTGGGAGGTTGGGAAATTGACTGCTAAGACTGTGCAAGGCATGGTGGGTTGTTGAGAGACTGACTGACTGCTGGAACTATGCAATGCACAGTCCAATCTGGCTGCTGACTGCTGGAATTGTGTAATGCACAATCTCAACTGGTAATGGCTGCAGACTCAGTGATTGCATTGCGCAATTTTCTAGGCCAGCGGTCACTGTCCTTCAGGATTGTGCAAAGCATGCCTAGGGAACAGTTTCTGGGTAGAAATGCACATTTCTAGAGAGGAAGGCAGAGCCTTCCCTCTCAGGATTATGAAATGTTGTCTTGGTGAGGCTCTTGGTGAGGAAGAGTTCGGGCCAAGGCTGTCCAAACTCGCCGATGGGCAACTTAAAGTAAATGTGAGTGTGAATGCATGGTGATACTGAGTGTAAGCATAAGTGAATGATCATGCATGCAAACGACGAATGAAAGATTTAGAAAATGAAACATCATGCATGTGAGTGAGGCGAGTCACCGAGTTGGCGACCGTTGGTGAAAAACAGTTTCATGCATGCGACAACAGTGAGATGTTGACAAAAACTAAAACGGTGCTAGGACAAGCTAATATACATGTAAACGACAGCAGACGTTCAAAGAAATCAAGCAAATAGTACTCATACAAGTGAAAACACAAAAAGCGACAGAAATGCAACACAAGGCATGGGAAGTGGGCTTACCCCAAAACAGCTGAGTTGAATGTGCCAACTGCTCCTAGATGTGATGTGGGATGTCAAAGCTATAAGGTTGATGTGAGGAATGAGCTCTGTAGCATCCGGTTGATGAGTTTTGATAACATCGAGGTTGTGACGCGCATGCCACAAATCTAGGGAAAGTGACACTTGGTGGGAGGTTTCTGAAATGATCCTTGCATGTAACCTCCAACTACTAAACATAGATCCCTGAAACAAGGGATTCCTTTGCATGTTGCCTTGGGAGAAGTAGCCCATGCATGCAAGTTTGTTTTGCTCGGTCCTGGAGGGAACCAGTCAACTCAGCTGCACATGCAAGAGACTACTCGACTGCCAGAGAAAAAGTGTATTTCTGGCTGGGAGTTGGGCTGGATTCCTAGGATATTTGTGCAATTTATGGGAAAAGCAGCTGACAGTTACCTACATTTGCACAAATTTTGGGCTGAGTAGCCCTGCTGGGGAAAATTGCGCAATTCCTGCTGGGAGTGTTGACTGGCATAATTGCTCAATTTTGGAACCCAGCAGGCTACCACACAAAATTACGTAATTTCTGGAGGGAAGGTTGGTTTCCCTCTACAAATGTGCAATTTTCTTGGGGAAGCTGCTCAGCCTGTAGTTGGACAAAGTCTGGGTGATCAGTCTGTGAGGGGAGTGCATCGGGTTGTGATCAACAGGCTGCCTTTGTGCAAGAAAAACACTAAAGCTTGTGAACTTGACGAAGCAAGGCAAGTTGTTGTGAAGGTTGGAAAGGAGGCTCCAAAACGAAGCTAAGGAAAATTTTGGAGGGTGGTTGTAGCCGCTACAACATGATCCTAACATGATCATGATATCGGTAAAGGCTACGAGAGAAAATCATGATCTAGGTGGATCAAAAGGAAGCTCTCTAATACATATCTCAACATGGAAGATCTAGTTGATGAAGAATTCGGTGAAGGGATAGCAAAGATGTTGCGGCAGTAATGAAGTGATGTAGTAGTGATGGCCTCGATGGTGCAGCAATGAAGATGATCTCAACAGTGACAAAGAAGAGGATTGGTGTCTTGGTCTTGGAGTGGCCTAGTAGGTTAAGGATCATGGTCTTGGTATTCGTCAAGTAGAATCTCTATAAGAATAATTTTGTGCGGGTTTTCCTCTCCAAGAGGGAGAGGTTTTGGCCCTGGCAGAAAGCCAACACCTTGTGTTCTTGTCTCTTGTATTTTGGTAACTGTTTGATGAAGTAAGAAATGCACACACTAATGATATCAAGATAAGATTGTGCTAATAAGAAAAAAGTTAAAATACCTCACAAATAGTTATCATGCTAAGAAGAATCACAGTAACTACATTTTCCCTAGATTCTTCAACATGGTATCAGAGCTAAGGTGCTGAAGTCAAATGAAGGGCAGCAAAAGAGACATACAAGGATTTGTCTTCAATGACATCAAAGCAGGTTGAAAGGATTAAAGGAGAAAGTATACAACAAGTAGGTCTACAACAGTCATGGAGTATCAACTTTAGTAATTACAATGATGCACTCAACTCATGCTCAGTTTGATGGAGTATACCAGTGATCCTCACTTCTTGATCATTGAACTTTCTCCATGCCATAAAAGATAGTCTCAGGTATACATATATATTGCAAAAGTAATCCAAGGAATACCTCTCACAATCCATGATTACATCATTGTCTCAGTATAGTTATTACATCAAGGCAGTTTTGATGATGAGACAGTCTATCTATACAGTGCCACCCATAGTTTAGTTATGTTATTCATTGACAAGTTTGGGCTCTCAGTACATTTCCTCTCTACACAATGCACATAGACATCACTGTGCAATGCCATACCAATATACTTGTCACAGTCTCGAATTTTGTCTATGATTATGATCTCAATAGCATGGTGCTCGGATCAGAACATAGTATCACTAACATGTCAACAATATGTTGAAGTCAAAAGTACCTTAAAAATGAATTGGGAAGGTCGTGAAGCAGTCTCGGTGATGTCAAGACCACTGATGTCATGGTGCTAGAAGGCCTCCAAGGAAGTCATGCTGAAAGGATACTAATGATGGGCAGCTCAAGCACAAGAAACATCAAGGTGGAGCTCTCCTCTTGACACACCAAGTAAGCATCTTTCAATTTCATAATCGGATGTGGTTAAACGATTTCATGATTGCAAGGGGATTTATAAATCGGTTAGATAATCAAAAGTCCTTGCATAGAATAAGGAGGATTTTCATAATCCTCATAAAAAAAAGAAATCATTGATATCTATAAAAAGGTCTATGAAGCTCAAGCATTGTTTGAATCCATGAGATTCATAGAATTCATATGATATCACTCAAAATTGCTCTCATACCTAAATAGAAAAAGAGGAGACATAAAGAGAGATATGAAATGCTAGATATACTCTTGGAAATTAAAGTAACAAAGATCACTTAGACCTACACAATAGTAAAGCTATCAAAGAATGAAGGGACAACTTCATGAGGATCTAGGAAAGGTGATGAGAAGGTAGTCATCATTTATGAGCAAGGTAACAAATATGAATAAACAAATCACTTGGAAATTTATGGTCTCTATGCTAGATAGAGAAAGACAAGTTGCAACCTATAGTATTAAAGGATAAAAGAATTCAACCATGTGCAGAAAGGAAAAGAAAGGTTGGTCCTCAAGCAAAGGAAAAAATAAGTATAGTGAAGATTCAATGCTATAGAAATATTTTGGAAGCTCATATCACTGAAAGATGGAGGAAGCTAAAGAAAAGGGCCAAGGAAAGAGGGAGTATCAAATCTCTCCTATGAGTAAGATAGTATCCCTCACAAAAGGGTCCTATCATAAGCTCCTAAATCTTGTGTTATAAGATATGAAAATGATAATAAGATGCATCATGGAAGCATTAGAAACAAGAGATCGTGACATCACCATGGGAATCATGAAGGACAAAATCCATGGCAGACAAACATGTAGGATATATAGCTCTTGGGAACCTCAATGGACATTGAAGAAAAGAAAGGAGTCATCTAAGGCTCATCATACATCAAGTCAAAAAGGAAACATCTGCCAGTTGGGGATATACAAGATCCTCAAAAATTCTCTGATGGAATCCTCATCATAGGGTTCACTAATCTAGAGAGGAAGCAAGTGTTTCAACAAGAACTCCAACTTATGGAATCCATGAGATAATGGTGTGATGACATGAAGCAGATCAAGGGATTGAAGATCTCTTCAATCAAGGAAGTTGTTGGAAGAAGCCTAGATGACCTAAAGGTAAAATGAGGTATGTATGCATGTATTTAATTTTATAATGTCATGTCATATGGTTGCAGGTAATATAGATCATCACTTCTATCTTAAGAAGCATGATCAAGAGAAAAGGATCTCCTCCTCTGAAAAGATGCAGAAAGGCATAAGTCACACTAGATGAAATCAACATAATATGTCCTCATATGAAGTATGAGGTGGTTGACTACAATTAAGAAACTCTGATTGAAAGATCTTGGGAATGGAATGTGTGAGGAAGGAAGAGATCGATATGCAACCCTGATGAAGGCGATCAACATCCAAAAGACCAAGAAGACTTGACTAGGAAATCTCCCGGAGAGATATGAAGACTCTGATAATGAAGACCCTTGACAATGGATATCTTTGGGAGGTGTGTCAACATGTATGCAGGATGTTGATACCTACAGGAAGATGTCATGATGAAGAGCCATATCGTAAGGTGTGATTTGATTTAATATGATGCTTTAATTTCTTGAATAATATTTGGATGGGTTCATGTAAGGCTACAAGAACAAGACTTGTAAGTACAAGTATAACCAGCATTCGTGCGATGGATGGAAACTCCTGAAAGAAGCATGGAGAGAAAAGAAGTAGCCATATGAAGAAAGTTCTAGATGTATACCAAGAATTCCACTTTCCATGAAGAAAGGAATGACATGACGAAATAAGAAGGAAGGTGACGATGGTTGTTTCCCTACAAGGAAGAAGCTCAACTAAATTTCATGACATCAAGGAGAGAAGTGATCAAGGAGCTAAAGAACCCATGATGAAGAACTTTTTGATGTATAAACGTTTCCCTAGCTAAGAGGGAGCTCTGACAGGTCCCTGATCAAGAGGGAGTTTGAATTAGATCACCATTGATTACGAAGGAGTGACAATTGTGTTTTTCCACTTCATGTGCCATGCACTAGACCAGGACTCAGTCTAGATGAAGGCCATGAATGGAAATGTAGACACATGATAGACACAACATTCTTGTCTTCACTTAAGAAGAAAGAATGGTAGGATTGGGTAATCATCTGGCATCTGATACTCTTTGAGGATGTTTAGGGCATCCAAGATAACAGCAGGCAAGAGGACCAATATTCTTTAAGGGCTGGGAACCCAAGATAAGAATAGTCCTAGAAGGTCATACTCAGTGAACGACCAGGTGGGTATGTACCTTGAGAGACAATGATTAAGGTGTCTATAAATCATTGGTCTCGCCAGCATTGTAGCTCATGGTCTCATGGAGAGATGGAGTTGTTAGTCAAGGCCTTGCACTATGACAATGTTGATTGATATGATGTTATACAGATGGGATTACCAATTTGATTCTTCTTATGAGAAATTCTTCATATTTAAAATAACCAAGTACCATTATAAATACCTCCCTAGTTAAGAGGGAGTGTTGAAGAAAGTGTAACTAGGTTCGGTATTTACAAATGTAACTTTGATCTTTGTACTTGTCAAGAAAAATAAATATTATTTTTGTAAATTATAAGAATGAGTTTCTTGCTCATTCCATAGGTCTAGGAAAGTCAAAGAGTCAAAGACATGTAAAGAGATCTTCTTGAGCATATGTGTAAATATATATATATATATATACTAGTCTAAAAGACCTTCCAAGAGATGCACAGTCATCCCAAGACAAGCATGAAGATGTCTGTCAAAAAAACAATGAAGAAAGGCAGTCATGTCGGCCTCAAGATAAATATAAATGACAAGTTAGCTCACAAAGGAGACACAACACTTTCGGTGGACATGTCAGCTCAAATACAGGGACAAACTACTATATAAAGGAGCTTGCACCCTCGCATTTGGACAGTGACATCCTCACACTCCTCTCTGAAATCTCGGTCAAGTTCAGGGTTACAGAAGTCTCGGATAAAGGTGCAGGACAGTGTTTCGGTTAGGAGAAGGATCCCTCTGGCTTTTCGGATAAGGATGATTGTTGTACACACTCACATACTCTCACAGTTTTAGATAAGGATGATTGTTGTACACACTCACATACTCTCACAGTTTTGGATAAGGATGATTGTTGTACACACTCACATACTCTCACAGTTGCGGATAAGGATGATTGTTGTACATACATAGTTACATTCTCGGTCAAGGTGCAGTCATGATCCTAACATGGTCATGATCTCAGTAAAGGCTACGAGAAGACAGTCATGATCTCGGTGGATCAAAAGGAAGCTCTCCAATACATATCTCAACATGGAAGATCTAGTTGATGAAGACTTCGGTGAAGGGACAACAAATATGTTGCAGCAGTAATGAAGTGATGCAGTAGTGATGGCCTCGATGGTGCAGCAATGAAGATGATCTCAACAGTGACAAAGAAGAGGATTGGTGTCTTGGTCTTGGAGTGGCCTAGTAGGTTAAGGATCATGGTCTTGGTATTCATCAAGTAGAATCTCTATAAGAAGAATTTTGTGTGGGTTTTCCTCTCCAAGAGGGAGAGGTTTTGGCCTTGGCAGAAATCCAACACCTTGTGTTCTTGTCTCTTGTATTTTGGTAATTGTTTGATGAAGTAAGAAATGCACACACTAATAATATCAAGATAAGATTGTGCTAATAAGAAAAAATTTAAAATACCTCACAAATAGTTATCATGCTAAGAAGAATCACAGTAACTACATTTTCCCTAGATTCTTCAATAATTATGTATCGGATTTTATTGTTTATAGAAATATATCTACCAATGAATCAATAAGGTAAAATTCAAAATCCATGACTGTCGTTTTAAGTTCCTTTCCAGATTCTGTGAAATTCAAAGTGGATCAAGGTTCATCAACCAAAAGGCTTTCGAAAAAGCTTCAAATATTTACTCAAAGAAGCATGCAAGTCAAGATGAAGATGACGGTGATCATGATTGAAATACAACATATACTTAGATCAAAGAATCTGACATCAATGAAGAAGAAGCAAAAGTGGATTTGGAGAGAGAATTGATTAGTGACTTAAGTGATCTTAAGAAAAAATAAAAGAAAAATCATATAGTTGAAGAGTTTTCTCTCCTAATACTTCAAGTGGAGTAAGTAAAAAGGAAAGAGAAAATATTGACAAGCCAATTAGAGGAATATGTTCAGAAGCATGAGGCAGAAGTTATTCAAAAGAAAAAAGAACTTGATGCAGCTCTAGGTGAAATAAACAGGCTCAAGGAATGGAAGAAAGAGAAATTGCAGGATGTTGAAAATAAGAATCATGTCATTAATGAAAAGGATCAAGAAATTGATCACTTAAAGATGAAGGTAAAATAAACAAGTGAAGTTCCATGCAATGAAGGCACAAGTTCCAAGCCCCCAAAGAGTAAGGTTGAAGAAAATCCTGTCATTATCCTTCAAAGGACAAATCAAAGTGAAAGCCAAAAGAAGATTGAAAATGTTGTTGAGGTAATCAAGGGCAAGGATCAACAAAGGATTGAACCTCCTCCAAGAAATAATGTCTTCAAAATATCATCAAGGCAATCTATCTCATCTAGATACACTCTTATATTTTTTGGGTATTGTTTTCCATGTACAAATTTTGGGTATAAGGCTAAGGATTGCAAAGCCTATGACAGGGATGATTATCAAGGTTATTATCAAAACCCTAGAAGCAAGTTTTCAAGAACACAAGATAGATATCCAAATGGCTTCATCAATAGAGAATATACGTTAGTTGTTCCATCATTTAGGTACCACATTAAATACTTCAAATGCCACAACTATGGACACATAACTTGTGATTTCAAAAGCATGATGGAATTTTCCATGAAGGAAACCTTTGATATGAGGTACAAGAAGGTTTGGAGAAGAAAAAAAAACAAGAAGAACAAGTGAATGAAGAAATATCAAAGGTCATGCTCTCGGGATTTGTAATGTTACGAGACCATGATAAATCTATAGGTTCAAAGGAATATGTATAGGTTCATAATGATCCTATATCAAAGCAGGTTTATATATCATTCTAAACAATTCAGCTTGGAGACTCCCAGTATTGTGATTGTTGAAGAGGGGGAGTCTAAGTCATAACATCTACAAATTTGAAGATCTATCCTTTGGCAGTTTTATTTGAAAAGGAATATTTTGAGTGATTTGATGACAGTTTGTGGAATGTCTCGTGTTAGATTGGTTGATTGCTTCATGGTGAAGTTCGGTCATTTATGATTGAATAATTCAAGTATTCAAGCATGAATATGTACTGCAATAGACATGAAGAATTCGTCAGAATAGTGATCGACATTATAGGAGGATTAGTCTTAATTGCCTTCAGTTGATCATCATATTTGATATGTAGAGTCATGGACTGGTTTGTGGCACTTCAAGATCTAGATCAGGAAGAATTGTAGAAGGAGTCGTTGAATCATAAATAAAGGTTGAATCAAAATGGCATGTCGTGAGAGGCATAACGAGACAAGGGGAGAAAGGCGTATTGTAGGTAGTCAGAGGGAGATACTTCGTCAAGGGGAGTTACCCTTTCTTATTGATGTCAAAGGGGGAGAGAAATCATGAGAGTAATATTATAAGCATGGATATAGGGGAAGTAGTAATCACAAGGGGAGTATGTGTGTTGTCATCAATGACAAAGGGGGAGATTGTTGAATGGTGTTTCCATTGATGCCAATGTCATTTTTTGAACACCCTTAATATATGTCTGTGGATTGTATTAATTGGAAGCTCCAATGAACAAGAATCCCTAGAAGGAAGCCTAGCCCCTATGGTGCAGTCATCATGCCTTTCATTTGATGAGTAAACTAAATGGGAAGATCAATTAATTTGCAAGCAAGACCATCATAGGATGATAGCACTTGTCATGATGTTTAATGGTAGGTGACACAACACATAACTCCTCACAATTGAGGAGATTTTCCTTCTCAAAGATGAAGCCTTGAGAGTGTGGTTATGGTGCCCAAATGGATGATAGGCAGTTTCATGATTGGTCAAATTTTGGCATTAATAATTCAAGAAAATCTTGATTAATTTATGTTGGTCTTGAGTTGACCAAATTGGCCTTGAAAGGAGAAACTTATCAATTAAAAATTGGTTCCATAAAAGGAATTTAAGGTTGGCTCGTTAGATTTTTTATTTTAAAAATACAAGTGTTGTTATTTCTCAAGTCAAGTCAGGGTTTTAAGGGCATGTCGCCTCCCCTGTTGACCCCCTTAATTTTGTATTTATAGGCCATTTTTTCCCTCCTAAAGGAATCATTCTTATGCATTACCATTAACAAATTCATTTGAGATTTTCTAAGTCCATGATAGTCATGACTATCTGAAGAGGAGGTTGAGTTATCAAAGGTTACTGGACTCAATTGTTTTATCTTTTTGAGTGGTATAATTTTTGCTAAAGGTTACTATTCTGAGGAACTGTTTTGGTAGCTTCTAAGGCCAATCTCAGCTTGGTCTGAGGTGTAATTCAACCCCTTCCTGAGGTTGAATTTCACCCCACTTTCTAAGGCATATAGAAGTTATTTCAAACCTATTTTGAGGCTAATTCGCTCTTGTCTAAGGTAGATTGTATCTGATTTCATGAGCACAATTTTGGCCCTATTCTGAAGGCATCATGAGGTAATATCTAAGGCAACAAGGCTGAATTCAGGAAGGGTTTTTGGTTCCATTATATGTTATCCTTCTTTAGGTTATTTGTTGAGTTGAATCTGAGCTTATAAGGTGTTTTTGAAGGGTTGATTCAAGGATAAATTAATACAAGATCAGAGCTTTCTCTGAGGCTAGTATGAGCCTGTTTAAGGGCCTCTATTAGGCTGTAGTGTTGAAAAGTGTGCATCAAGAAATGCTAAATTTAGAATGTGCTAAAAATAGACCTACTAAAAATAGCATTCTAAAAATAGCAGTTTCGCCAGTGAGGTCATTGGCCACATTGGGTGAGAGGTGAAACTGCTAAAAATAGAAAGTTCTAAAAATAGCATTTCTGGGTCCCTTCTTAGTTATAGCAGTCCCTAGTCTATCTATAGGAAGTAAAATTAATTTTGGTCTTAACAGCAGTTGGAAATATTAATTAATTAATTCAATTGAGTTAATTAGTTAAGGAAATTCGAATTTGAAGTCTTTGCGAGCATGCACATGAGTTGTCCCACTGATTGAGGAATTTATCCTTAATTTCCTCCACTGATTGATGGAATAAGTATGAGTTCTATAATGAGAGAATCAATTGACTTAGTTCTAACTAGTCAATTCCAGTTAGATTATTTTAACAAGTTGTTAAAATAGTAAAATATAGTTTGTTAATGCTTGCATGCATGTGACAACTATTATTTTAGATAATTGAGAATTCACTCATGGATAATTGTTCCATGTCAGTTCTATCAGAGACCCAGTTGAGATCAGATGTGGGACAATGTACTATCAGATGCTTGACTATTTCTAGTAAGTAGTTTTTGCATGGTTGAGGAACTAGTGTCCTCAAGGATTGCGTAGTTGGACCATTGGTTAACTTGGTATGTTTGGAATTAATTGCATATGCTTTTGTTATTATTTCCTAAGAAAACTATGCAAGGAAATAGGGATTGGACCATAGGTAAAGCCTTTATATACAGGGCTTGATTGGTTCATGAGACATATCTTCATATCTTCATAGTTCATTGAGAACTGAATAGCTTGAGAGCTAATTCTTTTTGTATTGTGAAGAGGATTTCCACTTGATTGATAATACATGGTTGGGGTTTTATGCTGGTGCTTTCCCCTGGATATATCTTGTGTTATGTGTGATTATTTCTCTTGATCAGTTATGCATGTTTCTACTTGATGTTGCTCATGAATTCGATTATGCTTCTACTTAATGTTTTGTAGAAGTAGAACAAGTATTATGCTTTAGGACATTGCATATATCGGTTTGTTCTACAGGTGAAATTTCTACATGGTATCGGAGCATAGGTGATTAAGCAAGAACAGTATACTAGCAAGAGAAATTCGAAGTTTATTATTCGGGATATAGATCTCAAGTTCTTATCACATCTATTTCATCGATGGCGTTCTATGGTTTGAGGCTTGAGTATGCCCTTGATGGCAGCTCAAACTATATAGCTTGGAAGGATCGCATGGAGGCAGTTTTGGAAGATAATGGTCTTAAGGATTTCATTGATCAAGAAATCCCTAAGCCTACTGACAAGACTAAGCAGGTGGAATGGAGGAAGTGTGTGGCTAGAGCTAGGAGAATTCTCTTGGAGGGAGTACGAGATCACATTGTCTCAAGCCTCCATGGGAAGGAGACTCTGCATGCAATGTGGAAAACATTGAAAGATTTATATCATAATAGCAGTGATCAGAGGAAGCTGGCACTGAAGGACAAATTTCGAAAGATCAAGTGTGAAAGGGATGAGACGATCTCTATGTATCTGACCAAGCTCATCACATGCAAGGATGAGCTTGCAAGTGTAGGGGTCGTGACATCGGATGAGGATATGGTGAGTCTAGCACTCCTTGGCCTTCCTAAGAGCTGGCATAGCTACCAGGACTCGGTGAATGGAAGGGAGAAACTGCCAGATTGGGAACGACTATGGTCGGATTTGATGCAAGAGGAGATCAGACAGAGCACCAGAGACAGTTCTTCATCCATGCATGATGAGGAGAACTGTGCCTTAGTGAGTAAGGCGAAGAAGGGGAAGGAGAAGGTTTCTCTTTCCAAATCCAGTTCTTCCAATGATGGGAAGAAGGTTGACAAATCGAAAGTGCGATGCTTTCGTTGTCATGAGGTGGGCCATTATGCTGCAAATTTTCCAAGGAGGAAATCCAAGAAGGGATTCGGGGAAGGATCTGAAGGTGAGGCACTTGCTTCACAGTTTGAGTTGGATTTCACACTCCTCGCATGCATGGTTTCATCCATGGTGGGAAGTGATTGGCTTCTTGACAGTGGAGCTTCTTTCCACATGACCGATGACAAGAGTTTGTTTAGTACTTTGGAGGAGAAAGATCTCCAGATACTCATAGCGATGGGTAATGATGAGAAGTATAGTGTCTCAGGTGTAGGCACGGTTATTTTTTTGAGGGAGCATTGATCTCACCTTACCTTAACCGATGTCAAGTATGTACCAGGACTGAAGAGAAACTTTGTGTCGATCGTGATGCTAGAAGATAGAGGCTATGATGTAGTCTTCAATAAGGGAAAGGTTTTCCTTAGACACATCATCACTAGATAGGTGAAGCAGATTGGTTCATGGGTCAAGAACCTGTATGCTCTTGAGGTTTAAGATGCATGCAAAGCCTTGAGCAACAAGGAAACTTATGTAGACTTAGTGGTTGAGAGGGAGGGTATATTACCTCTCAACATGCAGAGCTAGAAGAAGTCTCAGACGATTATGGAGGAGCCACGATTGGTGTTGTAGCTTTAGGAGGTTGTGGAGCAGCCACAATAGGGGAAGCTGAGTGGAGATCGAGTAGAGACATCTACTCATGCAAAGACCTCCAATAGGGGGAAACTTCGAGCCAGGTGGGTTGAGGGATCACATGCAGCCATACCTCCAGGTAGGAGGTGGGGCGATATAGAGTGATCGTCCCAAGGAGGAGGGGCAAGATCCTTGAGGTACCCAACCTCTTAGATGAGACCTTACTACAGAAGCCCCGATGTGGAGTAGAAGGAACTGACTGATTGGGTAGAGACAGATGTGGATGGAGCGGCAGAGAGAGCGACAGTGCATGGAATCCCAGGACAGCGCATAGCTAGCAGGCTACAGCAATGCGAGAGGCACAAATGTTTTGCACAGTGCTAGGTGGCACAGAGAGGTGTGCAATGGTGCGAGATGCATGGAGATGTTGCAGTAGCGCAGATGTCAGAGAGGGAGCACTTGTCAGCAACGGGTAGAGCTTCAACATCAGAGTATGTTCCTAGCCCAACAGAGTTGGGAGTGTTTTTGTTCCAAGTGTTGTTGGAGCAAGTGGACCGGGTAGATGTGTTGCATGTAGAACATTCCAGAGTTACAGGATCAGGTTCGAGAGAAAGCCTTTCTTGTTGAGAGGGAGTGTTGAAAAGTGTGCAACAAGAAATGCTAAAATTAGAATGTGCTAAAAATAGCATGTCTAAAAATAGCAGTTTGGCCAGTGAGTTCATTGGCCACATTGGGTGAGAGGTGAAACTGCTAAAAATAGAAAGTTCTAAAAATAGCATTTATGGGTCCCTTCCTATTTATAGTAGTCCCTAATCTATCTATAGGAAGTAAAATTAATTTTGGTCTTAACAGCAGTTGGAAATATTAATTAATTAATTGAGTTGAGTTAACTAGTTAAGGAAATTCGAATTTGAAGTCCTTGTGAGCATGCACATGAGTTGTCCCACTGATTGAGGGAATAAGTATGAGTTCTATAATGAGAGGATCAGTTGACTTAGTTCTAACTAGTCAAGTCCAATTAGATTATTTTAACAAGTTGTTAAAATAATAAAATATAGTTTGTTAATGCTTGCATGCATGTGACAACTATTATTTTAGATAACTGAGAATTCACTCATGGATAACTGTTGCATGTCAGTTCTGTTAGAGACCTAGTTGAGATCAGATGTGGGACACTGTACTATCAAATGCTTGACTATTTCTAGTAAGTAGTTTTTGCATGGTTGAGGAACTAGTGTCCTCAAGGATTGCATAGTTGGACCATTGGTTAACTTGTTATGTTTGGAATTAACTGCATATGCTTTTGCTATTATTTCCTAAGAAAATTTTGCAAGGAAATAGGGATTGGACCATAGGTAAAGCCTTTATATACAGGGCTTGGTTGGTTCATGAGACATATCTTCATATCTTCATAGTTCATTGAGAACTGAATAGCTTGAGAGCTAATTCTTTTTGTATTGTGAAGAGGATTTCCACTTGATTGATAATACATGGTTGGGGTTTTATGTTGGTGCTTTCCCTTGGATATATCTTGTGTTATGTGTGATTATTTCTCTTGATCAGTTATGCATGTTTCTACTTGATGTTGCTCATGACTTCAATTATGCTTCTTCTTAATGTTTTGTAGAAGTAGAACAAGTATTATGCTTTAGGACATTGCATATATCGGTTTGTTCTACAGGTGAAATTTCTACATGCAGGACAAATCTATTAGGGCCACAAGATAGACCTAGTATGGGCCACATTACCCATGTGACCAAGGGTCGAATCAAGACTAAATAAGTCCACAAAAAAAGAATAGAACACAAGTCATAAATACACATGTGCATTGGGCAAGCCATGGCTGGAATAAAAATGAAAAAATGTGTGTTTAGAAGTTGATACACATGATTGTATGAGATTGATTCATCTAGGAATTATACCCCTGTACATAGATTGTGCATGGAGTAAGTATGGACATGATCTTATAGGACAATGTGCCAGAGATGTTGTGCATTTTTGAAGACTGAATGCACACTTCTACAATAACAAAGAAACTTGCATTTGTTTTGATTGCATAGATTACTTTGTGCTTGTCCTATTATCATTGACGCACATTATGTTAGGATAAATTTAACACAACAAATGATAGCAAGACTTTTTTAGAGAATTGAGTGGCATCTTGTTGAGTGTATTATTATTTATTATATTTCTTTTTTTTTTTTTTTGTAAGCTTCGGTAGGACCCACTCTTTTTTACAACCTCATTTTACATCATTTTACAACCTCCGCAGGATTTGAACTTGGGTGGGGGGTGTGAAATCCATCCGCCCCAGCCATTACATCATGCACATCATGTGCTATTATTTATTATATTTCTATTGAACTTATCATTTGCATTTTCATATACTGCCATGATATTTCCCTATGTTGTCATGAGAATTTATTAATGTTTTACCCGTATTGAGGGCATTGTTGTTGGAAGTTGCTAGGAGGTTTCCAGTCTAATTGTGACTAAATGTATTAATGAGATGCCATAATGACGGGGTCAAATTATTTAGCAAAGGGCTTGTATTCACAAAGGTTCTATTAATGATCATACTTGAAGGTTATGTTTGGTTGTGGCAATGCAAATGTATTAGCACCAATGTGTTAAATGTTTCAGGAGCCAAGCTTGTGAAAGCACTATCAAAGTTGCAAAGGAAAGAATAGAATTGAGGTTTCTCATATATCATGTGTTATAGATTTGATCGTTACAGTGCTTGTATTCTATGCTATTGTGTTGTAGACATAGTATGGTACTCTGTTCCTTCTAACAAGATTACTACTATGGATGCCATGGATTATATTGTGCATGTGGTTTTGTATTGCTACTATTGCGAATAATAGAGCATTTCTAAGGCTACTATATATTGCTAGTATTTTGTTCATGCGCATTTTCTATTATAATACTATTGATCTTAATGTTGTTGAGCTTAATATAGTGAGGGTCCTTTTCAAGACACATATTTGTGAGAAGAGAATGTTGGATATGGGTATGAGGTTTGTATTTCCATAAAAAGTTGAGTGTGATTATGTGGTTGGACTAAGTAATCTTGAGGCCTGCTATTAGGTTTTAAAAGTGACATCCATTTGTTGAGTGAACAAGAGTTAGAGTGTTATTGAGTGTATTGAGTCAACATAAGTTTTTTTTTGTTATTGTTGAGAAAACTTTAAGCTGAGGTGGATCTAGTCTAAAAATATATGAAATGTGGCCCATTGTGGTGAATTGAAGGTTGAAGCCTTCAAGGAAAGTGGTGGCTTGCTAAGCAAGGTGGAAGGGTGGTGCAAAGCAGAGATTGAAATCTCCTTTAGGTTGGAGCCTAAAAACACTTCAGGGTGGTAGGGTGTTTGTTGGTAAAGTTGGAGTTTGTAGGGTGTTGGAGCATCCTTTTAGTTGGAGTTGATGAAACTGGGGTTTTGGAGCATCCTTCAAATTGGAGCTGGTAAAACGAGGGTGTCAAGGAATCCTTTCAATTGGAACTGAAAAATCAAGAGGTTAGAGCCTCCTTACAATTGTTGCTAGAGAATCTTGGAAGTTGGAGCTTCCTATTGATGTAATCTTTAAGACATATATTAAAAAGTATTTTGTGGTTTCTTTCTCGAAGGGTTTCCACCTAAAAATATCTTGTATACTATATTTGATGTTATGCATTGTTGAATGGTGTTGTTAATTGTTTAATGTTTACATGATATAATTAAAATTGTTAAAAAGTGTCCAATACTAATTCACCCCATTCTCAGTATTGGTGAATATTCCAACACCTCTATGAAGGCGACATAGTATTTGTACCCACTAAGAGAGGTCGTATAGAAAGGACCACATACATCTGAATGAACAAGGTCCAAGATACCCTTGGCCTTGTCGTCTCTACTAGGAAAATATGACTTGGCATAATTTCCAAGTGTGCAACCCTTGCACACCTCATGTTGATCCACATTGTGTTGTGGCATCCCTGTCATTATCTCCTTAAGAATCTTTAGCACTACATTGTGCAGATGTCCCATGCACCTATGCCATAACTCCCCAAGTTCGCTGCCTAATTCATGGCCTCTTATACTAGTCAGTGCTACAGTTATCTCAAATTGTGATATGTATAGGATCTTGTGCCTAACCCTAATCTACTTCAGCACCTTCTGGTCTAAGAGCTATGAAAACCCTACCCTGTCGAAAGGTCACCTCGTACCCCTTATCCTCCAAGGTTGAAACTAAGATGACACTCCTTATGAGCCCTGGTACAAAAAGAACATATTTGAGATATAGAGGGTTTCTAGACTCCCTCTCAAAATGAATTGTAGCAGTACCCTTGACGCAGTTCTTTCCATTATCTCCCATCTCTATGTCAAACTACATGTCCTTGTCTGAAAGATTTCTTAAATACTTATTGTTTCTTGTCGTATGATAAGATGCATTGATGTCCACATATCATAAACCAATGGCCACGGAACTTGCCATAGAGGCAATGAGTGATAACTCCTCCTTAAAATGAAAGGAAATCTCATTTATCTCTATAGAGGCTGCTACTTGGTCCTTTATGAAACCTTTCTTCTTATTAGGGTATTTAGTAGCGTAATGCCCAAACTAGTGGCACAAAAAACACTTGATCTTGCTAAGATCCTTCTTCTTATTCTCGCCCTTATAACTTGGCTCACCACCGCCACTGCTCTTTTTACCCTTGGACTTAGTCCCTTTACTAGCTAGAGAAAAATTTTCTTCATCTTCCTCACTTTCAACATGAGATCTAGCTTGAGCTTGTCTATGAATCTTCTCTTGGATGTAGTCACCCCACAACCTCTCTTAATCTGGAAAGTGTTCTCGAGCACATATTCCATTCGTAAAGGCTTTCCGTGACTTGGTGAAACCCAATAGAGAAAAATTCACTAGATCCCTATTTGAAATTGTCTCACCACACCATCCAACTCTTCCTTTACCTTGGAAAACTTGGTGAGATAAGAAACCATTGAATCTTACTTGGACAATTTAATGCTCCTGAGATTTTCCTTTAGAAACAAATTTTTGGCTTCGCTCAAACCCTTATAGAGACCAATTATGGAAATCCATATTTATTTGGCTTTCTTCTTCCTAGTCAAGTGAGGGATAATGTGGTCTTTGAATCCTTCCAAGATAATCCTTCTTGCCTTGGCATCCATCTCATTATGATGAGTCAACTGTAAGGGATCTGGTTGTGCATATGGGACATTATCAACAAATTCCCAAACCCCTTATTCCTCCAGCACCATTGTTATCCTTTCACGCCACAAATAGAAGTTGGATGCACTCCAGTCTGTCTTCAAATCTGAGACCTTGATATGCCATACTACCAAATCAAACTACTGAATACAAATCACACTGGTAAAATCAATGCACACTACTCGGAACCCTAATGGCCAAATCGATTTGATAACTTGCTCCCTCGGAATTCGTGAAGATAAAATCTATGCTTGTTCTTCAATCACAAATTGAGCACACATACCATGTTAGATTTCCTTAAAACCTAGTAAATTGATTCGTAATGTCTAAGTGTAAGAACCCAAAAATATAAACAATTGACATTTTGGAAACTTAAATCACAAACACACTGAGTTTTATAACATGCATAGTGGAAAATAAATCAGAAGATAAACACATCAAACCATAGAACATAAGATATACCTAGAAAACCCAAGCCTAGGGCAAACCTACAACATTGTGCGTTTTTTAAATTATTTTCTTCTGCAGCAAAGGATTTTCTTCTTCTAAGAATTACAACAAGGGAGAAACTGCCCTTTTATCATAGAAATATAATTGATCACTCCTCCAAGATAAATCGATATGATAGTTTCTCACTCGATCGGCGAAAAGGCTGCGCAAATTTTCCTATCTACTTTCACATGCGAACGCAAATCCTCTCCTCCAATGCACAAGTGTGAATTGGAGTTTCCCAATTGATCTTAGGGCTCGGGCAATTCAGCCTCTACTTGATTTAAAGCTCTCTGACAAGTTGAACCTCTGTGAACTGTTGAATTCTCAGCTCTTCCTTTGCTACACTCTCACACCTACTTGTGCTCAACTGACTTGCCACCAACTTACTATCTCGTCTTATAATTTCGATCTCAACCCTAATCTCCCTCTCAATAGCTGAGATTAAATCATGATCTCAACAGTTGAGCTTAAATCATGATCAATGATTACGATTAAATCATATGTTAACTTAAGAACTTTTACTTTTTCCTAAGTCTAACTTTAAGAAATAGTTAACTTAATTAATATTATGCTAAAATGGCCCATGGGGCTTTGGATTGATGGTGAATGGGTGCACTGTTAAGGCACACCTTGTGATAGGTCACCAATTCAAATCCTTCATGGATGCTTAGGTAATATTAATTAGAAAAAAAAAATATATTATGCTAAAATGGAAATCTTTTATATTTTTCTGCTAATCTTTGCACTTAGCACTCAATATATTACATATAAAAATTGAACCCAATTAAGAAAGATAATAATCATTATTCCTACCACTTAATTAACTTTTAAATTTACTATAATTTCTTATATTCAATAACAATACAACATGAAAAAAAATACATATTTATCATTAATTATATTAATGTAGTATGAAAACGTAGTGAATATTTTTCATCATAAAAAGGAAAGAAAATAAAAATATTATAGGATTTGTGTTAAATATTTTTGTTATATTGAAGATTGAAAAGGAAAAAAAAAAATAACTAGAAACTTAAAATATTAAAATGACATCATCATATTATTATATTTTGGCGGCTAACCAAATTATTGTCAATTCAATTTCTCTTTTCCATTCCTACATATGAGAGTCGTGGACTTACACAGTTAATAAAGTTTATTTATTTAAAAAAAAAAATTAATTAGTTAATTTATTTTTATATTTTAATTTTTTTAATAAATTTTTTTATTTTTTTAATTAATTAATTTATTTTTATGATTTAGGAATGGAAACAGGGTATTATATTATTGTAAAATGTGATTATTTTTTATTCAAATATTTTTTTGAAAAATATTTTATTTATTTATTTTTATTAAAAAAAAATATTGTATTGAAAAGCGTCATATAATTTAGTATAGAAGAGATGTGTAGTTATATTGTATATATGTATGTAAGTATTTCAACATTTTTTAATGTTAAAGAAAAAAAAATCAAAATTAAAATTTAAAAATTAGATGTGAGTTTTATGTGTTTTAATTAAAATTCAAATTAATTGTTAAATGGTGATGTCATTGATGCCAATATTTTTGTTTGAACGCTCTTAATAGTTGTCATCAATTGGAAGCTCTATTGGTCAAATCCCTTAGAAAACCCTAGAATCCCCACACTTGTTTGAATTCTTGAGGATGAAGATTAGTTGGGTTGCTCCTTTGCTCATCTTTGTTGAATTCTCCTTGTTGCGTTGATTCCATTGGTATATGGAATGCCACAAGAGCCCCACAGTTTGAGAAATGTGCCCAGTCAAAAATAATGCACTCATCCTGTGGTCAAAATCCCCAAACGATGATTATCTAGCAACATTATATTGACTATGGCATACTTCATAACGATGAACGATGAGAATGATGTTTTATTAAAAGGAAAAGTGAGAAGGAAATTCTATTAATTCATTTTCATATTCACAATGATGTTTTATTAAAAGGAAAAGTGAGAAGGAAATTCTATTCATTCATTTTCATATTCACAATGGTCCAAAATTAGATTAAAAAAAAAAAAACCAACAACAACAACTTTGGCTCAGAGTTCCAAATCAACCTCACCTAAATATGGAATTTCTGGTGTTAAATAGAAATTTAAAATTCAAATTTTAAATGTATTTTTTTTTGTCTCCCTTCAAATATGTAGGTCGGCTCCTCAATGTAAGGTCAGCTAGAAGAGTCTAGACATTCCTCCAAAACCAAGTATAGATATCCTCCATCTTGGAGACTGAAAGCAAGAAATGAAAAGCATATCTCTCTCTGAAATATACTCGGCCCTGAAGCAGAGTGTCAAATCTTGGAGGGCATAATTGTTTTGTCTTTGTCTTTGGCTTATCCGTTGGGTGTTGGGAGCATACCCCACTGAAGATATTTTTTCCTAAAGCAAATCACATGAATCTGAAGGAAATATTTCGTTTATCTCACTGAATTAATGCCTGGGCTATTCATAGTGGTTTCTAGCATGGTTTGTTGGGGTTTAAAAATTTTACAAGTGAACCCGGTACAGTTCCATTCTTTACTAGGGCACATCTCTACAATCTAGATATGCACAAGGATCTATAAAAAAAAATGGCTCTTATTTGAAGACTACTCTGAAATTTGCATGTGTTACAAAGGAAGGTTCATATTTGATCTGAGATCTATAATACCTTTATCTGAACAATAGCCTATCTACTTATCTTAAGCGAAAGTCTAAAATCGTGGAGAAAAGGCTTGTCGAAACTCGTTTGAAACTTGATGGGCATTTGATTCATAAGCGAAGGAGGAAGAATGAAAACTTTGAAGGTGCCTTGAAGAAGCAGGTCCAAGAGACCTAGTAACCCTCAAATTTGTTTAACCCTAGCTCTGAGACCTATGATCTTTGTGTTAAAGATTTACATCAGGCCGAAGTTTTCATGTATTGTTCCACAAGTGACAAGTTTTTAAACAACCTGATCCGAGCTTCAGGAAATATATTCCAAATATGATTTAAGGTTGATATGGGTATTTTGTATGCTGACAAGATATGATTTGAAGGGTCATTGAAACAATATTGTAGTTGTTCCAAAGTAGACCTGTGACACATCCTACTCATTCATGATCCCATTGAGATGATCTAAAGCTCACGCTGGAGAGATCAGTGATGAATGAGGAGGACATAGACTAATCCGAAGCTGAGGATGAGATCCACAAGTAAAAGCTCCAAGTTAGAATCTAGTCACTATCTACAACTCTGAGTCAAGGCCTAAATTACCCTAGTATCGAAACTTACCTTGATGTAGAAGCTGAGAAAACCAGAAGCCTTATGAACAAAGCATTTGGTGCAAACCATGAATAACGTTGGTTGCAAACTATCATATTAATTTCAGTCAAACTCTAGACCTATGTGGTGGGTTAAGTTGAATAAATTTGTTTTGTTTGGCTTATTTTGTGAAGACAAGCCCTAAGACTCTTTTGGACTTCATTCTAGGGGTCTCTTTGTATATGGTCAAGCAACTAGTTCATGAAAATGAACTGTGTTTTATTCATATCAAAAATACATTGTTGAATACTCTGAATGTTGTGATTGATTCGCTGAGATTTGATTTGAAGGAACAAACAAAGAAGGCGTGGCGGTGTTATTTATTGGTATGAGGGGTTAACTAAACAGGAAAGAAATGAAACTAAATAACTGATTGGAAACCAAAAGAATGACACAAGTAAACACAGGATTTTACATGGTAGAACCTTGATAGTGTGTCAAGGAAACATCCACGGGACAAGGGATTGGATCCTTATTAAATCAACAATGATTCTCCATGATTACAATAGTTCTGGCATTCACCATTTTTATAAGATCCTCCTCTGTTACATAACTATTGTTTCAGTATAAAACTAACTTGGCAGGAACTAATACAACTTTTACACATATTTACATAATTCGTTGTTAAATTTCAACAAACTCCACCTTGACAACAAATTTCCTAATCCCTTGCCCATGCCCATTCATCATCTCTTCTGCAAGCCAAGAGAAGCCAAACACCATCATAGCTTCTCTACTGTAACTAGCTTCATGAATATGTCTGCATAATTCTCCCGTGTATGGACCTTCTTGAGAGCTACGTTTCCGCCATCGATCACATGTCTCAGAAAATTATACCTGACACCAATGTGCTTGGTCTTGCTGTGATAAGCTGGATTTGTAGCCAAGTGAATAGCACTCTGATTGTCACAGAATACATTCACTCTCTCCTGCATCCTTCCAATCTCATCAAGTAGACCCTTTAACCAGATTGTTTCTTTACGGGCATCTAAAGCAGTTATATACTTTGCTTCAGTAGTGGACAACACAATTGTTTCTTGAAGCTTTTACATCCATATAATTGATCCACCTACAAGAGTAAAGACATAACCTGTAGTAGATATCATTTTGTCTAAATCACTTGCATAATCAGCGTCCACATATCTGTAGATTGATCCTTCACTACCATTAAAGATGATGCAATGATCACTTGTGCCTCTTAAATACCGAAGCACCCATTTCATTGCTCGCCAATGTTCTTCACCTGGATTTTCCATGAACCTGTTGACAACTCCAACTGCATGTGAAATGTCAGGTCCTGTAGACACCATCGCATACATTAAGTTGCCTACAGCATTTGCATATGGTACACGAGACATATACTACTTTTCTTCATTAGTTCTAGGACTCAAAACCGAAGAAAGCTTAAAGTGGGAAGCTTATGGAACATTAACAGGTTTCACACTGTTCATACCAAAATTTTCAAGTGCTCTTTCCACATACTTTTGCTCTGATAACCAAATCTTACCATTTTTCCCGTCTTTGTATATCTCCATGCCCAAGATATGTTTTTCTGCTCCAAGGTCCTTCATATCAAATGTCCTAGAGAGCTGAGCCTTTAACATGTTGATCTCTTCCATGATTTTGCTTGCAATAAGCATATCGTCAACATATAAAATTAAGATAATGAATATGCCACTGAAACTCTTGAAGTATACACAATGATCATACTCACTTCTAATAAAATTTTGGCTCACCGTGAAGGAGTCAAACTTCTTGTACCATTGCCTGGGAGACTGCCTCGGGCCATACAATGATTTCCTGAGCTTGCAAACTAATCTTCTGTTGCGACCTTGTACAAAACCTTCTAGTTGTTCCATATATATTTCTTCATCCAAATCACCATGTAGAAAAGTTGTTTTAACATCTAACTGTTCTAACTCAAGGTTAAGTAATGCAGTTAGTTCCAACACAGTACGAATAGAAACAAGTTTTACAACTGGTGAAAAAATCTCATGAAAGTCAATACCTTCAACCTGAGAATAGCCTTTTGCTACCAGTCTCACCTTATACCTTTCGATACTTCCATCAACTTTTCGTTTCAATTTGAAAACCCATTTGCATCCAACAACACTTCTCCCTTCAGGAAGTTCTACAATATCCCGGGTATTGTTCTTGGCTAAGGAATCCATTTCTTCTTCCATAGTCATTTTCCATTTTTTGCTAGTTGTATCATCTACTGATTCCTGAAAACAAGAAGGTTCCCCATCTTCAGTAATCAAAGCAAAAGATGAAGTGGAATCTTCATACCTTTTGGGAGTTTTTCTTTCCCTAGTAGACCTTCTTAGAGTGGTTGGTTGTTGAATAGGTTCAGAAACTTCAACAGCTTCCTTTGTATCTTCATCACCTTTTCCTCCAAAAGTCTCTCCTTCCATTCAACTTTCAAAAAAATATCTAGCCTCCAACTGAATTTATTGATTTGGTGATACATGTTCCTATTCAATTCTTTCAACATTTGATTTTAAAAGAGAAGATTCATCAAATGTTACATCTCTGCTAATGACTATCTTCTGTGACAACCTGTATCCTTTCACTGCATAGTCATACGCAACAAAGACATAACATTTCGATTTTGGATCTAATTTTGAACGTTGATTTGTAGGAATAAGAGCATAAGCATCACAACCAAATATCCTTAAATGTGAATAATCACAAGGTTGACCTGACCAAACTTCTTAAGGAATTTTACAATTAAATGATACTGAAGGTGGTCTATTAACTAAATAGCAAGCAGTGGATACTTATTCTGCCCACAACTCCTTTTGCAAGTTAGCATTGTTGATCATGCTTCTGGCTCTTTCCATAAGAGTCTGATTCATACGTTCAACAACACCATTTTGCTGAGGAGTATAAACAGCAGTTTTATGTCTAACAATTCCTTCATCCTTATAGTATTGTTCAAATTCTAGAGAAGTAAATTCACCACCATTGTCAGTTCTTAAACATTTAATTGATTTGCCTATTCTTTTTTCTACCATTGCTTTAAATTGTTTAAAGACATTGAATACATCAACTTTCTTTTTTAACATAAAGACCCAAACTTTTCAGGAGAAATCATCAATAAATGTTAAGAAATATAAAGCACCTCCATACGATACAACAGGAGATGGTCCCCATAGATCAGAATGAATGTAGTCGAAAACTTATTTACTATTATGACTTCCAGTTTTAAACCTCCGGTTACACTGTTTTCCATACATAGAATGTTTACAGAAATCCAACTTCAAGGATTTCAAATCAGGAAGTAATTTACAGTTCATCGGTACCTGAAAACCTTTCTCGCTCATGTGACCCAATCATTGATGCCATAGGCAAGTACCTTCTTCTTCTTTCTCTGACACAATCATTGCTTCACTGACCTGAGTACTTCCTTTGAGTTTGTAAAGATTTCCAACCTTTATTGCTTTCCTAACAACTAGGGCGCCTTTTGAGAATTTTAGCACTCCATTTTTACCTGTAAACTTATAACCATCTGAGTCCAAAACTCCCAAAGAAATCAATTTTTTCTTCAATTCAGGTACATGTTTAACACTATTTAATGTTCTAATTGTGTTATCATACATTTTAATCATGATATTTCCCATCCCACTAGTCTGACATGATACATTATTACCCATAAACACAGAACTACCATTTAGAGCTTCATATGAAATAAACCAATTTCTGTGTGGACACATGTGATGAGAAGCACCAGAGTCTAACAGCCAACTTTCAAAATCCTGAGAGACATTACATACGGGTAAAGTTTCATCTATCATACATAATCCTTCAGCAGATAAAACTTCATCTATCATACTTGAATCAAATTGATTTGCTTCCTTCTTTGGTTTATCAGACTCTTTCCATTTCCAACGGTCTTTCTTGAGGTGTCCAATTTTATTGCAGTACCAACATTTTGTCTTACACTTCTTTCCCTTTGATTTTGATTTGGAAAATCCCCTTGTTTTTTCTTCTCTTTCCTTTGACCATCCTCTGGCTGTCATGGCTTCTGGTGCAGCTGTTTCAGTACTGGATTTCCTCTACATTTCTTCAAATAAGAGAGCTCCCACAACTGATTCAAATTTCAAAGAATCAGCAGTGCTCAAACTAATTGAAGTTACAAAGTGGTCCCATGACACGGGCAGAGAACACAACAAAGTTATAAATTTGTCTTCTTCCTGAATTTTAACTTCCATATTTGATAGTTGGCATATAAGTGTATTAAAAACATTTAAATGTTCTGCAACTTTTGTACCCTCCTTCATCCATAGACTGTACAATTGTCTTTTCAAATAAATTCTATTGGTTAAAGATTTTGTCATATTAAGTTTTTCCAGTTTTTCCCATAAACTTGCAGTTGTACTCTCTTCAAAAATGTTGAAGAGAAATTCATCCGTCAGGGATAACCTGATGGTACTGAGAGCTCAACATCCAAGTCATCCTAGTCTGAATCTGTCATTCTAGTAGGTTTCTTATTCACCCTTTCCAATGCTTTGTGCAACCCTTGTTGCACCAACAAATCCCTAACTTTCAATTTCCATAGAGCAAAGTTGTTCTTACCTGTGAATTTATCGACCTCGAACTTTACATTCGCCATCTTGGCTATTTCTTTCCTCCTAGGGTTTCGGTCTTTCAACTAGGGTTTCTTAAAAAAATTGATTTGCCTTATTCCAACAAGGGTTTTCAAATTTTTCTACTCCAAAAAAAAAATCATAATTTTGTTCCTTTCAAAAAAAAATTCCTTCAAATTGATTGAAAAATATACAACAGTTTTCTGAAAAAAAAAAAAAAAAAAAAAAAAAAAAAAAAAAACCCTTTAATTTCAGTTTCCTGGACAAAACCTTCGTTCTTCAATGAAACCCTTTTCTGGAAGAAAAAATCACAAATTCCCTTTCTACAATTCTAAGTCTTTTTTTTAATAAAAGACACCCTTCAACCATACCCTTCAACAAATTTCACTGAAGAAAAAAAAAAAAAAAAACAAAACAAAACAAAACAAAAAAACAAAAAAACAAAAAACAAAACGAAACAAAACAAACCAAAAAAACAAAACGAAACAAAACAAACCAAAAAAACAAAACAAAACAAAAAAAAACAAAAAACCAACCAAATAGACAAACAAAAACAAAATACATCAGTTTTAACATAACATTCTAATAAAACCAAGCATCAAATTTGTATTGAAAATACTCGTATCTTAGCTAGAAGTGATCATTACTTCCTGAGGAAATTCAGAAAAGCCATAGAAATCAACACGTGCCCTAATAACCTCAATAGAGACGAGAGATGGACCATAAGTGAGAATTGGATTCCCACTTTATCATCTACTCTAACCCCTCTTTAAAACTCTCTCCAACCACCATAATGATTCATGTCTTCAACAATTTATCATTCCCCATCTTTGTTGGTTTACACCAATTATTAACCATTTATTTAATATAATATCCTTAGTACAACTAATTTGCATTGTTGTCTTAGAATCAACACCATCTCATATTCTAATACTATCCTATCTGTCTCAATCATAATTTAATATAATAATCTTTATAGAATTTGAAACTGCTTATCATTTATTAATTAAATAAATCTCAACACATTAAATCATTACTCTCATCACATTACATCCTTGTTCATTTATATCCATTTATCATTTAACATTAATTTAAATCAATATAAATTTATATATAATTACCCCTCTAAAAATGTTTAATTTAATAAGTAAATTTACAATTAATTTTAATAAATTTTAATTTAATAATTATATTTATAATTAATTTTAATGAATTTCAATCTAGTAATCAAACTTTAATTTAATAAAAAAAAAAAAAAAATTAATAATTAAATTTATATAATGCTAAACTTTAAAATCCCCTTCTAAATTATTTTTTTTTGTAAAGTTAGGCATTCTTCATTCCAGATGACAAACAAAATTACAGCATACTAGAGTTCAGGTGGCAGGTTTGCCCGCAGGAAACCAGACCGCCACCTTTCGGCCTTAAAACCTGACCAAAATTTAAAAATGTTTTGTTCCTTCTTCCTGTCATAACCATTGTTTTGCCTATTATTGTCTAAGCTAACGACATGAACATAACTCGACACCCAGATACAGTTCGGATTCATCAACATAATAAACAAAAGAAGACACAACGCAGCTAATCCTCGTCCGACAAGTTGACCGGGGCAGGCTTTGAGGCGCTAGCACCCGACTTCAGAATCTTCTACTCTATGGCCCATTTGAGTTCCAGCACCAATTGTTCCATGTCCTTTAGCAGCAGATGGTTCCTGGCTGCCTGGACTTGGACAGCCGCAATTTCTTTCAGGAGAATGTTCTTTATGTTGGCCGATTCTTCCGTCAGTTGGCTTTTGAGGAGCTCCTCTGCCTGTTTGTGCTCCTCATCCTCCTCTTCACGGACAGCCTAGTTTACCTCCATAGCCCGACCAACCACGTGTTTCATGATCCAGTAAAATTGGAGCGTTTTATTGAACAGCGTGTTCCTGCCTCTTGAGGTGCCTGGGTCCGTGATCACTTCCCAGTCCTCGCGGGGGATCTCTTGGTTCGCGCTGATTTCTCGCAGCTCGCGCTCCCACCCATGGATTTGGGAACGGACCTCGGGAGAGATGCCGGTCATGTACCCGTCTATCAAGTGAAGGAGCTTTTCAGAGTCGGGCTTCCTGCCTCTTTTGTTCGAATGGCTACTGGTGCCATCTTCCCGTTTCTTTGCCGAATTGACCTTCCTTGGAGCCATCTTACCACGGACCTGGGGCTTGGAAATTGTGGGAGCTTTTCGACCACCTTTTCTTGCAGGAGCCGAGGAGGAGGGCTGGTCGCAGAGTCGAGCAGGCGCCTTTCCACTTTTTTTCATCGTTCTTACCAAACTGAATGAGCCTTCCATCTGTTTCCTCGGGCATATGGGTGTTATTAACTCGTTGTCCTGTCAACCAGGCCTCCACTTGGCCGTTTAATTTTCTGTCTGACATTCCAGCCTCCCTATCTCGGGAAGTGGCGTGACTTGACCTACCCGCTTTATGCGTCATTACTCCAATATCCTCCCGGCTGCTCTTGCCGTAACCTTCCTGTACTCCTGATGCCACCTGTCGTCCTTCCTCTATCAATTATCCCGAATTCCAGAGCTGGCTCCAGATCCTTCCTTAATGATGATTCAATTCGCACGTCTTCTCCGTCCCCTCGACCAGACCTGCCTTGCCCCGTCACCTGCTCGATTTGTTCATTCCTTTCACTTCTGCCTGTTCCCGCGGATGTGTTGTCCATTCCCATCTGTTGCGAATTTTCTCTGCCTCCGCTGCGTGCCACCTGATCCTGACCGTCCGTCTCGATCGTGCCTTTACCACCTTTATCGACGTCAAGCAATTGTTGAAGTCGAGAATTCTCCTCCGAGAGCAGTTGAGGCAGACCTTCACTGTCGATTTCTTTGTCCCGATTCCGACAGCCCCAATTCGCAAGCCAATCCGCCGGCTTGTTGCCTGAATGCCTGGTGTGAGTCGGAATGAGGTAATCTATTATGTGTAGGAGTTTCCCAATTTCTCCTACAAGCCAAGCTGTTCGCCAGCTTTTGCTGATTTTTTCCGCTGGTTGTTGCTGCTGGAGCTTCCTAACCATGTCGATCACCAACTTCGAGTCTCCCTCGATTTGGAGTCGCTTGAAATTGACCCGCAGAGCAATTTCCAGGCCCCGTTTCAGGGCGTGCAGCTCAGCTTCATTATTTGAGGCTTCCCCGCAGTCCATCGCGAAAGTTCTCAGAGCGTTGCCCCCGGCGTCTCTGAAGACTCCCCCAATGCCAGCCTCTCCTAGGTTGTGTTTTGCAGCGCCATCAAAATTAAGCTTTATGAATCCCTGTGGGGGGTGTCGGTACTAGTTGCTTTCGGCCACTTCTTTGGTCTGTTCTTTTCGTGAAACACCCCCATTTACCATACTCTGGCTGACCTCTAGTCTTTTCAGGATTGCCTCCTCCGTTATCGGTGCCTGCCAGTCTTCGTCCTTCCAGCTTTCCGTTAGGATTGTTTCACGAATGTTTCTAATGGTTTGTTCCCAGATTGTTGCGGGGGTTCGGGGTTCTGCCTTGAAGATTTCCCCATTCCGTGCTTTCCAGATATTCCAGAGCAGGAACCCGGCGGAAAGGAGCCAAGCGCGATTGACCACTGGATTCTGGTAAGGATTTCTCGGCCAATTTACTATGGTATTTACGATGTTTTGATGATTTCTGTGATGGCGCTCAAACAATTTGAGGTGGCATTCCCACAGGGAGTTGCTGACTGAGCAGCGGTTCATCAAATGTTCCATGGTTTCCTCTTGGGCGTTGCAGAGGGCACAGCGGGATGGGCCTTGGCTTCCCTTCCTCCGAATCTGGTCCCAGGTAAGCGCTCTGCCGTGAAGTATAGTCCAAATGAAAAAAGAGACTTTAGGCTAGTGCTTGGTTTTCCAAAGGTTTTTCCATTGATTTGTTTCCGGCTGTTGATTTTGATTGACTTTGTGGTAGTAGGCTTCTGCTATTGAGAAATTTCCTTGAATTCGTTTACCCCATCTGAGAATGTCAGACCCTGTTTTCCTTGCTATTTTTCGAGATGCCATCTCTGTATAATACTCTTGCCATCTGTCAGTTTCTGGTGCTCCTTCCCAATCCTCTTTTTGTTTCCAATTGCGCCAGTATCCTTCCTCGTCTGGCTTCCAGAAATTGCCAACTGTTAATGCCCCAGTCTGGGACGAGAAGGCAAGGATGGCATGGAGGTTGTCTTTTTGTATGAGTCGTTCGCGTTGCTGCCAAGATTCCTCCCAGAATCTGGCTTTGTCCCCTGCTCGAATTTCCCAAAAACTGTTATCCCTTATCAGGTCTTTGCTGCCTCTCGCCAGGTTCCAGATTGCAGATCCTCTGGTCTCTGTCGTACTTCTCAGTCTTTCTTCGGTTTCCCCTACCGCATCGTATTTTCTTTCCCATATCACCTTCCACAGGTCAGGGCCACCCTGAATCCACCTCCACCAGAGTTTCACGCCCATGACTTGGTTGAGGACGAAGGGGTCACGAAGCCCTAAACCGCCATCTTTGGAGAGCCGGCTAAGCCACTCCCATGAGATTAGGGCCCACTTTCTTGTTTTGCTGGTCCCCTGCCAGAGGAAGTTTTTGAACAGGGTAACCAGCTTTTGGCTTGCTGTCTTAGGGATAGCTTGGCATGAGAGCTGGTAGTTAGGGATGGCCTGCAAAACTGCTTTCAAGAGGATTATCCTACTTGGGGCATTCAATGAGCGATGGGTCCAGTTCTCCATTTTATTTTGGACTTTTTTTATTAGAAGTTCCCAGTTGGCCGACCAGAATTGATGCTCATGCAGCATAATACCCAGGTATTTTGACGGGAAGGTTCCCCTGTTAAAGCCTAGAGTGCGTGCCAGGAATCTTTGGGCAGCCAGCGAGGTATTGAAGAAAAACACTTCCGATTTGTCCTTGTTAATCTCCATTCCAGAGGCTTTGCTGAATTGGGATAAGGTTTTGATAATTCTTTGGGCCTCCTTCAGTGTGGCTTGACCATATAGCATCACATCGTCTACGAATTGCTGGTGCGAGACCGGGATGTCCTCCCCGCAGATTCAGAGGCCCTTTATCTGATCCCTGGAGACTTGAGCCTTTACCAATCTGCCTAGGCCTTCTACGGCTAGGATGAAGAGGAAGGGAGACAGGGGGTCTCCCTGCCTTAGCCCGCGGGAGGGAGTGAAGGCTTCAGAGGGGGTGCCGTTTAACAGAATTGACATGACTGGGGTGCCAACCATAGACAGGATCCAATTTATCCATCTTTGGTCAAATCCATAGGCTTTAAGGATGCCTGCCAGATATTTCCAGCTAAGGCGATCAAACGCCTTGGCCAGATCAAGTTTGATAAGCATGCCTGGGGCGCGGGAGCTTTTCAGGGAGTGGATCACTTCCTGAGCCACTATGATGCCATCGGTGATCTGCCGTCCTTTGACAAAGCCAGTTTGCTCCGGGGCAATGAGATCCGGCAGGATCGGCTTGAGCCTGTTTACCATGACAGTTGCAAGGATTTTGTAGACAACATTACATAGGGAAATGGGCTTGAACCCCTGCGGTTCATCCGAGCAGCCATTCTTCGGGATTAGAGCCAAGAAGGTGGCGTTCAAGCCCTGGTGCATGCGCTTGGAACACCTGGATTCCTCCACAAGGTCTAGCAGATCATTCCCCATGAAGCTCCAAGTCGCTTGATAGAATTCAATGGTGAAGCCGTCGAGGCCCGAGGCCTTATTTTTTGGCATTTTGTTGATTGTCTCTTCAAGTTCCTCCTTGGTGATTACCCTGAGAAGGGCCAGGTTTTGATCTCTGGAGACTTTCATAGGAATATGGTGGCAGATTTTGTCTATGTCCTCGGATCGGTTGACATTTGGTTCAGAGAGAATGCCTTTGAAGTGCTCCACCAAGAGTTGTTCTATTTCATCCTGCTGTGTCACTCTGTTTCCCTCCTTGTCTTTCAAGGAGAAGATTCTATTGTGTTGGTGATGGTTCAACATAGCTTTATGGAAGAATTTGGAGTTTTTGTCTCCCTCTTTTAGCCATTGGACCCGGGATTTCTGCTTCCACAGGATTTCTTCCTGTTTTCGCCTTTCCTCCAATTGAGTGATTACTCTGCCTTCCTCCTCAGCCAGTTCTTTATTTCGTCCGTCCGAGATGATTTGCTGCTGGATTCTTTCCAATCTGGACTGGAGTTTGCCTTGCTCCTGCTGGATGTTGCCGAATTCTTCCCTGTTCCACTTCTTGATTTTGCTCTTGATTTCTTTGAGTCTTAGCTGAAAAGAGTGCATTTTACTGCGGCCTTCCTTTCCGCTTTTGTTGTCCTGCCACCAGCCTCTTACTTTGTCTAGGAAATCAGGGGCACGAAGCCAAAAGGACTCGAACCGGAAGGGTCTCTTTTTGTTCTGATCATTTAAGGCTATTTCGAGCTTTATTGGCCAATGGTCCGACCCTATTGAGGGTAGGATAGAGGCTTCATAGAAGATATCCAGCCCGACTATGTGCTCTGAAATGAGGAATCTGTCCAGTCTTGAAGCGATCTGTTTGGAACCACCTCTTCTGTTATTCCAGGTGAATTTCCCGTTTATGGTTGGGATATCAACCACCCTTAGTTCTGTCTACACGTCTCTGAATCTTTCCATCTCCGGGTCTTCTCTGCTTATTCCACCTCTTTTCTCTTCTCTAGATGTGATTAAGTTGAAATCGCCTGCCAGGATCCATCTCTGCTCCTGGTGCATATCTCTAATCTTTGTCAGCTGTGTGAGAAACAGGTCTCTGTCTGCACGGGTGTGGGGTCCATAGACAGCCGAGATTACCACCCATTCACTTTGTCCTATTAGTCTGAATCTCCCTGTGAGGATTCTTGGCATTCCTATCCACCAGTCGGTAAGGACTTCTGCTGGATTCCAGAGAATTGCTATCCCTCCTGCACTCCCTTTGGCATCTATAGTTACTTGTTCGTATCTCGGTTTTATTTTATTGAGAATTTCCTCCATTTTCTGACCCGGGATTTTAGTTTCTTGAAGTAGCATAATCTGTGGTTTGTCTTTTTTGAGTCTTGCTGCCAGATGTCTCTGTTTTCCTTTGTTATTTAAGCCTCTGATATTCCACGATGTCAAAATCATTGGTTAACTTGGGGTAGGTTTTGAAATACCGCTGATAGCGGGACCACTCTCCCTATATTGACTAACATTTCTCCCATGAGTTGGATGGAATCCTTAAGGTTTTTTCTTCCTCTTTTTTTCCCCCCTTTACCTTGTCCATTCTGATCTGGTCTGCTTTCCTTTTGAGTCTCTTGGTATTCTTCTGGTGATGCTTTGCCTTTTTCAAGTTTGGCTTTATATTGTTGGAAGGTTTCCGCATACAGCCTCTTTTGTTCTTCCAGAATAAACCTCTCATCCAGGTTCTTCCATTCATTCAGCAGTTTTCTCAATACTTCCTCTTCCTGACTTAGGTCTTCCTTACTGGTCTCCTGGTCTGTCTCCATCTGTTCAGTTTGTTCATCTAGATCCTTATCTTTTTCCGGTGGCTCGCTCGGGGCTTTCCTTTTAGTTTGGTTTCTTTCGTGGCTCTCACTGTTGTCCGAGCCTTTATCCTCCTGATTTTCCATGGGTTGATCTTCCTCGTCTTCCTCTACCTGCAGTATTGCAAAACTATTTGGATTCGCTGGGGCGGATTGTTTTCCTTTCCTATCTTTCTGGGGGGTTTCCTTGTTGGCTTTCCTTTTGCTTCTCACCTCTTGGAATTCCTCCTAGTCTGGCTCTTTCTTTTTTTGCAGGGGCCTTCTACTTTCTTCTTCCTCCCTGGTTATCAGACATTCCTTTGCCAGGTGGCCGTGGGTATGGCACCTGCGGCACCTAAACGGGATGTGTTCATAATCTATGTTCTGCTGCCAAACATCTTCATGATATTCAAGCTCTATTGTGTCGGGGATGGGGTTTGCTAGGTTCATGTAAACACAGATCCTGGCATACGAGGTGTATCTACCTTTCTTTGTAGTTTCTGCAATTTTCACGAAGCTTCCTATTGAGTTTCCTATCCCCTCCAAGATGTCCGGGTCCCAGAAGTCTATGGGGAGCCCGAATAAGCGGACCCAGACAGGCGCAGCCAGAAAGGTTTCTTTGTCAGGGTTGTAGCATTCTTCCCAGAAACGCATGAACAGACCGGCATTATAATAGAAATACGGACCATTTTCAAATACCTTTTCTCTATCTTGCAGGTTAAAGAAGATTACCGTAAAGAAGCCTTTCGCTCCCAGCTTGAGCTCGATGTGGCCTTGGGGCTGCCATTTTTGCTGGATCCACTTGGTGAGGTCTCTTTCCGACGGCCAGACTCCTACGAACTTGCAGATAAGGGCGTGATCCCTCATATAGCTTCTGTACTCTTCCAGTTTGTTCGCTGGGATCACATATCTGGGTTTCTTCGCTGTACATGGCAGGCACTTTCCTCTGCGGCCTGTTTGCCAGGAAGTTCCTAGCACCGGGCCCGTGTTCTTCCGTTCCTCTGTCTCCTGGCTACTCTGTCCGTCTCCTGCCACCGTATCCCGGTAGGAGGGGATCTCTCCCCTCCTGACATCTTCTGTCATACCTTTGTTGCTTTGGCCTCTGTCAGTTCCTGCAGGACTGGGTTGTTGACAGTCTTCCACCCTTCCTTCGCGTTGCCCCTAGGTTTTCACCTTCTTGCCGCCATTAGGGTTTGAGTTGCAGAGCTCTCTCGTTTGTTCCTATCATCAAACTTTAACCTCTTTTTTTTTCCTTCTAAATTTTTTAAATTAATAACTAAATTCATAATTAATTTTAATAAATTTTAATTTAATAATTATATTTATAATTAATTTAATTTTAATGAATTTTAATTTAATAATAAAACTTAATTATAATTTTAATGAATTTTAATTTAATAATAAAACTTAATTATAATTTTAATGAGTTTTAATTTAATAATAAAAGCTTTAATTTAATAATTATATTTATAATTAATTTTAATGAATTTTAAGTTAATAATCAAACTTTAATTTAAAAATAAAAAATAAAAAAAAATTAAACTTATATAATGTTAAACGTTAAAATCCCCTCCAATATTTTAATTTAATGTAATTAATTAATTTTAATTCAATAATAATCATATTTATAATTAATTTTAATGAATTTTAATTTAATAATTAAATTTTAATTTAATAATAATAATAATAATAATTAATTTTAATGAATTTTAATTTAATAAGTAAACTTTAATTTAATAATTAAATTATTAGTCAACTTTACAACTCTCTAAGATTACTGTCGGCTCTTCATCTCGAACATCTATTTATTGAACTAAGTGGTAGACCAATCTTTCATAAATCTTTCTCATCCTAATGATGAACCGCTGGTTCGAAACGTAGATTACAACAACAATCAAATGCGAGATGAATCTGGAAACTGATTTACACAAAGATGAGGATCGCAAAGACTTGAAATCCGAGAAAAACAAAAAACCGAAAAAAAAAAAAAAAAAAAAAAAAAAACAAAACAAAACAAAACAAAACAAAAAAAAAACAAAAAACAAAAAACTTGTTTTCCTTTCCTTAATGAAACCCTACTCTTAACTTCTGAAAAATATTCCCCTAGTTTTTGAGCCAAAAAAAAAATTTGCTTTTTAAAACATAAATTTTCTGTAAAAAAAATTGTCCGGCTTTTACATGGCTTTCTGCTGATCCAAAGGCTCACATGACTTTCTGCTGATTGAAAGGCTCTTTCTGCAACAATGTCCTTTATTTTATATAATTTTTTTGAAACAAAGACTCCTTCAGCCTCTGCCCGTGCAGACAATTCAACTGACGGCAGCCTTTAAAAAATAGTAATTTGTAAAGAAACCAGCCGTTGGAAAAATTGGCAGTTTTCCCCTTTTTCTTTCCGGCAGCAGCGACAGACTTTCTCTCGTTTTCTTTCTAGCACTTTCCAGCAGCAGACTTCAGCAATCGAGTGGTTGCTTCTGTGGCTCTCAAAAAACTGGCTCTCTCTGGTAGAATTCACACACAGAATTTTATTTTTTATTTTAAAAACCTTTCACCAGGTAGACGCAGCGTTCTTCCTTTTCGGGTCTGACAGATTCAGTCTGAGCACTCTTCCTTTCCTTCTCTGACCAACACTTCAACTGGCAGCGTTAAATAAAACAAATCTTCATACGGGCTCATTCAAATGAACCTTATCTCCGATTTCAAATGAACCTTATCTCCTTCAATCAGACTTCCTCAACAACCCAAATGCTCTGATACCACTTGTTGGTCTGAGCGGTTAATTAAACAAGAAAGAAATGAAACTAAATAACTGATTGGAAACCAAAAGAATGACACAAGTAAACACAAGATTTTACGTGGTAAAACCTTGACAGTGTGTCAAGGAAACATCCACGGGGCAAGGGATTGGATCTTTATTAAATCAACAATGATTCTCCATGATTACAATAGTTCAGGCATTCATCAGTTTTATAAGAGCCTCCTCCATTACATAACTATTGTTTCGGTATAAAACTAACTTGGAAGTAACTAATACATTTTTTACACATATTTACATAATTCGTTGTCAAATTTCAACATTATTAACACTTCAAAATGTGTACAAGAAAACATGGTGATTGATCACACTTACCTTTGTAATTGAAGCATCTTTTAGTATTGCTAGATCATTTATGAATTCATGTTTGCCACTCATCTAAAACTAGTGATAGTTGATCACTGTGTAGAAAGTCTGGAAAGTTTTCTTTATACCCTAGTTTTGTTAACTAAGATCTTTTGAAATAATATTGTATTGACAAAGTACAGAGAATACATGTAGTAAGAGTGCACATTGTCTAATGTTAATGTGAGCATGGTTAAATGATGCAATGAACCATAATTGTTGAAAGTTGTAACTAGGTTTGGTCTTCATAATTGGCATTATCATTATGTATTTATATAGTTTATGTAAAAGCAAAAAGAAAGAAAAAAGAACCTTATTTTTCAAGCATTGGTTTCATGCTTAAATTAAATTATTATTTAAGATAATAAAGTTCTTCATGCTTCTACGATTTATTGAGTGATGTCAGGGATTACCCCTACTTACACCCACAGTATACATGTAAAATGCATAAGCACATTTGTCTCAGGAATTTAACTCACCAAGGAGTCAAATCTTCAACCATCAATGGTAATAATTCATAGACTAACCAACATAGTCTAACCCTTAGGTAATATTCACTTATCGGACCTCAATTAACCCTTAAGATTTCACCCCCCGGATGCAGGTGGCAGATAGCAATTTAATGCACATGAGCAGCCGGATAAGCAGGTGGCTTATCCATATGGCCACCTGCACTTTCACTTGTGTGATCTCACGGCAAGTTCTGGCTCTCAGGACGGTGCCATTAACTAGCTGGGAAATTCAAGACATTCCCAGCATTTACAGAGATATGGATCAGAGTCCCCCTCATTCCCCCATTCAGCCTCTCAATTGCTCCTGCCATCCCGCTGTTACAGAGCCGAATCTCTGCACAGCCACCGGAAGACGTTGCAGGCTCTTCTGCTGCGTCGACCTGGGCAATGGTAACCATTTCTCCCAGTCCTCATTCTGCCACCTGTGCTTTGAGGTCTCAGCTCCTTCCGCTAGCCCGACTGTGAATTCCCCGGACCACTCCCTCTTTCCTTCTGCAGCTCTTGGATTGACCCCGGACCCTGTTTTCAACAGCTCTCAACAGTCTCCCAATCTCAGAACCATGCGACATCGTCATAGAATGAGGAGCAGACGTGGTGGCAGTCGGGGAGGTGCCACTCGTTCTGCGTCTCGGCCCCCCTCTGTCTCTACCTCCCCTTCTGTTTCCCCTTCCCCAAGCCTCTCCAATTCCCGCTCCCTTGGCAGATATCCGGACACTCGAAGCGGTCGTGGCAGATTAAGCACCAGAGAGGCTCGTCGCTCTAGAGAAATCCCCCAGCAAGCAGCGACCTCTGCTCCCTCTCAGCAAGCGCACTTCCATTTTCAAAGTGCATTGAA
Source organism: Pinus tabuliformis (assembly GCA_031772625.1). Lineage (NCBI taxonomy): Eukaryota > Viridiplantae > Streptophyta > Pinopsida > Pinales > Pinaceae > Pinus > Pinus tabuliformis. The sequence continues at coordinate 1,617,516,489 of CM062817.1, read as the reverse complement.
CAAACCGCTCATAATAGCCACCATCTCGGTGAATTTCAGGGAAGTCCCTGCTTCCTCTCCTGAACCTTCGCTCAGTTGGGAAATCAACCAAGTCCATCCTTCCAACTTCGATCCAGGGGAGCCGAGCTCCTACCACCCGCCGAAAGATAAGAGCAACCCATCTAGCAGCAAACAACAAATGTTGGGAAGCGATGCCACCCGTAAGGATAAGGGCATTCAAACTGAGGACAGTGCAGGTGGCAAACATGCAGCGAATGCCAGCTCTGAGGAATATGGATGGTGTCCGGTCGTGGAGGAAGAGCCTACCGAAGACACCTTGCAGCTGCTGGCCAGGTTACGTGGCGAGCCTTGATTCCATTTCTGATTAGTTCTGATACTTGTCACTTTATACCTTGTTTCCTGTCGGGTCTTTTTTCTGGTGTTGTCCCCAACTCAGGTGAAGAAAATTTTTCATTTTTATTCCCATTTGTCTATTCACAGGGGAATTTTTGAGTTAAGTACTGGATTTCACGGTTTTTGGCTAGAACTTTTGAATTTTGGAACTACAACCCCTGCGAGGGTAAACTGAACTGTACTAATTTTGTACTCAGACTGGTTTCCCCATCTGGGGCAGTCACGATTTCAAGGTTTTATGCACAGAATGGTCATACAATTGACCCAGTGCCGCTGAGGCCAGAGCCTCTCTGTATATTATGTTTTTATAAATAGATCAGTTTTACATAGAAAAAAAAAACCTTAAGCTTTCACATAAGACTTTCTTAAAGCCTTTCATTAAGTTCTTCCTATCGGGACTTTAAAATCCCTCATAACCTTCATTAATGTTAATATCAGACCTAACCACAAACCCTTCCTTAACTTTGGTTATGCATAAACCTTAACCCAAAAACCTTTTCCACACATTATTTCTATTACACCCCCTTTTTAATAGAAATATACATAATCTTACCTTTTTAAACCAAAACTTCACTTTATCAGAAAACATAGGAATAACCTGACCGAAACACATAGGCCGGACTTCAAACATTATAAACCCGCGTTCATAATTGTCATCGGGTCCACTCATCGCCTCTTTGCATTATCGTGTGTCGCTTTCCATTCACCAATCCCTGATCAAATTATGACCATCGATCTAGACTCGATCCGACGGTAGGACTTCCACCCGATCAACAGAACGAAACAATGACCTTCCACCATAGATCTTCCTCCATCGTATCCAACGATTGTTATTTATTTCAGATAGACAACGAGCATGGGGTTTAACCACCTGATAAAGCGGTTTCCCCTTTCCACTTTACTGCTACGTGTCGTGATATGTATGGGATCGGGCGCTCAATGCTCGATACCACTTATGGTTTCTTCACCGCTCGAAATACCATTTCGCTTATAAACCCGCCTTTTCACTAGTTATTTCTTGCGCTCTTCTACCACACAATGACCATTGATCTATGAGATCAATGATCCTTGTTCTTTGACGCCTATGCCGTTGATCTTCGAGATCCAACGGTTCATATGCATCACCTCTTCACTTCTCCGCTCGTTCCTTTCCTTTGACTTTATTTCGTCCTTCAGTGTTTTTCCTTATGGTTTTGGGTTTTTCTTCAGGGTTTCGGTTTTTTCGCTCTTCTGCTTCCTCTGAGCTTAACTTCCTCTACAAATTCTCACTTCGCTACCTCTCCAGAGCTTACTCTGATCTTCCAATTGGATTCAAAGACCCGTGATGATTCCTCTTAATCATTCTCTCCTCTACATATTCTACAGAATTCTGCCTGCAACCCCTGTTACAGAACCTACGAATTCACATATAATTCAATCATTCAATATATGTTCCACACACTTACACAGCTATGGAATAAACCTCTGTATATATAATTATGAACAATTGATTACATATCAAGACCCTCTATCTCTCACAGGCCTGATCTTCAGTATCAGTGGCCTCCTCTTCTTCACTCTACCCATAGGCTTACATTTATACCAGAAAGGTTATGTTGAACTAATTCTGGTTCAAATCCTAGATCTATTGAACTGACTCCTAAATGTCCTCTATGTCCACTTCTAACTTCATTTAATCCCTAAGAACTCTCTCTAGTCCCTCGCATCATGAAACTACCTTTAAGAGTTATAATTGACTTCTTGTCATTATTAACCACTCATGTCCTACTTTATTCAAGAGCATTTACAAACATCCTCACACATCTAATTAATTACTATCCTACTCACTTAAAGCCTAAATATTACAATAACTTAACACTTAGGAAACCAATTTCCCTAAAACACATGAACCCCTTATGTCTACCAAAATACAATGATTTTCCTTGGGTTGAATGCTCATGCATCAGACTCCCAAAGTAGAAAATATTCATGATATCCTAATCATGTGTCTTCATAAGTTGATTGAAAAACCTCCAGGGTCCCAAACTTTAGTTTGTAGCTACCCAAATGCTTTGTTCTTTTGTTGTTGTTGTACTTCTACTGTCTTCTGCTCCATCTTCTTCTCCTTGTCAATCAGGTTCAAGTTCTGATTGATCATCCTTCCTGCTGTCATCAACTTTCTCTCTATGGTATGTTTCATCATCAGCTGCCACAATTCTTCAATTTCTTTTTCCAGCACATCTTTGGACTAGTCCATACTCTGCCTCTCTCTTTGTTTCAGGTTGTTGCTATTGTCCACTAACTCTTCAAACTGTTGTTGGTTACTTTTACTTTGTAGTTGTTGGTTTACTTTTTCTTCTACTTTTGCTCTTGTTCCAACTTTTGCTTTGTCTTCTATGCTTACTACATCCCTTTCATCCTTACCTTCTTTCATGATTATTTATGTCTGTACTGAATCATGACTTTCCATCATTCTCTCCAGAAATTGAGCATCTTTGTTCCATGGACTGAATGTTTCCACAAAATCTTCTTCTTTCATCTTTATTTGGCTGCTCATCTATGCCAAATTTTCTTCAGCACCTGCAACAAAACCTGCACTCACAAAACACTTGTTAAAATAAAAAACATAAGGCTTCTGTGCCTTATCTTCCTTTGGAAACAATTCATTTTGCTGCTCTGTTTCTTTCTCCTCTGTCAGCACATCAGTACGATGTTTTGAATTCTCAAAAGAACTCATGAGACTGTCAACTAGTCTCTCCTCCACATCATCTGCTCTAATGATGTCTTCCTGCTCTTGTCCACTATAGTGAACTTCTTTTGCAGTGTCAATTTGTTGAACTTTCATTACCATCTCCTTTTTCTTATGATTGTCATTCATGACAATTTTTTTGTCTTACTTTTTTCGCAATCTATCTTGAACATCTATCCTCTGCTTTTCCATTTCCCTTCTTTGAAAGTCTAATTTTCTATATAACTCAATAATTTCAATTGGAGTAGAATTTGGAAATTTCACACAAGTTTCCATACCTTCCTTTGTTATTAATAAATCATCAGATGTCCTTTTTCCCTTTGCTAAGTTTTTTGCATAGACTTCTTCTTCCTTAACATCTATCAGTAGATGTCCTTCTTCTTCAGTACATTTTGCCTTGTTGTCCCTCTGTAACTCTTCTCCCAGAGTTATCCTTGTCTCATCATCTTCATTAATATTCTCCTGCATTTGTTTTTCATCAATAACATTAATCAAACTCATTTGATTACCTTTCTGAGACAATATTCCTTCATTCTTCATCAAAATAAGATCCTGATTCCTCATCTCTATGACAGCTTCTATAGACTCATCCATAGACTTTTTCTTCTGTATGCAGTCAAATTCTTCTTCTTCTGAGAAGTTTTCTTTGTCACCTTTTACTTCTAGATCTTCATCTACTCTGAAGATATCTTCAAAAGGTTGCTTTTCTCCTGCAATACCTGCCATCATACACAAACTATCAGTTTTAAAAACATAAGACCTTGTGGTCTCACTTGATGCTTCAGCCATCATATCTCCTTGCTGTTCCAAGTTCTCTTTATGACTCAGAAATTCTTCGATGGTCTCCTCTTCAATCTCCTCAAGCCCTTCACTTGGTTGCTTGATATCTTTCCCCAATTGTATATGAGACCTATCTATCTCATCTTCTTCCAGAACAGAATTTAGATTCTGCTTGTCTTCTTCCTCCTTTATGAAAATATCAGCAAATTTTCCTTCTTTACATGTTTCACCTGCAAACATACACAAATTGTTAGATTTAAAACCATGTGACCCTTTGGCCTCACTTGAAGTTTCAGTCTTCATCTTCTCTCAGAACTTCACCCTGTTTTGCTTCACAAATGGACACTTCCATTTTCATTTCCAACTCAGCTTCTTTGAGTTCTTCCATCAGCCACCTTACTTGCCTCTATTGTAGCCTTCTCTGCAACTTATGCCACTTCACTGGCTTCTTCCTCAAGACCCAACCTAGTCTCTGGCTTTCCTCAAGTATTCTCCTTAATGCATCGAGTTGTTCTTTTAACTCTGCAATCTCCTTGTCAATTTCCTCTTGACTCATCCTCTTTCCATTTGCCTTGGCATCCTCTTTCTTCATCTTTCTTTTGTTGTGGTCTTCCTCAGAACCTCTACTATGACTATCAGTAGCCATCTTCTTCTTCTCTATCTTCATGAGCTCCTCACTCACTCACTATGAGCTGCATTAAAGCCTCTGCAACAACAAGTCCTCCTTGTTGCAACTTACCTCACCAAGCTTTCCTCTATACTTGGTCTTTTGGCAAGCCCTTGGTTCTCTGTCTCTAGAACCTCCTTTGAGCACTTCTCTCTGCTCCTTTTGGGCTTTAACCCATCTGCACTTCTTAAGAACACAACTATCCTCTTGTATTTCAATCACAATGAAATACTTGGTTCTGACCACCTCTTATTTCACTTAGAAAGTCTTACCAACTTCCTTCATCCCTTAGCAATTCTACCCACATCCTCTGTGGAATTGCCCCTGTGATCTGCAACAATACTTCTACAGTAACAAGTCTCCTTCTTGCTACATATGCCTCACTAAGCTTCTCTCCTTTGAGCTCAGTCTTTTAGCATCTCTCTGGTTCTTTCCTTTGGAACCAATTCAGCACTCCTCGCTCTAGATTGCTGCAACCTTCTCACCTTTATCTGTGCATTAATGTACAAACACACATTCTCAAATCAAAACAAAACATATCACCTCACCTTCAAGATCTCAGCATAATCTTGTTTCACCATTCCACCCGTACCTTTAATGGATTGTCCTCTGTTTCTTGCATTTGCAAGTTCTGGTACACATCCCCTCTATGTGCCTACTTTCTGTCAGATTAGAATATGATCCTTCCTTGCCTGCATAAACATCTTTGACACATAACTTGTTCTCAATTCTTTCACATAGAATTTCTTTGTTCTGTTTTAACACCAATTGTTTCAATTACAATTATGCTCTGATACCAAATGATGTCGGGGATTACCCCCACTTACACCCATAGTATGCATGTAAAATGCATAAGCACATTTGTCCCAGGAATTTAACTCACCAAGGAGTCAAATCTTCAACCATCAATGGTAATAATTCATAGACTAACCAACATAGTCTAACCCTTAGGTAATATTCACTTATCGGACCTCAATTAACCCTTAAGCTTTCACATAAGACTTTCTTAAAGCCTTTCATTAAGTTCTTCCTATCGGGACTTTAAAATCCCTCATAACCTTCATTAATGTTAATATCAGACCTAACCACAAACCCTTCCTTAACTTTGGTTATGCATAAACCTTAACCCAAAAACCTTTTCCACACATTATTTCTATTACACCCCCTTTTTAATAGAAATATACATAATCTTACCTTTTTAAACCGGAACTTCACTTTATCGAAAAACACAGGAATAACCCGACCGAAACACATAGGCCGAACTTCAAACATTATAAACCCGCATTCATAATTGTCGCCGGGTCCGCTCATCGCCTCTTTGCATTATCGCGTGTCGCTTTCCATTCACTGATCCCCGATAAAATTATGATCGTCGATCTAGACTCGTTCTGACGGTGGGACTTCCACCCTATCAATAGAATGGAATGATGACCTTCTGTCGCAGATCTTCCTCCATCGTATCCGATGATAGTTATTTATTTCGGATAGACAACGAGCATGGGGTTTAACCGCTCGATAAAGTGGTTTCCCCTTTCCACTTTACTGCTATGTGTCATGATATGTATGGGATCAGGTGCTCAACGCTCGATATCACTTATGGTTTCTTCGCCACCCGAAATACCATTTCGCTTATAAACCTGCCTTTTCACTAGTTACTTCCCACGCTCTTCAATCACGCAATGACCGTTGATCTATGAGATTGATGGTCCTCGTTCTTTGACGCCTACGTCGTTGATCTTTGAGATCCAACGGTTCATATGCATCACCTCTTCACTTCTCCTCTCGTTCCTTTCCTTTGACTTTATTTCGTCCTTAAGTGTTTTTCCTTATGGTTTTGAGTTTTTATTCAGGGTTTCGGTTTTTTCGCTCTTCCGCTTCCTCTTAGCTTAACTTCCTCTGTGAATTCTCACTTCGCTACCTCTCCAAAGGTTACTCTGATCTTCCAATTGGATTCAAAGACCTGTGATGATTCCTTTTAATCATTCTCTCCTCTACGTATTCTACAGAATTCTGCCTGCAACCCCTATTATAGAACCTACGAATTCACATATAATTCAATCATTCAATACACGTTCCACACTTACACAGCGATGGAATAAACCTCTGTATATATAATTATGAACAATTGATTACATATCGAGACCGTCTATCTCTCACAGGCCTGATCTTCAGTGTCAGTGGCCTCCTCTTCTTCACTCTGCCTGTAGGCTTACATTTGGTTATGTTGAACTAATTATGGTTCAAATCTTAGATCTACTTAACTAACTCCTAAATGTCCTCTATGTCCACTTCTAACTTCATTTAATCCCTAAGAACTCTCTCTAGTCCCTCGAATCATGAAACTACCCTTAAGAGTTATAATTGACTTCTAACTCTTTTGTCATTATTCACCACTCATGTTCTCCTTTATTCGAGAGCATTTACAAACATCCTCACACATTTAATTAATTCCTATCCTACTCACTTAAAAGCCTAAATATTACATTAACTTAACACTTAGGAAACCAATTTCCCTAAAACACATGACCCCCCATATGTCTCTTAAAATACAATGATTTTCCTTGGTTTGAATGCTCCTACATCATTGAGTCAAAGAGACAAAGTTTTAGTTGGACCTATTGTAAAGAAAAAGGAAAAATATCTTTTCAAATTGTAATTTGGGTCGAAATTGCCTCTAGATGCCAAGTCAGCCTACCTATCAAGTCGGCCTTGTCCTAGAAGACATGTTTATTCGAACCCCTCTGGACAACTATAAATAAAAGATGAAGTGAGCTCATTTTGGACACACAAATCACTTGATCTAATCTGAAATTTCGCAAAAGGAAGGAAGGTTGAATTCTGAAGTTGAAGTAGTGTTTTTCTTGAAGTCAAATGTGTGGAAGTTTTGCCTTATCAGATTCCTTGTTGAAGATTTTTTGTTGGTCTTTTGTTGTTGATGAATTTGTTATGCAGAAGGAGGGTTTGATTTGGCATCTAGAAGGTTGAAGTCTTTGTGGTCTTGGGCCTTGGATATCTCATTTTGATCTGATTCTATAAGAAAAGAATTTTTCTGAGATTTCCCTTTCAAGCAGTTTTGCCTTGACTTGGATCCTATATCATACGTTCCTTATGTTCCCATGATCTTCATGTTTTGTACATTTAATCATTGTTTGATGAAAAAAAACATAATTAAATTAATAATAAGCCAGCAAATTTCACAAACTATTATGAAAGATTTAGCAATCAAATTTAATTTTCAAGCCTCCCAATTTCTCAACATGGGATTAGAGCTTTGGTTTGAAGGAAGCCTGAATATCACTGTGGTGGCATTAGGATTATGATAGATCTTGGAAGCTCTCTATTCTTTGTGGTTTGACTTGGATTTATTATGTGGCATGGTTCACTCGTTGATCTCTTACCTCTGAGGCTCGCATTTTTGGGCATCATATTACATTCTTACTATCTTGTAGCTCGCATTAGTTAATAGAGACTCGTTATTTTACTTAGGGCACGAAGTAAATCCATGGTGACTCGGATACTCTGAACAGAGGCTCGATATATATGTTTTGTGCCTCGCTGAAGTCAAAAAGAGGCTCTCTAAGATTTGCACTTGTGGTTTGTTATATTTTATGATTCACACAACATACATTGTTCGGATCTACCTCTTTAATAATCATAGTGGTTCGTGTTAATGGCTTTCTCTGAGTTTATCTTAATCACTGATTTTCTAAATATTTGGCCATAAAACATGGCGTGTCAAAAATTTAATTGCACTCCATGTCTATCCTATTGCCCAATATTTAAAAAATCGGCAATCTAGATAAAGATGCCCACCTCACTAGTAATCTTTGTGCATTGTAGCACATTTGATCTCACCTAGTGACACATTGATTTTAATCACAGTGTGATACACATATCCCACATTCTGAAATGTCACTTGATGTTATGGTTCGATTAATTTTAAGGATCTCTCACTTGGCTCGCTTTGTATTATGTATATGACATGGCATCATTTATATACTGTGACGTGACAGTGGCTCGAATCAACAATTGTCCCTTGTATTTACGTGGATCAATTTTAGAAGCTCGCATAATCCTTACTGTGGCTTGAGGCTCGCATTACAGTGGCATTGTTTGGCATCAATGGATGACATCATATCTCTAAAGACTATTTTTCTGTGACGTCGCATTTTGTGAATCGACACTCAAGAGATGGACTCTCATTATGTCATGGGCTCGTTATATCATGGATCGCATAACTCAAAGGACTCGCATATGTTTTTGGCATACCTGTTTGCTATAATTATTACATTATAACATCATTTCTTCATGGCTCATATTTTATCTCTTTTTGCATCGTATTCGATCTCAGAGGCATCCTTATACACTATCGTGACATCATCATGCTCTGAGGCTAAAACGAAATTACAGTGGCCCTTATATTGTTCACTTCATTGTTGGCTATGTGGTCTATACAGTGGCATCGCTACAGTCAGGCATCACAATCATCAGTGGCATCGCTACAGTCAGGCATCACAATCATCTTACTTTGGGATCAATATATTGTGTATATTGCAAAATGACTCGTAATAGTGGTTCTATTGCACGCTCTATACTCTGATGATCGTGGACTTGTATTTATATTCTATGTTATGTTATTACAGTACAGTTCGATCATTACCCTGTGGCATGTTGACATTAGTCTATGACTCATCATCATATCTCTGCAGCTAGCATTTTATAATATATGGAGCTTGACATCGTTAGATCAACAGCATCGCAATTATTCATTGTTTGGTGACATCATTTAGCAAGCATATAACACAGTGAAAACATTTGGCATCATGACTGCAACTTTGATATCATATGATAGTAATGTTAATGTTTGACAATGATGGATGTATATCATCCCTAAGATCTTGTCTCTACACAAAGAACTACACCAGGAAGGATACTTGCAAAGAACAGTAATAATTTACCAGCAAAAAATTTTGAAATACTGTGACAAAGGACTTTGCAAAGGACGATAAATTGAGGCATTTGTGTTGAATATATATATATTTTTTGAAGAATAATTGGACTTGAAGAAGAACTGGATCTTCGCAAAGAAGAGATAAGGTAAAGTGGTAGAGGTATGTATAATTGTTGTGTGCATTTCATGATATGTGTCATGTTGTCTAGCTAATCATAGTCATTTGAAGAATAAAGGGTTTAGAATTTATGTTGCATATCAATACTATGCCCTGTAATCATATGAAATGAAAGTATCATTAGGGTTTTGTAGCATGATAGTAATGTATAGATCAAAATTCTTGATAATTGTGGAGGATCTAGGGTTTACATAGAATTTGCAGTTCTTTTTATGACAGTTCTTGAAGGCCTTAAAAATATAGGGTTTTGCAACTAATTTTCTTGTGTGGTTGTAGAACTCTACAAGCTTATAAGTGATTGGGCTTGGTATCTAGGATTTGTAAACTCTAGGAATAGAAACCTTAATTGGTCATTTCGACTGTGAAAAGAAAAAGGACCTAGTTCTTAAGATTGACAGGCTATGAGATTATCCATGTGGTTCTGGAAAAGCTCAAAAATAAAAGTCTTCAAAATGCAGTGAAACCAATACCAAGTTGTAGTGCTCGTCGTTGTGAATCCGGTGTCGCAAATGACACTCAAATCCAAGTCCATATGACCAACTTATCGTAGTTTGAAGTTTACAAATTGAGAAGGAAGTGGGACCCACACGGCATACATGGCAGTTGACTCACCAATCAAGCATTGACACTTAGCACCCAGTGATTGGCTCTTGTCACTATAAAAAGAATAAAAAAAATATCCCATAAAAACAAAAAACAAAATATTAAAATAATAATAATAATAATAATCATATTTAAGAAAAGTCATAAGAAAACCATATAAAGTCAAAAAATGTAGATTGTCTAAACCAACGAATATTATATTCACCCTATATATTATGGGTGGTTTAAAAATGTTTTAAAGAAGGTTACATAGCTAGCATTCAGTGTCACTTCTTTTGATTATTGAATTTTTAAATTAGAAAATTAAATGTGTTTGAATGTATAAAATAAATAAAATAGATTTTATTCATTAACAACAAATTTTATTCATCATTGAAGAATTTAGTTTAAGCAAGTTTTAAGTCTAAGTTTTATTCAACCATCACATCGCAGCGAATATTTTTGTAGGAAAAACTTAAGAATAGTGTGAGAGCCTATAAAATTTTGCTTTCTAAGAGTCTCGAGGGGACCAATAATCTAATTTTTTCAAATGTAATTTTTAAATAGTTTAGAATTATGGCAAACATTGAAAACGAATTCACTTATGCCATGGAAAAATTAAGATAAAATAAGTATACAATATGGATGAGTGGAAGGTCGAGGTTAAGTATCGAGTTGCGAAGATGTTGTGCTCAATTTCTAGGTCGCCAAATTGTTATAAGTCGTGAGAAAGAGCGGGTCTGCTTAATATATAGAGATAGAATGAATAGGCTCATGCAATTGAAGATAAAATTCATTGTTAACAAATACTTCATCGTGAACATTAATGTTATTAATATCTAACAAAGATATCATAGTTTCCAAAATTATGAAATAGTCCCTTTAATATAGGTAAGACAATAACATGATCTAAAATTAATATCCAATTCCATGTTCTAAATTTAAATTTCATAATGTGTTACATCCACAATAAAATGATTTGTTATTAATTATTTATTTATACGACTGTCATCTTTTTAATTTAATTATTATAACCAGTTAATATTATTATATTTATTTTATGCTCCCAAAATAAAGGTGAATTATCCAATGAAACCAACAGGTGTCGTATTATTTTCAAGTGTGTTAATTGTAGTGCATGAAAATAAACAAACAACAACTTGTATGATCCATGCCACGAGTCTATAGAAGTAACGCAAGTGGAAGTAACGCAACTCAATAATTTGGTAAACTTATCCACGTATCTATAGATGAAATGGCAAGTGGAAGGAGTCATGCATTCATCAAACCAGGTTGCAGTAGGTCTTGGATTGGGATTAAGAAGGGTGTTGAATTTTAAAATTATAAATTTTGATTTATATTGTAAGAAGCAAGTTTCTTTCGAACACCTAGTACGAATATTTCCTTAAACGAGGCATGGCCCAATAACATGTTAAAATTTAAAGTCAATCAAATGAGAGATAAATGTGAATAAATATTTGATAGAAAATAGAAAAATCATTTCATAAAGTGTAACTTTAGTAATTTGAAAATTATTTGATATATTTGACCAAATTAATCCAAAGTCAAGTAATACCTATTACGTAATTCCTGCATAGTGGCAAGGATAATAACATATGGGTGGTGGTTTGTTACATGTTTATACCCAAATAAAACCATAAAAAATCAAAAAACCAAACATAACCACATTCCTCAATTAATTAAATGGCAATGGACTTGGATATTAAAAAAAAGTTTGGGTTATTTGTTAGGTAAGAGCATTTGAAACATGGTTATAACCATATGATTTTATAAAAAAACCCAAATTGTTTGGGATGTAAAGGAGGGAGCTCCGGTTGGCTTGACCCTATGACTCCTCCAACTAATTACAATAATTTAATTCAATCAACCACCCTTCAACCTTGTTAGCTTTGTAAACAACGCACCCTATATTACTTAAGCATGTTATTTGCAATGGACGGGGGCAACTGTGTGAGAGGCAAAGCCAAGAGCAGAGAAGAACCACAAAAAAGAGTCAACGGAACTCAGCATAGGTGGGGCATGAATTTCGATACTAGAATATTCCCTATGCAGGATCATTAAGGAATCTTAAAGATTACCTTGGAGCCAATTTTTTACGTTGTCAGAATTTTGCCGAGTTTATACTCAACTGAACCTATTTTTTGCCAAGAGCATGATGGTGTGGTATATTTCTTCATCTGAATGGGATAATTTCGCCTTTGTCCAAATAGAATCTTGTGAGGAATCTAAAAGATTCCCAAGGAGCCCAGATTTGACCGCGACAAAAAGGGATTGAGTTTACAATAAAATTTCATCGTTTTTCGCAAGGAACATAATGGTGCATGTCATTTCTTCATCTGAGTAGTCGATTTTCAAGTTGTCCTCAAATTTGGAGGTATAAGGTGTATTTTTGCCATGTGTTCATTTGATTTTATTGAGATGATGATTTGAATTTGAAATCCATGTATGCCACTTTGTTGGGGGGGATATTGTATGCCACTTTATGTGAGAGATTGTTATTTTTTCATGTTGAAGGAGAGCTTTTATGAGTGAGAGTTCTTATAGAAGAACGTCTCCTGGGAGAGACATGCCACTCTAGTTAAGGGGGTTCATCCTTGTATTGACAAAGATTGCATCATGTACTCATCATCTTCCTGCAGCAACTAATGAAGAAGCCTCCCCACTCTTGACACTAAGCCTGCAAATGTAGTCCACATTGGAAGAACTCTGTTATCATTATTGATAAATCGAGAGGGTTACAATTAGAATTATTTCTCTTATACTTGATAACTACTTGTGATGTAATTTTACCTTTCTTACTTATTAGCTTATTTTATTATTATTATGTTGTTGTTATTACCATCAAACAACTACCACAACAAGAAAATAAACAATACACAAGAACACGAGATGTAGGTTGCAAACTAAGGCCAAAACCTCTCCAATTGGTAGTAAAACCCACAAATCTCTTCTCTTCTTATAGATTCTACAAATGACGAATTCCAAGACCTCTAGACCAATACCAATACCCTTTCAAGACCAAGCCATACCTTCTTGATGATGTGTTTCTTCTATCCAAGTCAAACTCAATCAAATCTCTTCCAGTTGCACAACTTCAACCCCTAACTACATAAGTTATGCCTCCACTACAGGTCTGAAATTTTCAGCGCTTGCAATACTTACTAATTCCACACATGTGAACAATTTTAAGGCCTCCAAGGCTTCCTTTGACCTTCGCCTAGGCTCCTTCTCCTTCTAGGGATTGTAGGTGACCTAAGAGTCCCTTCTTCGAACTTCTTTCTACAACTTCCAAAACTTCGACCATGCAGTTGCAAAACCCTAGCCTTCCTTTTGCACGTGAGAGAGAGAGAGAGAAATAACCCAAGAAATTTGTCCTTCATCATTCTATCCTTCTTCGCTTACCTTTCTTTTGCTTCTCCTTCTCTTAGACAATGGGAAGTCAGTGAGTGTCCATAAGAGGTTGAGTCTCGTCCTATATATAGGTTTCTAAGGAGGATGACATACCCTAATGAGGTTGACTTCTTGGCTACTAGGTTGACTTGGTCTTGGAGGGTATTTTGACACTTCTAAATACAAAAATATTTTTTTTTACATGTCACAATGTGCCCAATGGGGTCTTCTTCATACGAAAATGAATCTATTGACTTCTTGACACTCAAAAAAACCCTAGAAGCACTCAATGGATGCTTGACCTCTAAATAAAATGACCTTGAGCATGAAACCCATGTTACAAAAATAACAATAATATTTTTTCTTTCTTTTTACAATATACAATAATCAAAAGTATGTTTCATATTTATGAAGATTGAACCTAGTTACACATCTCAACAATCCCTCTTAACTAGGAAGGTATTCGTAATGGTAAATGGACATTCTCAAACTGAATAGATCTCATAAGAAGAGTTGGACTGGTAAGCCATCTCATAAGTTATCATTTCATCTTATCTCTTTGCATCATACCAACCATCATTGTAACATTGCAAGGCCTTGACTAACAACTTTAGCTCTCCACAAGATCAGAACACAATGTTAGTGAGATCAATGACTAGTATACACCATCATCATTGTCTCTCAAGGCACATACCCCAACCATGTATTCATAGGGTATATCCTTTTAGGACAATTCCTATCTTGTAATAACACATCCTCAAGGAATTTCCTCATCAACTACTCGTATCTATTGGTGATCTAGGTGGCTCTAGACACATGCAGAAGTCCATGAGGGCTCAGAAATGGTCAAAATTCAAAGTGGTCATATTGATCACGAACTAGCACCAGATCAAAGTGATCGTCATCCTGATTCCAACAGTGTGAACGACACTCAAATCCGAGCTCGTATGAGGGAGATAGAGCCAGTGAAAGTTGTCATGTGGGTTAGGTTTAATGGTCCTACAAATTGACTGAGTCTGGGACATGGCATTTGGTTCTCGAGAGTGGGCGAAATTGTGGGATGCTTAGTTTGTCTAATAACTCCTAAATCAGAAAAAAGCAAACGATTTGTTTTATTTAAAAAAATAATATTGAAAAAAGAGTGGTGGAGGACTTCCACCCCTGCATGGATCCACATATACCAGATATATATATACATATACATTATTGAACCTAAACTAGTGGGATTTGAACCCACCTCCAGCAGGTCTGTCAGCCCTGCCCATGTGGCGGTTCCACAAAAAAACAACTCAACACATAATGCGGTTATAACCACTGATGACCCAAAAACAATAATCGTTACCACATTGTTAAGGCCGGTATAATAGTTCAACAAAAAGGGAGGGTGAGGGGATTTGAACCCGACCATTCCCAAACCTCTTGCACGCCTTCCGCCAGATGGTGCTACCAATGTGCCACCGGCGTTTACCTTGAAGAGTCTGCCCAAGTACAGGTATTTGAATCCACCTTCAGTGCAGTGGGGAAAGAAGCCAGCACGAAAATCGAGTAATGTTATTATTTTATTGTAGGGCAACAAAACCATGATTTGTAGGGCAGCAGAACCATGATTTGTAGGCCAGAGGCAGAACCATGATGGCATGCATTTCGAGACAGATTCTCAGAGAATATTCCTTGATGCTTGAAAGATTCCATGGGGAGGTAAATTCTCATTTTTTCAGAATGATATGAAGTTTACAGTCATTTTAACCAAAATTTCATGGGGAATGCGATAGTAAAATCAGAATCATCATCTGAGCAGCAGATTTGTAGATTCTCGATAGAGCAGAATCTTTGAAGAATCTTGAGAGAATCTTCCAGCTTCCTTGGATGCTGAAAATTGCCAGAGTCAGAATGCAGCCAACTTTATACTCAAAAGTCTTATAAACTCGCAAGGATCATGATGGCAAGCTCAAATTTGTGATTTGAGCAGTATATCTCCAGTCATCCCAGAGAACAGAATCTTTGGAGAATCATGGGGAATCTAAAACATTCCTACAAGCCCAGATTTTGACGGTGTCGGATTTCAACGAATGGATAGTCGATTTTACACCTCTCAGCGACAGAAATTTAGTGGTGTAGTCAGTTTTTGTAACTAAGCCTTCCATTTTTCGGAAGACTTCCGAATTGAAGGTACATGAATCAGTCATGTCATGTTTTCCTTCATAATTGTTGAGATGATGTATTACATTTTGAGATCCCTGCTTGATGTTATGTTGTGGGATCAATTTTGCCACATTATGTGAGATGTATTTAGCTTGTCATGCTATGTATTGTTGTTGAGATCCCTGTGTAACTATGTTGAAGGGATACAAATTGCCACATTGTGTGAGATCATGTTAAGTTTTCATGCTTAGAGGAAGCCATCTTGAGTGAGAATTCTTGTAAGCGGAATGTCCTGTGGAGAGACAATCCACTCTGGTTTGAGGGTGTATGTCCTTGCTATGACATAGAGTCTTCCATGTACATCATCATCTCTTTCAGCATTATATGAAACGGCCTCCACCATCTTGACACCAGGGCCCGAAGACGTAGTCCACACTGGACGAACTCCGTTATCAAATGTGTCATGTTCATGATTTGTTGATCATTGTCATGTTTCCTCTTGTTTAAGCATGCACATATGTTATTTTATGCTCTTTAAAATGAAATTCTAACAACATCATAGAAGTAAAAGGTCTTGGATGATTCTGGTAGCTGAAGGAACCCAGATCAAGTTTGGTATCAGAGCGATCTTCTCGCTAATGTGAATTGCAAGTGTGAACGATTGAATGTGTAGCAATGGAGGATGACAAAGAAATGTACGAGACCTTCTTGCGAATGTCCAAAATGGTGGACATCATGTATGAATCATATGAGAAGAGAAGAGAGGAGGAGGCAGAGAGATCAGAAAGCAATGCTTCATCCACATCTTCCAGTGTACACTCATTGCCTTCATCATCTTCTCATCATTCGAATGAGGAGATCAACTAGAGTCTTCAAGCAGATAACACTGAATTGAAGATGCTTCTATGAGAAGAGAAAGAGGAGAAGAATCGATTGTAGCTTCAGTTGCAAGCTGCAGAGGTAGCCTTAGAAGAATTGAAGTGAAACGACTGAAGCCGTCAAGTAGAGCATGTTGAATTACAGAGGCTTCTACAGGAAGAGGAAGAGGAGAAACAAAGGTTGCTACGCTAGCTGCAAGCTAAGGACAAGGCCTTGGAAAAGATGCAATGTGACCCCTGTGAGGTAAAAAGTAATTCTCTGACTTCATGTATGTTTCCTGATGATGATTTCGCTATTTTTGAAAATCATACCATAGGAATCAGCTCTAAATTGTTAAAGAGAATGGGGTATCAGGGGAAGGGCCTTGACATTAACAGCCAAGGCATCATAAACCCCATCAAAGTAGAGGAATTACCTCGTCAGAAATGACTTGGGTATGTCAGGAAGGAAGTTAGGGAATGCACCAAGACAACCAGCAAACCACCAATAATAGATGATGAGAAGCCCTCATCAGTTCTTTCCAACTCAATAGTGGAGGTAAAATGTGTTTATTTCCCTTCAGTTTCATCTTCACATGGTATAATTTCTGTTGGAAATGCGGAGATACCAATTACAGGGAAAAACATGAGGCTCCTTACCAGGATGAGGTACAAGGAAGAAGAAGGACTTGGTGTTAATAACCAAGGCATAACTCAGCCATTGGAGGTTGTGCAAAGACCTCGATTTGCAGGCTTGGGATACACCGAAGGAGAATGCTCAAGGGTGTCAGATGCTTCCGAGACATTGTTGAGACCATCAAGGAAAGAGAATGATGGGAACACATCACCATCATCCCATGGCAGTATGCATTGTGGAGAAAGAGTTGAGGCAAGCTCTTGTTCCCATGATCATACCAGAGACCAACAAGAAAGGTATAACCAATCTCGGTATTCTAATGTTCATTTTGATTACAACCATATTGTTAATAATGAACGAAAATCATGGCATAAAAGAACTTGCAGTTTTTTTGGATTGCATAACCATATGTTTTCTGAGTGCTGGAAAATAATAGCAGCATGGAAAAAGATGAGGCATGAAAGACCCTCTCAACAACAGGCAAAGAAGAAGGTAAAGAAGATCTGGAGGAAGAAGGCTTATTGTAGTCATTGTGACAGAGGTGGTCATCAAAGAGCCACATGTTGGAGGCTCCATCCAGAACAGCGTCGCAAGGACAAAGCATCCGAGCATGAACCAGATGAAACAGTTGTTCGACCAACAAATGAAATGGTTCTTCTAGGTGTGGTAGAATGTCATGGCCTTATTTTTGTAAATCATGTGTTGCAGATTATATTGTAAAAGTGATGATGTGTTTTTCCATCACTTGTTGAAGCAACAATGATATTTTGGCCTTGTTTTCATAGCTGGGTATTATTTCCATTTTGATGTAAACTTGACCATAGAGTATGTGTTATAAACTTGTGGCAAGTATGGGATGCTTGGGTCATTAGTTGGTCATGTAAATTAAGCATGTAATTTGCATAATTGTACTACAGATTTGTAGACGGTGCGTCGGCTCATCGCTTATGGCTCTGAAGGACAAAGGTGAAGGAGAAGGAAGGGTGACCGATCAAGATACTTGTAGTGTAGACAAGGTACAAAGAAGTTGCAGATTATTTTCATGCTTTTGGAGGACTAAAAGCTACTCAGTGGGGAGGATTGATCTAGGTGGCTCTAGACACATGCAAAAGTCCAAGACGGCTCAGAAATGGTTAAAATTAAAAGTGGTAAGATTGATCACAAACCAGCACCATATCAAAGTGCTCGTCACCCTGATTCCAAAGATACGAACAGAACTCAAATCCGAGCTCATATGAGGGAGATAGAGTCAATCAAAGTTTTGGTCAAAGTTACCATGTGGGCCAGGTTTAATGGTCCTAGAAATTGACCGAGTCTGGGGCATGGAATCTGGATCTTGAGAGCGGGCGAATTTGTGGGATGGTTAGTTTGTCTAATAACCCCTAAATTAGAAAAAAGAAAATGATTTGTTTTATTTAAAAAAATCATATTAAAAGAAGAGTGGTGGCGAGTTGCCACCCCTACATGGATCCGCATATACCATATATATATATATATATATATATATATATATAGATATATATATATATTATTGAAAAAAAATTGGTGGGAGTCAAACCCCCCGCCGGCAGGTCCATCAGCCCCGCCCACGCGTCGGTTCCATGAAAAAACAACGCAACACACAATGCAGTTATAACTGCCGACGACCCAAAAATAATAATCGTTACCAAATCATTGAGGCGGGTATAACAGGTCACCAAAAAGGGAGGGTGCGGGGATTCGAACTCGACCCTTCCCAAACCTCCTGTGCGCCTTCCACCGGGTGGTGCTACCAATGCGCCATTGGCCTTTACCTTGAAGAGTCTGCCCAAGTACAGGTATTTGAATCCACCTTCAGTGCAGTGGGAAAAGGAGCCAGCGCGGAAATTGAGTAATTTTATTATTTTATTGCAGGGCAGCAGAACCATGATTTTCCAGCCAGAGGCAGAACCATGATGGCATGAATTTCGAGACAAATTCTCATAGAATATTCCTCGATGCTTGAAAGATTCCATGGGGAGGTAAATTCTCATTTTGCCAAATGATATGAATTTTACAATAATTTTAACTAGAATTTTGGAAGGAACATGATGGTGAAATCAGAATCACCATCTGAGCAGCAAATTTGCAGTTTCCCGACAGAGCAGAATGTTTGAAGAATCTTGAGGGAATCTTCCAGTTTCCGTAGAGGCTGAAATTCACCAAAGTCATAATGCAGCCAAATTTATACTCAAAAGTCTCAGAATCTCACAAGGATCATGATGGTGAGATCAGATTTGTGATTTGAGTAGTAGATCTCCATTCAGCCCAGAGAAAAAAATCTTTGGAAAATCATGGGGAATCTATAAGATTCCTACATGCCCAGATTTTGATGATGTTGGATTTCAACGAATGGATAGTCGATTTTACAACTCCCGACGACATAAATTCAGTGGTGCAGTCAGTTTTTGCAGATGAGCCTTCCATTTTTCGACCAACTTCCAAATTGAAGGTACATGAATCAGGGATGTCATGTTTTCCTTCATAATTATTGAGATGATGTATTACATTTTGAGATCCCTGCTTGATGTTTTGTTGTGGGATCGCTTTTGCCACATTATGTGAGATGTATTTAGATTGTCATGTTATGTATTGTTGTTGATATCCCTGTGTAACTATGTTGAAGGGATACTCATTGCCACATTGTGTGAGATCATGTTAAGTTGTCATGCTAAGAGCAAGCCTTCTTGAGTGAGAATTCCTGTAAGAGGAATGTCTCGTGGAGAGACAAGCCACTTAGGTTTGAGGGTGTATGTCCTTGCTATGACATAGAGTCTTCCATGTACATCATCATATCTTTTAGCATTATATGAAGTGGCCTCCACCATCTTGACACCAAGGCCCGGAGACGTAGTCCACACTGGATGAACTCCGTTATCAAATGTGTCGTGTTCATGATTTGATGATCATTTTCATGTTTCCTCTTGTTTAATCATGCACATATATTTTTTTATGCTCTTTAAAATGCAATTCTAACAACATCACAAAAGTAAAAGGTCTTGGATGATTCTGGT
The DNA here is from genome assembly GCA_031772625.1 of Pinus tabuliformis. Taxonomy (NCBI): domain Eukaryota; kingdom Viridiplantae; phylum Streptophyta; class Pinopsida; order Pinales; family Pinaceae; genus Pinus; species Pinus tabuliformis. The sequence continues at coordinate 1,617,496,131 of CM062817.1, read as the reverse complement.
AGCTGAAGGAACTCGGATCAATTGGATTCCCTACCTCATCGTCAAAGAGTATCGGAAATCATATGCTTACCCAATCCCCTATTCTTTCTTCATGAAGTGGAGACAATGATGATATGTCTATCTCTCCCTCTCAACTAGGGAGGATATATCAACCAATCCAATTGTGTCTCTCATATGCACAAGCTTCTTATTAGCAAGAGATTTTGTCAAAATGTCAACTACTTGATCATCGATGGAGATATATTGTAGCTGCAACACTCCATCTTGCACCAACTTTTATATGTAATGATACTTGTTATTTATGTGCTTTGTCTTTCCATGGAACATAGGGTCTTTAGACAACCTTGTATAGTTGATGTTACCATAATGTATCACTGTAGGGTCCATCAGTCCTTCAAACAAGTTGGACGACAACTTCCTTAACCAGACAACTTCTTTGCTTACTTCACAAGATGTAATGTATTCAGCCTCAGAACTACTTAAAGCAATTGATTCTTGATTTCTACTCATCCAGGATATCATAAAGGATCCCAAACTAAAACATCCTCTACTAGTGCTTCTCCCATCTATCTCACTGCCTCCCCAGTCAGAATCTGTATATCCAATCAAGTGGACATCATTATGTTAATCATACTTTAGGTAGTAGTGGATTGTTCCTCACATATATCTCAGTAGATGATTGGATATTATCTAATTTTCCCACTTGGGCTATACCTGGAACTGATTGAGAATATTCACTACAAAACAAATGTTTGGTCGAGTATTCACCAAATACATTAGAGAGCCAACCAATTGTCTATACCTTGTAGGATCCATAAGGCTTGAATCATAACTTCTCATCCCCTTCAAATGTGTGATCATAGGGGTCGACATAGGTTTGCAATTCCATCATGTCAAACCTTTTTAGCATCTCAATCACATATTTTCCTTGACCTAGATATATCTCATTAGGTCCTTTCCAAACTTCCAACCCCAAATAATTGTGCATTAGCCCTAGATGCTTCATATCGAATTATGTTGCCAATTACTTCTTCCACTCTTGAATGTGATCTTCCAAACCTGTCATGAGAAGATCATCCACATATAGAAGAATTCTTATGTGTTCATTCTTCACAACCTTGATATAGATATTCAGATCAGTAGAACTTTTCGAGAAGCCCAATCTTTGAAAATATGTTTCCATTCTAAAATACCAAGCCCTTGGTGCTTACTTAAGGCCATAAAGTGGATTCTTAAGCCTACAAACATGAGTCTTCCTATAATTTTACTTCAAATCCCAAGGGTTGTTGTATATAGACTTCTTCATCGATAGTATGATTCAGGAATGTTGTCTTGACATCCATTTGATTGATTGTTCCATCCCATTGATGCTTCCAAAGATACCAATGATCGTATTGTTGTACACCTAGTTGTAGGTGCAAATGTCTCTTCATAATAAATGCATTCTTGTTGGAAAACCTCTAGCCACAAATATTACCTTATATTTACCAATACTTCCATCTACTACACGTTTAATCTTGTTGAGCCACTTGGAAGTTACCACGGATTTGTCTTCAGGCCTAGGAATGATTTACCAAACTCCATTCTTCATTATCAAATATTATTCATTCATAAAATATTTCCATTCTTAATGTTTGACAACATATTCAAAGGTGGATGGTTCTGCTTCAATTAACTTTTTCATATAGGCTGCATAACCTGAATATCTTTTGGGCTTCTTACTTTCCCTGAATGTACCTTTGGCTACTCCATGTCCTTCCACATATAGAAGAGTAGACTTCAACCAAATAGGTGTTTTTGTGCTTTCATGGATGATGACTTGTTGGACAGGTTCACTGGGACCTTCTTCTTCATGATTTGAATCCTCTTCCTCCCTAGTGCATTCTTCAAATATTGGAATTTCTTCATCATCAGATTCAATCGAGAGATCCTTTGATTTCTTGAATGCAATACTTTCATCAAAGATCACATCTCAGCTTACTTCTATTCAGTATCCTTCATTTATGTAGGTCCTATATGCATTTGAAGTGTTACTATAGCCAACCTTCATACTTGTAGGATCCAACTTCTTTCTCTTATCTTTTTAAATGTGACTGTAGACAGGACAACCAAATATTCAGAGATGGTCTACACTTGGTTTCTTCCCAGCCAATGCTTCTTCAGGAGTCATCTTGTCTAGTGAGCTTGAGGACTTCGATTTTGAATGTAGACGACATTTTTTTTGCTTCACCCCACATAAATTTAGCATGCCTTGATCATGTAACATGGCCCTAACACTTTCATCAATCGAGCGATTATTTCGTTCTGCTACTCCATTTTTCTCTGGATTATAAGAAATTATTAGCTCCCTCTTAATTCCAACCTCCTTACAGAAATTTGTGAGCTCCTTTGAAGTATATTCTCCTCCATTATCATATCTTAGTATCTGTATCCTTCTTTTTGTAAGATTGTCTACCTCTACTTTGAATTCTTGAATTTTTCAAATACTTCATCCTTGGACTTCAGCAAATAGATCCAATCTTTCCTTGAGTGGTCATCAATGAATGTTACATAATATAGATGACCTCTAAGACACTTTGTAGACATAGGACCACAGACACCAGAGTGAATGAGATCCAAGATTTCTTTTTATCTTGAAGCATTTCTTCCAAATGGTTTCTTAACATTTTTTCCCTAATGCACATCCCTTGCACACTCCTTCATGATCCTTCTTGAGTTCAGGGTTTCCATTCAACAATGAATTTAGAGTTGGTATATTTTGTAGTGAAGTTGTCCAAACCTTCAATGCCAGATTTCACATGAACTTACTCCAATGTGAACCAATGCTTAAGAGAGAGGTGTTAGAAACCTGTAGAGCCTTCCTTCACGAATCTCAATGATGTTTTCATTGATGCTAGAGTATTCATCCCATAACACAACCTTTCCATCTACGAAAGAGACTACATCTCCCTTATGTTCTAGACATGAAATAGAAAGTAAATTATTTTGCAAACCTGGAACAAATAGAATGTTGTTGAGATTAATGTTTCCTCCATTATCTAGCTCCAGAGAGGTTGATCTAATTCCCCTTATAGGATAGCTCTTTTTTTCACCAAGTTCAATAGAGTAAGAAGATTTTCCTCTTGATAAGGTCTTTAGTTTTTTGTGATCTCCTGTCATATGTCTGGATGCTCCACTATTGATTACTCATATGTTTTCATCTTCAAACATACCTGTAAGTGTTGAGAATAACCCTTTTTCCTTTGTAGAAGTCTTGGTCATACGATTCTTGATAGACAATAGGAGATTCCAAAATGTGTTTATGCCTTGTTTGAGATGACTTGCTACCATATAAAACTGCTTCAATGACTTCTTCAACGATGTAGTGATATTCATCATGCCCTTATGTTACCTTAGCTCTAATACCATGTTAAGAAATCTAGAGGGTTACAATTAGTATGATTTCTCTTATACTTGATAACTAATTATGATGTATGTTTACTTTTCTTACTTATTAGCTTCTTTTCTCCTTATTATGTTTTTCTCATCATCAAATAGATACCGCAACGATAAGATCAGCAATACACAAGAACACTGGATGTAGGTTGCAAGCCAGGGCCAAAGCCTCTCCAATTGAGAGGAAAACCCACAAATCTCTTCTCTTCTTATAGATTCTCCAAATAACGAATTCCAAGACCTCTAGACCAAGACCGATACCCTTCCAAGACCAATTCATACCTTATTGATGATGTGCTTCTTCTATCCAAGTAAAACCCAGTCAAATATCTTCCAGCTACACAACTTCGACCCCCATCTACAAAATTTTGCCCTCCACTACAGGTCTGAAATTTTTGGCCCATGCAATAGTTACCACTTCCTTCTCCTTCTAGAGCTTGTAGATGACCGAAGAGTCCCTTCTTCGACCTTCTTTCTGCAACTTCCAACATTTTGACCTTGTAGCTGCAAAACCCTAGCCTTCCTTTCACATGTGTGAGAGAGAGAGAAATAACCCAAGAAATTCATCCTTTGTCCTTCTATCCTTCTTCTCTTACCTTTCTTATGCTTCTCCTCCGCTTAGATGATGAGAAGTGAGTGAGTGTCCATAGGAGGTCGAGTTCCCTCCTACATATAGGCTTCTAAGCAAGATGACATGCCCTAATGAGGTCGACTTCTTAGTTGTCGGGCTGACTTTGTATTAGAGGGTATTTTGACACTTTTAAATACAAAAATAATTCTATTGACATGTTACAATCTGCCTAATGGGGTCTTCTTCATATGACAATGACTCTATTGACTTCTTGACACTAGGACAATCCCTAGTAGCACTCAACGAGTGCTTGACCTCTAAATAAAATGACCTTGAGCATGAAACCCATGCTACAAAAATAACAATAATAAGTTTTATTTATTTTTACAATATACAAGAATCAAAAGTATATTTCATATTTATGGAGACCGTACCTAGTTACACATTTCAACAATCATATCATTGAGTTATGGTTATGCACGGTTATTGTTTTTTATTTGTTCATTGTTTCATGTTGATGGTTTTGTAAAGTGTTGTTTAGGAATCCACATTGATCATGATTTAACATGCAAATATGTGTCAGTAGAAGGTCTTGTATAATGGGGATTTTTTTTTAAAGCATTCACAAAAAAAATTCAGATTAAGTGGTATCAAAGCGGTCTGACCTCTTTTCCAGGGATTGTGAATTGAGTGTACAACAAGAATGAAAATGGAGAAGAACCATGATATCTATGAGGCATTCTACAGGATGGAAATCATGGTATATATAGTTTTTGTAGATTTTGAGGAGAAAGTGACAAAAGAGGAACAGGAGAAAGAGAGAGAAGGGGATAATGCTCCATATCCATCCTTGAGAGAATACTCTTCTTCTTCATCTTCTTCTCATTATTCAAATTAAGAGATCAATGAGATATTTCAAGAAAAGAATGTTGAATTAAGGAGATTTCTACAAGAAGTATAAGAGGATAGGTGGAGATTGCAGCTTCAATTATGAGCCACAGAAGAGGCCTTGGAAAAGTTGAGTACAATGAAGGCTTAGTGAATTGATCATCACCTGCTTCAAACACAATAGTTGAGATAAACAGTGTTGGTAATTCTTCAATTTCAATTTCACATGATGTTATTTATTTTGGAAGCATTGAGGTACCTAATTCAAGAACTGCCATGAGACTCCTTACCAAGATGGGGTATAAAGGAGGAGGACATAGTGTAAATAGCCAAGGAATGACTCAACCATTGGTGGTTGTACAAAGCCCTCGATTTGGAATATTGGGGTACATTGAAGGAGAATGCTCAAAGGCAGCAAAAGAAAGGGGTTATTCATGCAAAGACTCCAAACCATTGTCGAAACCATCAAGGAAATAGGACGTTGAAAGCACATCACAATCTTTGTGTGATAGTGAGCATTGCAGAGGAAAAGCTAAGTCAAGTTCTTCTCACCAAGCTCGCACCAGAGACAATCACGTGAGGTGTAAAAATCCTCAGTATTCTATTGTCCCTTTTGATTACAGATAGATTGTTAATGATGAGTAAATTTTATGGCATATAAAACCGTGTACTTTTGTGGCTTGCATAACCAAGTTGTTTCCAAGTGTTGGAAAAGGATGGTAGAAATAAAGGGGACAAGACATAGAGACCCTTCTCCACATCAAGGATGGGAGGAGGTAAGGAAAGTATGGAAGAAGAAGAACTTTTGCAACCATTGCAATAGAGGTGGAAATCAGAGAGCCATGTATTGGAGGCTCCACCCAAAGCAATGTTTCAAGAAGGACAAGGCACCTGTGAAGGAACCATTCGATGAACTTGTTCAACAAGCAAATCAACTACAAGAAGATGACCCATTCATTTTGTTGAGTGAAAGATGGTCGTATTAAAGACAGTATCTTGTCATGGCTTCATTTTGTAAATCACATGTTGCGACATGATTGCAAAAGTGATGAGGTGCTTGCCATCACTTATGAATGCATCGTGATAATGTTTTTGGCCTTCTTGTTGATCGTTGAGTTATTGGTTTCTATTATGATTTTGATGCAAATTTGACCAAAGAGTGTGTTATAAACTCTTGGAAAGTATGGGGTTTGTTTGGGGCATAATAGTTCATGTAATTGAACATGTATTTTGCAAGTTGTACTAAAGGTTTGCATAGAGTACAGGTGTCAATTCATCACTTATGGCTCTAAATTACAAAGGTGACAAAGAAGGAAGTGTGGCTTGTTAGGGCACTTGTTATGCAACTGAAGGAGTACATCAGATTGCATATTGTGTTCATGTTTCTGGAGGACCAAAAGCTCCTCAGTGGGGAGGAATGATCCAGGTGGCTTCAAAAAGGCTAAAATATAAAACTCTTTAAAATGCAATGAAACCAAGGCCAACATATGGTGCTCTTCGTTATGAATTTGGTGGCATAGATGGCACTCAAATCCGAGTCCATATGACCAACTTGTCATAGTTTAAAGTTTACAAGTTGAATAGGAAGTGGGACCCACAATGCATGCATGGCAGCTCACTAAGCAATCAGCCATTGAAACTTGGCACCCAGTCATTAGATCCTTTTCACCGCAAAAAGGCAAAAAATATATGTATCCCATAAAATAAAATAAAATAAAATTCATAAAACAAAAAGAAAATATTAAAAAAATAATAATAATAACCATATTTAAAAAATGGTTATTAATATATTATGGTTATAACAAAATTCATAAGAAAACCATATGTTGACAGTGTTGGACCCATCAACATTCAAGGGATCTCCCCAATATGAAGTCCCAAATAGACCTCACACTATTTGGAGTAGGAGTCTTAGCAATGGGTGGTAATGTAATGCATTGACCGTAGAAAAGCGCAGAGGAAAGTATGATAACATTGTGTAAGAGCAAGTGTGTGACCCTGCAAAGAGTCAAGTGTGATGCATGAAGATTCCAATCACACGAAGGGAAAAGGAAGTGCACCCCTTGGAAGCTTGTAATAGTACATAGCTTGAAAGGAACACACGAGTGAAATGACATCACAAGTTAAGGTGTGGAATAGTCTTCAAGTTAAAGTGATGAGCTAATCCAACAACACGCATCAACAAGATTCGTACAAATGCAAACAAAATAGTCCATAAGAATATGTGTAAGTTAAATAGCATACATTTCCAATACAACAAGAATAGTCCTATTATATTAACAACATATGCATGAAAGCGTGTTGGCTTTGATTTTAATATTATAAGTGAAATTTCCATCCATACCTACACCATTGATGACCACTAGCCCCAATAGTGGAACATTACATTCAAGAACATTTTCTCCTCCAAAGAAGTATACTCACTCTACATTATGGAGAAGATAAGGCTCTTCACAATACTCCCAAGTTATTTCTAAGCCTAAGCCTGGACAAAATCTTAGCTCCCAAAAGCCCATTACATGAGTTATGAGGTTTTATTTATAACAAGAGAGGGTGACTCTTCAACTCCCCTTTGTGACCTTTGGACTACCCTCATGACTCTTCAACTTCTTCACAAAATGACACAGTACATTACATGGTGACTTTTCATATTCCAATATTAACACTTGGAATTTCACTTAAAACATAATTACAAATAATATTACATTTTCCACTTGTACCCATATAAGACGAAATAGGGTAGGGACAGCCTAACAAGACACAACACTGTGATTTTGTCATTTGGGGGAATTCCATCTCAAAAACCTTCACTTGTTGCTTCTCAATCACATATTGATGTCAAGATTGATATTGTGTGATGGTGTCCACTACTTAATGGTGTCTTGCTGGAAGTTGACACTAGCCTCCATGGCATCTGGGTACATTGTCTTGGAACCTGTGTCCAACTCATTTTGAAGCATGAGTAGCATTGTTTTGAATTTAACAGGACCACCGATGAACTTCTACATGTTGTGTGCGCTCAGTTGCAAGTCTTCCTTGGTGGCATCATGTCTTAGCTGCTCCAAGTACTGTTTGACCTCCTGCCAGACTTGGTTCTTGGGTTTAGTTTTGGTGAGGGAACGGATTGATGGGATCCGGTGTGTTCTCACCAAGACATCCTGTTGATTTTGGGTAGCATTGAATGTGCTCTAGCTCCAAATTTTGTGCAGGGACTAGAATACATGAGATCTCCAAGACCAAGAAATCGTTTGGAGAAATTCCACCTGGATGAGGAGTTATTAAAATAATTAATATTTTTAATGGGTTCCTAAGTCTAAACTTAGGAAAATAAAAATATTAATGGGTATTAATAAAGATAAGGGTGAGAAGCTTCTAAGAGATGAGGATCGAGTCTGTTTTAATCTCAGCCATTGATTAAAGACTTAATCTCGGTCGTTGATTCATCAACAGAAAAAAAAAAAAAAAAAGGTATAAAAAAGACTTGAGGATCATTTGGAGACACATCGATAGATACTCAGTGTCCCGAGGAAAATTGATTCTCAAAGAGAAGGAGATCGATTTAAGAGGGAGAGTTGTAGGGTTGAGGAATAGGAGGGTATCATCAGTAGTCAGTGACTGAGGAGGAGGTGGCGCAAGGATATCGAGAGACAACGCAGAGGGAAGATGCGGTCCTCATGTAGGTTGATGTAGAGGGACGCAGAAGTGGCGTAGAAATGGGAGAAGGGTCTCCAGGGTGTCAGAAAGTTTTGAGGAGAGGAATGAACTTTGCCTCAGGTGTTTTCTCTCAATAATATTTTAGTTTCTTTGTAAAATAATTCCTTGTAAAGCGATTGTTAGTGAAGATTAATAAAACCCTCATTTTTTGCACCAATTTTCCCACATTGGGTTTTTCCGGGGACAATTGTCCAAAAGCAATTGTGTTGATATGATTGGTTCTTGTGCTTGTATATCACTGTTATTTTCTCTATGTAATTATGTGATAGCTGTAGTAGAATTTATTTTAATATTTACTGAAGGGATTTCGTAAATAACTTATTGTGAGAAATAAGTAGGTGAAATAAATCAGTTGCTGCAGTAGAATTTCATATTTGGAAATTTTCACACATGTGAGGCATGTGTGTTGTCAATGAATGAGGTGAGTTTCTTGTTGTTCTGAATCAACATTTGAACCTTGACTTTCTCCAACTCTACCCGTGGCTTCATTTTCTTCACTAAGTCAAGTGGGACCCCTTTGTACCGCATTTTCCACTCCTATACATAGGCGCTAGCAGCATGTATGTTTTTGATATTTTTAAAAAAATCTTTGCTCTACTATTGTAGGCCATGCAAACATAAAAATTCTTTATGCACGATGACAAATCTGCAATAGAGCTTCTGAATGGTTTCTCCAAGTGTTGATACTTCAGTAAGTATCGTTGCTCTCATCTCCCCCAATGTGGAAAATGCATTTTTTATTGTTGCTTGGAGTTGTTATCCCTCTTTCCTCGCAGCCTGCAAGTTATGTACCAGTTGCTCATTCTCGGCCGTCAAATACTGAACATTTGATCTTGTTGCTCCTGCATAGGCTAAGCCAGCTTCGGCAATGGAATTTATATGCTTCCTAGTATCTGACACTATCACCCTTACCTTTATGAATGCAAGCAATGCGTGATCATCTAGTAAGTGTTGTTGAGCCTCAAAATTACTCTTTCTCTAGCAACTCTTCTCATTCCTTTTCTTTGTTTTTCCATAAAAAAGATTGATTCTCATCACTAATAACTAGTATATACTGTCTTGAGGAGGACATTAGTGATTTACATATTATGATTTTTATGTTTTGTTGTTTGAATAAATTTTTGTATATTAGCTATGGAACGCAGCCTATTATGTAGCTAACCGGCTGTTCCGCAACTACTTCCATGCTCTAACATGTTCCAGGTGTCAGAAGGAGAAACTAGCCACATGGGCAGCTTTGAAATCATCATGACATGGACCCTGTCCTATTCATTCAGCCCAGGTCGACAAAGAAGATGGCATAAGACTACGGTCAATGGATAAGTCAAACACAAAGAGACCGAGGGTAACAAGACTCTGTTTCATGGTTAATTAATGTGTTTCACAGTGATGGGAAGCATTATCTAGAGCAACTACATGTACCTACGGACTCCAACAGCCACCTGTACAAACGAATCCAATAGCCACCATGTCTTGGATTTATTTCTCCAGCAGCCGAGGAAGAAATTCTACATATCTGTCTTCTACGTGTTTGGCTGTAGCATGCTTTTCTCCACAAACAATTATATGATTTTTCTTATAAATACATGTGTAAGGGACCGAAGAAGTTAGTAATAGTTTTAATGTGAAATCGAAGTTCTAAACCCTGTAATTTTTGGGTGTTTTGTGTCCCTGTTTTAATATGAGAAGACCGCATGTTTTTATGAACATCTGAAGGAGTTTTCTTGGAGTTGATTGAGAAAGCGTAGCCTAATCAGTTGCAGAGGGTCCCTGCACTGAAGAAGGTTTCATTTTATTTATTTTTCTTCTTCTTATTAGCTGTAAATTCATCATTTTCTTTCTAAAACAGTGTTTATAATAATTTTCTTACTAACAGTGTTTATAATGCAATTTATAATGCATTTTCTATCATTTTCTTACTAACGGTGTTTACCATTAGCTTGATTTATTTTTAGTTCTTATCAGTGGTTTAGAAGATAGAACTCAATAGTGTAATCTTGTTTTCTTCAATTAAAACATAAACTTGTTTCACGATGAGAGTAGGATTGAAGAATGATAAGGATACATTGCTGGATAATTTACTTCATTCATTGTTTTGCTAGTTTAAATTCTCAATTAAACTAATCAGTGTCATTCACTGTCTTTTCCATTTCATTTTTATTTTAAAATACTAACTCATGGTGTTAATGAATGTTTATGGAAAACCCTTCAAGTTGATAATTCATTCTTAACTAAGTGGTTGAACATTTCATCTATGCAATGAGTTATTTCTACATCTTTGTATTTGCTTTCTCTTAGATTAACGAAGTACAGAATTACTTAAATGTCATCCCAAGGAGACTTTCTCCTAAATTGAGAGGCAGAGTAACCAAGTATTTCATTTAGTTTTATTTATGTAATTAGTTAGACATTAATTGCAAATTTCACTTTCAGTTTTAATTCATGATTTGGAAATAATGGTAAAATAAGAATAGAAACTTTGTTTTCATTTCTTTCTTATCTTTGTTTCCATATCTTTCTTAGCTCTGTTTTCATTTCTTTCTTAGCTCTGTTTTCATTTTCATATTTTGAGCATTCTTTAAGAAAGTTAGATTTAGTTTTGATAATTTACATTGTAAATCATTAGGAATTATAAGACCAAAAGCCCCCAAAACAACATAAAGCATAAAAACAACGCAGTAAGAAGGGTTAGCTAGCACAAACAATGCACTACACTTCATCAGTTTATGATACCCGGATTGATAATTTATGTAGAGCAATTTAGGACACTAAATTCACCAAACATTTTGGCGTCGTTGCCGGGGAAGTGTAACTAGGTAGCCTTATCTCTTACATTCAAAAAAAAAATGATATGCATAGAGAAAGAGACTCTAGGGGTAGATTTATAGCTAGAGGCAGAAGTTCAATTCCTACAACACCACCTACTCCACCAAGAACAAGAAAAGATATACCTCCATCCCAAACTCATACTCCCAGCCATAGAACTCCTAAAATTCCAGGGGCAGAAATCCAATCAAAAGAATCTCCTACTTCATCTACCAAGTCAGTCCTAGAGGAGAAACATCTTGAAACTCCAACAGCAGGAATAGTCTTTTTTACCTCCACAGGAGAGCACATTTTAGTTGAAGAATTAGGAATACCTGGTGAGGAAGAAGAAGTAGAACCTCTCTCCCATATCCCATTAATAGAAGAACTAGAGGAGGAGAAAGTAACCTTGCAAGTTGAAAACTATATTGACCCTGAAGAAACTATAATGGCAGAAGAAGGAGAAGATGGAGAATTCACACTGTTTGGAGGAGGGGGTAGAGGAAGAGGTAGAGGAAATAATGGAGGAGGTAGATGAAATAATGGAGGAGGCAAAGGAAATAGGGAAATAGATAATTCTTTTGGATTCCCTATAGTGGATGAAGAAACAAATGCCACAATGAAAAATATCTCACCTTCTGTCCTCCCAAAATTCCATGGGTTAAAAAGTGAGGATCCTGAAACATTTTTATTTGAGTTTGAAGTCTTTTGTAGAACCTATGATTATCTAGAAGACTCTCAAAAATTGAATTTGTTCCCTTCAACATTGAAAGGAGCTGCTTTAAAGTGGTTCATGGGGTTAGTTACTCAATCCATTAGAACTTGGAATAGTATGAAAAAAACCGTTTTTGGATAGGTATTTGGATTATTGCATGCCTACCAATCACAAAGATGAAGTGTTCAAAATGATGCAAAGAGAGGATGAAAACTTAGAGGATTTGATTGAGAGATTCAACTATAATTTGAAAAGAGCAAAGATTGACAATTTAGATGAAGATACCCTGAAAGATATTTTATTAAAAGCCATTAGAGATGAATGGATAGATATCCTTAACATGATGGGGAAGGGAGATATCTCTCAACTCCCATGCAATGATATAGGAGAATTATGTGTTCATCTCTCAAGTCCAAAACATGGAAAGGTCCAAGAGATCGTTCTCTTGTTAGAGTAAACAAATCCGCAACTGGATCTGTAAGTAGGGCAGAAATTGGTAATATGCTTGATGAATTTAAAACTGACATTCTAGGGAGTCTTAGTGAGCGAATACACACCCTTAAATTACAAAACAAGTAGAAAACTGAGGCTGATGCTTTAACCATTTTTGTCCAAAAAAAAAAACATGCTCTAAGAGAATTTCCTTTGGATGCAAAAGTTGTAGAAACAAATGGAAACAGGTCTTAAGGCTATCTTTCAAGAGGAAACAATCCCAAATTCTGTAGAACCTCTTTGTTTTGTTGCTAGAAGACCTTCACAGGGGCCACAAAATCAGGGATTTAACAATCAAATGTATCTTCAGCCCCCACCAAATTGGAATTCTTTGCGGCAACCTTGGCCTCAACCTCAATCTCAATCTCAACCGTGGGCACAAGGAGTACAAAATCCTTATGGGAGTTTTTCTCAATATTATCAATATCCTCCATCATATCAGGATTATCCTCCCCCACACATTCCACAACAAAATCAACAGCCACAAATTCAAAATCAGAACCCTCAACTTTCATTACCATTTCCACAACAAAATCCTCAACTCTTACTGCCATTTCAGCAGAAACCAAATCAGTTACCTGCCCAACCATTACCAAACCCCAACAATAAAAATCCTCAAAATGCTTACATGGTGGGAGGACAACAATTTCCAACTTATATGATCACTCTTCTAGATCTTAATGATGTTCAACTGAGATCTGGCAAGATATTAGAAAAGGAAATACCTTCTGTAGTTATTCAAGAACAAGATAATTTTGAGGAAGATTCTCTAAAGGTCAATAAAAGTTTTGAGGGAACATCTCTCCAAAACCAAAACATTGAAAAAGAAAAACAAAAAGAATCAGTGAACACAACTCCTATCATTGAGCAACTAGCATCTACTTCTACACCTCCTTTTCCTAAAAGATTACAAATTGATAGAGGAGTAGAAAAGTAGATTATGTTGCCCAATTATGATTTTCTAGATGAATTGAAGAATGTTTGTATCAAAATCCCTTTGCTACAAGCCATTAAAGAAATTCCAATTCTAGCCAAAACAATAAAGGAGTTGAGCATAAAGAAACTAGGAAGAAAAACAAAGGAAACAAAAAGAATTCACCTGGTAGGAAAAATAGTAGACATAATGATGGGAAAAATTGCCATACAAAAATATGTGGATCCAGGAAGTCCAATTGTGAAAACACATATCAATGGAGTTGAAATTCCAAATACATTGATTGACTTAGGGGCAACAATAAACATCATGAGAAAACAAACTATGGAGCAGCTCAAGCTTCCTAATCTTCTTTACACACCTACCTTACTGCAACTAGCAGATAGATCAGTAATCAAACTAGATGGAGTGTTAGAAGATATTTCAGTATCCTTAGATTCTTAGGAATATCCTGTTGATTTCATGATATTAACTCCCAAGAACAATCTAGGAGGACATCCACTCATATTAGGAAGACCTTGGTTGGCCACAGCTGATGCTTTTATTAGCTGTAGATTTGGTGACATGTATATTTTTTATGGTAATTCAACAAAAAAATTTACTCTATATCCTCCAGCAAAAGCAATCACAGAAATAGATGACAAAGAATGGATTGATGATGAAGATGATATTCAGCCTCTCTTTACTATTTCAGATATTAGTGAAGATAGTCAAATTTTAAATACATTGGAAAATTTTGAATAATCTTCAAAATATAACCATGAGCAATTTCAAGAAAAATCTAATGTTGAATATTTGTCATCTAGGAAGATGTCTCTCTATTCTATGGAAGAGTTTGGTAGCTCTACAATTGAAATTTTTCCAGGTATGACATTGAACATAAACAAAAACTTGGAGAAATTACAACAAGAAAAACTAATCAAAACATTACAAAAACATTATGTTGCATTTGCATGGGAATACACCGACATGAAAGGCATTAATCCTAAGACTTGTATCCATCACATCTACATTGAGGAAAATTGTAGACCTATCAAACAACCTCAGAGAAGGATGAATCCAAATCTTAAAGAGATTGTGAAAGAAGAGCTCCAAAAATTACTGAATGTAAACTTCATTTACCCAATTTCAGATAGCCAATGGGTTTCTCCTTTGGTAATTGTGCCTAAAAAGAATGGTAAATGGAGGGTGTGCATTGATTATCAAGAACTGAATAAAGCAACCCTTAAAGATCATTTTCCTTTTCCTTTTATAGATCAAGTGTTAGATACATTAACAGGTAAGAAATATTTCTCATTCTTGGATGGTTTTAGTGCTTATAATCAAATTCAAGTAGCACCTGAAGATCAGGATAAAACCACATTTACTTGTCCATGGGGAACTTATGCCTACCGAGTACTTCCTTTTTGGTTATGTAATGCACCTGCAACATTCCAAAGAGCAGTACTAGGGATTTTTTCTGATCTAATACATGATTGTGTAGAGGTATATATGGATGATTTTACAGTCTATGGGAATACATTTGAAGAAGCTTTGGAAAATTTGGAAAAAGTTCTTAAAAGATGTAAAGAAGCAAACCTTTCACTAAGCCATGAAAAATGTTTTATGATGTTTATAGAAGGTATTGTTTTAGGACATCACATTTAAGGAGATGGGATTAAGGTTGACAAGTCTAAAGTTGAAGTCATCTCTAAATTATCAATTCCAAATTGCCAAAAGGATGTTAGAAGTTTTCTAGGATTTACAAGATACTATAGAATATTTATAGAAAATTTCACTAAAATAGCATCCCCACTCTTCAAATTTCTTACTAAAGATTGTGAATTCAATTGGAATTTTGATTGCTAGTTGGCATTTGAAACCTTAAAAACAAAAATTTCTGAAGCACTCATTTTAAGAGGTCCAAATTGGAAACTCCCTTTCCATATTTCAATAGATGCTTCAGACACAACTCTGAGAGTTGTATTGGGACAAAAATATTTGATTCCTTATGCCATTTACTATACAAGTAAGAATTTGACTCCCACTGAGTTAAATTATACTATGACTGAAAAGGAATTTTTAGCTGTTGTTCATGCAATTAACAAGTTTAGACACTATATAATAAGCTATGAAACCTTTGTTCATACAGATCACTCTGCAATTAGATATTTAATGAATAAACCTATTACTAATGGCAGAGTTACAATATGGCTTTTACTTTTGCAAGAATTCAACATTACTGTGCTAGATAGACCTGGAAAACAAAACACAGTTGTTGATTTCTTGTCCAGGATTCAGAATATCAAAGAAGATTCTCCGGTTGAAGATAAGTTTCCTGATGAATATCTTTTTGCAGTAACTACTCAAACTCCTTGGTTTGCAGATATTGCTAACTATTTAGTCACAGGAAAGTTACCTTCACATTTGTTTCCTAGAGAGAAAAGAAAAATTATTCAGGAAAGTGCAAGATATTCATGGATCACTAACGAATTGTATAAAACAGGCCCAGATCTTATGATCAGAAGGTGTGTCAGGGAAGATGAAATGCCTGAGATTCTTAAGGCATGTCATGATGAGCTATGTGGTGGACACTTTGCTGACAAGAGGATAGCCTATAAAATCCTTTCTTTAGGATATTATTGGCCATCCATCTTCAAAGATGCTAAATAATATGTGAGGAGATGTGACAGCTGCCAAAGGGTAGGGAAACCTGCTCCCTCAAATGAAATTCCACTACAAGTTCAGGAACTCATTGAACCTTTTGAAATATGGGCCTTAGCTTTTGTTGGGCCAATTAGTCCCTTATCTAAGCAAAAGAAGTATATATTGGTATGCACTGATTATGTCACTAAATGGGTAGAGGCCAAAGCATTACCTTTTGCTAATGAAAAATCTGTAGTTAATTTTCTTTTTGAGGACATCTTTTCGTTTTGGTGTTCCAAGAGAAATTGTGACAGATCAGGGATCTCAATTTACATCTAACATGGTGGAAGGGCTTGTGGAAGAATACAGGATCAAACATAGGAAATCTACTCCTTATCATCCTCAAGCAAATGGTCAAATGGAACTACAAATAAAGTGATTGAAGGAATCCTCACCAAGACTGTGCATCTACAAAGAAGAGATTGGGCGGAAAGGCTTCCTAAAGCCTTATGGGCCTATAGAACTACATGGAGGAACACAACGAGACATACACCCTATGAACTTGTTTATGGGAAACAAGTCTTGTTCCCTATAGAGTTCCAAATTAGAACTTTCAAGATGGCAGTCCAACTGGGACTATATTTATCAAAGGCACAAAAGCATAGGCTGGAGCAATTAAATGAACTTGATGAAATCAGGCAAGAGGCAGTTCAAAGGACTAGTATAGTCCAACAACAGAGGCCTAAATGGCATGACAAATATATCAAGGACAAGAGGTTTCAAGTGGGAGATTGGGCGTTATTATTTGATTCAAAGTTTAAAAATTTTCAAGGGAAGTTTCAAACTCATTGGCTTGGGCCATATGAAATTCAAAAATTCTTTAGTAATGGAGCAGTAAGGATAAGAACAATAGATGAAAGTAAAACTCCTCTTCTTGGGAATGGTCACAGATTAAAGATATATCAGAAACCAATTTCAAAAGAGGAGTTCATTAAGATTTTCCAAGACAATTCTAAAATGAAGCTAGTGAAGAAGAATACTTCTTCTCCACTAACCTAGTCTTTATTTTTCTGTAAAAAAAAAAACAAATAAAAAAAAATTGTATAAGGTTGAAAACCAATCATTGATTGGCATACTTATACAGAAAATATAGGGTGAAAACCAGAGGTTTCTGACACCCTATATTTTCCATTTTCTTTCTATAATAAGTAGCGAAAAAAAGCTACAGTCACTCTACAGTATAGATTCTTCATATTCATCATCTCATCTCACCTCACTCCATTTTATTTTTGAAGTTTCACTTCATCTCATTGTCATATTTCATCAATAAATTTTTCAATTTTTCCTTTTACAGCTTTCATTTCATTTATCATCTTGTCTTACATCTCATTTCATTTCAATTGCATAGCCACTTCCATTTCATTCATGATCCATAGGCCATATTTCACTTTCTTTTTCACGTTCTGCAGTTGATTCTATTCTGCAGCTAATTTGATTCTGCAACTATAATTTGTTTATCAGTTCAGGCACAAGTGTACAGCTCATAATAAAATCATGTACGTATGGAATTGAAAATCAATTTTTAAAGACCAACCATGCTCAAAGTACCTGTGGATCAACATCAAAAAAATTAGAAAGCAAAAGGTAAAGGTTCCAAAGGTAAATGCAAAGATTTATTTCAAAAAGCAATTTGAAAACATAAGTTTGTATAATATGTATAATCACATGTCTCCTTAATCGACCATCATTTTATTTGACCGCCACTATATCTCCGCCATATCTTCCATCTTTAATGACAAACAGTCTCAATGATTCTTTCATAACAAATCTCCGCTTCAAACTCCATAACCTGTACTCAAACGGTCCTCCACAACTCCACCTGTTAACGGTCAAGATGACGATGTGACCTACCTATCTACGACTCTCTAAACCCTTACTATCTATTTATTACATGCAAACCCTTAAGTTTATCTCTCCTATAACACGCAGTCATTTCATATACACAGTCTTTCCATTTTCTATATACATAGTCATTCCATTTTTCATATACACACAGCCTTTCCATCTTTGTATATACACAGTCATTCCATTTCCATACACACAGTCATTCCATTTCTTAAATAGCACTCGTTTTATAGACAGTAAGAGTAATTTTGAAGGTTAATCGAAAACAGGGGATATGGGGCTTATTGTCAGGACAGAGCCCATAGGGGTAAAGTATATGGAGGGGTATCCACAGCTTAAAGGGATGCTACAGAAGGCCGGATGGTTAAATTTTATTGAGAAATTTGACGGCTACCACAAGGAAATTACCAAGTCTTTTGCAAGGTCATTTGATGGCATAGAAGTGGAGATAGGAGATATTAAATTTGCAGTCACAGAATCCTTCATAGCAGAAGCAACAGAGCTGCCGAGACAAGGAGAAAGATGGTTTAAAAACAAGGAATTTCATGGTGAATCTTGGAAAGTGATCCTTAGAAACCCAGGTATGGATGTTACAGTATTTAGAAAGGGAATTCCTATTTCAGCACTCAAGAACAAATGGGGTAATATGCTATTGATATTGCAAAAATTCATTACATGTGAAGGAAGATTTGGGTTTATGTATGTTTACCATATACGCTTATTAATGAATTTCTTAGAAAATGGAACCATCAACCTTCCCTTCTTCCTTCTAAATAGTCTAAGAAGGATGGCTACAAATGTCCAAAAGAAAATTGAATCCATAGAAACAACTATGTATCATCATGGATTAGTGAAAATACTAGTTGAATTCCATTTGAAAAGTATAGGGGACACATGGGAAGATTTCTTGGTAAGAAATTTTTTCCAGGATGCTCCAGAGTCACCTAAGGAAAGTCATGTTAAGAAAAGTAGGAGGAGAAAGATCAGCATTAACATTCAAAACAAATCTGGAACTTCCTCACAAAAGAATGATACAGAGACAGCTTCTAAACCAGAGGTTAGAAACCAAACTAAACAGAAAGGAAAAATGGAAGAGAGAGCTGAAGAAATCAATGAAGACATTCCTAAACCTTCATCACCACAAGAAGATGAGCAGTTACTCTGTGAAACACTGAGAAAGATTAGGGAGAAAATCAAGAAAAATAAGGAGATAGGGAAGAGGAAGAAGGACACAAGAGAAGAAACCATAAGCTTCCAAAACCTGAGAAGGAGCTCTAGACTCCGAGGTAAGGTGAGGAAGGTAACATCAAAAGGAGCCCATTTCATAAACTTAGATGAAGAAATCCAAGTTCAATCTCATGACATTATTCCACCTGAACATAGTCCATAAAACTCTTTTCCACATAATTTTGAAGGCAGCCCAAGCAGAGCTTCTCCTAGCATAGATCCAGTATAGCAGCAAATTTATGATTACATAGAATCTCTTGAAACGAAAAGTGCCTCAATGGATCTAGGATCCTCAGCCAATCAAGAACAACTTGTCAATCCACAAGAACCTCTAACCGACTCCCTCAAACAGGAAATCTATGAGTTGGAGATATTGAACAAGCATATTAAGAAAGAAAATGAAACCCTGAAGGAACAAAGCAAACTAGATAAAGCCATTCATGACAATACAATACTGCACCTAGGGCTATGGTACAATATGAATAGGAAGTTGAAGAGGAAAAATAGGAATTTGAGCAGAACACTATCAACCCCAAATACATACTTCTTATGAAGAAGCCCGGGATGGCATTCAGTGCAAGGAGAAGTAAGAAAAGGAAGTTGGATGTGCTGGTAGAAGTGTCAGAACAGATGCAATAGGAGAAAGAAGTTCACATTTTTGAAAATTGCATGGGGACATGTAATGATTTTGCAGTGGGGGTATGTTAAGCCTCAAAATTACTCTTTCCCTAGCAACTCTTCTCATTCCTTTTATTTGTTTTCCATAAAAAGGATGCATTCTCATCACTAATAACTAGTATATACTGTCTTGAGGAGGACATTTAGTGATTTACATATTATGCCTTTTTTGTTTTGGTGTTTAAATAATTTTTTTCATATTAGCTACGGAACACATCCTATTCTGTAGCTAACCGGTTGTTCCGCAGCTACTTCCATGCTCCAACAAGTTCCAGGTGTCAGAAGGAGAAACTAGCCACATGGGCAACTTTGAAATCATCATGACATGGACCTTGTCCTATTCATTTAGCCCAGGTCGACAAAGAATATGGCATAAGATTATGGTCAATGGATAAGTCAAACGCAAAGAGACCGAGGGTAACTGGACTCTATTTCGTGGTCAATTAATGTGTTTCATAGTGATGGGAAGCATTATCCAAAGCAACTACCTGTACCTACAGACTCCAACAGCCACCTATACAAACGAATCCAACAGCCACCATGTCTTGGATTTATTTCTCCAGCAGCCGAGGAAGAAATTCCGCATATCTGTCTTCTACATGTTTGGTTGTAGCATGCTTTTCTCCACAAACAATTATATGATTTTTCTTATAAATACCTGTGTAAGGGATCGAAGAAGTTAGTAATAGTTTTAATGTGAAATCGAAGTTCTAGACTCTGTAATTTTTGGGCGTTTTGTGTCCCTGTTTTAATATGATAAGACTGCATGTTTTTATGAAAATCTGAAGGAATTTTCTTGGAGTTGATTGAGCAAGCATAGCCTAATCAGTTGCAGAGGGCAACTTCACTGAAGAAGGTTTCATTTTATTTATTTTTCTTCTTCTTGTTAACTATAAATTCATCATTTTCTTTCTGAAACAATGTTTATAATCATTTTCTTACTAACAGTGTTTATAATGCAATTTATATCATTTTCTTACTAACAGTGTTTATAATTTAGAGCAGTTTCCATTAGCTTGATTTCTTTTTAGTTCTTATCAGTAGTTTAGAAGATAGAACTCAATAGTGTAATCTTGTTTTCTTCAATTAAAAACTAACCTTGTTTTAGGATGAGAATAGGGTTGAAGAATGATAAGGATACATTGTTGGATAGTTTACTTCGTTCACTGTTTTGCTAGTTTAAATTCTCAATTAAATTGATCAGTGTCATTTACTGTCTTTGCCATTTCATTTTTATTTTAAAATACTAATTCATGGTGTTAATGAATGTTTATGGAAAACCCTTCAAGTTGATAATTCATCCTTAACTAAGTGGTTGAACATTTCATCTATGCAATGAGTTATTTCTGCATCTTTATATTTGCTTTCTCTTAGATTAATGAAGTATAGAATTACTTAAATGTTATCCCAAGGAGACTTTCTCCCAAAATTGAGAGGCAGAGTAACCAAGTATTTCATTTTATTTTATTTCTGTAATTAGTTAGACATCAATTGCAAATTTCACTTTCAGTTTTAATTCATGATTTGGAAATAATGGTAAAATAAGAATAGAAACTTTGTTTTCATTTCTTTCTTAGCTTTATTTCCATATCTTTCTTAGCTCTGTTTTCATTTCTTTCTTAGCTCTGTTTTCATTTTTATATTTTGAGCAGTCTTTAAGAAAGTTAGATTTAGTTTTGATAATTTACATTGTAAATCGTTAGGAATTAAAAGACCAAAAACCCCCAAAACAACATAAAACATAAAAACAACGAAGTAAGAAGGGTTAGCTAGCACAAACAGTGCACTACACTTCATCAGTTTACAATACCCAGATTGATAATTTATGTAGAGCAATTTAGGACACTAAATTTACCAAACAAGTGCTTCCTCCGCGCTTGTACAATCCTATTCTAAAACTCATTAAATGATAGATTGTACACATCCATGACCGGATCATCATCAAGGAGAATAGCATCTCCTTACCCGCTTGGGGCTGGCTCTTCTACTGGAGGTGGTGGAAATTAAGGGATGAACTGCGGTTCTCTCAGCATCAGGTCAACATATTCATGTTGTGGCTCATGTTCCAACTCCATGTATGTTACTTCAATCAATTTCTCAATTTGTTGAGCAAGATCCTGATCCTGCATCTGTTCAACTTCCTCCTTAGTTGATAGTTGTTCCAGATCTTCAACCAATATCTGTGTTGTTTCCTCTGTCACCGCGCCTTGTATTTCTTCTTCTTCTAGCTTCTGCTTCTCTTCTCGTTCCCTCCTCCTCAACTCATGTTCTTCCGTCAACATCTTCTTTGTCTCATACAGCTTTAGATCTTCTTCCTACAGCCTTTGTTTTTCTCTCTTCCTCCGCTCTTCTCTCTACACCATTTTCTTCCTATTTTCTTCTGCTGCCAAAGATGCCTTCATAATAAGAGTATTTTCTTTCATTTTGTATCTTTTCTCTCCCTCTGGATTATCAGCAATATTCCTCTTTCCCTTGTCCTGCACGGGATTGATGGCCTTTTGTTGTTGTTGCTTCTGGATTTGTCATTGACTATGGAGCAGCCTTTTAAGTCCTTGCTATATTGACTGACTCATTGAGACTAGAGGCATTCTAGTAGTACCTCCAAGGATCCTCCTCTGGCCAATTAAATGCCCCGCTAATCCACGGAAATTAAACTCTTGTACAGTGGTCCTTGCAAATATTGTGGGGATCATTCATATTAAAGTCCTTAATGTCGAATTCAAATATCACTATTTCATTAGCCTCGGCATCTGTGAATTTCAAGTTATTTATCTCATATAATCTAATCTGTAGAGGAACAGTGGGCCATGGTGCTTTCTTCTCCATGTGTAGTCTTGTTAACAACCCTATAGTGATATGGTATGATATTTCTTTCATGATCAGTTTTTTAGTGGCATACCTTAATAAGACATGCAGAGGCTTCTCTCTACCAAACACTCTGATGAAGGTGTCGCCTGGTGAGACATACCAATCTACAATGTCTAATATCACTTCCATTGCTTCTTGGGACATGAAAAGTGGATCTTATTCAAATATAAGCTTGTATAATGGGATGATAAAGCGGTCATTTAGTCGTGCCATTACTCCTCGATAACTGCATTTTGAAATAAACTTGCAATAAATGGTCATAATAGTCTATCATTGTGTCCATTGTCCAGTTCATGCCAGAGAACTTTTGTTGTGCACAAATTGCATCCAGTAAGTATGTAGACATATAGAACCTTTCTCGCTCATCCTTGGGAAGATTTCGAGTCTGTGCTACATGGGCCTTCAATTGTTGAGCCAACTGATCTGATCAGTTGAATGGCCTCCCATCATTCACTAATTGATCCAATAAGGTTTCCCACTCTTCAGGAAAGGTTTATGTGCTCTCTTGACCATGGATTCTGCAAGCGAAGATAATGAAGAGTTGGTAAGCCTTCCAAAGGGACTTTGTCTTATACACATGGGTGGGTTTTTGTTGAAACTTCATTGGCTCTTTCACCCAACACTTGATAACATCTATTATGTTCCTGTAGTTATGGGTTTCATAGAAGAGTGAGTCCATGCACTTTACTAGCTCAGGAAAGTGATACATCTACTAAAAGTCTTATGCCCTGAAGGTGGCAAGCTTCTTCCCGTTGGTACTATTAGAGTCGGTCTTTATATCCCTCCGTCAAAGATCAAACTCTTTTTGCATTTCATTTTTAGGTGTCTCGCTTGATTCACTCCGTTGCATTCCACTAGGGGCATGCCATGATCTGACGGAAGGGCCTTGTTACTCATTCCCATCATGCCTTATCCTACTGGTTTAGGCATGTTTGTCGAATCAATTTTAAGGTCATTTACAGTCCTGTTTGATGACTCGATCAGCAGAGTCATTTCAGTCACTAGGTCTAGGGTTTCACAAATTGTGTCTTCAAAGTGTCCAATAATGCCAGCAAGCCAAAGGGAGTTTCAAAATAAGTTTTCATTTCGAAAATTTCATTGTCATACTGATTGATCATGACTTTTCTTCAAAACCCTGTTTTGAAGAAAAAGTCGTCTTTCCGTCTTTTGAAATAATTGCCATGTATATTTTCAAGGTTTTTTAGTTGAAAATGTTCAAATGCAGCCTCTGGTCATTTTTTTGCCAAAATCCAATGCCACCACCCCTGCAAAAGTTGACAAGATTCATCATCAGCTCAAAAATCAGTGGAAACAAAGAACAGAGTATGTATTAAAGGTGTAAAGTGTCAAAGTTCAAAATATTGCAGAAATGGGTTTGTCAAAAGAAAGAATCAAAGTCCTTTGTACACATGAGTTATTTTCACATTCGATGATCCATATGCATGCCAAAGACATCAGCAAAAGCCAAGATAAAACAAGGAAGTGAAAAAATGAAGTTTTGAAGCCAAAATGTGTGTCGAAACCAGCTGCGCGGCGCATTGGAGGAAGGTGCGATGCACATAGGCCGCGCAGCGCATTGGGCGAAATTCCGCAATGTTAAATTACACTGTTGCGGCGCGGCGCACTGGGTTTGTGCGCGGCGCATAGAGCCAACAACCAATTTTATCATTTGTCTTCGCGGCAATTTGCCTCGAGTAAGTTTGATTGACCCTGCAATTGCTCTTGAATATTCTTTGGTGTGGTTTTGGAATTTGACTTGGAGAATTTGAATGTTGAAATTCAAATCCTACTTCTTATTAAAACGGCCTTGAAGTTAAGTTTTGAAATGTGATTTTGGTGCCAAAATCATTTATCCCTTGTTTCCCTATAATCATACTATCATTTCCAACCCCTATTCCCTTATGATCCCAAACTACCCACATCCCTAAACATAGTCAAGTGTTGGTTATTTCACTTTAATCTCACTTGACAGCCCACTTTCCTACTGTCCCATATTCCTCACAATCCCTCGTTTCCCTTTGGAAGAGGAAACAAAGCACCTATTTCTCATTTTCAAAACATACACCTGTTATACATATTGCAACACCATGGACGCAGCGGACACAAACACATCATATGAACAAGACAGTTATTCCGCCACTGAACTGCATGCACCAGGAGGGTACTGAGGAGGCGCAAAACGCAGGATAGACTCTGAATCTTGGCCGAAGCCTCTTTGGCTGAGCATGATACTTGATGAGAGACCTTCAGTCCAAATTTCAAGGAATTTGGAGAAAATTTTGTCAATTTTGAATTTTTTGGCTTCAAAATAGATTTTCCTGCCCAACGCGTAGCGCCACCTTGCGCGCGCTTTCGTTTGAGAGATCTTCTGGAGGAAAACTTTACATTTTTGGATTTTTTATGAAAAGTTATGCATGCTCATGAATTACCTAAGGATTTCATCAAGTTATGGGTGACCTAAAGGGTCAAAAACACCTTGAAAATGGCCTTTCTACCACCTTTTGCACACACAGGAACCAATCTTGGGAGATTGAAGTTTTGGAGGAGCAAATGACATCCAAATCCAGAAATTCCACTTGGGTTGGAAAGTAGACAGGCAGGATTCCACCAAGCTATCATGAGCTCAATTTGGAATTCGGGAAGGGCCTCAAATTCAGCTCCAAATTTGTGCTACGCATAGAGAATTAGGCGCGGCGCATAGAGGATTTTTGCCTATTTTTCACTGTTCAGCTCAGAAATTCACCCAGTTTTGACCAATTTGCTTTTTGATGTTACTCTTGATCTTTCATGATGTAATTTGATAACCATGATGTAATATTGGCACTTTTTTTACTTATTCTAGAGGATTCATTCACTAAAGAGTGAAAATTAAATGAACGAATCAGTTTCCTTTCATATAGGGGCAAGTTGTTTGATTTCCTAGATTTCAGTTCCTTGTTTAGAATTGGTTCAAACAACTCCTAGAATGATGATCTCGACCCCTAGAGGCTAGGGAATGAGTTAGGCTTGTCTATATCATGTAATTTCTTAGTCATTTTCAGGGTTGAATACTTGGCATTGCTTGGCACTCTATTCTACATTTCATTTCTGCAATTTTGGCAAAGGAAAGACCAGGGTTTTCCAGCACTTGTTGGGATCCATGTGGCTTTGTGTTTTGATGGTGTTTTTCTCTATGTATTTGTAAGTTCACTGATGTTTATGTGTATCATTTTCCCTTCTCTTGTCTTCTGCAATTAAACAAATGAGTGATTAAGGTAGAATTCATTAGACTGCTATGCTCTGCCTTGATATTTTGTTTAATTCTACATGTTTTCATCTGTTTGAGGAGGACTCTTGAGACTTTCTTGCCCTCCTTAGCCCCTCACCAGTCTGATCCATCCATTCATTCAATCCAAAGCATCAAAACTACTGCCTATCTTGCCCCTACCTGAACTCTGCAAAAATCTAGCCTCATCCCTGGACCCAAAATTTGCCTTTCCCTTTTTCCAACAAAACCCCCAAAAAACTCAAAACAAATCCTTGTACTTCATACCTAGCCTAAAATTAGTTTATATTTCAGTCATCTCAAGCCCCATAGATCATCTTTCACTGAGATTGACCCGGAGAGAGCCCTCTCATGTCCTCATAGGGCTAGCTACGAGGCTGAGCGTGGTTTGATGTGGACCTAGAACCTTGTCTTTTCAACCTGAGGCAAATCTAGGCTCTAACAAGTACTACTTAATGTCATAGTTTGTTCATTCGTATGTGAGACAATCTAACTGATGATGTTCGCACACGAGAAGGTGGGATACCTACATGTAACCTTGTATAGCCCTGACTTCTAGATGCTAAGATAAACCTGTTGGTCCTCTAAATCTTCCTCAAAGTCCTTTGCAAAAGTGTCTTTGATCTGTTTCCATGTCAGTGTTGTTCCCTTCTCTATAAATAGTTGAGTATCTGCATGCACTGGAAAATCAGCTGATTTCTTGTCAACTACTTCCCTAGTACTACTCTCGATGGTTTCCTTTAATGTAGCTCTCTTAAATGCCATGGTAATAGTGGCTTCTAGAGAGGTTCTCAACAAATCATGTACCGATGGGACAGAGAGGACACTCATGGCAAGAAAATGTTAGTTTAAAGCAAAATAACTTACAAGGCAAGTTCAAGTAGCAAATTAGGAACTATATGGGAAGGATTGTGCAATTTTTCTTGACGTGGGGACTGGTTTATTGTGGGAACTATGCACTTGTAGCCCCAGTAGCCAAGGTGGAAGCTTGTGCTTGAAATTGTGCAATGCACAGTTCAGCCTGGGTAGAGGCCTCGACAATGCGCAGTCTCAATGGCCAAGATGAGACGTTGGCTCCTGGAACTGTGCAGTGTGCAGTTGGAACCAACTTAGACTGCGTGTTGCACAATCCAGAGGCCAAGCTTGTCTCTTAAGCCTCCAGATTGCATAGTGCCAACTATGTAAAGTGAAATTTGGCCAAGGTGAAACCTAATCTACCCAAGGGAAGTGTGAAAAACAAGAAGATTAGAGAGATAATGTGAAGTTGAGTGCAGATCTGACTAAGTGTAGATGAATGCATGTGAATCAAGTGTAGAAATTGATCAAATGGAAGGAAAATGAAGTAAGTGAGGAGAGTCGCCGCAACGACGACCATTGGTGCAAAAATAGGAAAACTAATGCGACACTTGGGAAAGGAAATCTATAACTTGAAACAACATTTCTACAAGTTAAATCACTAGAAACCATGAAGATAAACAAGTGAAACAACACTCACACAATCCAAACAACAAAAAGCGATAGAAAAACCGACAAAAGATGACAAAAGAAAAACTCACACGAAAAAGCGACGATGATCACATCGAAGGTTCCTTAATATCCTCAGGAATGATAGAGCTCCAAGATCAAATGTGCAAATGAGATCTAGCAGTGTCAATTAAATA
Source organism: Pinus tabuliformis (assembly GCA_031772625.1). NCBI lineage: Eukaryota > Viridiplantae > Streptophyta > Pinopsida > Pinales > Pinaceae > Pinus > Pinus tabuliformis. Next base: position 1,617,468,348 of record CM062817.1, on the reverse strand, counting down.
TATTTTAGCAAATTAGTATTTATGACGTGCATGCCTAAAATCAAGGAAAAAGCGACACTTGGCGGAAGTTTATAAAACTAACACAAGTGCCTCCTTCAGGATACTAAAAATAGATCCTTATTTTTTAGGGATGATTTTTCTTTTTGATTTTTTCTCTGGAGAAACTTTTCATGCACACTCCCAGGAAAGATAGCACAGTTTTGGGGAACTGGGAAACTTTTTGACTTAGTGTACTTCGCAGTTTTTGAGCTCAACGAGGGTTACGCAATTTCTAGGCTTAATGTTGGGTTGCCTCCTTATGATTGTGCATTTTTTGAGCTCAAGGATCATTGGTAGTCAAGTCTTCATAATTCCCATCATCAAGGTTAGTTTCCCTCAGGGATTGGCACAGTTTCTGTGGGCAAGCCCATAATTGTTGTGGACCAAGTTAAGAGATCGGCTTGTGAGTTGGAAAATCAACTAAGCAAGAAAACACAAGCCAAAATGAAAATATAAGTCTCAGTTGAAGCACGAATACCTGGATCAGTGTGAGATGAGTTGTTGTGGTTAAGAAGGAAGGCTCCAAAATCGAAGCATAGGTAAAAAAATTAGGGTGGTTGTAGTCGTTACAACATTTTCGACACATTGGTAGAACTCCAGCTCTCTGTATGGAACTTGCCTCATGCAAAGCAAGTCTAACCCTTTCAGAAGTATTTTTTAGTTCTTTGATTATCATATCTTCTTCACTTAGCTTGAGTTAAAGATGTAGTCCCTACCATTCTCTTCATCGGAAACACACATACCAAGCCAAGTCAAACTGAGTTGTTTCGATTGGGGATGGGGACAATATATAGTTGCACAAGTAAAATAGATTGTCATATTTTTAGTTTCATCTCTAGTGTTGCTCTGCTACCATCAAGCCTGGACAATACCTTGGCGGAGTCACTTTAGGAACACAAGCATTGCTCCACTGCCAACAAGCCTAGACAATACCTCGACAGAGTTACTTGCTTCATCTCTTTACACGGGAAGTCTTTCTCTTCTTTCGCCCTTTATTTCATTTTTTATTTTTTCATTTGTTCAAAGAACTGTGCATATGCACTTATTTATTTCATGAGGCAGAAGAGGGATCCTGACTTATTGAGAGTAGAATAGGTTGTCCCTTCAGAGAAGGATATTTATATATACCTCTGACATACTTGTTAATTTTTTCCCCCTCTCCTTACTCTACTTGACTTAGTTGACAAGGGTTAACCGAAAATAGAAAATTGATTAGAGTAGGCGGTACTAGTTAAAAGTGCAAGCATCGTGATTTCACCATGACTCTCTCTGAAAGGAATGTATTTTCCATCAAGGTATCATCAACTAGAAGAAATGAAAGATTCACATAAAGAGATGGAATAGGAAGATAACTAACTATTGGTAGCAGTACAAGTTCCTCTTGAAATTCACCCTGCTTGTCTAAGAAGCCAAACACAGTTTCATGCAAAAACTAACCTACAGCTACAAATGAAAACAAACAAACAGAAAGAAGCGAAGAAAAGTAAAGAAAATCAAGGAAATAAACAAAAAAGGCAAAGAAATACTCCTACTACTAACCTAAGTAGAACATAAGCCAACTCATGTAAAGTGATACTTCCAATGCATCCATCGACGCATTGGTTGGCCCATGTAGGCGAGAACATGCATGTCAAAAAGAATATACAAGCAAACCAACAAACAAGAAAGATAAGACAATACAAACCAGAACATCTAAAGCTTGAATGAATCCGCAGAAAAGTAAAAATGAAAAGTGCATGAAAGGCACTCTGTGGATGTACCATGGTGTCCTAACACATTTTGAGTCAAAGACAAGCAGGTACACACTTTCGAACTTGAAAAATGAGCAAACATGAAGAAAGAAGAAAATTTTCGTTTTGCAACAGTGCTTGCTACGTACAACTCCTCCAATGATTGAGCAATAGGATCATGTGATACAGATGGAGGATGCAAAAATTGTAAGATAGATTGATTTTCAATGTGAACAATAGAGTGATGAGGAGCCTGGAAAGATTCAACATATTTCTGATCAGAAGTGGAACTGACCTCAAGGCTATGAGAACCTGACATAACCATCAGCTCGAGCTGAAGTGCCTCAACAGCTTGGGGAGGTTCCAATTCATCAGAAGATGGATCATCGAAGACCGGTGGCTTAGAAATATTGATAGTGGAAGAATCAAAATCATGATCGAATGAATGAATGAAAAGATCATGACAACCATGATCAGAAATTTCAATATCATGAACAAAGTCATCCTCATGATTTGATGAATCATAAATAGGGGATGATGGAAAACAAGAAATTTCACCCTCTATGCTCCCAGAAAGATAATATGAGAGATTGGGAGGATCAAGGGAGACAGATTTGTCCTCTCCAAATTCAAATGAAAAACTAGCATTCCACGTGTTCTGCGAATGATCAAAAGTAGTAACATCTGAAAATGAATTTTCACAAGATTGAATAGGAATGACATAATTGTGGAACATGTCAAGATAAAGCGGAAGAGGTGCAGACAGAAGGAGGTCATCCTTCACTGCAGATTCGTGTTCAGACTCCCACACGTGCTCATAAAAAAATGATATCGCAAGTTGGTTGTTCAACACCAACTCCATCCAGAACTTGATTCTCGTAAACATCACAAGAGAGATTCGAGATAGGTGAACACAACACACCCAAATCTAAAGGAGTAAGGGGGATGAAGGATGGAGGATGAGGAGATAGCATGTTGTCACAACCATCAGATTCACAGTCCAAATTTGCACTGAAATTCTGAGTAAGTCAGGTAGGAGGATATGATGGTAGATCAACAAGTGAATTCTCAACTTCTCCCACCTCGACGTGCAGAGCTAGGGCTATTTGATGAGAAGGTGATGGAGGGTTACTTGGAACAGAAACCTTATCCATCTCAAATTTAAAAGCTCTAACACTGAGGTATGTTGGGAGAGGTTCAAAAGATTCTAACTCGTGTGGATTTTCATAAATGTGAATAAGATATTGAAATCTTCCAGCCAAGAACTCCCAATCAACTTCATTTTCTGGAAATTCAAAGCAGTAATGAATAAAACAATCATGAAAATCCTGAAGAGATTCGTTAGGTGTTTTTTGCAATTTTAAAATTTTCTTATTAAGGGATTTATGATCATAGAGAATGAAAGTGCAGCATGATTCTACAACAAACTATTTGAAAGAGTGTATGGAGGTTGCGGGCAATGTGTAACACCATTGCTTTGCACGCCCTTCGGACATGAGAGAAAACAACCCACAGGCAACATCCTCAGACTGGATGTCATGCCTGTCGCAGAAACCAAGAAAAGAAATTGTGTGCCTAAGCAAGGTTATTCCACCCTCGCCATTGAACTTAAATTTGGACAAGTCATTTAAAATGCTCGCCGACACTTTCAAATTTGCAAAGTTAGAAAAACATGTTGAGGTTATGATTTGGTGAGAAGTCATCAAATGTGTGCATAAATTCAAAACATAATTCAAGGGCTCAGCTTCTCATCTTGCCTTCCTTCTAGCACGATAAATGTTAAGGGTGTTGGATGATCTAGACTTAAACAGGAACGCAATAAAATACAGAGATAACCATAAAGACAGATATGCAGCGGAAATAATACTTCATTTCATTAATGGAAAATAATGAAATATGCTTACAACCAAAAATGGAAATAAACCAACTAGGGCGATGGTAGCTTATCTCTGAGAAGAGATGTGTGGCTACCTGCCTCTGAACTGTCTTAGAATGAGGCTCAAAGGCCTATTTATTGTTGAGAAACAATGGAAAACCCTTCACATTCCAAAACCTAACCCTAGAAGATGAAACGCCAAATTGTGGGCCCCGTTTTTGGGTAAGTTGGTACATCAACTTCCCGGGGTCGCGAATTGGTCGTATTATCTCTATTTGATGTGCATGATAGCCCGTTAGAAAGATCTCTCCAAGGACTACGACGGAAAAGACGATTTTTAGATAGAAAAATCGTTGGCGGTAGATTTCCCAAAAAACGTCGTTTAGGGCCTCAAAACGGCTCCGGAAGTTTAGGACCCGAAAAACTGCTAAAAATAGTAAACTGTGCTATAATTAAGGAAACTGAAAAACTGAAAGAAGCACTAGAGGGGATCCAAGTGGAATTAGCGGGTAGCCACCAATATCCACCTGGATCATTCCTCCCCCCTTAGGAAGCAATGGTCCCCATTGCGTTGAGTTCCTCCATGAGATGAGGGAACTTCTGCTACACTTGGTCCCTGGTGAGCCACTTGCCCTGGTGAAGGAGTTGTCCTGCTTTGACAACTCGATACAGTTGGATATTCTGCTGGCGAGTGTGCCTGATCTGTGTGTCCATGATCCGATCAGTTGCAGCTTGTTCCATGCAAGCTGGATTTAACTCTCTGGGTGTGAGTTGTTCTGCAATGTCGGACGTGTCTAGTAATGGTGGAAAGTATGGCCGAAGGCGATCGACATTGAACACCGGGTGCAGGCCAAAGAATGGGGGAATGTTGAGCTCAAATGCATTGTCTCCCACGGCCTTGGTAATGGTGTAAGGGCCATATCGAAGTGGTCTGAGTTTCCGATAGGCTCCGGTAAGGCGTTCCTTTTGCAAATGCAACCAGACTTTGTCACCCACCTGAAACTTGTGTGGCACCCGATGTTGATCATGTCGTTGCTTGTACTTAGCATTTGATTTCTCCAGAATGTCATGGACCTGCTGGTGAATATGTTGGATGTGCTCAATGAAGTTGTTTGCCTTATCTGTTTCGAACTGGACATGAGCAGAATCTACATGAGTAGCTGCAAATGGCATGGCCACATCGATGGGACATAGTGGCTGGAATCCCAAGCCCACTTGAAAAGGGTTGTGGCCAGTCGAGCTATGGAGAGCCCGGTTGTAGCTATGCTGAACATAGGGGAGGCTCTCGTCCCATGTGCGTGGATGCTTTGAGTTGTACATGCGTAGAATGTGTACGATCATCCTGTTGACAACCTCTGTCTGGCCATTAGTTTGAGGATGGAAGGTTGTGGACTTAGTGAGTTTGGTGTCTAGCATCGACCAGAGACTGGACCAAAATGTACCAAGGAACCTGTTGTCCTGATTTGAGATGATAGACTGTGGAATCCCAAAGTGTACCCACACTCGTTCAAAGAAGAGTTTAGCAGTGGCTTCTGTTGTGATATTCTTCTTGCAGGCCGCCATAATGGCCATCTTTGAGAACCTGTCGACGACCACAAAAACGTAGTCATTTCCATGCCTAGTGGAAGGAAGGCCTGACATGTAATCCATGGAGATGGATTCCCAAGGCCGACTAGGGGTAGGCAGCGGGGTATAGAGGCCTTGCTTCTTGATGGTCGATTTGGTAATGGCGCAAGCAGTGCATGACCTGATGTACTTCTCGACATCCTGTCGAAGATTCGGCCAATAGAAATACTTCTACAGTACTGCCACCCTTTTTCGACCCCAAAATGCCCAACAGCCCGACTGTAGTGTGCTTCCCAAATCATCTTGGCACGCTCGCTTGAAGGAACACAAAGGTGACCTAGGTGGCATAACAGGCCGTCCTGGAGGTGAAAATCTGGAACATGCTGACCCTCCAAGAGGTTCTGGTATGTGTGGCCGAATTCCAGGTCGCTTTTGTAGAGTAGTGACCAATCAGAAGTCTCATGCCCACAAGAGTTTAGCATGGTGGTTAACGCCATGATCGGTGGTCGACTGAGGCAATCTGCAACATTATTAGTGTTGCCCTTCTTATACTTGATATTCAAATGGAACTGTTGCAGGTATGTGGACCACTTCTGATGGCAATCATTCTGTAATTTCCCTTGGGTCTGTATGAACTGCAAGGGTTGGTGGTCTGTGTGGATGACCGTTTCCTTCCCCAAAATGTAATGCTTCCATTGTCAACAGGCATGCACAATGGAATACATCTCTTTATCATAAGTAGGATACTTCCAGACTGTGTCTGAAAGTGTTTCACTGTGATATGCCACTGGATTCCCGTGTTGAGTAAGGACTGCCCCAATAGCATAGTCAGAGGCATCTGTCTCGACCTCAAATGGTTGTTGTAAATCTGGTAACGCGAGCACTGGTGCCGTGCAGAGGCGATCTTTCAACTCTATGAATGCCTTCTGTTGAGATTCAGACCAAAAGAATTTTGCCTTCGCTCCTCCCTTGGTGACTTGACTCAAAGGCCAAGTGATATGAGAAAACCCCAACACGAACCTGCGGTAGAAGTTGGCAAGACCTAGAAAGTTGCGGAGCTCTGTAAGAGTGGTTGGAGATGGCCAATCCCAAATGACATTGATCTTGGCTGGATCCACATGCACCCCCTGTTCATCAATAATGTATCCCAGATACTGAACCTGGGTCATGCCAAAAGTGCATTTCTCCAAATTGGCACATAGCTTGTGTTGCCGCAGTGTTTGGAGAACCTGTCAGATGTGGTGGAGGTGCTCTTCCCAACTCTAGTTGAAGATCAGAATGTCATCCAAGTATACCACTACAAATGAGTTGGTGAATGGCTGGAAGATGTCATCCATTAGCCTCATGAAAGTTGCAGGAGCATTTGAAAAGGCCCTCCTTGGCTTTGAAGGCAGTCTTCCACACATCAGAGGGTTCGATTGGTACCTGGTGATATCCTGACTTCAGATCAATCTTGCTGAAATATTTTTCCCCCTTTAGTTGGTCCAGGAGGTCATCAATCTGTGGGATCGGGTACCTATTACGGACAGTGATCTTGTTCAGCGCCCGATAGTCAATACAGAGTCTCCAAGTCCCATCCTTCTTCTATACCAACACAATTGGGCTCCCGCAAGGCGATGAACTCGGACGAATGTGGCCTTTCTGCAGCAGCTCCTGAATCTGCCTCTTGATTTCATCATTCTCCATAACGAAGTGCCAATAAATTGGTCCATTGGGTAGCGATGCACCTGGGGTCAGATCGATGGAGTGCTTGACCTGACAGTGCAGAGGAACCCCTACGGGGGAGGTGAAGATGTCCTCGTACTCCTCCACGACCTTGTCCATCTGTAGTTGTCGTGCAGAGGGGCCCTGTCTGGAGGTTGTGGCCACTGTCTTCTTCTTTCCTTTAGGGCGTATCATCAGGAAAACAAATTTTCTAGTTTTGGAAATGAGCTTACTACATTGTTTTACAGTAATCAAAGAGATGGCAGCAGGAGGTGCTACCTCTGGTATCCTGTACAACTGATTTCCCAAGGTAATAATAACAGCACGGGGCCTTGATTCATACATAGCATGTCGCTTCCACAAGTATGGTTGTCCTAATAATACATCACAAACTTCAAGCGGAGCAAGGTCACACAATACCTCATCTGTGAAGGGCTTGATGTTGTATGGAAGGCGACACTGTTGGCTCACGCGAAGATCTCGTCCTTGGTGCAGCCACCCGATGGTGTACGGTTGTGGATGTGTTGTGGTTGGTAAGCCCAACCGCTTCACGACCTCTGCCGAAATGAGGTTCTTTTGGCTCCCGCTATCGACAATGAACTGTAGCGGGGAGCCCCTTACCCACATCTAGGAGTGGAAGAGATGCTCCTCCTCCTCTAGATCTTCGGGTTCATTTTTCTGGATCTTGGCAGTAGCAACAGTGGCGTTGGGATCTGCATCAATGATTTGCTTCACTTTATCATTCCCCTTGTCGGGTTCTGACTCAGAGTCGGAACATGCATCTGATTTTGAAACCTTTAGCTCAGCCACCAGTGACTGCTTGGCCTGACACTCACTTGTGTTATGAGTGGAGCTCTTATGGAACTCACACCATTTTCCCGTGTCCTTTTTCAGCTTTGTGGCATTGTTCTTTGCTTGTAGCTTTGTTGGGTTGTCTTGGGCTGCCCCGCCTTGGCTTTGTCCTTTGTTCTGTGGTTTAGGGGCACCTTTCCCTTGCTTTGGATTCGCAGATCCAAAGTCTCGCTTCTTTTGTTTAAACTTCTGCTCAATCTTGACGGCATATCAGTATGCTATACTGAGCAATGAGATGTTCAGGAATTCCATTTCTTCCTAGATGTACTTGTGCAGGCAGCCGCGGTATTTGAGTATCAAACGCTGCTCTGAATCCTTGATACCCAACTTCGTGCGAAGGGTATGGAAAAGATTGGTGAACTCCGTCACATCTTGATCCCTTCCTTGCCGCAGCGTGGTCCACTTTATGTATTCGTCCTCATAGCTTCCAACAGGGTAGTATTGCTCCTTAATGGCATCCCAGAATGAATTCTAGGTGGGTGCGGCTGAAAATAGCGAACCTGTAATTTCATCCTTCTGCTCGCAGTAGGTTTCCCACTAGTCCTTGACGTGGGGGGCTGCTTTGAGAAGAGCGAAAACAATCTTTTCCTGACTCAAAAATTCATGAACAGAAAAATAACCCTCTAGCAGATTTAACCATTTATCTACGACATCTGCGTCTATCTGACCCTTGAATATGGGGATTTCAAAATTAACTTGTACCTTAAAGGGCGTGGCGTTTCCAGAGTAGCTGCTGGAAGCTGATGCGTCACTTTTGGGTAGCCGCTGAAGGATTTGGGCAAAGTTGTCCATCATCGCGTTCCGTTGTCGCTCGAGGGCTTCTTCGAGCAAGATTTTGATAGGATCTCCTGCTCCCTCGTCTTTCTTCTCATCCGCCATGGGAGGCCGTCGGGATTTGCGAGGCTGGTCTTGCAAAGGTTCGACCAGCTCAAGCCCTAACTCCTTATATCCTGACCTCGTTGGGGACATGCAAAGAAAAACAGAGAAAAAGCAGACCGCTCTGATACCACTGATCTAGACTTAAACAGGAACGCAATAAAATACAGAGATAACCATAAAGACAGATATGCAGCGGAAATAATACTTCATTTCATTAATGGAAAATACTGAAATATGCTTACAACCAGAAATGGAAATAAACCAGCTAGGGCGATGGTAGCTTATCTCTGAGAAGAGATGTGTGGCTACCTGCCTCTGAACTGTCTTAGAATGAGGCTCGAAGGCCTATTTATTGTTGAGAAACAATGGAAAACCCTTCACATTCCAAAACCTAACACTAGAAGATGAAACGCCAAATTGTGGGCCCCGTTTTTGGGTAAGTTGGTACATCAACTTCTGGGGATCGCAAATTGGTCGTATTATCTCCGTTTGACGCACATGATAGCCCATTGGAAAGATCTCTCCAAGGACTACAACAGAAAAGATGATTTTTAGTTAGAAAAATTGTTGGCGGTAGATTTCCCAAAAAACGTCGTTTAGGGCCTCAAAACGGCTCCGGAAGTTTAAGACTCGAAAAACTGCTAAAAATAGTAAACTGTGCTATAATTAAGGAAACTGAAAAAACTGAAAGAAGCACTAGAGGGGATCCAAGTGGAATTAGCGGGTGGCCACCAATATCCACCTGGATCATTGGACCTGCCAACATTCAAGGGATCTCCCTGATATGAAGTCCCAACTAGACCTCACATTGTTTGGAGTAGGAGTCCCAATAGTGGGTGGTAATGTAATGCCTTGATCGTGGAAACGTGTGGAAGAAAGTATGATAACTTTAGGTAAGAGAAAGTGTGTGACCCTGTGGAGATTCAAGTGCAATGCATGAAGGTTCCAATCACACGAAGGGAAAAGGAAGTGTTTCCCTCTGAAGCTTGTAATAGTAAGCAGCTTTAAAGGAACACACGAGCAAAATGACATCACAAGCTAAGATGCGGAATAGTCCACAAGTTAAAGTGATGAGTTAATCCAACAACATGCATTCAACAAGATTTGTACAAATGCAAACAAAATAGTTCATAAGCATATGTGTAAGTTAAATAACATACATTTCCAATATAACAAGAATAGTCCTACTATATTAACAACATATGCATAAAAGCATGTTGGATATGATTTTATTATTGTAAGTGAAAGTTCCATCCATACATGCACCATTGACGACCACTGGCCCCGATAGTGGAACATTATAGTCAAGAACACTTGCTCCTCCGAATAAGTATACTCGCTCTACGCTATGGATAAGCCAAGGCTCTTCAAAATACTCTTAATCTCTTTTTAGTCCTAAACCTAGAAAAAAACTTGGCTCCCAAAATCCCATTACATGAGTTATGAGATTCTATTTATAACAAGAGAGAGTGACTCTTCAACTCCCCTTTGTGACCTTTGGACTACCCTCATCATTCTTCAACTTCTTCACAAAATGACACATTACATTACATGGTGACTTTTCATATTCCAATATTGACACTTGGAATTTCACTTACAACATAATTACAAATAATATTACATTTTCCACTTGTACCCATATAAGACAAAATAGGGTAGGGACAGCCTAACAAGACACAACACTATAATAATGGATTTTGGGGGAAGTCCAGCTCAGCAACCTCCACTTGCTACTTCTCCTTCACATATTAGTGCCAAGCATGATATTGTGTGATGGTGTCCCCAAATTGCTTAACGGTGTCTTACTGGAAGCGGACTCTTGCCTCCATGGCATCATGGTACACTGCCTTAGAACCTGTGTCCAACTCATTCTGAAGCATGAGCATAATTATTTTGAATTTGGCAGAGCCACCAATGAACTTCTACATGTTGTGTATGCTCAGCTCCAAGTCTTCCCTAGTGGCATCATGTCTTAGTTTCTCCAAGTACTCTTTGACCTCCTACCAAACTTGGTTCTTGGGTTTAGCTTTGGTGAGGGAATCGATTGATGGGATTTGATGTGTTCTCACCAATACATCCAAATTATTGCACAATCGTACATATGATGCTTGTGTACTATAAATGAATGAGGCAAGATGCTTGTTATTCTGAATCAACATTTGAACCTTCGCTTTCTCTAGTTCTACCTATGGCTTCATTTTCTTCACTAAGTCAAGAGGAGCCCCTTTTTACTACATTATCCACTCTCGTACATAGGTGATAGCAACATGTATGGTTTTTATAGTTTTAACAAACTCTTTTCTGTACTGTTGTAGGCCATGAAAATGGACAAATACTTTATGCATGGTGACAAATTTTTCATAGAGCTTCTGCATGGTTTCTCCAAGTGTTGATACTTCAGCAAGTATCGTTGCTCTCATCTCCCCTAATGCGGAAACTGCATTTTGTGCTGCTGCTCGGAGTTGTTCTGCCTCTTTCCTGTCATGCTACAAGTTATGTGCTAGTTTCTCATTCTCAGACATCAAATACTCAACATTTTATCTTGTTGCTCCTACATAGGCCAAATTGGCTTCAACAATGAAAATTGGATGCTTCTTGGTATCTGACACTATAACCCTTTCCTTGATGAATGCAAGTGATGTGTGATCATCCGAAAATTGATTCCTCCGCGCTTGTACAATCCTCTTCTGAAACTCATCGAATGATAGATTTTACACATCCATGATTGGATCATCATCAAGGAGAACAACACCTCCTTGCTCGCTCGGGGCTGCTTCTGTTGTTGGAGGTGGTGGATACTAAGGGATGACCTATGGTGTTGTTGGCATCAGGTCAACATCTTCACGTTGTGCCTCCTGTTCCAACTCCATGTTTGTTACTTCAATCAATTTCTCAATCTATCGAGCAAGCTCTTGATCCTGCATCTGTTCACCTTCCTCCTCAGTTGTTGGTTGCTCAAGCTCTTCAACCTGTATCGATGTTGTTTCCTCTGTCATCGCACCTTGCCTGTTATGAAACCAGCTCAAGAAAAGATAGATCAACGCCTTAGAATTCAGCCTCTTCGAGGGGGCAACCTCCTTTACATTACATAAATGAACAATTCTTGGATTATACAAATGAAAAGACCTCCTTTCTATATATAGGAGTCTAAGGGGTCATAACATAATCAGAGCCCACATAACAATAATAATGTAAGGGCACAATAATAACAATAGTGGGCTTCTATGTGGCACAATAGTAACAATATGGGCACTACATGGGTACATCAATATAATAAGTGGGTTGTACTAATATAGTATAGGGGCCTAACATTGCCTTTGTTCTTCTTCCTACTTTTTCTTTTATTCTCATTCCCTCCTTAACTCCTATTCTTCCTTCATATTCTTCTTTGTCTCCTACAGCTTCAGTTCTGCTTCCTACAACCTCTATTTTTCTCTCTTCATCCGCTCTGCTCCCTGCATCATTTTCTTCCTCTTTGTTTCTACTTCCAAAGATGCCTTCACAATAAGAGGATTTTCTTTCATTTTGCAGCTTTTCTCTCCCTCTAGATTGTCAGCAATCTTCCTCTTTCCCTTGTCCTGCATGGGATTTCTGCCTTATGTTATTGTTGCTTCCGGAGTTGTTGTTGTCTATGGAACAGCCTTTGAAGTCCGTAATATACTGAATGGCTCATTGAGCCCGGAGGCATTGTAGCAGTACCTCTAAGGACCTTCCTCTAGCTAATGAAATGCGTCGCTGATCCACAAAAAGTAAACTCTCGTAAAGTGGTCCTTGAAAATACTGTGGGTATCGTACTGATTAAATTCCTTAGTGCTGAATTCAAATCTCACTATTTCCTTAGCCTTGGCATATGCAACTTTCAAGCTCATTATCTTCTCTAATTTGATCTGCAAAGGAAGAGTGAGGCATGGTGCTTTCTTCTTCCTATGCAGTGTTGTTGACAACCATGTGGCGATATGGTATGATAATTCTTACATGATCAATTTTTCAGTGGCATACCTTGATAATACATGCAGAGGCTTCTCTCCTCCAAACACTCTAATGCAGGTGCCGCCTGGTGAGGCATACCAATCTACAATGTCTACTATCACCTCCATTGCTTCTCGAGACATGTAATGTGGATCTTGTTCAAATATAAGCGTGTATATCATGATGATAAAGTGGTCAGTTAGTCGTACCATTAGTACTCGATAATTGCATTTTGAAAGCAACTTGCAATAGATGTTCACAGCATTCTCTCATGGTGTCCATGTCTAGTTCATGCTAGGGAATTGTTGTTGCGCACAAATTGCATCCAGTAAGTATGCAGACATATAGAACCTTTCTCACTCATCCTTGGGCAGATTCTGAGCCTGTGCTACATGGGCCTTCAATTATTGAGCCAATAGATCCGACCAGTTGAATGGCCTCCCATAATTAACCAATTGATCCAGTAAGACTTCCCACCCTTCAGGAAAGGTTTATGTGCTCTCTTGACCATGTATTCTGCAAGTGAAGATAATCAAGAGTTGGTAAGCCTTCCCGAGGGACTTTGTCTTGTACACATGGGTGGGTGTCTGTCAAAACTTTGATGGCTCTTTCACCCAGCGCTTGACAATGTCTCTTGTGTTCACGTAGTTATGGGTGGCATAGAAGAGTGATTCCATGCACTTTACTAGCTCATAAATGTGATACATCTATTGAAATTCTTCTGCCCTAAAGTTGGAAAACTTCTACCCATTGTCATTGCTCAATGTCATAGTTTGTTCATCCATATGTGAGACAATCCAGCTGATGATGTCCGCACACAGGAAGGTGGGATACCTGCATGCAACCTTGTATAGCCCTGACTGTCGGATGCTAAGATAAACATGTCGGTCCTCTAAATCTGCCTCAAAGTCCTTTGCAAAAGTGTCTTTGATCTGTTTCCATGTCAGTGTTGTTCCCTTCTCTATAAACAACTAAGTATCTACATACACTGGTAAATCAACTGATGTTTGCTCAACTACTTCCCTAGTACTTCTCTCGGTGGTTTCCTTTGATGCAACTCTCTTAGATGCCATGGTAACAGTGACTGTTGGAGAGGTGCTCAACAATTGTTGTACCTGTGGGACAGAGAGGACACTCATGGCAAGCAAATGTTAGTTTAAATGTTTCCTGTGGGAACTGTGCACTGCGCAGTTTCAATAGCCAAGGTGGAAGCTTGTTGTTTGGAACTGCGCAATGCACAGTTCAACCTGGGCAGAGGCTTGGGAGAGACTGTGCATTGCACAGTCTTAGTGTTCAAGTTGAGAGGTTGGCTCCTAGAACTCCGCAGTTGGAGCCAGCTTAGATTGTGCACTGTGCAATTCCAAAGGCAAGCTTGTGGTTTGAGCCTCCATATTGTGCAGTGCCAACTGTGCAAAGTGAAATCTAGCCAAGGGAAACCCAGATCTTCCCAAGGGAAGCGTGGAAAACAAGTAGACTTGAGAGATAAAGTGAAGTTGAGTGCATATATGAGTAAGTGTAGATGAATGCATCTGAATCAAGTGCAAAAATTGATCAAACAAAAGGAAAATGAAGTAAGTGAAGAGAGTCATCGCAACTTCAACCATTGGTGCAAAAATAGGAAAACTAATGCGACACTTGGGAAAGGAAAACTATAAATTGAAACAACACTTCTATAAGTTAAAACAAGTTAAAATGCCAGCAACCATTAAGAGAGACAAGTGAAACAATATTCACACAAGCCAAACAACAAAAAGCGACAGAAAAAGCGGCAAAAGATAACAAAAGCAAAACTCGCTCAGAAAAGTGATGACGATCGTACAGAAGGTTCCTTGATCTCCTCAAGAAAGTTGTATCTCCGAGATCTATCTAGAAATGAGCTCTAAAAATGTTGACTAAATATATTTGGAAAAATTAGGGTTTACGACTCACATGCCTAAAATCAAGGAAAAAATGACACTTGGTTGAAGTTTCTAAAAATAGCCCAGGTGCCTCCTTCGGGATACTAAAAATAAATCCCTATTTTTTGGGATGTTTTTTTCCTTTTTCTTTTTGTTCTTTTTCTAGAGAAACTTTCCATGCACACTACCAAGAAAGACAACGTAGTTCTGGGGAACTGGGCAACTTTTCGGCTCAGTGTACCACACAACTTTTGAGCTCGGTGAGGGTTGCACAATTTCTAGGCTCAGTGTTGGGTTTCCTCCTCATGACTGCACATCTTTTGAGCTCAAGGCTCACTGGCAGTCAAGACTATGCAATTCCCATCATCAAATTTGGTTTCCCTCAAGGATTACAAACTTTCTGGAGGCAAGCCCATAACTGTTGTGGGACCAAGTTAGGAGATCATCTTGTGAGTTGGAAAATAAACTAATCAAGCAAACACAAGCCAAAATTAAAATATTAGTCTTAGTCAAGGCACGAATACCTGGATCAGTGCGAGATGAGTTATTGTGGTTAAGAATGAACGCTCCAAAAACGAAGCATAGGAAAAAATTTGGAGGGTGGTTGTAGCACACACACACATATTATAGATGGTTTAAAATTGTTTTAAATAATATATGGGTGGTGGTTTGTTATATGGTTATACCCATATAAAACCATAAAAAGTCAAAAAATCAAACGTAACCACATTCTTCAATTAATTAAATGGCAATGGACTTGGGTATTGAAAAATGTTTGGGTTAATTTTTATGTATGAGAATTTGAAATATGGTTATAACCATTTGAGTTTATAAAAATACCATATGCTTTGTGATGTAAAGGAGGGAAGTCCCACTGGTTTGACCCTAAGACTCCTCCAACGAATTACCATAATTTAATTTTGTCATGCCATCCATGTTGGCTTTGTAAATGATGCACCCTATATTACTTAAGCATGTTATTTGCCATGGATGAGCCAAGAAATGAGAGGAACCATGAGTGGGAAGTGGCAAAACCAAACACGGGCAGGGCATGAATTTCAAGACAAGAATATTCCATGAGAATATTATAAAGAATATTCCCTATACAAAATTATTGAGGAATCTTGGAGATTCCCTTGGAGCCAATTTTTTACGATATCATAATTCTGTCGATTTTACACTCAAATGAATTAGTTTTTTTCCATGAGCTTGATGGCACAGTCCATTTCTTCATCTGAGCAGCATATTTTTTCCTATGTTCAAAAGAGAATCTTGTGAGGAATCTAAAAGATTCTCGGGGAGCCTATATTTTACCGAGACATAAAGGGGTCGAGTTTATAGTCAAACTTCATGGTTTTCACAAGGAACATGATGGTGCATGTTGTTTCTTCATCTGAGTAGCTGATTTTCAGGTCATCCTCAAGCTTGGAGGTATAAGGTGTATTTTCACCATGTTTTCATTTTATTTTGTTAAAATAATGATTTTAATTTTAGAACCATGTATGCCACTTTATGTGAGAGATTGTTATTTTTCCATGTTGAAGGAGAGTTTTATGAGTGAGAGTTCTTATAGAAGAACGTCTCCTAAGAGAGACATGCCACTATAGTTTGTTAAAAATATGAAATTGCGTTCAAATTCCACTTTGGACTACTCAATTTATGGAGATGATGATTTCATTGAGTTTCTCTTTTCGAGAGGACCAAAATCGACCTAAATATCACCTCATTTGGATAAGTAGAAGTTGAGTTATGAATTATTTTATTCACACATATATTTTGGATCAAATCAGCCCTATGCACATGTACCAATGGATAGGTCAAGTGGAATAAGTAGAAGAGACCTCAAGCTCATTTGGACACATTTATCAAGCTCTCTTCTCCTCTTCTATTTTGTCTTGGCTCGCACAGGTCTGACAGAGGAAGCTTTCACAAGGGTCTGAAGCTACAGGATGAAGCTCACACAAGGGTCTGAAGCTACAGGATGAATCTCGTGCAAGGGTCTAAAGCTATAGGATGAATCTCGCACTGAACTAGGGTTTTTTGATCCCTGGTCACTGACACATATATGAGCATTCTAATCCCTAGACGTTGGCATAGAGGTGGTCATGATAACGTCCAGGGACCCTTGGATGCTAGCACAGAGTCTTCATGAGAGCGACTAGGAGTCTGGGTCAATTTGGTCCTCAGTCGCCCGCACATAATGGTATGGGAGCGACCGAGCTACCATAGTCGTTGTCATATAGTTCACAGAGATCATCTAGTCTTGTCATAGTCACTCACACATCTCCTCCTCCCTGCATCCGGGACTCCAATATGATATTTTAGTATTTTGAAGATTTCACTCAGTGACAGAAGTGTTCGGCAGCAAGCTACAGGTAGTGACAGTACATTACAGTTATCTGAATCAAAGATTTGATGTTTAGATGAATTTCATGGATATTCTAGTTATTGTAAAGATATGGATCATTGTACTCACTTTTTCTGAATCATTTAATGACAATATATTAGAAGAATATTTGCAAGGGTTTCCCCATAGTGGGTTTTTTCCTAGTCTCCGACCAATCCTATTGTCTCTATGTGTGAATGCTTTTATTCTCTTGTTCCTTTTTGTTCCCTTGCATTGATGATGATGTTATTGTTATTTCTACATAGTTTCATATGCTAATGAATAATGATGTAAATATGAACAATATTATGATGCTATGGGGCGAACTTAATGTATTAATGAAGGAATGAAATTATCAAAGCAAAGAACAATGTAGCCTTACAAAAAATTAACGTGGTATCAGAGTTGGGCTAAAGAAAAACCATGGAGATCACCCCCATGGAGTCTCTTTGGATGGAAGCAAGAAGAGGATGGTGGAGACCTAAAATAATCCTAGGGTATGAAGGAAACCCTCAGTAGCTAATGCATAAGGACTTGATGGTTAGGGTTTGAGAGAAACCCTGGTTTATGGCAAAGACTTGAGATTTGATGTATGAAACTCTAGCATGGTCTATGTGAAGATGCTCAAGAACTTGGGACAGATTTGATGAAGCCCTAGATGACCTGGTTTTTGATAAATTTTATTGAAGGAAACATTCTTATGTGTACTATGGATAGTGATTACTCTTGAAGGTTGGTTCCAGAGGGAGAGCATAACCTATCATTGAAGATAAGTACTTCTTGACTTATGATGTTTCTTTATGTCTTTACTCTTGTTTAGACTTATGGATCTTATTATTATGATTATTTTTTTGATCATTGCTTATACTTCCTGCATGTATATTTGAGTATATGGATGTATCTAACCTCCTTGATGAGATGTGATAAGTGGATCCCTCTTAAGGATCATTTGAGATGCAGGAAAGAAAAGCTAGATATGGAAAGAGGTAAAGAGGCACTTGATGAAAAGGTGACAAGCACTACAAGCTGCCTATGAGAAGGTGCACATGTATTTGAACACTACAAGGTATGAAAGGTATATTGCTTCAATGTTATGTTTCAGCTACAACATTGGATGACTAGGTAAGCCTTATGGTATGTTGAGAATGTCTCCTTCGCAAATGGCTCATGCTTTCATATGAAAGAGATTTGGATTTATGTTTCCTATGATGAAATGGTGCACCTGGTATTGAATATTTTGATATTCTTGATTCTATGAGGTTACTTATTATTGATCTTGGATATAGTGGCATAACTTGATGTTTGGCTAACATCTATTGTTCTTGGAGATCTTGATTCTGTGAAGAAGGCTAGTACCTTGACTCTAATGATACCCTTGACACTTGAAATGCATAAGGCATGATGGATCTCTTATAGAAGGTTACCTCATTGGTACTCATAATGCCTATGATAAGTATGATGAAAGTAGGTTGACACTCGTGTTGTTTTGGTAAAGTTTTATTGAATGACCTAGATTGGTCCTATGGTAACCTTGATGATAGAACTATGAGATTGATACTCTATATCTCTTATTAACCATGGTCATGTCTTTGATAATAATTATGCCATATATTAAAATTGAATGCCCTAAACTTGATGGATTGACTTGATAGAAGTGATATTGTGTTCATAATCTTTGAATTATTTTGTCACACCTGTCCACTGTCTCTATCATACGAATCTAACCTTTGATGAAAGATTGATGTCATGATATAATGTAGTAGTTGATGTGAGCATGTTATTACCATGAGGGATATATGTTTGATTCTATGATCTAACATATCTGTTGTTGCATGACTCTAGTAAAGACAAGTTGATGACATGAAAGAAGACAAATAAAGTAAATTCTCAGTCAGAGGGAAAATCTCTTCTCAATATTATTACTCTTATTACTATTAGAATTTTGTATATGATTTGTGTGCATCTAACATTATTGATCTGCAGCAAGATCTCAGATCTTAAGCTTGTACAAGAATTAGGGTTTTTCTTCGAACATATGCATAGAACTGGTAATAGTTGTCCCTAGACGCACGCATGCTAAGGCCCAGGTAGCGTCCAGGTAGCTAAAGTCGCTCCCATGCTAACCTGAAGGGAGCGTCCAGGGGTTTGACTACAGTTGACCATCATCTGAAGATTTCTGAAGTTATTTGAACTCTGAATCAAGATGTTCACCTAGAGGATGTTAGTTCCACAAATAAGTAGCAGATATCTGAAAGATTTGAAAACAGGGAAGTTTAAATGTTTGCAGGTGACCATGACATACATATAGATATGTCATTACATTTGAAGTTTGTGCTACAAGAGTTTGAGATGATTTGGTTGATTGATATATATGAGTTGTATGATATTTGATGATGACCTAGATCTCTGACTCAATGATTGAGATATGTCTTGGACTATAGATTTTACTATGATAGCAAACTTGGATATTGACATGATGTCTAATGTTTTGACTTGACGACTGATGATTTTCCTTGATGACAATGATATATGAGCATAGTGACTTCTAATGACTTATATTATGTGAATGACTTGATTGATATTGTATGGTTGATGACAACCTGTTGGCATGATAATAGATGATGTCATGACTTGATGAAAGCCCTACCTGTCATCTGGTTCAAAGAATTGACATTGAGATATTGATGACATTTGATATTAGTATCAATTTGGCTTCTAAACTTTGATGTGTTGATTTAGTTGATTTGATTAAGGATTTATGAAAGTCTGATGGTTTGGTAAAGTGTTATGGTTTCAGTGAGCATTGCATGAAGAAAGCTCCCTCGATCGATATATGTCTGCATTGACAGTTATCTAATGAAGCCAGGATGATTTGTTGACTTAAGCCTTTACCTCATAAGTTTTCTAAGGTATGAATTTGATTTTGATTTTGGTTTTTATATACTGACGATCCAATATTGTCAAGTAAAGAACCTCTGATGATATAAGTAAGAGGGAGATGGATTTTGAAGCTCATAATAATGTATCATGGCATGATGAATCGATTTCTGAAGTTGGGAAAAGGTAATCTATAATGTGAAACTATTAAATAAGCATATAGAAGTGGACATGCAAATCATTGGACACTCTAATTTGAAGTTAAATATGTTGTTCAATTTGAAATGGCATCCGATAGTTGATTGAAGAATTGATATTCCATTTTGAACATCCATTTGTATATACATATGATGTGCATAGAACCTAAATACGTTCATGATTAAGCCGCTTCATACACATTGCCACCAAGAATCCTTCGAGATGTTTGCAATGATGTGATCTATTATTGGTTTGAGATATCCTTACGATATATGATTGTATGGAAATGCTGATGTTGATTATTGATTAGCACATATGAGTGTTGACCTAGCATGAGATATGACATGATGAGAGGTTCGTGACACAACCGAGGTTGTGTATGATGTTGCTAGAATGACTATCTATGAGCAGCTTGAAGTAACTCCTTAGAGAGTTGTATGAGAATGATCTAGTTATGACATGGATACATCACAATAATAAAAAGTAGGATCTAATTGGCAGAGAATCCCATATTTATATAGTTGGGATTGTGATACTATCATATATTGAGACAGTGCAGTTGTACGAGACAAGCTTAGGCTTGTGGTTGGCACCTCCTTGAGAGAGAGGATGATTATGGTATCCTTTTGTGATTTATATGACTATTTATTCTCTAAAATGATTTGATTTGATGTCATGTATAAACAGGAGACAACTTTTACTAATAGATGGTGATTACTTGATACAAGCACAATGATATGAGTATGATGAGAGAAGCATTGATCAAGGACACTGAGGCATACACTTCCCCCTTGTTTGAGCTCCCAAGATATGGAATTCAGATAGAGGGCTCCTTGGTTTGAGGTAACTTTGGACAATAGGGCATTACCCCTATCTGTTACCCATAGGGTTGGAGTAGTAGCTCACCCTATCTTGGTCGTTGTCGAGCATACCCCAGTTGGAATCATACCCACAAGATGGGCTTGTTGGGATTAGCCCTCTCCATCTAGCCAATGGTTGAGGAGGCTCGGGGAAGTGAGATCCTTACCTTTGTTAAGTCGGGTATCTCACCCAAGATAGGATTATGATGCAAGTGTTCTACCACTTGACTATTCAAGGTCATTGATGGGAAGGTCAGTAGGAAATAAGATGGGTTGAGCAGTAGCTCCCCTATATCACCTATTACTCGATATAGGTTCGTAGTAGTAGCTCCCCGATGTGGTTCCAATGTGCTCCCTAATGATATGCTCCCCGATGATGATGTGGGTCGTAAATCTGACTCCCCACCGATATTTCTGGGTAGTAGCCAATGACATTTCTAGGTAGTAACCTGATGACATATTTCTGGGTAGTAGTCCGATGACATTTCCAGGTAGTAGACTGATGACATATTTCTGGGTAGTAGCCTGATGACGTTTCCAGGTATTATCCTGATGACACATTTATGGGTAGTAGCCCATTGACATATTTTTGGGTAGTAGCCCATTGTCACATATTTCCGGGTAGTAGCCCATTGACATATATTTTGGGTAGTAGCCTGCCGACTTATATTCTGGGTTGTAGCCCGATGAATAGAGGGTGGTAGCTTATGCTCCCCTCCAGTGGAAAATTATTCTTCTTATAGATTCAAGAATATTTTCCATATGAGTAGGAACAATTGAGAGATAAGAAGGAATCAGCAAGAGATGTACATTGATGATCCGAGATGATGAGATACTTGAGATGGGATGTATGTCATGTTAATCGATGGTCGGATATTGGCAGGTAGAATTCTCCCTAGTTGAGAGGGAGTATTAAAAATATGCAATTGCAATCAAATTCCACTTTAGAATACTCAATTTATGGAGATGATGATTTCATTGAAATCATCTTTTCAAGAGGACCAAAATCGACCTAAATATCACCTCATTTGGACAAGCGAAAGTTGGGTTATGAATTATTTTATTTATACATATATTATGGATAAGGTCGGCCCTATGCACATGTACCAATGGATAGGTCAAGTGGACCCTCATCGAAGCTTAAAAATAGAAGATACCTCAAGCTCACTTGGACACATTGATCAAGCTCTCTTCTCCTCTTCTATTTTTTCTTGGCTCGCACTGGTCTGATAGAGGAAGCTCACACAAGGGTCCAAAGCTACAGGATGAAGCTCACATTGAACTAGGGTTTTCTGATCCCTGGTTGCTGGCACAAATCTGAGTATTCTAGTCCTTGGACGTTGGCACAGAGTGGTCATGACAACGTCCAGGGACCTTTGGATGTTGGCACAGAGTGGTCATGATAACGTCTAGGGACCCTTGGACGCTGGCACAAAGTCTTCATGAGAGCGACCGAGAGTCTGGGTCAGTTTGGTCCCCTAGTCATCCGCGCAGAATGGTATGGGAGCGACTAAGCTGCCATATTCGTTGTCGTACAATTCACAGAGAGCATTCAAGTCTGTTATAGTCTCTTGCACAACTCCTCCTCCTTGCATCCAGGATTCCAAGATGATATTTCAGTATTCTAAATATCTTTCTCAGTGACAAAAGCATTCAATAGCAGGCTACATGAAGTGACAGTACATTACAATTATCTGAATCAGAGTTTTGATGTTTAGATGCATTTCATGGATATTCTAGTTATTGTGAAGATATGGATCATTATACTCTCTTTTGTTGAATCATTTTATGACAATCTATTAGAAGAATATTTGCAAGGGTTTTCCCCATAGTGGATTTTTCCCTGGTCTCCGACCAATCCGGGTGTCTCTATGTGTGCATGTTTTACTTCTCTTGTTCCTTTATGTTTCGTTGCATTGATGATGATGTTATTGTTCTTTCTACATAGTTGCATATGTTGATGAATAATGATGTAAATATGAACAATGTTATGATGCTATGGGGTGAAATTAATGTATTAATGAAGAAATGTAATTATCAAAGCAAAGAACCAATTAAAAATTAACATAGTTAAGGGGGTTCATCCTTGTATTGATAAATATTGCATCATGTACTCATCATAATCTTGTAGCAACTAATGAAGCGGCCTCTCCACTCTTGACACAGGGTCTAGAGACATAGTTCACATTGGATGAACTTTTTATCATATCGTTGAGTTATGGTTGTGCAGGGTTATTGCTTAACATTTTTTCCTTGTTTTATGTTGATGGCTTGTTGAAGATTGTTTTAAGCATCCACATTGCTCATGATTTCACATGCAAATATGTGTTATTAAAAGGTCCTGTATAGTGGGTATTTTTGTTTGAAAGCATTCACAAAAATTTCCCGAATCACGAGAAGACAAGGTTTGATGAAAATGGGTCCAAGAGTAAGAGGGATTTAACCTTCCACTAGAGATAAGTATTTAACATCTTCTTGATTATTGTTTTTATATTTTATCTCCTTGTTATTTTATAAGTATTCTAATCAAGGTTACAGGTCAAGGCTAAGTTCTACTAAGCAGATGAAAATTTTGAAGGACGTGGCATAAAATGAAGATTATGAAGGAAGAAGCAGTTTGATGTATGCATTAAAGAGGACTATTATATGGCAAGAATATTACTAACCTCATATGGAAAGATAAAGTTGTAAATACCCTAATGATTGTGGTATTGAAACCTACTTATTGAATATAGTTTGGCTCCCTAGAAGGACGTATTGTAGAAGTATGAAAAAAAGCTAGCAGTTGTTGATTTGATTTAAAAGTACATGGATTGAATGTAAAACACTAATAATGGCTTGGAAGAGCATGAGGGAAAAATTGATATTTGGAAATTTGATTGAAGAATATAAGGTAGAACTATATTACAAAGGAAATATGACATGTTCTAGCAGATATGAGGAAGCTTGGCTTGTTGAAGATGATAGATGAAATCATTTGATGACAAAGTTGCATGAAGATTGTAAAATATCCAAAAAGGTTGAGTTTTATATGGTTTGATACTATTAGGAGACGAGAAACCATGTTACAAACATAGAATTTGAAAGATCGGAGCTCAGGAATGATATGATGATGTGAGAACAAGTGAGCCATGTAACTACTACTTGAAGATCTCCACAACAAAACATGTACCTTATGAACGAGACAAATAAAGCTTATGGTTAAGTCTCCCTGAGTAAGGATTATATCCATGTTCTAGAAAGAATGATTAAGGACACCATATTCTCCATGTGTTATGCACTAGACCAGGACTAACACTCGTAAGTCTTAGTGAAGGCACTGGAAAGGAGAATAGAGGAATGGATAAACATATAGGGACCGATACTCCTTGATGATTTGGAATCCATGATAGGAAGTAGTCTCCTGGACCAACACTCTTTGAGGATTGGACAAGGTATCCAAGATAAGAGTGGTCAAAGAGGATATTCTTTGAGGATAGGTCATCCAAGACATGAATAATTCTAAAATAGCATACCCGGTGAACATCTAGATGGGGTGTGTGCCTTATGAGGCAATGATGATGGTTTCTATAGTCATTGCCTCCCCAGAATTGTGATCTAATCTAGTGGAGGGATAGAGCTTGTTAGCCAAGGCTTGGTTGAAAATTTTGGTTATGATACTTAAGATGGCTTATCAATCTAAATCTTCTTATGGGAATATTTCAATTAGAGAATATTTATGTACCTTGTTGTGTGATTATGAATACCTCCCAAGTTAAGTGGGAGCATTAAAAGTTGTAACTAGGTTCGGTCTTCATAATTGTCATTGTCGTTATGTATTTATATATTTTTTGTAAAAGAAAAAGGAATTTTATTTTTCAAGCATGGGTTTCATGCTCAATTCAAATTATTATTTTAGATAAGCATGTTCTTCAATATTCTATGATTTTTTAAGTCAAAGAGTCAAATTCTTATTTGGACCTATTGTTAAAAAAAGGGGAAAAAGAATTTTTCAAATTTTAATTTGGGTCAAAATTGCCTCTACATTCCAAGTCAGCCTATCTATCAAGTCGGCCCTACCCTAGAATACATGTCTATTTTAACCCTTCTAGACAGGTATAAATAAAAGATGAAGTGAGCTCATTTTGAACACACAATTTGCTTGATTTGATCTAAAAATTTTCAGAAGGAAGGAAGTTTGAATTCTGAAGTTGAAGAAGGGTTTCTCTTGAAGTCAAATGTGTGGAAGTTTTGTCTTATCACATCCCTTATTGAATATTTTTCATTGGTCTCTTGTTTTTGATGATTTTTTTTGTGCAGAAGAAGGGTTTGACTTGGAATCTAGAAGGTTGGAGTCTATATGGTCTTGGGTCTTTGATATCTCACTTTGATCTGATTCTATAAGAAGAAAAATTTTCTGGGTTTTCCCCTTGGAGAGGTTTTTCCATGACTTGGAGCCTATATCTTGTGTTCCTTATGTCTTTGTGATCTTCACGTTTTGTACAGTTGATAATTGTTTGATGAAGAAGAACATAATTAAATTAATAAGAATCCAACAAATTTCACAAGCAATTAACAAAGAAAGAGAAATCTAGCTTAATTTGCAAGCCTCCCAATTTCTCAACACTGTTTACTTCAGAACTAGAAGTTGTACATTGGACAGACTTGAATCATGTGTGTTGGAAAAATCTTGTTTTACATAGGACAGCATATGCTTACGGTTATATCAAAGGTTATATATGTTTTGTAGGAATTCTACTACAACTCACAAAAATTGAGATCATGAGATATATGAAAGTTTGGTGATACTTGAGAGGTTTGCAAGAACCTTTGATTGAGGGATTGATGAGATGTTTATAAATATGTTGGATTGATAAACTAGCAATCTAGGGTTTCTCATTAAAGATGGGCAGAATTGATGATGTTGTCACAATGAAGTTGCCATCATGTTGATGTATAGATAGTACAACCATTGTATCTCCAAGTATGCATGCTAGGGGTATTGTTAGTGAACATATATATATGTTATCTTGGATATTTATTACAACCATATAAATTAGTAAATGAAAGTGTATATGTTGTTACCTGGAATAGTCATGAGATTTTGTAGGGTTTGATATAGTTTTTAGAAATTTCTTATGTAAACCTTATGTTTATGAGTGATGCCACTATTTGGGTTATGATACTACACAATGACAATGCTAGAATCCTTAAATGTGCAACATGATTGTATTGAGTCAGAATATGTTGCATGGTATTTAATGTATTGGGAAAGAGCCTTGATAGTTGAGTAAGAGTATGTGAGAATGTTTGTTGGTAAGTACTTGTACTAAACAGTGTTAAGGTTCCACAATATTGCAGAGATGATAGATTGATGCAATAACATGGATCTAATAGTCCAAGGCAAAGTCACTTGCAAGGGTCAAATAAACATTGTGTATTTTGGTTGTGATATTTGAAAGAAAGGTGTTGAGAAGTGATTGAGTATAATCATATTTGGTTGAGCATAGGTCCATCTAGGGTTTTGGTATTATTATTGATTTGATGCTTGTATTGCAAAGAGAGTTTTTATTATTGTGTAGGGTTGAATTGCAAATAAGTTATTGGAATTTAGAGATTGTATTGCAAAGTGTTGGGCATGCATGGATCTAGTGTGAAAAGATGTGAAACGTGGTCTTCTAGATTATTAGGGTGGCAGGGTGGTGCAAGTTAGGAGAGTGGATTCTCCTTCAGGTTGGAGCCTGAGAATAATTCAAGGTGTAAGGGTAGTGCTAGGGTAGGTTGGATCCTACATCGGTCACTGGAGTGTCCTTCTATTTACAAATGGTAAACAAGCTATTGGTGCATCCTTCAGTTCGTAAACTATAAACCTAGGCATTAGATCATCCTTCCAGTAACAATTGGTAAACAAGGTGTTGGAGCATCCATCATGTTGTAGCATGTAAACCAGGGGGTTGGAGCCTCCCTTTGTTGTAGCTAAAATTGATGGAAGTTGGAGCTTCCTATTGACGTACTTATTGAAGACAAATATTAAGAAGTGTTTAGTGGTTATTCTCCCTGAAGGATTTCCACCTAAAATTTGTTTTCTAATATCTTGATGTTTATGTATTGGTTAATGGTGTTAATTATTGTTCATGTGATGAATATTTATTTTATCTGATGATAGTGATAATTAATGTTTTGTGAAGTTAAAAGTTAACTGATTGAAAGAAATATTGATTCACCCCCTTCTCAGTATTTCCAACAATTATTATCAAAGCAGGTTCCTTCAATAGAAACTTAACAACTGAAAGGCATATCTCAGGTGAATCGAGATGGGAAATTCAAGGAAGAAAGCCGCCAAGCGTTCAAAGAATCCAAAGGAATTTCCTAGTATTGAAATTCTTTGAGAACCTACTACAACAAACAAAGAGAGACATGTTGGTCCAATTCCTTTGTTCAATGAATTAAGCTTTTTATGTTGGAAATATAGAATGGAAGCCTATTTGGGAGCTATTGGATATGATGTATGGGATTCTATTATTTCTAGAGACATCTCTACTAATAAAGCAAGAAAATACAATTCTAAGGCCATGAGTATCATCTTAAGTGCCCTATTAGAATCAATGAAATCCAATATCGGACGATGCTCATATGCCAAACATCTTTGGGAGAGAATTAAAAATATTGATGAGGTAAATATCATGTTGGTAAAGACAAATATGATGATTATCATGCCTCAAGTCAAGGATATTCTCATATGGGAGATTCTAATCATGAGAAAAAATAAGAAGAAGAGGAAGTGGACATGGAAAAGGTATTAATCAATACTTTGAAAGAGTTGAGGAATTGTTGTAGTTACTGCAACACCCTCCAAAATGTTGGCTTGCACTCAAATTTTGGAGCCTTCCTTGGTATTTTCCTTGATTTTTGCAAAATTGAAGCTCATTGTATGATCTTTCTTGAATTTCTTTGACCCCTTTTTCATGTTGAATTAATTGTCGTCTAGGCATGTTTGACTATTATATTATGTTTGCAAGCCTTTTCTGGTGGTTTCGAAGGTCAGTCTTTGTGTATAAGAGTTTTCCCAACCATATAAACATTTGTCGCATTCATACACAAAGTCTTGAGCGTCATCGCACAAGTGTCGTCACAGTCGTCCTAAAGTCTATCTTAAGTGTCACACTTGTCACATCTTGTTATGAGGCAATCACACAAAGGGGAATGTTTTTCTTATGTGTTCTAATGATCCATGTTATCATGTCATCAAAGTATGTTAAGCGTGTGATCATAGTTAAAGTTAATAATGAGTCCATCTCCCTTCCAACACTTAGCCATTTTCGGAAAATCCTCTCAACTGGGCAACTTAGCTTCACCAGGTCCTGACTAAGCTATGCACTGGGTAGTCTCAGACCTCTTGGGTGTGACCTTGCTAACAAGAACTACACAATATGCAGTCCCTGCCTTCCAGGGCTACTATTCTGCGTAATTCCTTAGTCCAACAACCTCCCTTGACCTCCAGAATTGTGCAATTATGCCTCCCATCTTGCCTTGAACTGCGCACTTCGCATCTTCAACCCTCAAGCCTTTTCCTTGTCTATTGGAACTATGCAATGCACAAAAATTCCAGCCTACCTTGGCCTCCAAACCTGTGCAGATGCTTTCTCCAGTGTCCTTCCCTCAGCCAGAGCTCACTGTCTCCAGAAAATGCATAGTTTTTCTCTCCAAGCCTCCTAGCTGCCCAATCCCCCTTGCCTCCTAAAACTCTACATTTTTTCCTCCCAAGGCTTCATCTTGCAGTCTCCACTGCCTGACTTTAACTGCACAATTTTTTCACTTAGTGGGCACTGCACAATTTCTCTCCTTAGTGAGGATTGTGTAGAAAAATCCCCCAACCTAGCCTAATTTGCGCCCTACATAGTATAAGTGATCAGAATATCTCCCTGCCTCTTGGAAATGTGTAATGCACAATCACTAAGCCCTCTCTCCCAGTCTTTTATTTGTCCCGGGCTCAATTCATGGATAATAATGCATCATCTTAGACTTGGGAGTTTTCGGATTATCGTTGTCCCGTCATGAGTGAATTGCAAGAACATGTACACTATCAAGTCATGGAGAGATGATGAAGAAGGAAAAGAAGGAGGGAATCATGCCTAAAGACTCTCTTGCAGCTAAAATAACAAGTGGATCTATCAGGAGGAATCAAAGGGACACAATTTTGCAACTACCATCCAAGAATTAATGTCATTGAATACCTTGCATCACCAAGCTATGCAAAGGAGAAGAGAAAGCATATCCAAGAAGACATCTAGCACTCAAAAGAAACATTGATTTGACATTACCACATCATCAAGCCAGTCCATGTCAGCAGTGTCATGTCAATTTGTTTTATGAGTTTTCATATGCCACATCACTATTATGGAACATGTGTATTCTATTCAAATGTATTGTAAAGTGGAAGTACAAAGGACACACATTAATATGAAGAGTCATGTAAGTTGAAAAGTCATAGGAAGTTGAAAATTCATGAGGGCAGTCAAAGATTCACAAGGGGGAAGCATCACCCCTTGGTTATATATACCCCCTCATTATATGAGCAAAGGACTTTTCACCTTGGCTCCTCCCACAAGGCATTAGAGAGATTAGCTAGTTCTTTGAGGAGCAAGGAGTGGCTCCAATGTCCCACTACTGGGGCTAGTGATGTACATTGTAAACATGTGTCTTGGAAATTTTTCTTAATAATAGAAGCCTTTTAAGGCCAACATGTTCTTCATGCATGGACTATGAATGTTTGTAAGACTATTATGTGGACGTTTGTATTTCATGTTTGCTTTCACATGTACTAAGATAGTTGAACTATTTCAGTTATTTTAGTGCTTATCTTATTGAGAATGTGTTGTAATGGTTGTTATCGTTGTCTCATAATTGTGGACTATTCTGCAGGATACTAGACAGATCTTTCCTTATTTGTTGGTTTTAACGATCATTGCATCTGCGGTGGACTATTCTGGTGGACGTTAGACAGGTCTTTTTGGTTCATGTGTGTCTCATCATGGGTGGTACTATTACCTCTCACTTAGAGGCTCAGTTTTCTCTCCCCCTTTGTAGTAGAAGAACCTCGACACAGTTTCACTACACACTCACCAGGCATTCTCCCCTTGCTTTTCATAGATACCATTGCATCACTCTCTTATGTTGATAGCTAGAGCCAAGGAAAATATTTAAGGATTCAGAAATCGGGCCTTTATATCGAATGGGACTCCTACACCAAACAGTGTGAGGTCTGATTGGGACTTCATATCAGGAAGATCCCCTAAATGTTGGTAGGTCCAACACAATCAACAAGAACCTAGAGGAATAAAATCACGGTTTCAAAGAATAAGTCAATCAAAAGCAAAAGGAACTGGAAACAATTGTTTCCGAAATAGACAAGCTGAGAAAGGAAAGTGAAATTTAGAAGGAACAAATCGAAAACTTCAAAAAAGAAACTGAAAAGATCACTCTTCTAAAATTTCAAGTAGAAGAGGAGAAAGAAAGTTGCAAGGTAGATTTCACGAAGACCTTTCTCAAAAGCAAGGAGAACTAAATGCAACTTTTACTGAAATTAACAAGCTCAAGGAATGGAAAAAGGAACACTTGCAGGTTATTGAAAGGAAATATCAATAATTGGTGCAATTGAAGATGAAGGTAGAAGAATTAGGTAAAGCTACATGCGACAAAGGCACGAGCTCCAAGTCCCCACAAAGCAAGATTGATGAGAAGGATGATATCATGATCCATCAAAGACCAAATCAAGATGAAGGACATAAAAAGTTTTAAAAAGTTGTTGCTCTGAGAAGTAATCAACAAAACGATGCACCTCCTCCAAGAAAAAATGTTTATAGAAGATCATCAAGACAAGAAAGTTCATCTAGGTACCCTATTTTATTTAATGGTCATTGTTTCTCATGTGCTAACTCCAAGCATATGGCTAAGGATTGCAGAATAATTGACAAAGGATGATTATCAAAACACTAGAAGTTAGCTTGCAAGACCACAAGATATGTTCCAAAATGACTTTGCTAGAATAAAGTATATGGTGTTTTCTCAATCATTCAGGACCAAAATTAATGTTACAAATTCCATTACTACAGGCATATAGCCCACAACTGCATGTTCAAGATGGAATCTATCAGCCCTAACATCAGGTACAAGAAGGTTTGGAGAAGAATTCAAATGCAACAAGATCAAGTGAATGAAAAATTCTCCACGATCATGCTTTCAGGTTTTGTAAAAGTGAAAGGTCATGATGAATGAATAGGTACATTGGAAGATGTCAAGGTTTGGGATGATTTGGCTGAAGAGATGGTTCATACATTATTTTGAAGAATCTGGCATGATGACTCCCTGTCCTGTGAATGATTGAAGAGGGGGAGTATCTATAGTAGTAGTTTTACTTTGGAAGATCCTTCTTTAATAGGTTGGCATACGACATATTTGATAGTTTGAGGATTAACAGGTTTACAAAGCAAAATTGCAAAAAGTTTCAGTGTTGGCAAAAGGAATAAGCATGTAAAAAATAAGCAAATGTTTGTTTTTGAACCCTCTTAATATTTTTCAATCAATTGGAAGCTCCAATGGTCAAAGCCCTTGGAGAACCCTACAATCCTCGCACTTGTTTGAATTCTTGAGGATGAAAATTATTTAGGTTGCTCATATGGTTGTTAGGACTCCATATTGTCTACTTTTGACCTTGTATTTTGTTATTATATTACCCTCTTTAGCCCATAAGTTGAAAGCCTTGATAATATTTTTACCTGATTATTCCAAAGGTATGAAGTAACTCTCCTCATTACTATAAGTTTAATTATTCAACACATATTCATGTTATCTTTATAATTAAACCTTGGAAGTTGACTAAGTTGTTTAAAGCCTGTAGAATTATAATTCACAGTTGTTGGAACATCAAAAACAACAACTGTGCAGTTGCTGCCATACCAGAAACAGCAACTGACTAAAGCGGGTAAATCCTCATTTTGCAAATGGCCAAAACATCTGGAACAGCAATTGCCTAGCAAGAGCAGTAACCGTCTGAAGCGGCCAGAACAATATGTTGCAGATGCTGATATAGCATGATCAGCCACTGTCCAAAATTGACAAAACACAGTCGCAGATATTGGAACACCAGGAGCAGCACGAGAACTTCACGTGAACAGTTAAGATCTACCAGATCAGCAACAATGGTGGAACAGCCAAGGATTGTACGAGATCTCAAAGGGACGGTCGAAATCTACCAGCTTTGCAACAGCAAAAGGATCCGATTAACAAAGATGATAAAATTACATATTGTTGTAACAGCATGCTGTAACAGGAACTGATTTCCTATTTTTGTACAAAAGGGTCAACTAAACGGGTAATGACAATCTATTGTAATAGATGTCTCCTCTATAAAGAGGAGACATCTACATTAGGGAAGGGGGGTAACAGGGGTATTGTATTACAGAGCAAGTCTAAATCTTTACTGTAACTTGACATTTTGGCAGATGAATAAAGCATTGTTCTGAGCATTTTTACTTAGTATCTGTGTCCTGGGGAATCTTGTGAGAGGGACAGGGCCCACCTTCTTCACAAGATTCACCCATTTCTTTTCTGTTGAGTGTGTGTGTGACTTCTGTGTGGCATTGCTTCTGATATTTCTCTTTGTTGATACTATGTTTTCTTAATCAATTGGCGCTGTGAAAGAGTGTGTCACCGGTGATTAGGAATTGCAGTGTGCATTGGCAAATTGATCACAGGGGCAGGTGCTGAACATCCTTACCCTGAGGATAGGGTCCTGATTCTCTGTTACAAGACAGCCATCATTTCTTTCAGCATATTTGTTACCTTTAGTTAATTATTTTCATTTCATTTCTACAATAAATCATAATTGTTGCAACATAGAGTAAGGGTTGGATAAAAAGTAGATTTGTTTATACTACAGCCTTTAATACTTTTAGAATTAAGTGCATACAGTACGAAGTCACCTTTGAAACAAAAGGACTTTCCCGGGTTGACAATTTAATGTGGTACTCGACTGTTTAATAAATAAATAATTCGAGCAGCCAACATTTTGGCGCCATTGCCGGGGAAGGCGACTGAAAATTTTAAAGGTATTAACATGTTTTTCTTTCTTTTAGAAAGGCAGGATGCATGAGAGGACGCAAGAAGGTTAACCATTCAGGCGGCAAAGGCAAAGGAGGAGGAAGAAAAACTTTTATTGACGATATTATTTCAAAAGCTGAGACATCACAGAGGCTAAGCTCTCGGAGGCCACAGATCCAACACTCTTCTCAGACAAATTTTCAGACAGAGGAAGTAGTGGGGCCAAAGAGGGTTCTAGAACCATCAGAATACACTGAGGAACTGATGGAAGAAGACGAACGACCAAGAGAAGAACCAATAGAGGAAGTTAAGGTGGAGGAACCAGTGCAGGACATTGAAATCCCAACAGAAAACTCCGAAGACCGGGCAAGCGCATCAGGGAAACAACCAATGGAGGATAACAATGAAGGACTTTTCAGTGGAGGACGTAGAATAGAGGGAAGGGGAGAAAATTCTCTCTCCACCCTGGAATTCCCCATTGGAGATCTCCCCAGAGGTGCAACTCCTATGAAGAATATCCCTCTTTCAGCATTACCCAACTTCCATGGGTTATCCACAGAAGATCCTGATGAATTTCTCTTTGAATTTGATATACTGTGTAGAAGCTATGACTATATTAATTCTGCTCAGAAATTAAAATTGTTTCCAGCTACATTAAAAGGGAATGCATTAAGATGGTTCATGAGCCTGGGAGCTCATGTGATTACAACATGGGATCAGATGAAGGAGAAATTTTTGGCTAAATACCAAGACTATTGTCGAACAAGAGAAAGAAAGGAGGAATTATTCAAGATGACTCAGAAAGAGGACGAAAGTCTAGAAGACTTCGTGGAAAGATTACAATATAACTTACAGCGATCTGATCATCCTGAGATGAGTAAGGATATTCTCAAGTCAATACTGCTAAGAGGGGTACGAGATGACTGTTTAGATATGTTAAACATGCTTGGGAAAGGAGACATATCTAAGGAATCCTATGATGAGATTATTGATCTCTGTAAAAGATGTTCAAGAGGAGCAGCAAGCAGACCAAGGAGCAAAGACAGTACGTATTCAAGAGTCCAGAAATCAGCAAGTGGAGGAGCAACACGGGCCGAAATAGGTAACTTACTTGAAGAATTTAAAACTGAAATGTTAAGCTCTTTTGCTTCACAAATTGATACCTTGCAGGTTAAAAAGAAGCAGGCAGAAGCAGAAGCCACTCTGGCTATTTTCTGCTCTAGATGCAGGGAGAAACACCCACTAAGGGAATGTCCCCTAGACAAGGTACCAATTTGCACTATCTGCGAAAAGGACCATGAGACCCAACAATGCCCTTCTCTGCCAGGAATAAAAGCAGCACTGCAGCCAACTGAAGAGGAAGCTGAAGCAGTGTACCTCCTCACACAGAGAAGACAATGGCAACCACGAGGACAAGGTATGAATTCTAACATGCCATTTAATCGTTGGAATAATCATCCTCCTTTTCAAGCAAATTACCCAACCTTCAATCAAATGCAGTACCCACCCTTCAATCAGATGAATTTCCCACCCATGCAGCAACCGAATCCTCCTTTTGTTGATCCTACAATGCGGAATCCCTGGCTTTACAGGAACCTTATCAATAGAACCCAAGCTAGACAGCTCCACAGATCCCATTTCCAAACCAATTACCTCAATATCAGCAATCTCTCTCCTTACCATCAAATGC
Organism: Pinus tabuliformis; assembly: GCA_031772625.1. Lineage (NCBI taxonomy): Eukaryota > Viridiplantae > Streptophyta > Pinopsida > Pinales > Pinaceae > Pinus > Pinus tabuliformis. The sequence goes on along the minus strand of CM062817.1, from coordinate 1,617,433,746 downwards.
CCCACCTAATAATCAGACAATAAGACCTCAACTGCCTGTACAACCTAACCCCAACCCGAATAATAATAAAGCTCTGCAAGTAATTGATGTTCAAAACCAACTAGTTTCTCATCTGCAATGACATTCATTTACGCTCAGGGAAAATACTTGAACCCATTATTGATGACATCACTTCTGATTTTGATAAAGAAGAAATCGGAAAAGAAAAATCATCTAATGCTGAAACAGTTGGATCATCCTCTAATAATAATGCTGAAACAGTTGAAACATCCTCTAAAAAGACTATTGAAGCAGCAGAGCCACCATTCCCTGAATGTTTGGCTCTTACCAAAACACTTGAGCCACCTGCTTTTAATTTGTTAGGAGAATTGCAGAATTTGTATGTTAAAGTTCCACTTTTACAAGCATTAAGAGATGTACTGATTTATGCTAGAACTGTTAGAGATATTTGTATTAAGAAACCTGGAAGAAAAGCTAAGGACCCCCTCAAAGTTCATGTGATGGGTGATCTAGCTGCTCTAATGTCAGAAAAAAACCCCCCTGTAAAATATGGTGACCCTGGTCACCCTACAGTTACAGTCCAGGTTGGTAAAACCTTTGTTTCTATAGTTTTGGTAGATCTCGATGATGCAATAAACATCATGACACTTGAAACAACGCAGTTATTGCAGTTAAAAAATTTTATTAGGGAAACCCCAACCATTCTAGAGCTGGCTGACCGCTCCACAATTAAACCTGAAGGAGTCATTGAAGACCTGATAATTTCAGTGGAATCTTGCAACTACCCAGCTGATTTTGTTGTGTTACAGACCAAAAATAAGTTGGGGGGTCATCCATTGATTTTAGGAAGGCCTTGGCTGGCTACAGCAGATGCCTTCATTAGCTGTAGGTCAGGATCAATGACAATCTCTAATGGATCTGAAACCAAGCAGCTTACTCTGTACCCTCATGCCACACCTATGATTAACAATGATAATTCAGTATGGTTAGATTATGAGGATGATGAAACTCAACCCATTTTGACTGTCGGACAAGCCCTAACTTTTAAAGATTCAACCGAAGATGAATTAATTAGTAGTTTTATTTCTGAACCTTCTTCGGTTAACTCTGAATTACATGATCACTTGACTGCAATCTTGGAATCTGAATCACAGCAGAATCTTAAAACTGAAAACTTGTCTCAGACATTAGCTGACACCCCCTCCAAAAGTATAGCAGTCGAAATCGAGCCTGGCAAAACATTAAATATAAACCCTAACTTAACAGATGCTGAAACACAATAGTTAATGAAGTTACTCCACGAAAATAAACAAGCATTTGCATGGGATGACACAGATATGAAGGGAATTTCTTCTTAATTATGTACTCACCGAATTTATATTAAAGAAGGATCCCGCCCAGTCTGCCAACCCCAACGACGAATGAATCCCAATCTAAGGGAAATTGTGAAAGAGGAACTTCAAAAACTGTTGAATGCAGGATTCATATATCCTATATCTGATAGCGAATGGGTTTCACCATTAGTGATAGTACCTAAGAAAAATGGAAAATGGAGAGTATGTGTGGACTATAGAGCTCTGAATAAGGCTACTCAGAAAGATCATTTTCCCTTACCATTTATTGATCAGGTGCTAGATAATTTGGCAGGTAAGAGATTCTTTTCCTTTTTGGATGGGTTTAGTGGTTATAATCAGATCAAGATTGCACCCCAAGATCAAGACAAGACCACTTTTACTAGCCCATGGGGAACTTTTGCCTATAAAGTTCTTCCATTTGGACTATGTAATGCCCCAGCAACATTTCAAAGGGCAATGATAGGAATTTTTTTTTATATGCTTAATGATTCCTTAGAGATATTTATGGATGACTTTACTCCTTATGGTGTGACTTTTGAAGATGCCTTACAAAATCTTGAAAAAGTACTTAAACGGTGTATAGAAGCACATCTTGCCTTAAGTACTGAAAAATGTCATATGATGATGAATCAAGGTATTGTTTTAGGACACTTCATTTCATTCCTAGGAATTCAAGTTGATCCAGCTAAGGTACAAGTAATTCAGACTTTGCCTATCCCAAAAACACAAACTGATGTAAGAAGTTTTTTAGGACATGCTAGATATTATAGAAGATTTATCAAAGATTTTTCTAAAATAGCTTCTCCCTTGTTTGTGTTACTTATGAAAAATGTTGAATTTAAGTGGACTGATGATTGTCAAAAAGCATTTAATGAACTCAAACATCAATTGTCTACAGCTCCCATTTTAAGAGGACCTGATTGGGCACTCCCCTTTCATATATCCTCTGATGCTTCAGACACTGCAATAGGAGCTGTCTTGGGTCAAGAAGAGAACAATCTTCCCTATGCAATCTATTTTATTAGTAAAAATATGACCCCTGCTGAACTTAATTATACAGTCACCGAGAAAGAATTCTTAGCAGTCATTTATGCTATTAACAAGTTTCGACATTACATTACTGGCTATACTACTTTTGTGCACACTGATCACTCGGCCATTAAATATTTAATGAACAAATCAGTTACAAATGCTCGAGTTACCAGATGGTTATTATTATTACAAGAATTTGATATCACAATTGTAGATCGGCCAGGTAAAGAAAATGTAGTTGCTGATTTTCTTTCTCGATTAAAGACTGATGAAAACATTCCAGTAGATGATTCTTTTCCTGATGAATATTTATTTGCAGTATCTGCTCACTCACCTTGGTATGCAGACATTGCCAATTATTTAGTTGCAGGAAAACTACCATCACATCTATCGCACAAAGAGAAAAGGAAGATCGTTCAGCAAAGTGCTAGGTACAGCTGGATAAGTGGGTGTCTCTTTACACAGGACTTGATCAGGAAATTCAAAGATGCATCAGAGAAGATGAAGTTTATGATATACTGAAGGCTTGCCACGATGGCCCTTGTGGAGGGCATTTTGCAGACAAAAGGAGAGCACATAAAGTTCTCAGAATGGGTTACTATTGGCCCTCACTTTTTAAGGATGCAAGGAAATATGTCAAGGCTTGTGATAGCTGTCAGAGAATGGGCCAGCCTAATCATAGGGATGAAATGCCTCTTAACCCCCAAGTAATACTTGAACCTTTTGAAAGATGGGCGCTAGATTTTATAGGTCCCATCAATCCTCCATCCAATCAAAGAGTTTATATACTGATTTGCATGGATTATATGACCAAGTGGGTAGAAGCTAAGGCACTTATCAAAGCTAATGAAGAATCTGTGTTAACTTTTTTATTTGAAGAAATCTTTGTTAGGTTTGGTTTGCCTAGAGAGCTAGTCACAGATGGAGGACCTCCTTTTAATTCTCATGGCTTCAAAGATATGCTCCAGAAATATCACATTAAGCATAAGATGACTACACCTTATCACCCCCAAGCAAATGGGCAAGTAGAAAGTACAAACAAAGTCATAGAAGCCATTTTAACAAAGACAGTCAAGGAGAATAGGAGGGATTGGTTTCAAAGGTTGCCTGAGGCATTATGGGCTTACAGAACCACTTGGAGAAATACTACCGGTTTTTCACCCTATGAATTGGTCTATGGTAAAAATGTTGTTTTTCCTGTGGAATTTGAGATTAAAACCTTAAGGACTGCTTTAGCTGTTAACCTTGATTTGACAGATGCACAAACAGCCAGGTTGCAGCAGCTTCAGGAATTGGATGAAAAAAGATTGGATGCCATCCATCAGACAACCATGATACAACAGCAAAGAACTAGGTGGCATGACAAAATTATTAAGCACAAGCAGTTCCAAAAAGGTAACTGGGCCTTACTGTACGACTCCCGTTTTGAAAACTTTCAAGGGAAATTAAGAACAAGGTGGCTAGGACCTTATGAAGTAGATGTTGTTTTTCCAAATGGAACAGTCAGACTCCTAACGATTGATGATAGCAGAACACCATTATTAGTGAATGGGTATCGACTCCGTTTGTATCAATGGCCTATTTCTAAGGAGGATTTCAAAGCCACTTGCATGACAGACATACACTATACCTTTTTGGGGGAATTTGTTATCCCTCAATGCACTTAATTTCCTATTTATGTATTTATTTTTAGATTAGACCCTTTTTTTTGAACTAATAATCCCTATCGAGTGTTGCCATGTTACAATTAATTCTTTTGCAGATTTTAGTTTCGGAGGATGGCTGAAGACAAAAATTCCAAAAGAATCACTTTGCAACCTGGGAAAATCTTTCTGACCATAAATCGTTTCTTTCCCATTTCCTGTTGCTGCAACACCATTTTCCTGTTGCTGCAACACCACTTCCCGTTGCTGCAACACCATTTTCCCGTTGCTGCAATACCATTCCCCGTTGCCGAAACACTACATTCCAATGCTTAACACCAATCTTTTTCATTCTTTTACCAACTTCCTCATTTATGTTCCTGAAAAATGAACCATTATTCTAATGGAACATATCATTCATCAGAGGAACCAGCCATGTACCCCGATAATTACATTTCCCCATTACTACTTCCTGCCAATAATAAAGACCGCCCGTATTTTTATAAGTTTAGACCCTTTTTAATTATTATTGATCCAGTAAAAGACAAGATAAGGCTTTATGGCGCAAACAACTAAAGGTAAATATAAAGGTACACATGTTTAAGTGTGGGTATTAAATTATAGTTAATGCGAAGACGTTGATACGATTACCGAAATCATTGTACTACCAATCAGATCATTTGGCCGTAGATTTGGGGGGATTACCAAAATATTGTTATGATAACATAACACGTCAATCACCGCCGCCCCTAATTCTCCCGGTACTATCTAAGTCACCTCGATTGTACAGTACCGTGTCATAACCTCATTTGCAACGGTTTACTCTGTTTCGATCTCGGCTACTCGGCTCTGCACTGTGTTTGTTGTCTGAACTAGCAACTATGGGAGGAAACCTAATTACGCATGAACCTGGTTCAACAGCATTGCTGGAACTCTACCCGGAAGCCTATCAGATTTTTCTTCAAGCAGGATGGGTAGAGTATTTTAGAAGACTGCCAGATTTTAACTCACAGCAAGTTCTGGAGTTCGCATGCAACTTAAGAGAAGGATTTTCTATTGTCCAAGGAGTGCAAATTCCGGTGACATAAGAAGCCATAGCCCAAGTCTTCGGGTTACCAACCAATGGTACGCGCTGGTTTAGTAGAAAACATCTTATTTTGAATGCGCAGCAAGACTTTCTCCTACCGGGCGAACATGTTGAAGCCAAAGGCAGAGGGGTCGCACTTCGGTCACTACCACCACTGTGGCCAAAGGTTGCGAAGGTCGTTATCAGGTAATTTACCAACATGACTTCGTTTTGTTAAATCATTTGAGGCATGGTCAGTTAATAAATATGCCTTATTATCTATTGGGTTGTCTAAAAAATATGTCACGTTATACTGTAAATGCAAAGCATCAGCTCCTTTCCCTGAAACACCATCGCTTAGCCCAACTTCTGATAAATAGAGGCTTTGCTCTAAACCACCCACACCCCCCCTCGTTAATCCTCCAGAGCAAATACCCCAGGAAATTCCCCAACAACCAGAGCAAATACCCCAGGAAATTCCCCAACAACCAGAGCAAATACCCCAGGAAATTCCCCAACAACCAGAGCAAATACCCCAGGAAATTCCCCAACAATCAGAGCAAATATCCCAAGAAATTTCCCAACAGGCGGCTGAAAATCAACAATCAGCAGCAGAAACACCCCTGCAGAGGACCCCATCCCCCAATGAAGCTCAACCATCCACCCCTGTACTCCATATTTCCACTGATGATTCCGATGATAATAAACCCATCATCTTTCGCAAAAGGAAAAAGCAGCAGGAAATTGTAACCCCACCAAAAAGAAGAAGAACCAGGGCTTCACTTAAAGAAGCTGTTATTGCTGACAGTTCTCCTATTTTAAAAGAAAGTAGTGGCAAGAGAAAAATCACTGATTTTCCTATCTCCTTACCAAGACGACGAACAGGATCGTCTGTAGCAACTGAAACCATTACCCCTAGTTCCCCACCCATCATCCTAAAATCCCGCATCCTAACAAGCCCTGAACATTCATCCCCCTCACCCTCTGCTGCTGAAATGCAGAGCATTGACAATTTTGTGACATTATTTTCTTTAAAAGAGGCAGCTGTTACACAAGAACCAGCTGCCGAAAAATCCAAAATAGACACCCAAGATGATATTGGGCAAGTGGCTGTTACACAAGAACCAGCCACTGACCCAACAGGTGATACACAAGAACCACCTGTTGGGGAACAAGAAGATAATGACCTGCATGTGGCTGATACACAAGAACCAGCCACTGACCCAACAGGTGATACACAAGAACCACCTGTTGGGGATGCCAATGACCAAAGAAATGATGAACAACAACCCCTGCCTCCACTCGAATCTGCAGATACACAAGCCCCGGCCACTTTAGCCTCCCTGCAGGAAGAAATTGAGTTTTTAAAGTCTCAAATTAAGGATTATCAGCAGGAGATAATAATGGTTAAGGAATCTTATCAAAACGAATTCAATTTGCACACCTTAGCATGGGTAGCATCTGCAGCCGAAAAAAGTCAATACAATGAATATATGTGCAGTGAGTGTGGTGAGCTTTACACTCAGGCGGGATACAAGATAGTCGAAGTTCCGATGACTGGAACCAGCTCACAAACTCCCCCTGTTGTAGTCAAAACAGAAAAACCTGCTGTTACACAAGAACCAGCAGGCCCTCTAAGAATGGCAAAAGAAGAAACAGAACAACCTGCTGCTACACAAGAACCAGCAGGCCCCTCAAGAATTGTAGAGGAGGATATAAAACCACCCCGGCCTACCCGAACTATTACAGAACAGAAATCCTTTACTGATGCCTTTACACAGACTGAATCTCCCTGTGTCAGCAATGCTCACACTGAGACCTCTAGTTTTCAAGAACTAAAGGATACATGGAGAACAGAATATGAGCTCTCACAAGGGAAAGCATTCCAACAGCAAAAATCAACCTGGTTCAGCTATGCATACAAAAATTGGGATGCACTTGAACAGTTTCGAGCTCAACGCAAAGAAAACAGGAAATTAAAAGAAAGGCTATCCAATATCTTTGACTTGGTCCAGAGGGTACTGGCTACAAGAAAACCCTCTTTTAACTATGCAGCATTTCTGAGAGAACGCTTAGCGTTCTTACAAATAAAGGCAATCAGAGATGGAAGACCTTATCAAGTTGCTAGACCTGATCAATTTATTGAAACATTCACAAAGGCACCAAATAATGATCAAAACTTGCTCTGTGAACTCTATCTTCACAATGAGGCTATGCCTGAAGATAGAGTGATGAATATACTCCCTATCGCCGGTGATATCCAATTAAGGGCTTTCATCTCTTTCCTTGCCAACCAATTCACCTGGAAAAATGTTTTTATGTCAGCAACACATAATGAGCAGAATTGCCTCCTCTGGATTCGAAGTGAACCACGGAATGCAGCCCTCTTTATTGCACAACATCAACAGAATCTGACTAAACCAGGCATGCTTGATCATATGAGGCAACTACAAACAGCAGTCTTACAGGACTGCCAGCATTATGTGAAAACAAAGGGAGCTCTGGCCATCAAAGCAAACAATTTATTTTGGGAGCATTGTCCGAAAGAGAGACAGGAATATCATCCTTACAATCCCCTCAATCTTCCAGTAGCAATGTCACGAATACCCCATTATGTCAGATGTATGGAATAGTGTGCTGAAAAGTGGATTGGGTACTGTTTTCATTTTCCGCTCTTGTGGATACCTGGTCAGCAATATAAGTCTCATTACAAACTGACCAAAAAGGAGGAGGTGGCAGTATGGTAGCAAATACAGAATGTCTGTGGGTTCAGAAATAAGATGGACAACACCTTCTTTAGCTACTGTATCAGCAACTTACACTCTTCATCCCAGTATTCCGACTCTGATTCAGAATAAACGTTGCATGAGGACATGCAACCATTTCAGCTGGGGGGGATGTTAGGACTCCATATTGTCTACCCTCTTTAGCCCATAAGTTGAAAGCCTTGATAACATTTTGACCTAATTATTCCAAAGGTATGAAGTAACTCTCCTCATTACTATAAGTTTAATTATTCAACACATATTCATGTTATCTTTATAATTAATCCTTGGAAGTTGACTAAGTTGTTTAAAGCCTGCAGAATTATAATTCACAGTTGCTGGAACACCAGAAACAGCAACTGTGCAGTTGCTGCCATACCAGAAACAGCAACTGACTAAAGCGGGTAAATCCTCATTTTGCAAATGGCCGAGACATCTGGAACAGCAATTGCCCAGCAGGAGCAGTAACCGTCTGAAGCGGCCAGAACAATACGTTGCAGATGCTGATATAGCATGATCAGCCACTGTCCAAAATTGACAAAACACAGTCGCAGATATTGGAACACCAGGAGCAGCACGAGAACTTCACGTGAACAGTTAAGATCTACCAGATCAGCAACAATGGTGGAACAGCCAAGGATTGTACGAGATCTCAAAGGGACGGTCGAAATCTACCAGCTTTGCAACAGCAAAAGGATCCGATTAACAAAGATGATAAAATTACATACTGTTGTAACAGCATGCTGTAACAGGAACCGATTTCCTATTTTTGTACAAAAGGGTCAACTAAACGGGTAATGACAATCTATTGTAATAGATGTCTCCTCTATAAAGAGGAGACATCTACATTAGGGAAGGGGGGTAACAGCAGTATGGTATTACAGAGCAAGTATAAATCTTTACTGTAACTTGACATTTTGGCAGATGAATAAAGCATTGTTTTGAGCATTTCAACTTAGTCTCTGTGTCCTGGGGAATCTTGTGAGAGGGACAGGGCCCACCTTCTTCACAAGATTCACCCATTTCTTTTCTGTTGAGTGTGTGTGTGACTTCTGTGTGGCATTGCTTCTGATATTTCCCTTTGCTAATACTCTGTTTTCTTAATCAATTGGCGCTGTGAAAGAGTGTGTCACCGGTGATTAGGAATTGCAGTGTGCATTGGCAAATTGATCACAGGGGCAGGTGCTGAACATCCTTACCCTGAGGATAGGGTCCTGATCCTCTGTTACAAGACAGCCATCATTTCTTTCAACAGATTTGTTACCTTTAGTTAATTATTTTCATTTCATTTCTGCAATAAATCATAACTGCTGTAACATAGAGTAAGGGTTGGATAAAAAGTAGATTTGTTTATACTACAGCCTTTAATACTTTTAGAATTAAGTGCATACAGTACGAAGTCACCTTTGAAACAAAAGGACTTTCCCGGGTTGACAATTTAATGTGGTACTCGATTGTTTAATAAATAAACAATTCGAGCAGCCAACAATGGTCATCATTGTTGAATTATCCTCATCAATTTTCTTTCGTTGGCATATAGCATGTCACAAGAGCCCTCACGATTTGAGAGATATGCCTAATCAAATATGGTGCACCCACCCTATAATTCTTTTTCATATTCACAATGGTCCAAAATTAGAAAGAAAACTTTGGCTCCAAGAGTTCCAAATTGACCTCACCTAAATATGGAATTTCTTGTGCTAAATAGAAATTTAAATTCAAATTCAAATTTATTTTTTGGCTCCCTCCAAATAAGTAGGTTGGCTCCTCAATGTAAGGTCGGGTAGAATATTCAAGACATTCCTCCAAAATCAACTATATATATCCTCCAACTTGTAGATTGGAATAAAGAAACGAAAAGCATATCTCTCTGAAATATACTTGGCCCTAAAGCATAGCGTCAAATATTGGAGGGTATAATTGTTTTGTCTTTATCTTTGCCTTATCTGTTGGGTCTTTGGAGCATACCCCACTGAAGATATTTTTTCCTAAATCATATCATAGGCATTAGGAAATATTTCATTTATCTCATTGAAGGATTGTCTGGGCTATTATTATGGGTTTTGGGCATGGGTTGTTGGTTGTTGGGGTTTAAATTTTTTGCAGGTGAACCTGATACAGTTTTGCTCTTTACTAGGGCACATCTCTGCAATCTATATCTACAAGGATCTATAATTTTTTTGGCTCTTATTTGAAGATTGCTCTGAAATTTGCATTTGTTACAAAGGAATATTTTTGTCTTATTAATACCTATAATACCTTCATTTGAATGAGATCCTAGCTACTTATTTGAAGCAAAAGTCTGAAATCGTGGATTAAAGGCTTGTTGGAACTCATTTAAAACTCGTTGGGTATTTGATCCATAAGTGAAGGAGGAAGAAGGAAAACTTTGAATGTGCCTTGAAAAAGCAGGTCCAATAGACCTAGTAACTCTTAGATATGTTTAAGCCTAGCTCTGATGGAGGGAGGGAGGAGAGAGGGGGGGAGATGGTGATAGGTTGAGAGAGAGAGAGATGGAGGTGGGATATGGGGAAGAGAGAAAGATATAGTGACAGAGTTGGAGGGTTGAGAGAGAAAGAGAGTGATGGGGGGGGGAGGATAGATTGAAAAAGAGGGAGAGAGGAGGGGAGGGAAGAGAGAGAGGGGGAGGGAGAAACAAAGATGGAGGGGGAGTGAGGGGGAGAGAGAGAATGAGAGAGGAATAAAGATAATGATAGAGATGGAGGGAAGAGAGAGAGAGTGATGGGGGGAGAGAGAGAGGGAGGTGGGAGAGAGAGGAAGGAAGAGAGAAAGGATGGGAGATAGAGAAGGATAGAAGGGGGGAGAGAGAGATGGAGTTGGAAGGGGAGATAGTGATAAAGTTGGAGGGTTGAGAGAGAGAATGATTGGGGGGGAGACAGGGGGGTATATTATTATTTCCTTAACATGTTATTTCTTTATATATTGTTATTGGTATAATAATTAATAATATTGATTATTTTGTTCCAATATATTATAACCAAATTAGATCCATCTTAACTCTAGAACTACCAAGTGCCAAGAGGGATCAGATCTTAAAGTTATTAACAATGTGATTATTCTTAGAGATTTTTGATTCAGATCATCCACAGTATTCTGTGCATCTTGTTGAAGTTTCGAATCCCAACGGGGATCCATCTTCAGGACATAAATTTTGAGTGATAGATTGAAGGAAGAGATTACCAAGGAGGAGAATTAGGTATTCATTTGGTTTTGGTTGGTAAGCTCCTCCTTCAATTTATCACTCAAAATTTATATCCTAAAGATGGATCCCCATTAGGATTTGAAACGTCGACAATATGCACACAATATTGTGGATGACCCGAATCACAAATCTCTAAAAGACAACTACATAAGCTTAAAATCTAATGTGATTAGTATTGAATATTAAAAAATTTGGATGTGGTGTTAAAACATGTGCCTTGGAGTGAGGGAGGTGACGCCATTGTTACCTTGAGAAATGTTTTAGGTAGACATGGTATGTCGTCCCTCATGCATAAGATGTTAGATGTTCTCAGTATATTGTGAGGTGTTTTAATAACCATCTACTGTATTTATTTCTTCTTAGTGTGAGCCAATCACTTCTCCATAATGCCCATTTACTCATATTTGGTACTTGGATTTCCATTATATTACTTCATGTTCGCATTATTTTCCCTTTGGAAATTTCCACCATTAATTTAAGATTCCTTATCACAGGGGCTTCACTGGGGGAGAAATACCATACCACATGCATTCATATTGAGGGATATATATTGAGGAAAAAATGGCATAATATATTGAGCATATAATAGGGGGTAAAGGGTTTCTATATGTTGTGTATAAAAAATGGATTTCAAAGTTAATGAAAAATAATAAACGGGTATAAAAAATGTTAATGAAAAAATGGATACCTACAATATCTAGTGAAAGTAGAGGTTTCTCAAATTGGGAAGGTGTATTGGGTTCATATTGATAGGGGTAAAATAAAGTGATTTTTAGAGGTATTTTGCAATATGTAGTCAAACTAAGGGTATTGTTTAGTATTTCATGAACGCACATGCTATGTTAGAGGTTCATTGAGTGAAGTCCATGTGTTCCTCATGTGGCTTGCCTTTCCTTGAGGATTTATCAACCATGGATTTCAATTTTTTCATTCCCATCTATGGCTTTATTATAGGTCTTATGTTGGGTCTTAGGGAACCTTACTCTTATCTTGGGGATTTAGGGCCCTTTCTTGGTTCCATCACCTTCATTTCCATGCTCCCTTGCCTTCTTCATTGGTCCATCTCTTTCTCCTTATTCTAGCAATGACTAGATAGCATGCGCAATGTAAGAGAGGTGGGGGTGGTTGAATTTCATAAGGTCAATCACAAGCTTAGTTTTGAGCAGAGTCTTCGACGTGGTTACTCCACCACCAAACTCCTCGAGAGGTCCAAGATGAACGTAAATACATTGAGGATGAACTGATGTAGAAGCACACTTATCATTCTAATTCAGAAGTGTTAGCTAAAGTGGCATCTTGGGTACATGATACAGGGCACATAAGGGGCTATCAAACTGGTATTTTCACACAATAGATTTATATTGGCAAATGAGATCTCTCATGGGAAAATCTCTTCTCAAATGCAACAATGATAAGGATGAGATTTGAGAAATTTTAGTCATTATATAGTTGCAACTGACAACTATGGACAATAGACTTGCTCACATAGAAGTAGGCTTAGCTCCATGTCCAACTCCTAGAAACAATAGTAAATACATAGTCACGCCTATTAAGGAGGAGGCTTCTATTTCCTCATAATTTTTAGTATGCATAAGTTTTCAATGCATTTTTTTATTTTGGGTATTCACAAACCTATAACAATAAGAAAATTATGTTAGCTAATCTTCTCATTGTGAATTAGTCTAGTCTGAGACACTTTTTTTCTCAATTTAATTTTAGCCTTACACAATTCGTGGAAAGAAGAATGATTGTTTTTCCAATGGTTAGTTTCCCTAATTATAGACCAAAGGAAATTAATGACTTTAGACTTGTGTACTTCTGATGATAATCAATGGAATTTAACCAAGAACAAAAAAAAAATTAATGTATATTAAAAAAATAAAAATAAAAACTTTAGAGTTTGAAAGCATATTTTGTCATGAATAAATATTTCAAACGTAATATTTTCATTCAATTAAAATTAGAAACAAGCAAGGCAAAGTGTGAAGTGAGAAAGCTTGAATAACCAATCAAATAAGCCTGAAAAGAAACTAAACAAGGTTTACATAAACAAATAAAAGCAAAATTCTAACAATTCCTTAAACTTAACATTTCCTTATACTTAATTACTAGCTCCTATAAAACACATAAATATATTTTAATAAAATAATAAATAAGATTTAGAGAATATAACCAAACGTAGCTTAATGAGTTAGTTTGAGTGGTTGAGAGTAATGAATTACAAGTAGGAGGTCACGAGGTCAAGTCCTAAGGCTTTTTTCCTCTACGAATATTAGATGGCCCCACTAAGTAGGAGGTCACAAGGTCAAGCCCTAAGGATTTTTACCTTTCCAAAATTTCATCAAAAAAATGATAATAACTTAACACAATTATGATAAAATAATAATAATAAGAGAAGAAACAAAAATAGTTATACAAAACAAATGAGCACCTCTAGTATTTCTTTGAACTTCATAGTATTATACTAGAATTTTCTAATTACCACAAAATGTAAGAGAAGGAAAAAAAGGAAGAAAGTCCAATTGTGCATTCTTAAGTATCATATCACTAAAATGTCAAATTCTTGAAAAAGGTTTAAAAATAAATTAAACAAAACATAATACTGCAAGTAACCAAAGTTGTTACTTTTGCGCCAAACAATTTGGGTTTTTAGGTCCCCACAAATTCCAAAGTACCTTCACACAACCTATTTTATATAGTTTTTTAAATACGGAAACTTTTTCAATTGAATGTTCAAAAAAATCAATTTCCCAAATCATTGTAAATCTTTTTAATTGAGTTATTGAAAATCAATGTCCTTTTTTTTCAACATTATAACCAAAATTTGACAAACATTGTAAAACAAATTCAAGGAAAAAAAATATCATTTTAAAAGAGAAATTGAATGACATTTTCAGAGAGCCTTTAATAAGAACTTACCAAAGAGAGCCCAAGTACAATAGTTGTGTTTTTCTTTTGGCATTTCCATACTCTTGGATGGCAATAATAAATGGAATCCTTGTTACTAAAAATATAGGTCCAATACCTATTTTGAATATTGTTTTGGAATTCCTACAAAAACCAAATCATAAAACACAAATTTAAACAACAAAAAATGTTATACAAATCCCATCTAAATTTTGATGCCTTACATTTTATGAGTTGAATCTAGTAAAGAGAGAAAATAATGATACAATATCATTTCTACAATCCTCTAGAAAAACACAAACCTTTTGTCCACAAATTCCTCTAATTCCTCATAAATAAGACATATCAAACCATTACCAAGCCTCAAATCAATGATTCACACCATCTTCAATAAATTATTATTATGAAAAGGAAACAAACAAACAAATTTGAAACCCTTATAACCAATCAAATACAGACTTTCAATTATTGCTTAAGTAGATATGCATATGGGTATACTGTGTAGAAATATATTCTTGTGATCTATATTCTGTTGTACAATTTGTCACAAAAAATCTGATAATAATTATACTTAAAATCCAAAATCTACAGTATGAGGGTTATTTTACTTATACTTATGGATTTATTAAGTTGTTGTTTTCATGCATGCAATATATAAAATGTGGAAAATAGAGAAAAAACAAAAATACAAGAACTCGCAACCATACTAACACAAGATATGATCTTGGAAACCCTTTCGAGAGAAAACCCAGTCGGAAGCTAAGACTACTATGCTCTCTCTCTCTCTCTCTCTCTCTCTCTCTCTCTCTCTCTCAATGAAAATGGATGCAAGTACAAAGGAGTGAGACATGTGGCCCATGGGTTGCTATAGTACATATACCATCTCTACTTTCTCTCTCTCTATCCAATCTCAACTATTATGCTCATCTATGGAACAAAATGCACTCGAATATAATAGATCCCCTTTTCGTCATAGTGGCTCGGTTATAACATGCTAATTTTCTTAGGGCTATATTGTTATTTGTTTTAGATAATTGAATTTCATCATTTACATATGCATTCACCCCATAATGTCATCACATCATTAAGAATTATGTAGAAAGAACAATATTATCAATAATGCAGCAGAACGTAAAGGGACAACAGAAGAAAAGCATACACAATAGACACCACGATTGGTCAGAGACCAGGGCAAAACCCCACAAGGGGGAAAACCCAGAATTCAATTATTATTCTTTTAATAGATATTCATCAATTTTTCAACTAAGATACAAAGTACAAATATCATGAGACGTAGTCCAACACATCATGCTACCTAGGGCTTATACTTGTCTTGTTCACAACTTAGTTTGTGAACAAGATTCATTGTGAATACAATGATGATAATAGCAAAGTCACTGCAACAACATTATTGTATCATCATCCATGTATAAGGTCATTGATATAATATAGCTTTCACTGTCATGTTTGTCAAGGTATAGTACATCACTCTCATCTGGAATTGTCACAGATATACCATCATTCATTGTCATGTCATATTAAATTATCCACATCAATTATTTCCATAGTTTAATTTCCACGAGTCATTGTTATGACGAGGTTTAGCACACATACATGGTTCCAATGTATATCAAGGTCAGAATTCATTCATGTTCCACAAATCATTGTTATATTTATCAAATATAGGCCACTGTAAATAGTAACCTACAAAAATCCATAGCAATTACTTGTCATATAGTGCCACTCTACAAATGATGCCTTGAACAATCAATGCATTATGATGCTCAGTGATGCCCATACAGTTAATATGTGATGTCTATAACAGTTTCAATGCTAAAAATCATATATATACAATGCCCATACAATTTTGATGTGATGTCTGTAGAAGATGTGAAGCTCAATCATATAATTACGATGCCCATATAATTTCGATGTGATGCCTATAGCAGATGTGAATCCCATATCATGTAATTACGATGCCCATACAATTTTGATGTTATGCATGTAGCAGATGCAATGCCCGGATCATATAATTAAGATGCCCATACAATATAGTGATGTGAGGGCCATACCATACCACATAGGAACCATGTAATGTATATTGATGTCAACCATATTGATGCGTAACCATTTATAATAGAGGTGCGAAGAGAGTATAATCTTGTAAGAGTGAGAGTCCAGATCACTCCAATACATACTCAAGCGAGCCTATAACCATACAAAGCCATACCCATGTGAGCCCATAGTCAGAGATGTAATATGACCATCATAAAGATAGTATATGAATCATCGCAGATATAATTATATTGGATAACCATAATTTTCTCCCTTTTGAACATATATTCCCTCTATATATAAGTTCCATTGGCTGGATAGACATGGAGCCGACTTTGAATCTAGTGGGAAATAATTTAAATTTGAATTTGCCATTAATATTTTTCTTATATTTATTTGCCCAATTAATTCTTTTAACCAATTTGAAATCTTTTATAGACCAATATAATTTCTCATGGGACACAAGGGTTTTCTCTTGGGGACTTAGGCTTTCCCTTTAAGTAAATTCGTCCTGACGCCGCAAAATTTTAACACTCCCTCTTAGCTAGGGAGGAATTTCCATTTGCATCATTAATCCGCATCTAGACTATCTCATCATAGTTGCATCGTGACGAATCTTGAGTGAAGTTATCTCAATCATAAGGAGGATAGACAATTGTATCATTGATAAAACTTATCTCATATTATCTCATAAAATAAGAGGAGTCTATAACCAAAGGTGTGGGAGATTAACCCTCCAAACCATATCTCATCATATCTCAACATAACTTGATTCCTTTGATCATCAACTAAACAATCTCGATCTAATAAAAGAAGAAGAGGAAGAATCATAAGGGAGCCCATCTCAACCCACATCATAATCAAGGATCCTAATGCAACCCACATCATAGGGGAGTCAAACCTCAACCCACATCATCATCAGGGAGCCCAGCTTGACCCTCTATTCAAGTACAATATGCAAGATCGACTTACCATAAGGGCAAGTGATCTGAATTTGATTGCTAGTTAATGTTGGGCTAGTATCATTTCCAGATATAAATTTTTCTTTGCTTTGGTTTGCTTATCCATAGAGAGTTTATTCATGAGCATGTGATTGTCAATTTTTTTCTAACTTGGTGAAATTTAGTGTTTTGCATGAACTTAAAAGCATGAATTTAAATGGCTAAATAGAAAAATATAAAAACACAGCAAGCACAAATAACAGAGCTCAATACACAATTTTTTTGTTGAAGGATTTCACCCCTCCTGGGCTACATCTCCTTGGTCCAGCTTCATAGTGTGGGCCTTCGTATTAGATTCAATAGTGCTCAAATTGTTGTTACATGCATCCAATGCTCTTGGAACCTGTTCAAATGAGTTTAAAGCATTCAAATCTATCAGAAATTACTATTTTTTTACTCACTTTGGTTACCAACTGCTCTAGGAATGACCTCCAACACCTGGTGGCCCTAGGCTTCAAAAATATTCAAGTGACCCAAAACACTTGTAGATGACCTATTCTACCTCTGAAACTTGCTCCAATGAGTTCCCAGTATGCCAATTAGCCAAAAATGACTATTTTTTTACTCAATTTGGTTACCAACTGCTCTGGTAATGGCCTCCAACACCTAGTGGCCCTAGGCTTCAAAAATCTTCAAGTGACCAAACACACCTATAGATGACCTCTTCTACCTCTGCAACATGCTCCAAATGAGTTACCAGAATGCCAATTAGCTAAAAATGACTATTCATTTTTTAAATTTGGCTGAGAATTGAATAAATTATGGCTCAAACAGTTTTTCCTACAAAACTTCCGCTAAATCTGGAGAACTGCGAGTTAAGTCAACCAAGTTTGGTGGTGGTTCTAGATTTAGTGGATCCGCCATAAATTCTGCAAACTTAATTATTGATTAAATAAATGCTACACTGATTAGTGGTGCACTAATCCCGCTTAACAGTTGGCCCCTAGCTCCTGGTTCAGGCACTTGGTCACATGGGGTGGGGGTTGGCCCCATAGGGCTTTTTTTTAACCAAACTTTCAAAAGCTCTAACTTTTGCATATGATGTCGTTTTTTTGAACTGTTTGCGGCATTGGAATCCTGGAGATAAAATCTATCTAGTAATTCAGGTCTGAAGCAATTCTGAGCACTTTCATTTTTTAGCTAAAATATTGATCCCTGATCATTCCTCCCCACTAGAAGCCTTTTGGACCCCAAAAGCTCTCTTGATCACTGATTATGTTGATGAGGGGACTGTTCCCTCATCCTTCCAGTCTTTATCCATTGAAATTTTCCTAATTTCATCATTTGGAGCTTTTCATAAAAAGTCAAATTTTTCCTTGATTCCGACGACCATCTATTGTTGTCTTTGACACCATCATGCTGCAATATTTCTGAATTTGCAGAACAACAATCTAATTTTGTAGAAAAAATATTGTTCCTACCTTGGTCAACAATCAAAGGAAACTTGGAATCTTTCTCACCTTGCACTTTGTCTCTATGGTGATTTTTAGTTGCTTTTGCCTTGTACTTGAGTCGACTCTTGCCCAAGTTTCTTCGCCATTGTAATGTGCCTTTTGGAAACCAACAATGAAAATTTGTGAAACCCATGCCTTCTTTGCCAAGATGCTTTGTCCTATTCTCATTGACCTTTGGAACTTCTTGCACCAGCACCTTGTTTTCAACACCGCTCAACACCAATGTTGGCTGCTGCAAATGTTTTTCACCTTCTTTCAAAGGCAACCTATTATCATTCTGAAACAAATCATTAAAAATATGATTCAAAACATTTCTTTGTTTAATCATCAACAATGTCAAGTTCTGACTTGCATTCACTAGCCTCTTCATTTTCCCTGCATTAACTAAAGAAATGTTCAGTTTCTTGCGATGATCTCTCACAATATACTTCACCCCATCTTTAAACAAATGATACTTGTGCTCATAGCGATGAAACATCGCTTTCCTATCATACAAATATGGACTTCCCAAGATAATTCTATAAATGTCAAGTGGAAACACGTCTAACTCGACTTCATCAACAAAGTTTGCAGTAATAGCAAATCTAAAAATGCATTTCCTTGAAACCTGTAAATTGGCATCCTTAACTATCCAACCCAAAGGGTATGGTTTATGATGTGGTACGATTTCAAGTTTAAGCTCTTTAACTAAGTCTTCTGAAATCAGGTTTGCTTGTGATCCACTATCAAAGAGTGCATCAATCTTGGTATGATTTGAGATTACTCTGACAGTGAACAACTCTTCCCTTTTGTCTTCATTTGGAGTGTTGTTGTGACTATTTGAGGAACTAGTACTTTCAACATGTTGACCTTTCAAACCCATAACTGTAATTTTTGTCTCATCTCCTGAATCTGACCCTAAGTCTTTTTTAGCTATAGCAACAGTTTTTCCCTTCTCTTTGGCTTTCAATCTATCTGGTTTTAATTCTCAATGAAGTTGCCGACAATGGTCTTCATCATGGCCAGTTTTTGAACAGTTTTTGCATTTGAGTTTTTCCTTCTCTTTCTTGATGTTTCCTCCCTTCTCTTTTCCCTTACTCTCACTGTAACCTTTCTCCTCTATGTTTCGTTTTCCCCTTGCGTCAAGATGTGTGGCTTGCACACATACTTCATCTAAGTTGCTTGGGTTAAACATAAGGATAATATGCTGCAAATAGGAATGTAAACCTCCAATATATTTCAAGAGTGTGTCTTGTGAATTCAAGTTTACTCCCAACAATAAAGCCCTCTTCCTAAACTCCTGAGTGTAGTCTTGGACAGTTTGGCCTTTTAGTTTCCTAAATTTTTTCCAACTCATGATGACTTTTTTCATATAAGCTAAAGGATAAAATTGTCTTTTAATTGCATAAACAAATTCAACCCAAGAAATGGATATCTTACCATGGATTCAGATTTCCTCTTGAGTCTTTGCTTCCCACCAAACTAGTGCAACTCCTTTTAGCCTCAGTGAAGCCAACTGGATATTTATGTCATCTTCTTGAAGGTTCTGAATTCTGTTGTATACCTCCAACTGTCAAATCCAATTGTCCAGCTTTTCTGCATTCACTTATCCATTGTACATGGGAAGTTTGAATTTTATGTCCAATTTCAATAATGGAGTTTTTCCTTTTGGGGTTTTGGAATGAGTATGGGTAATGGTGGTAATGGAAGATGATGTTGTGTGAGATGGTGAAGATGATGAGGATGGTGGAGATCAAGGTGGTTTTCCACCATTCCCTTTGGAATCCTTCTTTTCATCTTTTTTGTCCTCTAAGATTCCTTCTCCATGTGGAGGTTTAGAACTCTCTCCAACCATTCTGGTGTTGCTCTCTTCATAGCAGACTTTAACCATCTCAATCAAAGTGTAGAAATCTTTCTTGAATTCTTCCTCTTCTGAAGAGGGACCTTCATGCTCTCTTTCTCCAGACATAATGGCTATGGATTCAGGCTCAGAAATTTGTATTGATTGTACCTCTTCAATCACTTCAGCCTCTTATGCAATCTGTGCCTCTTCTATCTCAACTGATGGAGATGGAACTTGAGGTGATTCAAGTGCTACCTTGAGTGGTCCTTTGGGTGAGAATGGTGCTTTCTCAGCCTTCTTCCTTCTTTTCCTAATCTCAGGACTAGCTATTTGTAGCTTCCCTTCTCCTCTCTACAACTTCAACCTTGTAATCATAACAACAATTGCAACTATTAAACCCTTCAAGAAAATCAAGCAAGAAACCTTGTGCTCTGATACCAACTTGATTTGAATTTGATTACTATTTAATGTTGGGCTAGTAGCATTTCCAGATATAAAATTTTCTTTGCTTTGGTTTGCTTATTCATAGAGAGTTTATCCATGAGCATGTGATTGTCAATTCATCTAACTTGGTGAAATTTAGTGTTTTGCATGAACTTAAAAGCATGAATTTAAATGGTTGAACAGCAGAATATAAAAACACAGCAAGCACAAATAATAGAGCTCAATACACAAATTTTTGTTAAAGGAGTTCACCCCTCCTAGGCTACATCTCCTTGGTCCAAATTCATTGTTTGGGCCTTTGTATTAGATTCAATAGTTCTCAAGTTGTTTTTACATGCATCCAATGCTCTTGGAACTTGTTCCAATGAGTTTAAAACATTCAAATCTATTAGAAATGACTATTTGTTTACTCAATTTGGTTACCAGCTGCTCTAGGAATGGCCTCCAACACCTGGTGGCCCTAGGCTTCAAAAATATTCAAGTGACCAAAAACACATGTATATGACCTATTATACCTCTTAAACCTACTCCAATGAGTTCCTAGCATGCCAATTAGCCAAAAATGACTATTTGTTTACTCAATTTGGTTACCAGCTACTCTAGTAATGGCCTCTAACACCTGGTGGCCCTAGGCTTCAAAAATATTCAAGTGACCAAAAACACCTATAGATGACCTCTTATGCCTCTACAACCTGATCCAATGAGTTCGTAACATGCCAATTAGCCAAAAATGACTATTCATTTTCGAAATTTGGCTGAGAATTGAGTAAGTTATGGCTCAAACAATTTTTCCTACAAAACCTCCGCTAAATCTGGAGAACTGTCAATTAAGTCTGCCAATTTTGGTGGTAGTTCCAGATTTAGTGGCTCCGCTATAAATTCCACCAACTTAATTATGGATTAATTAAATGCTAAACAGATTAGTGGCACACTAATTCCGCTTAACAGTTGGCCCCTAACTCCCGGTTCGGGCGCTTGGTCACATGGGGTGATGGCTCGCCCTGCGGGGTTTTTTTTTACCAAACTTTCAGAAGCTCTAACTTTTGCATACGAAGTCAGTTTTTTGAACCATTCATGGCATTGGAATCCTAGAGACTAACTCTATCCATTCATTCGTGTCTGAAGCAATGCTAAGCACTTTCATTTTTTAGCTAAAATATTGATCCTTGATCAGCAAGGATCACACTTTGTCCTATTGACTTGTAACAATTGGCGAGATCAATTTAAGGATCACACTTTGTCCTATCGTCTAATGACAATAGGAGAGATCAGCCTAAGGATCACACTCTTTCCCACTGTTCGTTTATCTTCCCAGAAAGACCCTCAAGAGTCAAGTGGTATAACACTTGCATCCAAGATGAGTGAGATCGACTTACTAGGTCAAGTAAGGATCACACCCTATCTCAAGTCACCACAACCCATTGGCTAGATGGGGAGGTCAAATACCAAAAAGGCCATCTTGTGGGTAGGATTCCAAGTGATGTATACTTTGTCAAAGCAACAATAGGCGAGATCGACTTACCATAGGCATAAGGATACACACCCTATCTTATTGTCTAGAGATCCCTCTGTTAGTGTCAGTCTTTCCAGCCTTCCTACAGTGATCAAATGTGCTCTTACAAAGTGATTTTGAAGTGTCAAGGTCAAATTTTGTCATTTCAGTGAGTCTTCAAGCAAAATTTGGTCACTAGGCATTAGGTCTAGGGTTTGCCCAAATGTCAGTCCATGTCACCATTCAGCTGAGTTTATCATCATTCGTAGGGTTGTCATTATCATGTCAGTGTCTAATGAGTTATTTTACACCTTGTTCATGCTTCATGTTGCGCCCAGGCAAGGTCATTTCCCTCTCCTAGGGTTTTGAAGGCAATTTCTCTTGGATGGTCAAATCACTGGAAAAACTTGTTTCCTGATGTTCATACACCTTCCCCTATCCTTAAAGTACCTTATCAAACACTTCCCATCCCTTAGATCCGCCAAATTCCTCATTTTTGCACAAACGCTAGTTTCTAGCTACAACCTGGCAATTTTCTAGGTTTGGCCTGTGTTTTGTCCTTTTCGACCCCTTCCCCTCACTCAATCTCTGAGATTCCACTTTCCCCTGCTTCCTAACATCCCTCCCCACTCCCAAAAATTTCCCCAAGAATTTAGAAGCCCTCTATCCCCTTCATTTCGCTCCATTTCGACAAAATCCCTTGTTTCACACATCGGGACAAGTTTCACTCAAAAGCTGTTTCTGAGCAATCAAAGATGAATTTTGCAAAACTGAGAGAGGTTTTTGTCCACAACATGCCAAGGAAGAAAAACCTCTTTCACTTTTTACACAGGTGTCATGGTTTGAGAGAAATGTCAAAAATACCGGCGAGAACGAAGGTGCTCCAAGGACGGTTGGCCAAAGCACAAAAACGAAGGAAAACGCCTGATCCACTCCAAATTTTGGCCAAAGCCTCTTTGACTGAGCATGGTACTTGATTGGGGACTCCCAGCCCAAATTTCAAGAAATTTGGAGAAAATTTTGTCATTTGTGAATTTTTTGTGCAATTTTACAGGTTTTGGCCGTTGGAGTGGTCTCACCCCGCGCGCGACCACTCGTGGGGACAGCTCAGAACGGGGAAAACTCTACATTTTTGGAATTTTCATGCAAAAATACACTTTCCTATGCATGGGGTCAAATTTTTATGGAGATTTGGGCCTCCAAAAGCTCAAAATACATGCAAATTTTGACTTTCTGCCCACTTTTTGAGTTGCAGAAAGCTGCCTTGGGACAAATGATTTTTGAGGGGTCAAATCAACTCCAAATTCAGAAATTCTGGTGGGGTTGGAAAGTAGACTCATAGACCTTTCCAACAAGCTATCTTGCACCTGATTTGGACACCGGGAAGGCCTTCAACCAGAGCTGCAAAGGTGCGCGACCACTCAGGATCAGGGGCGCGACCACTCAGGGAAAATTGCCAGATTTGACCATTTCGGCCAGCAAAACACTGTTTTTACTCTTGGATGACTTTTGGGCATGTAAATAAGAAAATTTGGTGTAATTTTCATGGCACATGGATGCATTTACTCTCCTTTGACACTTCTAGAACTTTCTTTGATGTAAATAGTGAAAATTTAATGCATGGATTAGTTTCCTAAGTTTTAGAGGCAAGTTGTTTTGACTGCCTATTATCTAGTTCTTAGTTTAGAATTAGTTCAAACTGCTCCTAGGAAGCTGAGCTCGACCCCTAGAGGTGGGGAAAGGAGTTAGATCAGCTATATGATGCCTTCTCATCCTCATTTTGATGGTTGGACTCTTGAGGGAGAAGCTCTATTGTATATTTTACTTGTATCTCTGCAATTTGAGGAAAAGGAAGACCAGGGTTTTGCAGACATCATTGTGGATTCTTGTGGATTATTGTGTTGATGGTGTGTTTCCTACTTGTCATTGTAAGTGTGTTTATGTGTTCCATCTCTTATTCTATTGCTGCTAATTAAACAAAAGAAGTGATAAAGTTTGAATTCATGCATGCCATGCTCAGCTTTCAATTTTGTTTGATATTTATGTTTTCCACTGTCTAAAGAGGATTCAAAGCCATTGTTTGCCCCCTTTAGCTCCCTCTTTTTCTTCCTTGATCATCCATCTCAGCTTAAGGCATCAGCACAAACTCCTACCTTGCCCCAAAGACCCACCTGCAAAAACTGAGCTCAATCCCCGCACCCTGAATTGCACTCCCTCCAATTGCCACCAAAAACCCCAAAAAACTTTAAATCAACCCTCCTTATCAGTTTACTAGCCTAATATCAGTGTTCCTAATTGGGTTAGCTCATCCTATTGAAAGATCTACCGAGTTTGACCGGAGAGAGCCTTCTCATACCCCGTAGGGCTAGCTACGAGGTGAAATGGTTTGATGTTGCCTTGAAGGTTTACCTTCTTCAGCCTAGGGTGAAATCTCAAGCGCTAACATAGTGGCGACCATACTGGGGAGAACAAACTTATTTGTGTGTTGATGTGTGTGTTTCGCAAGTCTTAGACGGAGCCTGAAGTTACGCCAGGTAGCCTTTGAACACGCTCTTGTTTTACATCAGCGTTAGTAGATAAACGCTGCTTCAGTCAATCTCCGTGAGCTTGTGAACGCAGCACTTCATTTGCATTTTACCCCAGTACATGTATCAAGTTCAGATCTGATTGTTGATGGTGAACAGCGATCAGACACTTGAAAGGCTGAAATCATTCACTTGGCGACTCTAAATCAGTTTTGAAGATCAGATCCAAAGACTCCACTGGAGGATGATCCCGACCAGCAAAAACATGAAAGGAGAATATGGCAAAATCAGGTATTCAAGTTGGAATTTCATCCAAGACATTTTGTTCTTTGTCATAAATTATTTCTTCTCTTTTCCCACGAATGTCAAGAAGGCTTTGCAAAGTATATTGTATTTGAGAAGAGATCCTCAGCCTACAGTTAATTCTTTTCCTTCGAAGATTGTGAATACCAAAGATTTGCATGCTTTTGAGCTTGATCAAGATCCTTTTTCCGAATTTTGTGATGAACCCCAAGCGACCAAGTCCGATTATATACCTGCTGTACATACCCATACACCTTGTAAAATTCCAGATCGGTATAAGCCTCTTGTTTTACCTTCTGTTCTTCATGCTTTCCCCAAAAACTATGATCTATACTTGCCGATGTTTGATGGTGAATGTAAGAATGTCAACGCTGAGCAACATGTCCAGAATTTTGAGAATTTTCTAGATCTTTTTGAAGTTGATGAAGAAGATGTTAGTATAAGGCTTTTTGCTCTTTCTTTGCAAGCCAAAGTGAAGAGTTGGTTCAAAGCCCTGCCTGATGCGAGCATCTCAGATTTCCAGCAGTTCGTCAAAGTTTTTCTCGATAGGTGGATGATTGGGCAGAACCTTTTCTTGATTGTAGAAGAGTATAACCAGCTGAAGAGATTGCCAGGGGAGACAGTACAACAGTTTTCAGCGAGATTTAACCAAGTTTATTATTCAATCCCAGTTGATATAAGGCCTACTCCTAGATCTGCTCTCTTGCACTATCCGAGTGCCTTTGATCCGGAGATGGAGTTTCAGTTGAGAGAAAAGAATATTGCAACACTTCACGAGATGCAAAACAGTGCAGTGAATGTAGAAGCTCATCTGCTGATCCGAAGGGCAAGGTTGAAGGAAGAAGAGATGAAAAACATAGATCCGGAAAAATCAACATCTCTAGAGGTAAAGCTTGACATTTTGGTAAGTGCAGTAGAAAAGATGATGGACAAGATCAACACAAGGAATGCTTATGATGTTCAGGATCATGGCTCGCTGATTGAAGAAGAACAAGTTGCTGATCCAAAACATTTTGTTTCTTATCCTAGTTGTCGTAGATCTGATAATGATTGCTTTGTAGATCACCTTGGAGAAGAAAGAACTGTTGATATGACCTGCATGCTTGATGATATGTTTTATACCGTTGATTTGCCTCAGTTTGATGAGTATGATGATGATTATGTTCTCCAAACAGAAGCTAATCTTCCAGACAAATCAGCAGCTCGTTTGTGGGAGGAAGAAGTTCATTTTCAGCAGCTCGAATATAATGATCAGCCATCATATATCAGCTATGACAGTGATGAGGAAAGTGCAGCAAATTTTGAAGTAAGTGAAGGATCTTTGCCTTTTTGTTTTGATTCATGTCAGCTCATTAGAGACAACTTCCATGAAATTAGAAATCAGCTGTCAACAAGTCTTGATCTAGGCCATCTTGAAGGCAATAAAAACCTTGTTCCAGACTTCTCATATTCAGATTTGCAGCCCCCAAATGCCATTGGTTGTCAAGTTGCAGATGAAGGCATGGAAGTTGACATATTTGATCAAATGATACAAGAAGGTTCCCTACCTTTTTGTTTCGAAACATTTCAGTTTTTGAAGGGTAGGTTGTATAGTAAATCTTTAAATGGACAGCCTATAACAAATCAGCAATCTATCAGTGTAAATGTTGAGGATGAGACAAATGACAAAATTCTTGAGCAGCCTGTAGCATCAGATTTGCAGCTACCAAATGAACTTGAAGGGCAGATTACAGATGAAGGTATGGCAGCCGACATACATGATTTGATGATGCAGGAAGATTCTATGCCCTTTTGTTTTGAAGCATTTCAATTTATAAGGCAGAATTCTCGTAAAATCTCTCAAGAACAAGATGAACAGCTAGAAGGATGTCATGCATTTTCAATGGATACATTACAGCAGTCTTATCAAGTTTTTCATGATCCAATAGCTGATGTTTTGGATGAGGTTTGCAGTCAAAGTCTTTCTCCATTGACCACATGTGAGCTTGAAACATGTGCTGATATGAATTTGATCCGGCAGCCGGTTTCTTTGTCATTTTCAGCAGAGGTCTCATCACAAGACTCAGATCAAAGTTTGCATTCATGTAATGAGGAAAAGAGAAGTAATCCATTGGATGAGCTAAGTTCCAGTGTGCTTGAATTTCAAGATCCTTATGCAGTGTTATTGGAGGCGGATAGAGAATTCATATCATTCAATGGGTCTGTTTCTAAGTTGTCATGGGAGTTGCCTTTCAATAGTTCTCTTTTGTTGTTCATAAGCAAGCACTTGTGGAGAATTCGAACAGCAGATGGGACACTTACTTGGTTACATTGGTTGTTTCATTTCACTTGATTAGGTGATGAATGAAACTGTTAGAGTAGGTTTTGATGAATAAGCTCCACTTTGAGCATCATTTTCAGTTGGTCGAGTGTGTTTAAGTATCGAGTCAGTTTTTAGTTGAGTCATGAGTCCTTTATGAGTCAATTTTTAGCCTTGTGGTTAAGTTAGTTTGTGTCAGTTTTCAGTCTTGCATTTCAGCTTGAGTTTATGACTCCATTGCCCAATGATTGTAAGGCACTGGTCTGCTCTCCCAGAGGTCTGAGGTTCTTGGCACCTCCAAGGAGCTACCATCCCCATTGGAGCCAATGTTAGTGTCAGTCTTTCCAGCCTTCCTACAGTGATCAAATGTGCTCTTACAAAGTGATTTTGAAGTGTCAAGGTCAAATTTTGTCATTTCAGTGAGTCTTCAAGCAAAATTTGGTCACTAGGCATTAGGTCTAGGGTTTGCCCAAATGTCAGTCCATGTCACCATTCAGCTGAGTTTATCATCATTCGTAGGGTTGTCATTATCATGTCAGTGTCTAATGAGTTATTTTACACCTTGTTCATGCTTCATGTTGCGCCCAGGCAAGGTCATTTCCCTCTCCTAGGGTTTTGAAGGCAATTTCTCTTGGATGGTCAAATCACCGGAAAAACTTGTTTCCTGATGTTCATACACCTTCCCCTATCCTTAAAGTACCTTATCAAACACTTCCCATCCCTTAGATCCGCCAAATTCCTCATTTTTGCACAAACGCTAGTTTCTAGCTACAACCTGGCAATTTTCTAGGTTTGGCCTGTGTTTTGTCCTTTTCGACCCCTTCCCCTCACTCAATCTCTGAGATTCCACTTTCCCCTGCTTCCTAACATCCCTCCCCACTCCCAAAAATTTCCCCAAGAATTTAGAAGCCCTCTATCCCCTTCATTTCGCTCCATTTCGACAAAATCCCTTGTTTCACACATCGGGACAAGTTTCACTCAAAAGCTGTTTCTGAGCAATCAAAGATGAATTTTGTAAAACTGAGAGAGGTTTTTGTCCACAACATGCCAAGGAAGAAAAACCTCTTTCACTTTTTACACAGGTGTCATGGTTTGAGAGAAATGTCAAAAATACCGGCGAGAACGAAGGTGCTCCAAGGACGGTTGGCCAAAGCACAAAAACGAAGGAAAACGCCCGATCCACTCCAAATTTTGGCCAAAGCCTCTTTGACTGAGCATGGTACTTGATTGGGGACTCCCAGCCCAAATTTCAAGAAATTTGGAGAAAATTTTGTCATTTGTGAATTTTTTGTGCAATTTTACAGGTTTTGGCCGTTAGAGTGGTCTCACCCCGCGTGCGACCACTCGTGGGGACAGCTCAGAACGGGGAAAACTCTACATTTTTGGAATTTTCATGCAAAAATACACTTTCCTATGCATGGGGTCAAATTTTTATGGAGATTTGGGCCTCCAAAAGCTCAAAATACATGCAAATTTTGACTTTCTGCCCACTTTTTGAGTTGCAGAAAGCTGCCTTGGGACAAATGATTTTTGAGGGGTCAAATCAACTCCAAATTCAGAAATTCCGGTGGGGTTGGAAAGTAGACTCATAGACCTTTCCAACAAGCTATCTTGCACCTGATTTGGACACCGGGAAGGCCTTCAACCAGAGCTGCAAAGGGACGCGACCACTCAGGATCAGGGGCGCGACCACTCAGGGAAAATTGCCAGATTTGACCATTTCGGCCAGCAAAACACTGTTTTTACTCTTGGATGACTTTTGGGCATGTAAATAAGAAACTTTGGTGTAATTTTCATGGCACATGGATGCATTTACTCTCCTTTGACACTTCTAGAACTTTCTTTGATGTAAATAGTGAAAATTTAATGCATGGATTAGTTTCCTAAGTTTTAGAGGCAAGTTGTTTTGACTGCCTATTATCTAGTTCTTAGTTTAGAATTAGTTCAAACTGCTCCTAGGAAGCTGAGCTCGACCCCTAGAGGTGGGGAAAGGAGTTAGATCAGCTATATGATGCCTTCTCATCCTCATTTTGATGGTTGGACTCTTGAGGGAGAAGCTCTATTGTATATTTTACTTGTATCTCTGCAATTTGAGGAAAAGGAAGACCAGGGTTTTGCAGACATCATTGTGGATTCTTGTGGATTATTGTGTTGATGGTGTGTTTCCTACTTGTCATTGTAAGTGTGTTTATGTGTTCCATCTCTTATTCTATTGCTGCTAATTAAACAAAAGAAGTGATAAAGTTTGAATTCATGCATGCCATGCTCAGCTTTCAATTTTGTTTGATATTTATGTTTTCCACTGTCTAAAGAGGATTCAAAGCCATTGTTTGCCCCCTTTAGCTCCCTCTCTTTCTTCCTTGATCATCCATCTCAGCTTAAGGCATCAGCACAAACTCCTACCTTGCCCCAAAGACCCACCTGCAAAAACTGAGCTCAATCCCCGCACCCTGAATTGCATTCCCTCCAATTGCCACCAAAAACCCCAAAAAACTTTAAATCAACCCTCCTTATCAGTTTACTAGCCTAATATCAGTGTTCCTAATTGGGTTAGCTCATCCTATTGAAAGATCTACCGAGTTTGACCGGAGAGAGCCTTCTCATACCTCGTAGGGCTAGCTACGAGGTGAAATGGT
Source organism: Pinus tabuliformis (assembly GCA_031772625.1). NCBI lineage: Eukaryota > Viridiplantae > Streptophyta > Pinopsida > Pinales > Pinaceae > Pinus > Pinus tabuliformis. The sequence continues at coordinate 1,617,403,724 of CM062817.1, read as the reverse complement.
TTGATGTTGCCTTGAAGGTTTACCTTCTTCAGCCTAGGGTGAAATCTCAAGCGCTAACCCCAAGAGCCCTTACTACTACATTCCCATCCTAGGAGATCAACAGGGGGGAAGAGCACACTTATTGTTGTCAATCAGCCCTGACCCTTACCCGGGAGGGTCACATCCATTAATCCAAGCTACTCTCTGAAGATCAAAAAGTATGATGAAGAACCATTACAACATATCAAAGTGCTCATATCTGGTACTAGCTCAAATAACTCACTAAAGAGTTCAACCACGTTGCCTTATGCAATACTTTCGAGCAACGGTTCTTTATTTTTTGTTCATACAGGAAAGAAAATCAAGTTTTATGTTAGATCAAATGCATGACATAACAAAAAGAATACCACATTCATCCTTTCTCCCTCTCACATAGGGAGGCAACAGCCACAACCCTAAGCTTGTCTCATATAGAAGCATAATCTCAATAATGAAGATGTATCTGACCCAGTTATGTATGTCCAAACTTTATCTAGCTCGGGGTGCATGAAATACAAGGATCCATTGCTCATTACAGGATCCACCAAATCTAGCAACAATAATCCATCAATGCAATCCAAAATGTCATGTTTGTCACAATACACTTCCTCTAACAAGGAAGTCCTCTACTACACTTCTACACGAGACGTGGATGTTGAAGTTACTTGGGTAAGCCATTCTTGTCATCAATGAACTGTTAGCATATAAAAAGTAATAAATAGATACATACGTTCAACAACATCAGATGTTCATCAATTCCAAGTCCAAAAGACTTACTTCGATCTGCAATCATGGATCTTCTATTCATTCACCTCAAAGTCTCTGAGGTAGTCCCATTATGAAAATAATAATAGGTGTCAAGATCTCATCATGGGTCTCTCCCTCTGAATCATCATCAATGCATCAATATCATAGTTTTTTTTAGGTCATAGTCATATTAGTTCATACAAGATTGTCATATATTGGATCACAGAGTCAAATGATAACAATATATATATATATATATCATGACAAGTCATTATTAGCTTATTCAATGTATAAGTCATCAATCATTCATCAAGGGTTAATGTCATACAATACCAAATCATGATACAATCATTAGAGCCTAAAACCATCATGTCGAGGCATCCATTTTGTCACATTGTCAAATTTACTACGTTGTTAAGTCTTCATAACAACTTTGCCTTACCAAGATCAATCAAAGAGATAGTCAGTAGATCTTGAGTATCAATCTTACAACCACACTATTTCCATCAAGGTTAGCATGCACATTACAAGCACTATCAACAAAATGAGGTTAGTGTATGTCAAGGTTAATGACCAAATATCAAGGAGATTTAAATTATGAAGAGCATCAATATATCACATGTACAAGGGATCAAACTTACTCACATATGTGCTCAAGGTGATATTTTTTCATACCTGCTTAACTTACCATCTTGATATTGTAGCTAAATCAAAACAATTATGCTATATTGCACATACCCCGTAATATTTGAATACCTTAGCAACATGTCGTATATTCATTTTCCCATTTCCAATATGCCCGAAATATTTTTATTAACTCTCAGAATAAACTTGCATCAAGTTCCTTTTCCTATTCTAGCTTTTTGTTCCTGCTCCATTTTTGCTCTTTCTCCACTATCTCTCTTTTCTTATGCTATTTATTATATAGGTGATCCTCAAGAAGGATCTGCTTATGAGATCTTCATCAAGAAGTTAGAACTATTCAAATACTCAAATAATTATGCATGCAGGATAAGAAAAACAATAAATCCAAACAAGAGTAATGTCATAAAGAGATAACATAAGTTTTAGAAGGTACTTATCTTTAACAAGAGGTGATCAACTCCCTCTTGAACCAACCTTCAAGAGTCATTATTGTCCATCATCCATATGTCAATGTTGCCTTAAATATTTTCAATTGTCTTCATCAATAGTCAAGCCCAACTGAGACTAGCCCATGTAGGGTTACATTGGATCTGTCTCGAGTGTTGAAATAACTTCTTACAAATCATGCTAGTGTTTCAAGACTTGTAGAACTCCGACCTTTATAATATTCAGGCTCTTCACACTCCAATGTTTCTTCCAAACCCTAACCTCATGTTATCCTCTAAACCCTAATAACTAGTTTTCCTAGCATTCTTTTAGGTCTCTGTCATATTTAATTCTTCTTGATCCATCAATGGTGTCTTCATAGGGGTGATCTCAATGACTTTTCCTCAGCCCAAATCCAATCCCATGTTAATTTTCTTAGGTCTATATTGTTCTTTGCATTAGATAATTTCATTTCATCATTTACATATGAATTCACACCATAACATCATCACGTCATTAGAAATTATGTAGAAAGAACAACTTCATCAACAATGCAGTGGAACATAAAGGGACAATAGAAGAAAAGCATTCACAATAAACACCAAGATTGATTGGAGACCAGGGAAAAACCGCACTAGGGGGAAAACTCGGAATTAAATTCTTCTTCTATTAGCTATTCGGTTAATATATAAAGTGAAAATATCATGAGACATAGTCCAACACATCAGGCTACTTAAGGTTTATACATGTCTTCTTCACAACTTCTTTTGTGAATAAGATTCATTGTGAATACAATTCTGATAATAGAAAAGTCATTGCAACAACATTATTGTATCATCATCCATGTATAAGGTCACTGATATCATATAGCTTTCACTATCATGTTCATCAAGGTACAGGCCATCATTGTCATCTGGAATTATCACAGATCTACCATCATTCATTGTCATGCCATATTAAATTGTACACATTAGTTATATCCATAGTTTAATTTCCACAGGTCATTGTTATGACAAGGTTCAACATACACTAATGTTCCAGCATACATACATGGTTCCAGCATTTATCAAGGTGAGCATGCATTCATGTTACAAAAATCATTTTTATATTTCTCAAATACAAGTCACTGTAAATAGTAACCTACAGAAAGCCATAGCAATTACTTGCTATACAATGCCACTTTGCAAATGGTGCCTTGAAAAATCAATGCATTACGATGCTCTACGATGCCCATACAATTAAGATGTGATGTCTATAACAATTTTAATGCCCGGATAATATAATTACGATGTCAATACAATTTTGATGTGATTCCTGCAGCAAATACAAAGCCCAGATTAGATAATTGTGATGCCTATACAACTTTGATGTGATGCTTGTAGCAAATGTGATGCCCAGGTCATTTAAGTATGATGTCTATAAAATATAGTGATGTGAGAGCCAAACCATACCGCATATTAACCATGTGATGTATATTGATGTCAACCATATCGATGCATGACCATCCAAAACAGAGGTGCTAAGAGAGTATAGTCCTATGAGAGCGAGAGTCCATATCACGCCAATTCAAACTCTAGCAAGCCCATAACCATACAAATCCATACCCATGCGAGCCCATAGTTAGAGATGTAATTCAATTATCATAAAGATAGTATATGAACCATGGTGGTCAGAATTATATTGAATAACAAGACTTGTATCCATTTTGAAGATATATGCCCTTTATATATAAGTTCCATTGGTCGGATAAACATGGAGCCGACTTTGAATATGAAGGGAAATAATTAGCCCCAAGGGATAGCTCAATTGGTCAAGTTCTCGTTGCTAAGTACTTTCCCAGTTGGGAGGTCACGGGGTCAAATTTCCTCGATGCCCTCGGGGTTAGGCCTGTTAAGATTGGCCGACGGGTAGATCCCTTCGGGTAGAACTGCCCCAATATTTTCCCGTGGATGTAGCAACCACTCAGTGATCGTGAACCACAGTTTAAAAAAAATGAAGGGAAATAATTTGAATTTGAATTTTCCATTAATATTTTTCTTATAATCATTTTCCCAAATAATTATTTTGACTAATCTAAAATCTTTTGTAGACCAATATAATTACTCATAGGACACAAGGGTTTTCTCTTAAGGACATAGGGTTTCCCTTTGGGGAAATTCATCCCAACGCTGCCCAATTTTAACATAACACAACCTAATAGCCTAGTAATGGTTAAGAGTGACTCCTTCAACTCTTAGTTAGAGTTAAAATATTGAATTCTATAGGGTATTATTCATTAAGATCACATGGCTAGCCCCTTTTCCATGAATAATGGGAGTTGATGTAGCATCCTCTCGAATGATGATGGTCAAAACAAGAAGGTCAACTTTAGGGTGTCATAACTTTTGTAGGAACTCTATTTAAGGCGATTCTTGCATCATTAGAAAATTATTTTTGTTTAAAATAGTTATATGAGTGAAATGATTAAGAGGCAAAGTGTCGCCACCAAAAAATGCCATTTGATGACTCAAACTCCTTTCAAAAGGTGTCAGAACCCAATTCACCAAATTTGGACCCGCTAGTAAAAATGGTCATGTGAGTTTATTCCTGCAACTTTTCTACTTAGAAAGCATCAATATGGATGGAAAATAACAAATTGAATCAATATAAATAATATCTTCCCATTTTGGGAGCATTTTGGTCCCCAAAATATTTTACTAAATGAGTTGATGTAATTTTTCCTCTACCTTTGTTCATATTTCTTAAGGCTATATTGTTCTTTGCTTTAGATAATTTCATTTCATCATTTACACATTTATTTCACCCCACAATATCATAACATTTTTTAGAAACATATGCAACTACATAGGAAAAACAATATCATCATAAATGCAGCAGAACATAAAGGAAAATCATTCACACATAGAGACTCCAAGATTGGTCGAAGACCAAGGTAAATTCGAGAAAACCCTTTCAAATTTTTCTTCTCATTAAATTGTCATTGAATGTTTCAACAAAGAGAGAGTATAATAATCCATATCCTCAACCACAAAAATATCCAATAAAATCAACTAAACAACATCCAAGAGATGAGCCCAAAAGTACTAATAATCAAAACCTTGATTAATACTTAGAAGCCTACGGTCAACTGTCACTATCTACAATCAACTACAAAACTCTATGGACAACTATAAAAATCAAACCCTAGTTTCCAACTGCACACAGAGAGTGAATGTGTGTGCATCTGAAACCATCTAATTGCACTCATGATCATGTGGTTGGAAACCAAAACCCTAAACACACGTGCGAGCTTTGGACCCTGCAATTTCAGACCTATGCAAGTGAACTTCCATGAACCACCTCATACCTGTGCAAGCTAAAACAAAGAATAATAATGATCATAATGATGTCCAAATGAGGGTCACTAGACTTGTATTTATAGCCATCCATGGGTGTCCATTTTCTTTTTAGGGGTGACCTACCCTTTTATGCACATGTTACATGTCATTTTGTCACATTAGGAAAATGACCATTGGTTTGGATCTTTCACTATCCACAAATGTGTCCCAAGAGCATTCCCTTGCAAAGTTAGAATCTAAATCATCCCAAATAAAGTGGAATTCTTGGATCCCATGGTACAAAAACCCTATTTTGGCTACCTTCATAGTTTCCTAGTTAATTTCTGCACATATGCAGAGAAGACCATTAAAAGTTGCACATAAGTATGCATTGTCTTACACTATGACCTACAAACATGACTCAACGAATGTAAAAATAAAAAGTAAATTCTAGAAGCATTGTTGGTAGCATTTATCCCAACCAACAAGCTTCGAATGGGTTCCTATTCAGCCCTGATCCCTCCCATCATGGAGCAACTCCCCTTCCTTTGTGGAACCCCTATCCCACTAATAATGGATCTCATCCCTTGGAGAATGGATCCATAACTTCCCATTCTTGGCCTATAAATCTACTACAGGTTTGAGGATTGGGGGAGGATTGTTGAAAGTCGGTTTATGTTGTTGAGATTAGGTTGGCAGGCTATTCTTGCAAGGGAAAGGGTTGGAGATTGCAAAAGCGACTTGCAACATCAAGGCTATATGGTTGTAAGCCTTTTCTCTAGCTTATTAAAATAGAAGCAATTGCTCTTTCTCAATTAAATCTTTGTTTATCTAATTTGTAGGATTCCTTGATCACCTACATAGATTGTGATTGCATATTGATCAGTTTATGGTATATAATTGGTTAATTAGTCCATTTATCTCTTTGATTATATGTTGGATGCTTTGATCTCTTGTTTGTCTTTGTCTATGCAAATCTCTTTCAGGATGTTATGGAGAAGTTGTGGGGAGCGAGGAGAGGAACTCTAAAGAATAGGGAAGCAAATGGATGGAAGCTTTGAAAGGAATTCATCAATCATTTCGTTTAATCGGTAAGAGGCCTTTATCATTGTATTTGCTTTCAGTCAATCAGAATCTAGAGAAAGGTAGCATTTCTTGTTTCTTTGTTACTAGGGTTCTTTGAAGTCTAGGGAGATTTTTCTTGTCCACAAGAGGGATAATTCCACATAACAAACTAGTGACTCTGCTAGGGAACTATCTCAGTCTCCTTTACTTTTCCTTGTTTTATCTTTTCAACCTGTTGCACAAGCCTTCCTTGAGTGCCTAGAAATTTTAGAAATTTGGAATTTGGACAGGATTTGATTTATTTTTTATTTTTTCTTTATTTCCCTGTTGTATGCACTTATACTTTAGGCACTTTTGCGCACTTACCTTTCAGCAACACAGCTTATGCGCACTGGTTTACTCCAGAGACTGCGCACATACCTGGAATTTTTGAAAAACTTAGTTATTTCCTCTTTAAATCCAAAATTTTTGTTTTTTCTTATTGTTTTACACTTGTTTGAACCTCCTGTGAGTGTTTGTCAGTCTGACTGAATGTTATTTTGGGTTTTTCTTGTGATTGGTCTTGTTTTTGCAAATTAGGGTAGAGTCTTGTCTGATGAATGGTCGACCTATCAAAAGAGAGATTTTTTGGTCCTGTTATGTTGACTATCTATATTTCTTCTGTTGATTAGATCAGGCTTTGAGTCCAATTTTCTCTTTTGCAAAAGTTTATTTTGAATGTCAAAGTGAATGATTTACAAGATTAGGTATTGTTTATGAAAATACTTCTTATGCTTGTTCTGAAATGAAAAGTCATTTTTCTTTCTATTTGCTGAAGTGTTCATGAACTGAATTTGTTACTGCAAGCAAATTTATAGCATTCAATTAGGGAAAATTCATTTTTTAGTGATTATTGGTTTCTTGTTGCATTTTTCTGAATTTCTGAGTAATTGTATGAAAAGAGAAGTTTCTTGATTTTTGTGTTATTTGGGAAAAATGAAAAATTGAATTTATTTTTCAATGTTGGGTAATTTGAAATTGGATAGTTGCATTTTAGGAAAAGGAATATAGTGGGGTTAGAGTTTTTGTTTATATTTCAGTTGAAAAAGTGAAAGACTCTCTCCTTACTTCAAATAGATTTTTCATTGAAATGAAAAGATTAGATTTTCATTTTCAATTGCATTAGGATTTGCATCAAGTCATAATTTCATCAGTTTCACATCCATTAACTCTGAGTAAATAACAACTCCTAAAATCAACGCTAATTAAAATTAATCTAGAAAGTTTTATTCTTAGGGATCATTTCCACCTACAGTAGATCAGGCTGTAGGGATTTGGAATATGGAAGTGAGTAAACTTTCCAAAGCTGTAGACAAACACTAGAATCTTGCGATAGGGAGATAAATCCAGTTATTACAATTTTTCTCTGGGAAGCTCCCCTTACAAAGGAGTCAAGCACGAGATCATATCAGACCTAGTGAAGTGATCGTACCCACTTCATTGGATATGTTATAGTGATTTACATGTATTACAATGGTGTCGAAAGGTACTTGGGATCACTTGAAAGTAAACCTTCAATTAACCATGTTGAGGAGCTTTCAAGGGGATTGAGCTTTGTTACTATGCCCTTGCGTGTACATCTAATCTGTGATTGTTCCCCCAAGTTGAATTGTTGTATTTGGTAACCTTAGTGACCATAATCTTAGGGTTACTACCCGAGGTGACGAAAGAGGGAAGGTCCTGCCATACTTGGAACAGATGTTGACTAGACTCACTTGGACATTTTAGAGGGTAATCTTCACTCGAGATGACATAAGTGAAGTTACTTGCACCAAATTGTTTCATTAAGCAGGTTGTCAGCATAACTGGTTCCAATCGCTCTATCTATAGCCACTTTTCACTTTGATCTTTGTGATGTTGGATTTCATCACCAACTAGTGAGCTCGCCGTGAAAATCTTGTTTGCATGGTTTGAACCCTTAGATTTTTTAGCGTGTGTTAAATTGTTTGTTTTTACTTTTTAGAGACCTTAGGATTGGATTGTGAATATTATTTGATTTTGTGATAAATTTTCATCCTGGATGAATCACCAAGGCAGTCACGTAGAATGTAAGGTAAACCACTTGAATACACACCTAGTCAATTGGAAAAGATAAAAACTGAAAGGTCAAAGTCAATAAGATCTAAAACCTCAGAAGAACCTAAAACATCAACAGTTTTACAATATGAGATAATAGAAACCAAAGTGAATCCAACGTAAGAAATAGAATCAAGCTTAGTTCACTTTGCCCAGAGATTACCGAAGTAGTTCAAACTGAATCTGATACTGGTGAAGTTTCAGATACTAAACTAACTGAACCAGACATAGAAGAACCTGAGTCTGAAGTTTCTCAACTTGAATCACCTTCGGATTCTTTAGCTCCTACTCCTGAGCCACCTTCACCTCGAAGGAAGCTAATAATTACGACTAGATTACCTCTTAGGTTAATTATCATTGAAGATATTACTAGAAATGAAGAGGCAGAAACACCTCATTCTCCATTTATCGGTAGTGAATCTTTTGACCCAAGAGTTCCTTTCTCTCCTTTCTGACCTGACCCTTGGTATTCTACCACTTTAAATTTTTTAAGTCATAATTTATCACTGCCACACATTCCTTTTTATTCACCAGAAAGAACTATGTCAGAAATTCCTATTGGGAGCTAACCCATTGATTCATCTATGTTTACCAGCTCCTCGGAATCACTATTGTATGGTGGTCCATCAGTTCCTCCTAGATACTAGTCACTTACTGGGACTTTTTCAGGAGTTGCTTCTTCTCCTCAACCTTCTACTTGGTCATCTAGTTTATCTATGTCTATTGTTTAGAGCATGACTTCCATGCCTGAAGCGCTTACGGCATCAGACCAACAAATTCATATGATATCTGGTAACTCTAGTAACCCTCAAGTAACCCCAATTGGTATTTATTACCAGCCTGGGGGGAAACCACCTTATCCTCCACCTGGAGGACAACCTATTGTTGGGGGTCAACCTTTTACCAAAACTTATGGTCAGATACCTCAACCCGGTCTAGGTCAACCTGTTGTAAATCAACCTTTGCTTGGTACTCCTTATCTTGGGATGAATACTATTTGGAACCATGCTTTTACTCAACATTATGGTCTAGTTGCTCCATAAGTACCACTTTATAAACCTTTTCAACCTACTAGACAACCTATTCCTCAAATACCTATTCCAAATATTGTCGTACCTGTCCAACAACCTGTTCAAGGGATTCCTCAAATAGTTGTCCAACAACTTGTCCAAGGAATTCCATAAACACATTTTCAGAAATCGATTCAACAACATGTTCAGAGTTCACCACAGACACATGTTCAAACACCTATTTCATAGTCTATTCCAAGTTCTCCTCACGCACCTTTGCCAAGAGTATCACAAATGATTGTTCCAGTTACCCCTCAAATATTTGTTCCTCATATTACTCAGGAAATCCCTCAGGTTTCTTCTTATCAAATCGGAACTACGGGCCAGTCTATACCACAGATCCCTATCAGGGAACCTATTGTAGGAACAGTGCAAACACATTTTCAAGGTCAAGCCTTCCAAAGTCCACCTTTTCAAGTTCAAGCTTATCAGGTTCCACCTTTTCAAGGACAAGTTTTTCAAAGTCCACCTTTCAAAGTTCAAACTTTCCAAAACCAACCTTTTCAAGGTCAATTTATTCAAAGCCAAACTATTAAAAGTTAATTTGTTCAAGGTCAACCTTTTCAAGCTCAACCTATACAAGGGAAATATTACTTAGGTCAAATGGGTTAAGCTCAATCTTTTCAGAGTCAACTGTACCCCGGTCATATTTATCAAGTCCCTATTCAAACTCAACCTGGTATGGTTCACCCTGGTGGAATTCCAATTCCAACTAAATAGGCTATTCCAGGATATCCTAGGTATACTCCTCCATGGGTTGGTCTCAGCCCGCAAGATTATCAAACTTTAACGCAAGACCCTAACTGGCAATTATTGTTTATTGCAACCCTAGATTTACCTAATTTATCCCGATTGAAAACCGATCCTATTTATTATTATCCTTATTGGTCGGTGATTCCTACCAAGTTACTGAGTGACATACCCAAATTTAAAGGAAAATCTGGGGCATATCCATCCAACCATGTGATGACATATCATATTTGTTGTGCATTGAATTCTTTAATTGATGATTTTATCCGTCTTCACCTTTTCCAACAAACTTTAAACGGTTCAGTATCCAAATGGTATAATGAGGTACCTCACGCATCTTTCCATAACTTTAACTCCCTAGCAGCAGTGGTTTTAACCCATTTTCAGTTAACAGTCCATTATGATATTAGTACTAAACTATTGATTTCTTTAAATCAATCAAAATCAACTCACATTTCATATCACATCCATGAAAGGATACGTAGACATCGATTAGTCAAAGTTTTTATTCTAGATCAGATTTTAGTTGAATGGTTTACGAAGTCACTTCTTCCTATTATTACCGAGGATGTTGCTAAGGGAGGTGTCGTCATGGAAGAGCAGGTAATTGCTCGTGCCCAATATTTAGACTTAGTCTACATCCAATTTGGCACCTTGTACGAGAAAATATCGAATTTAGCACCCTACAAGTGATCCAATAGTTACTTCTCCTACAGGATCTAATGTCGTTGATGGTATCATAGGTTCTGTTAGCCAACAGTCTAAGGGGAAAAAGAAAAATTCTAAGAGTACTCAGACTTTGGCCATACAAGATTCACCATCTGAAATCCTTTCTCTAGAAACTATTTATGAGATTAATGTTGTAGAATCATCTACTGGCAAGTCCAAATCAACCGGAGGTAAAAATAAGGGGAAAGGTAAATCGAAACAAAATTCTTCTTCGAAAGATAAACCCGCTAAAACTAAATCTACTGACAGAAACATAAACCTCACTATCCTTGCCTTATTTGCAATGAGGATCATTATACAAAGGAATGCCCACATCGGGCAGAGGTTTCCAAATTCATCAAAGGTTCTCCAACTCCCATTGTTTTGAAGGATCAATTTCCTTCTCAAGACAGCAAGATGGTTTCTCATAACACATCTTCCTCTTCCACATCGCAAGATGTCATGATGTTGTCTTTTCAGCATGTTATGGTAGCTATGAGATCAAAATATTATGGATCCAAGGGTCTTGTTAACAATGGAAACGAGGCTAGTTCATCTAGTCAACTTTCTGGTTCAATTCATCCTCCTCCTTCTGAACCATTGCAGATTGAGAAAAAAAACCTAACATGATGATTCGACCACCTCCTAAAGGTGTGCTTCGGAAATTAGTTTTCAACCCACATGCTAGAAATACACAGAATTATAACATTGTTGAAGATCTCGCTATGTCTCATTCCACAATGTCAGCTCTAGAAGTGCTGCAAACATTCCCCACACAGCGAAATATTTTATTGTCATCTATAGAAGTTATTGATCCACAAGACTCTAATCTAATTATCTTTGATCTTGAAAATATGTTATGAAACCAACTCACAAAAAGATAGAAAAGATAGATGAACGCCTTAGAAATAAGCCTCTTCGATGGGGCAACCTCCTTTACATTACACAAATGAAAAACTCTTCTATGATACAAATGAAAAGACTTCCTTTCTATATATAGGAGTCTAAGGAGTCATAATATAATCAGAGCCGACATAACAATAATAATGTAAGGGCACAACAATATAATAAGGGGGTTGTACTAATAACAATAAGGGGTTACACTACTAGTATAGGGACCTAACATGCCCCTTTCCTTCAAAAAGTATTGTCATCAACGCTTGAGTAGTTCTCGATGCTCCTATATAAAATTCTTGTCCTCTCATGTGGAATCTTCAGCAGGTAAGTTCTTCCACTTGATGAGATACTCTGAAATTGATCGATTTCGTAGCTATCGGGTTCTTGTTTCTGTGACTGCTCCAGGATCCAATATGATTTTTCCTTCCTCGTCAAGTTCTGGAAATATTGTTTAAACTAGTATCTTCTACAACTTTTGAATGAGTGGCCACACTTCTTCATTCTTCTTCCATTCATACCTTGTTTCATTTATCCAATCTGGTTGGATAATAGAAATGGCGCACAACAATGCTTCCACATCCTCATCCTTTCTTGAGAGTGCATCTGCCACAACATTTTGCTTCCTTTTTTTGTAGATGATTTCAAATTCATAACCCAACATCTTTGTGACCCATTTTTGTTTCTCTTCAAAGGATAATCTTTGCTCTAAAAAGTATTTAATACTATCATGATCCGTTTTTACCTTGAAGTGTCTTCCCATTAGGTAAGGTCGCCATTTCTTAAGTGCATGTAGTATTGCCAACGTTTCCGTCTCATAATAGCTTTCTTGAGGGACATTTTTTTGTATGTATGTAACCATAAAAATACCCAATCGCCTACATCAAAACTTCTTTCATTGCAATGTTGATCTGCCTGTTGTTTCATTCGATTCTACACCAAAGTGGCATTATCCTTTAAAAGTTGGAGAACTTGTTGTTGATGCTCGTTCTGATCTTTCACTGCTTGAATCTTCTTATTCTTGATATGTCCTTCTATATTGAGAGTTTTAGGAGTGGTAATTTCTTCCAGTGCATTACAAGATATGGTCGGATTCATTTCTTGATGCTCTATGTGATCTTTCACTTCTTGAACATTTTTCTTCTTGATATGTCCTTCTATCTTGATAGTTTGAGGAGTGGTAATTCTGGCCATTGCATTACAAGATATGGTCGGAGTCATTTCTTCTTTCTTGATGTGGTCTTTCACTTCTTGAACCTTTTTCTTCTTGATATGTCCTTCTATCTTAAGAGTTTGAGGAGTAGTAATTATTTCCAATGCTTTACAAGATGTGGTCGGATTCATTTCTTCTTTCTCTAAGGTTGGTTCCTGGTGTATATACTCTTCTTTTAATGTTTCCTGATCCTTTTCTTCCTCCTCTCCACAATCAATGTAAAATAATTTCTTCTCAGCACACTTATGACCTTTAATGTATTTTTTATCACAATTGTAACAAAGCCCTTTTTCTCTTTTTTCTTCCAATTGTTGTGGTGTAACCCTTGTAAGTTGTGGAAGGCTAGGAGAAACAACACTTCCATATTTATAGTTGTGAGGGGTAGACTTCCTTGTTGCCATAATTTTTCCTTCCACTTTGTAACAAAGCCATTTTGCTATTTTTTTCTTCCAATTGTTGTGGTGTTGCTCTTTGTATCCTCACAGTGTGATATAATTTCCTCCGTGAAAATTGACCACGTAATAAGTGGTTTACAAGAACAAAGCCCTTTATATAATAAAAATTGATCTGGTTCTAAATATGAAGATGCAATAGATACCTTTTGTAACAGTGGTACACCATGTAGATTAAAATATTTCTCCATTTGTAGTATCCAATTTACTGGATCCTTGCCATCAAACTTCCTCATTTCGATTTTTCTTGATTTTAAGAGCTCAATCTTTAAACAACTGTAACTCTGTAATTTCAGATCTCCAAGTTTTGAAATTTCTTCCTGCGATAGCTCTCTGAGTTCTCTTTCTAAACCCACAAGTCTGATCAGAATTTGATTATCCAAGAAAGAGTTATGCCAAATTTCCCACGGTGACCTGATTATAGACTAGTTCAGTAGAGAGAAATTGTACGACGTGCCATGTCTCACTGTTTCGACCTTAGTACCTGAAACTGATATACAAAAAACTATAGGAAGTCCTCTTTCTGAAACTTTTTCTGAAAAATCAATCTGATGCTCAGAGAGAGTTATGATGATTTTCCCAAGGTGACCTGTTTGGAATGTAATTCGAGGGTCTGCAAAAACCCTAACTTCCTCAGATTATATCTTCGAAAATATAGCGGGATAGGATCTGAAATTCAGAGCCGAGGTTTAGACTGATTTCTTCTCAAATAGGTTTTTTTGTTAGCTTCTGAAACTTCGTAGCGAAAGTGTTATAGCGAACATTCCACAATGACCAGTTTTAGATGAAATTCTGGAGCTTGCAAAAACCCTAACTTCCTCAGATTATATCTCCGAAAATATAGCGAAACAAGATATGAATTCAATTGCGAGGTTCAGCATGATTTAATCTCAAATGTTTTTTTTTTTCCCTTCTGAAACATCGCAAGAAAAAAGTTATAGCGAAAATTCCACGATGACCTATTTGGAGCAACGAAACCCGAGAATCCAAAGCTCTGATACCAAATGTTATGAAACAAACTCACAAAAAGATAGAAAAGATAGATGAACGCCTTAGAAATAAGCCTCTTCGAGAGGGAAACCTCCTTTACATTACACAAATGAAAAATTCTTTGATGATACAAATGAAAAGACTTCCTTTCTATATATAGGAGTCTAAGGGGTCATAATATAATCAGAGCTGACATAACAATAATAATGTAAGGGCACAATAATAACAATAGTGGGCTTCTATGGGGCACAATAATAACAATATGGGGACTACATGGGCACAACAATATAATAAGGGGGTTGTACTAATAACAATAAGGGGTTACACTAGTAGTATAGGGACCTAACAAAATCATATCCCGAGACTCCCTCATTAATTGGTGTTCCAAATTCTAGTTTTTGTTAAAACCAGAAGAGTGTTTCGTGCAGTTGTTGATGAAGGAGCTTCTATGTGTATTATGTCAATTGCTTGTTGGAAAGCTTTAGGTTCTCCAGCCATCAATAAGTCACCTACCACTTTAAAATCCTTTGGTGGAAAGCTTTAGGTTCTCCAGCCATCAATAAGTCAATGATCTGCCCATAGAACTAGAAGGTAAAACGGTCGTGATCGAAGTTAAAGTTATTGATGCTCAGCTCTATTATAACCTTTTCCTTGGTCGAATTTGGACCTACGCTATGTCAGCAATGGTCTCATCCCTTTTTTGAATGATACAATTTCCTCACAAAGGGAAGATTATCAAAGTAGACCAGTTGTCTTACTATACTTCAAACCCTAACTCTACGGGTAACATACCATTTGTCAATAAAACGAATGCTCTTTATGAGGATGTTGGTGTTGGTTTGCTCAAAGACTCATCATTGATGGGAACCTTTGCACTTCCTCCACCTAACTTTCCTTCTAATTTTTCAGAGGTTAACATGATTACATCAAGCATTATGGAATCATTTGATCATTGGATAATTCCTTTTGAGTATGAATTAGCCTCCTATGGAAATGAGGTTCCTTTAAACCCTTTGCAATTGGCTTACCAGAAAGTTCAATTATTTTTTGAACCACCATGTTCTGAAATTGATCAAGTGGATACGATCAATGATGATTATTCTCCTTTACCTTGGTTAGAACCAATTTCACTTCCTGATCCTTTCGATTATATGTTTTCAATTGACGAAAGTATCATGGAGGTCATGACTTCAAATGAAATGCCATGGAATGATTACCATCATCGTTCATATTTTCTACCTAACCCTAATAAAATTGAGAATGATTTTTCAACTATGTTTTCGCCTGAGATTGTAGATAATCCAGAATGGCCCATTTCAATTTTTCAAGTTGAATCCGAAAGGAATTTGGGTAATATATCTGCAACGATTTCCATAGATATCTCAGTCAAAATAGGAATTTTTGAAAATATTCACGTAGGTGCTTCATGCTCAGTTGAAGAGATTCAAACGTATAAAGCCCTGTTTCAAGAATTTCACGACATTTTTGCCTGGTCCTATGAGGAAATGTCAAGAATCAATCTAAGCATTGTTGTGCATGAGATCAAGACTTACCCAAATGCCAAACCTATCAGACAATGATTACATCCTGTGCATCCACGAAAAGTTGTTGCAATTAAAGTTGAGGTCAAGAAACTGCTCAAAGCAGGTTTCATCTACCCGGTTCCCTTAACTTATTAGGCATCTAATATCTTACTTGTTAATAAGAAACATGGAACCATTAGAGTATGTGTCAATTATAGGGATATCAACAAATCTTGTCTGAAGGACAACTATCCCACTCCCTATATCAATCAATTATTGACAAATGTGCCAGAAATGAAATGTTTTCATTTATGGACGGAATTTCTGGCTACAACTGAATCAACATACTCTGAAATGATATTTAGAGAGCTATAGAATAATTTCATATTTAGAGAGCTATATAATAATTTCATTCATCGAAATCATAAAGGGAATAGGAAAACATTCACGAGATTCATGTTGCTTTAATATAAGGCTCAGAATCACAAATAAATTTATTTCCCAAAGGGAGCTCTCTGCGAGAGTCAAAAACTAATTTTACAAATTCAAAGTTTTGAAAAATTTAGGTTCCTAAAGCATTATTCAAATTACTGATACTTGAAATTGTAAAATTAAATGCATTCGTCCCATAAGGGGACTGGGATTGGGCTCCCATGGACTAGTAAATATTAAGGTACCTAAAAGAAAGAAAGAGTTGCAATCAAGGATCAACTTAAATAACGTACAGAAACAATCAAGAAAGTTGGATAACCAAAGACTAGGATGAAACAGTGGAATTACTTTAATGGATTTGGATACTCACAAAATGATGTGGAAGGACCTCCCTTTAACATTGAAGAAGGTGCTTGTTTATATGGCTGAAAGGATGTCATTAGTCTAACTATTTGACAATTATTGAAGATTTACAATTTATTGCAATGATTCCTTCTGTCATTCTTCGATATATTCCTTTATTTGAGGAACTGTTATGTCCTACATGACACATATGTTGAAGATTTCTTCCTCGATATCTCAAGCATCTATTTGGAGTTGTGAAATTGTAGCTAATAGTTCTTCATTATATGTAACTAACCATTTTTTAATTACAGCTTCTAGGAAATTAGTTAATTTGTTGAATTCATAACCCATGGATGTCTCAATAACCTTTAGCTCTTCTTGTGGTATATCTTTGGAAATGAGCATAGTGTATTTGATTATTCGTGGACCCTAGAGGTTGTTGAAAACTTTAATGGCCTTAAGAAAGGAATTGCTCCTATTATAATTTGAATATTTAGAAATAGCCTCCTTTAACATTTTGATTCTAGTTGACCAACTAGTTTTGATCTGCTCAAGTCTTTTAGGTCATGGTAGAATTTTTTGTGTCCTTTGGAATTCGTTAAGTGAGTTGATTTTATGCACGAAGGTCTAAAATTCATTATCGATAAACCTTTGATCATTTTCAAGATCGTGTTTTATATAATAAATGAACAAATTCTTTGCACCAAATTTCTTAAGTGTAGAGTGATTTCCCATAGTTCCTTGATGATTTCTATTCTTTTATTGATATTAGTTACAATATAAAACTTGATTCCAGTCATAAGGTGTGCCACTTTTCTTATGCGATGGGGTGTGTCATGTGTATTTTCCATAGCTTCAAGTGCTTTTATAGCCAAAGGGGTCATGAACATTGGGGTTGGATTAAGAACTTCTTCAAGCTCATTTATTCTCTTTTTCAGTCTCTAATTTTCTGCCTCTTGTTCCATAACAAAGTGTGTTAGAGATTCACCAATAGTTTGGTGTAGCTTTAGGAGTCTAGTAGCTCCTACTTCAAAGAAATACACTTTTTCTCTTGACTAATTAATGACCCTTTTTATGGTGTGTGGAACTAGGTGTGAATTAAATTACTTCATTAAAATGTCAATCCAGGTTCATACACTTGTGAAGTATACTTGCGCAATATATGCTAGGAAATTAACCTTCAATTCAAAAAGCAAATATAGTCGAATTAAAGGAATTGCAAGATTGAAATTACAATTAAATTCTACTCATGAAGTGATATCCAAAAAGAGTACACACATTTTCTTATTAAAATCATAAACCAAATTTATTCTTCAAATGCAATAAGATTTAATTTAAGGAAGGCAATAGATCTTAAGCTAATTGATTCTAAACTAGAAAGCAATTAAATCTTAATCTGTGGAAAATGAAAATGTAATGTCTAATCTATGATGCATGATCATTTCTAATAATTAGTTTTGGATGCCAATAAATAAAAAAAAATCCAAAAATCAACCAAAATGTGAAGTTTTACCTATGGCACCCCACTGCACCCTAGGAGGTAGTGGCATGTTTGGATCTCCTGTGTAGTCCATCCCTACATACGGAAAATATTCAATCATGATGATTTTATTTTCGAGCTAATCAAAGAAGTCAGGAGTAAATGTGATTGTTGGTCCTTTGCCACCTACATGGCATGACATAAGTGTAACCCATTTCATCATGTGAGGGTCACGAGATCCTCCTCGATTTATAGCTACCTCTAGAGCCAAAAGAGGAATCCGCTCCAAAGTAAATGAAATAACAAAGGCACCAAGGCACCATACCCAAAGTTTTTTAGTTTTCCTATTCTGACTCTGGTTAGTTTCCCCTTCAGATTGGCAACTACAACCTCACTCCAGTTGAATATGGTAGGTTGCAAACACTCTACAACGGTTTTCATCTGAGCCTTCGTGATCAAATGCAAATCTGCACTACCACATAGTCGTGCAATAGTGAACCCGATAGATTTCAAAGGAAGTTGAGCTATGGTCTTGATATCAATTCTACCATCTTTGAGAGCAGCCCCTCGAGTGCAATGTTGTAGAAAATAGGTGGCATTTGTTTCGCCACCTCACCTATGCCCATATAGGTTGAGTTCCACCCCACGGCATGGAAGTCCACTCAGGAAGTAAATGTCATCAGCATCCATGACAAGTCAATGGTCTCCGACTATCAAGCATTCTTCTTGAACTTTCCACTTCCCCACCATCCATTCTAGCAAGTCTAATTGGGCCTTCATGCCCACAATGGTGAAAAACTTTTACAAGCCAAAAAATTTCAAGGCATGTATGGTTGTTGGATGGTTTAGAGTAGATATGTCCTTATCTTCATGCTCATGTTGTCTCCATTCCATGTTCGTGGTCCAAAACCTTGCAAATAGACATAGAATATCATTAGAAAGAATCATGGATAAAATTAGCAAAAAATTGGGCATTTTCTATTTAATTTTTTAGGCCCTTAGCGCTATGTGAAACCAACTATTATGAACAGTTTTCATGCGCACATTTTCTTCCTTTGAAACTACGCACATAGCGTTAAAAAACCATTCGATGTGCACAGACCTAATAAGGGTGACCTGTGCACATTGAGGGCGAAAATGATTTTGAAAACCCTCCCCAAAAAACCTAAATCTATGGTGAAAAGCTAAATAAAAGGCATGAAAATGAAGATCTTGGAGAGACAATCTACCTAGAAAAGACAGCTCACAATTTCGCCCAACGGTTTGCCTGGAATCAGCTTTTGAAGTTTCTATTGAAAATGACCTCTATCACTCTCAAAAGGTTAAAAACACAAATGGTAAAAACTTTTTTACTTTTTTGGGTTTTATAAGTTTTTACGGCTATTTAAATATTATTTTTTTCCTATTAACTTTTAAAATACAATTTTATAATGTTTTTTACTTTATTTTTTAGTAGAGATAATTATTTCGAGTTTAAGTGTGTAAGTCACAGGTCATTAACGGAAAACAAATCATTTTGGTACTGAGTACATTTTATCACTTTTTCAAACTCATTAAAACTTGCGAAAAAGTGAAACTATGGAGTTCTCTTTACTCCCTTTTCAGACTTTTTAACCACGAAAATACTGTTGAGTACTTGATTGTTTAAACTCGTAAAAGTAAATGAACAACCATCTATTCAGTATAAGTTTACCCCTTTTACGGACTGAACCAGACTATTTACGAAAAAGGTATATGTTGACTAATCATGGTCAATAGAGTTCTCTCCTGCATTATTTTACCCTTTTTTGGGCTTGAGAGACTCAATTTATGAAAAAGGACATTGTGGAGTTTACTTATGTTTTTTTCCTGACTCCCTAAAACTGAAAAACATCGAGCTTTACTTTCTTTGGGCTCGTTAAAATTTACGTTGAAAGAACTGAATGAGTTTTATTTTCATGTCTTTTCAAACTCTTTAAATATGAAAACGACATTGAGTTACCCCTTTACTAGACTCGTAAAATATAAATAGTACAGGACTCATTAAGCATGACGAGGCCGAACCACTCCTTCCTAGGGTTTGTTAAAAATACTTCAAAGGACTCATTCGAAAGATGAGCTTACAGGACAAGCATATGTTATCCTCCTCAAGATTGTAAAAAATAAAAAGGTACTCACCAGTAATGGTGGGGGGAAAGTGAGAAAGAATCTTTGTTTTTGTTGAGTAAAAGGCAGTATGTCACTCTTGAACATGACACTCCATCACTTTTGTGTCTGGGTTGGGAAATTAATTTGCCTCTCAGTTAGCCATACCTCTTTGAAAGTCCTTAGTTGGTTTGGGTTTTATTTTTGAGTCAAAAGTTGCCAAATCATTATGTCGTGTCCCTTATATGTTCAAGAGAATTTTAACCTCATTCAAATTACTTTTTTAGTCTTCACCTTCAGTTGCATCAACCATCCTTGAGTTAGTCATGAATTACTATAAATTGTTTTTCTTTAAAACTTGACATGAGTTTCGTGTTGTAGGCCTTCCTGCGACGGGTCGCTTCCGATCAACTTCGGCTCTCTATCTAGGAAGTTGATCTAGAAATCTTCAGTACCTTGAGGCATGCATGCTTTAATGGCAAGTTTCTTGCCTTCGATGACAGGTTCTCATCACTGCCCTTCGATCGAATGACTCTATGAGTGTTTGACATCAACACATCAATTCACACTTCATAGATTATACTGGATGTACCTTGAGAGTCATTTTCATTATTGGTGGTTTATCTTGCACTTGTTAAGGTTCACATCATTGACCAGTAATCAAGTGGTTTATACCATGTTTGACTTCGATACATTCACTCACATGGTTATATTCGTAGTATGGATTGAGAGATGGAAATCAAGACCCTGGACCTAGTTTCATCCATCCAGACTTTGTGGAGTTATTAGATATTCATGACTGTAAACATAGATCCATTGATGGTTGCATCCATGCTATGTCATCTTTTGGCATGGATCTTCAGATGTATTTTCGTACTGTTCTTCGAGACATTTATGTTATGAGTATGGGAATGCCTATATCAGCAATTATATTATATATTGCATTGAAACATTTGATTGAATGTTTCATGTCTCCAACTACAGTCTCTAACCCAAATCTTGGCATGATAAAGCACTCCAGTCATCATATACCCCTTCTGAATTTACGCTTTAGGGGGGAATTTGTTACACGTCATTTTGTCGCATTAGGCAAATGACTATTAGTGTGGATCGTTCACTATCCACAAATGTTCCCAAGATCATTCCCCTGAAAAGTTAAAATCTAAATCATCCCAAAGAAAGTGGAATTCTTGGATCCCATGGTACAAACACCTTGTTTTAGCTACCTTCGCAGTTTCCAAATTAATTTTTGTGCATACGAAGATAAAACTATTAAAAGTTACGCACAAGTGCACACTATCTTACACTATGACCTGCGAACATAATTTTACGAAAGCAAAAATAAAAAGTAAAGTCTAGAAACATTTTTGGTAGAATCTATCCCAACCAACAACCTTCGAATGAGTGCTTATTCATCCCTGATCCCTCCCATCATGGAGCAACTCCCCTTCCTTTGTGGAACCCTTATCCCACTAATAATGGATCTCATCCCTTGGAGAATGGATCCATAACTTCCCATCATTGGCCTATAAATCTATTACAAGTCTGAGGATTGGGGGAAGATTCTTGGAAGTAGGTTTATGCTGTTGAGATGAGATTGGAAGGCTATTCTTGCAAAGCGAAAGGGCTGGAGATTGCAAAAGGGACTTGATAGATCAAGGCTATATGGTTGTAATTCTTTTCTCCAGTTTACTAATATAGAATCAATTGTTCTTTTTCAATTACATCTTTTTTGTTCTAATTTGTAGGATTTTGTGATCACCTACATAGATTTTTATTACATATTGATCAGTTTATGGTATATAATTGGTTAATCAATCCATTTATCTCTTTGATTTTATGATGGATGCTTTGATCTCTTATTTTTCTTTGTCTATGCAGATCTCTTTCAGGATGTTATGGAGAAGTTGTGGGGAGCGACAAGAGGAACTCTAAGGCATCAAGAAGCAAATGGACAAAAGCTTTGAAAGGGAATTCATCAATCATTGTGTTTAATCGTTAAGAGACCTCTATCATTATATTTGCTTTCAGTCAATCAGAAACTAGAGAAAGGTAGCAGTTCTTGTTTGTTTGTTACTAGGGTTATTTGAAGTCTAGGGAGATTTCTCTTGTCCGCAAGAGGGATAAGTCCACATAATAGCGCATTTGGGATTTTCTTCAAAAATACACTTTCCCTTGTCCAAATTGAGCACTTTAATAGTCAAAATTGGTCCTCTTGAAAAGAGGAATCTACTCCCATGATTGGAATTTGTCATTGAGCCACCAAAAATTTAAAACATTCTCCCTAGAGTATCATTTAGCCTTGCTTGGAAGTTGTCCTTTCAATCCAATCTACTAAAGGTCATGTTGCCCATGTCTTGTAGTTCTAAACCTCATCTACAAAATTGTATCCTATATCAATTCTTCTTAAGCATATGGTGTCAAATCCTCTACAAAAGGTAAGACATGTCCTTCTTCTTGATCCAACATGGAAGACTCATACAATTTCAAAATTTCTACATTCACCATTGAGTAAATGTGTGTGTATGGGGGTATATTGAGTTTATAGGAGTTATATCCCACCTTCTATGGTATCCCAAATGGACCATATCGCATAGCTTTGATTTTCTTACCAAGACCCTATAGCCTCTCCTTTTTAACTATAACCATACTTTGCCTCCCACATTAAATGGCTTCTCTGTTATGCATCGATCATCCTTGGCCTTGTATTTTTCTTGTGACTTTTGCAACATCTCTTGTACCTCTCGATGGATTTGTTTGATTTTCTCAACAATTTTTTCTTCCCTTGAGGCATCCCTTGTAAGATCCTCCCTACCCCTCCTTACCACTCATATGCAATATCCAAAGGTGAAGGTGGCAAATATCAAAGACTAGTTTCAAATGGAGACTCACCAATAGAAGTGTGGAATGCTTTGTATATGTATATTTATATCCCGCACCCCTCCTTACTACCCATATGCAATATCTAAATGTGAAGGCAACAAATATACAAAACAAGTTCCCAATGGAGATTTACCAGTAGAAGTGTGGAAAAATATCTCTGTATGTGTGTGTGTGTGTGCGCGCGCTCCACACTTCTACCCATATGCAATATACAAAGGTGAAGGCAACAAATATCCAAAATAAGTTTCCAATGGAGATTTACCAATAGAAGTGTACAGTTCCAATGGAGACTTACCCGTAGAATTCTATATATACAAAGTATTCCACACTTCTATTGGTACGTCTCCATTGGAAACTTGTTTTGGATATTTTTCGCCTTCACCTTTGGATATTGCATATGGGTAGTACTGTGGAATATATCTATCTATCTATATATATATATATATATATATATATATATATATATATATATATATATATATATATATATATATATAACCCCTTAAAACTTACACCAAAGTTCTGTTGACTACTTCTATTTTCCAATATGTTTGTGGATGGAATATTGTATACCTCTTCAATTGCGTGTCTATTTTCTCTAACAATGTAGTCCAAAATGCATTAACAAATCTTGTGTCCTTATCTAAAATTATGCTCCTTTGTATCCCAAAGTGCACCCACACCTGTCTAGAGAATAAGTTTGTTACGTCTTTTCCACTTACGTTATTTTTGCAAGGCATTAGAACACACATCTTGTTGAACCTGTCAACTACCACGAACAAGTAGCCATGTCCCTTCCTAGTTGTTGGTAGACCTCCCAAAAATTCCATGGATATTCTTTCTTAAGGATGAGTGGATACAAACAAGGGCTGGTATAGACCATGTTTCATGTTTTTATGCTTGCTGGTACAATAAAGTGTGTGTCCTCTTATAAACCTAGCTACCTCTTCTTGCATCATAAGCCAATAAACATACCTTTTCAAGTTAGCCATTGTCTTCCCCATATCAAATTTCCCTACAACCTTGGAGGTGTGAGCCTTTCTAATTAGCTCAAGTTGCTCACCCTTAGGAACACAGCTTGTCTAACTTATAGAGTAACCCACTCTCGAGATGGTATTCCACTGTACTATCACCATCATACACACAACTATGGCTTTTTAACTACTTAAACACCTCCTTGAAGTCCTCATCCTTTGTATATGCCTCTTTGTATGCATCATGGGTGAAAGGCTCCATGTGCATTAGAGTTCCCAAAATTATGATCTTTAATGTGGGTGGCCTTGAAAGCATGTCAGCCAACTTCTTTTTTCTTCCCTTCTTATACTTAATCAGTGAATGAAATTCTTATAAAAACCCCATCAATTTGTAATGTATGGTATATTGTAGCTTGGCACTGGGCCTCAAGTATTGTAGTGGATAGCGATATATGTGGATTATTATCTCCTTTCCCATCAAATAGTGTTTCCACTTCCTCACAACTTGCACCAAGGCATAGAGCTCATTGTCATAGGTAGGGCAGTTGAGAACCGCCCCATGAATACTTCATAATGGTAGCATACATGCCTTCCTCCACACATCAAGGCTACTCCCACAATTGCATCTCTCTACACTTCAAAGGGTTGTTGCAAGTTTGGTAATGCCAGAACTGGTGCTTGATTAATATTCTTCTTTAACTCCTCAATGGCCCTTTGTTGACAGTTTCCCCACTAGAAACTCTTGCCACTTGTTGTTATGGCATGGAGTGATGTTGTTATTGTTGTAAATAAAGCTATGAATTTCCTCAAGTATTATTTAACCCAACGAAACTCTCGGCCATAGAAACATTAGTAGTCACCTACCACTTCATGATGGCCTCCATCTTGGTAGGATCCATCTTCATCTCTCCCACACCTATCGCTATACTAGATACACCAAACATTATTGTGCAAACTCACACTTCTTGATATTTTCCAATATTTGGTGCCTTTTTAATGTCTCTAACACTTGCATCAAATGTGAGATGTGCTCCTCCCAGGTAGTAGTGCATACCAATATATTATACAAATAAACAATAATAAGCAAATCTATAAAAGGTTGCAACATTGTTGATTTTCTTTTCTCGCTAAGAAAAAAATTCAGCCTCCTAGGGCTTGGATACAAGTTCTACGTTTTTAAAAATGTGGTACTCCTCTTTGAATGAACACCCAAATTTTATATATATACTAAGAAACAATATACATTCATATCGTGCACCTATGACTAGCCCGGGTGTGGTAGTAAGAATAGATAATAGGAAGAAATATTTGAAAGTTTAATTAATTGTGTCCATTCCATTCCTCATTTGTGAGATAAGAATCATTGAAGCAACACAATAGATAAAGACAAAAGAATAATGGTCTAGATATTTAGAGAGCTATATAATAATTTCATTCATCGAAATCATAAAGGGCATAGGAAAACATTCACGAGATTCATGTTGCTTTAATATAAGGCTCAGAATCACAAATGAATTGATTTCCCAAAGGGAGCTCTCTGCGAGAGTCAAAAAAATATTTTTACAAATTCAAAGTTTTGAAAAAGTTAGGTGCCTAAAGCACTATTCAAATTCCTGATACTTAAAATTGTAAAATTAAATGCATTCATCTCATAAGGGCACTGGGATTGGGCTCCCATGGACTAGTAATATTAAGATACCTAAAAGAAAGAAAGAGTTGCAATCAAGGATCAGCTTAAATAACGTACTAGAAACAATCAAGAAAGTTGGATGACGAAAGACTGGGACGAAAGAGTGGAATTACTTTAATGGATTTGGATACTCACAAAATGATGTGGAAGTACCTCCCTTTAACATTGAAGAAGATGCTTGTTTATATGGCTGAAAGGATGTCATTAGTTTAACTATTTGACAATTATTGAAGATTGACAATTTATTGCAATGATTCCTTCAGTCATTCTTCGATATATTCCTTTATTTGAGGAACTAGTATGTCCTACTTGACACATATGTTGAAGATTTCCTCCTCGATATCTCATACATCTATTTGCAGTTGGAAATTGTAGCTAATAGGTCTTCATTACGTAACTAACCATTTTTCAATTACAGCTTTTGGGAAATTAGTTAATTTGTTGAATTCATAACCCATTGACGTCTCAATAACCTTTAGCTCTTCTTGCAGTATATCTTTGGAAATGGGCATAGTGTATTTGATTATTCACAGGCCATGGAGGTTGTCGAAAACTTTAATGGCCTTAAGAAAGGAACCGCCCCTATTATAATCAATATTTGAATATTTAGAAATAGCCTCCTCTAACATTTTGATTCTAGTTGACCAACCAATTTTGATCTGCTCGAGTCTTTTAGGTCATGAGAGATTTTTTGTGTCCTTTGGAATTCATTAGGTGAGTTGATTTTATGCACCAAAGTCTAAAATTCATTATCGATAAACCTATGATCATTTTCAAACATCGTGTTTTACATAATAAATGAACAAATTCTTTGCACCAAATTTCTTAAGTGTAGAGTGATTTCCCATAGTTCCTCGATGATTTCTATTCTTTTATTGATATTAGTTACAATCTAAAACTTCATTCCACTCATAAAGTGTGCCACTTTTCTTATTCGATAGGGTGTGCCATGTGTATTTTCCATAACTTCAAGTGCTTTTATAGCCAAAGGGGTCATGAACATAAGAGTTGGATTAAGAGCTTCTTCAAGCTCATTTATTCTCTTTTTCAGTCTTATATTTTCTGCCTTTTGTTCCATAACAGAGTGTGTTAGAGATTCACCAATAGTTTGGTGTAGCTTTAGGAGTCTAGTAGCTCCTACTTCAAAGAAATACACTTTTTCTCTTGACTAATTAATGACCCTTTTAGTTTGGACCTTTACTCTTTCTACCCTTTAACTTCTTATTACTCCTATCATTGTGTGCATCTTGCATAGTCTGTGGATGGTCATCACAGATGACCAGTTCCTATGTTATTTCTTCACTCATTCTATGGGTTTTAGCCATGCGGGCTACAACCCAATTAGGTTGTGTAACATTATCAACTTCCACATCAGTTAGCTCTTCCACAGGTTGAGCCTCTTTAGAAGTTTTACTCTTTGATTATTCAATAGTGTGTGATATTTTTAAGATCACATTAGAATGTGGCTCCTCTCCATCTCCTCCATCTGATAACATTACTCCTTCTTCTAGTCACATTGGTGTCCTTTCTTCTATGACTCAATGAAGAACTTAAGTAATCCTAATGTGTTGAAGTTGGAGGAGTTTTTATAGGTTTTTCTACCTCTTTATTTATTTTTCCCTCCCAAAGTAACGTTGGTTTCTTCAATAAGAAAGATTTGCAATCAAGGATCGGCATAAATAACGTACAGAAACAATCAAGAAATTTGGATGACCAAAGACTGGGATGAAAGAGTGGAATTGATTTAATGGATTTGGATACTCACAAAATGATGTGGAAGGACCTCCCCTTAACATTGAAGAAGATGCTTGTTTATATGGCTGAAAGGATGTCATTAATCTAACTATTTGACAGTTATTGAAGACGAAGAATTTATTGCAGTGATTCCTTTAGTCATTCTTTGGTATATTCCTTTATTTGAGGAATTGCTATGTCCTATTTGACACGTATGTTGAAGATTTCCTCCTTGATATCTCGGGCGTATGTTTGCAGTTGTGCAATTGTAGTTAATAGATCTTCATTATGTAACTAACCCTTTTTTAATTCCAGCTTCCAGGAAATCAGTTAAGTTGTTGAATTCAAAACCCATTGATGTCTTAATAACCTCTAGCTCTTCTTGTAGTATATGTTTGGAAACTAGCATAAAGTATTTGATTATTCGCGGGCCCTGGAGGTTGTTGACAATTTTAATGGCTTTAATAAAGGCACTTCTACTTTATAATCAATATTTGAATAGTTATAAATAGGCTCCTCTAGCAATTTGATTCTAGTCGACCAACCAATTTTGATATGCTGGAGTCTTTTAGGTTGTGGAAGATTTGTTGTGTCCTTTGGAATTCGTTAAGTGAGTTCATTTTATGCACCAAGGTGAAAAATTCATTATTGATAAACCTTTGGTCATTTTGAAGATCATGTTTTGGATAATAAATGAACAAATTCTTTGCGCCAAATTTCTTAAGTGTAGAGTGATTTCCCATAGTTCCTCGATGATTTATATTCTTTTATTGATATTAGTTACAATATAAAACTTGATTCCAATCATATGGTGTGCCACTTTTCTTATTCTATGGGGTGTTTCGAGTGTATTTTCCATAGCTTCAAGTGCTTTTATATCCAAAGGGGTCATGAACATAGGGGTTGGATTAAGAGCTTCTTCAAGCTCATTTATTCTCTTTTTTAGTCTCATATTTCGAGCCTCCTATTCCATAACAGAGTGTGTTAGAGATTCACCAATATTTTTGTGTAGCCTTAGGAGTTTAGTAGCTCTTACTTCAAAGAAATACACCTTTTATCTTGACTAATTAATGACCCTTTTATTTTGAACCTTTACTCTTTCCACCCTTAAATTCTTATTACTCCTATCATAGTGTGCATCTTTCATAGTCTATGGATGGTCATCAGAGATGACCAGTTCCTATGTTATTTATTCACTCATTCTCTTGGTTTCATCCATGTAGGCTACAATCCAATTAGGTAGTGTAACATTATCAACTTCCATACAATTGGCTCTTCCACAGGTTGAGCCTCCATAGAAATTTTACTCTTCGGTGATTCAATAGTGTGTGATATTTTTAAGATCACATTAGGAGGTGGATCCTCTCCATCTCCTCCATCTGAGGGCCTATCATTACTCATTCTTATAGTCACATTGATTTCCTTTCTTCTGTGACTCAATGACGAACTTAAGCAACCCTAAGGTGTTGAAGTTGGAGGAGTTTTTATAGGCTTTCTACCCCTTGCTTTGTTTTGTCCTCCCAGAGTAATGTTGGTTTATTCAATAACTTCTTCAATAGGGGTAGATGTTTCTCTTTGTCTTCATGGGATAATATGACTTTCTCCACATTCTTCAATAATGCTTATAAACAAATCGTCATTCCTGACTATAAAAATACCCTTTGGGTCATATCCTTGAATTTCTTTTGCTTCAATTAAATTGAAAAGTTTTAATGATTCAAAAAATTATGGTAGGTGAGTCATGTTTCTCACAATTACTTCTCCCATAGTAAAATGCAAAGGAACAAATTGCTTATTTTATTTCTTTCAAACAAAATTAATTACAACTGATAATGCTTGCATACTTGAACAATGAAGTACCTATCCAATACAAACTTTGGAAGTAATAAGGGTTTGTCTTGCCTTTATTCATGTACCCCTTTTCCCTAGAGGAAAGCTAGTGCTTCAGTTAAGATTATGTTGGGTTCTTTCCAAGTCACCAAATAATTAACTTCTTTAACAAGGGAATCTTGTAGGTACTAGAATTGTATCGTTCTATGTATGGATTTGAATTATTCTTATGGGATACGCCATGGAATGTATGGCGTGAGACCATGGCTATAACCAAATAGGTCTCCATTAAAATTTTGTGAGTTTTGAATAGACTGGTTAGCTAGAAGCAAAATTCATTAGAAATGAGTTCTACCGAGTCAAAAGGAATATATCTTTTAAAAGAATAATGTAATGCATAACGAACCGACTTAGGGATAGTTGAAGTAATTTCTCACCCCATTATTTAGGCAAAATTCCATGAAAAAACTCGAAATGGATTGAAAAATATTGAAATATCTAGGAAAATAATATCAAAAGGATCTTATACAAAATGCACCATGAACTCCTAAGTGATATTCGTCCCATCAGCTTGAGAGTCCAAGAAAGTATCATCTTTTGATAACTTGAGTAACTTTGTGGGTTCTCGTAGCTTAAGGAGATTTCTAAATGCTTTTGGACTGAGAGGGACCAAGTTATTCTTGACTCCAAGCTTGATAATTATGGTTTTTGGATCAAAATTTCACGCACATGGATAAATTATTTCTTTGAAATAAAAAAACTTTAGTGATGCAAGCAGTGTTTACTAGTCAAATGGTCAAATCTTAATTTTTAGGTTTATGTGGTTGGGATTGTTGATTAATGGAGGAAGACCCACAAATTTAAGGATTACAGTTGACGTTTCAAAACCACTAGCTGGGTCCATCTTCAAGACATGGGGAAAGGTGAAGAGCATATAGAGATTAAAATAGTGTATAAGATGTGTCCTTCAAAACCCTAAATGGCCGACCTAAAACTAAATGAAAAAATATATAAATGGATGAGTTTAAACTATAGTATAATATAATTTATCTTTTTTAGATCTATATAATCTTGTTATTTCTCTTCTCATCCAGAGACAAGTACAAATACCACAAGTATGTGGTTAACTAGTCGGAAATTCTATCTAAGCGAGCAAGTGAATTAAACGTTTCACTACAAGTGGCTCTTTATTCCTTCTTACAGCCATTTTTTTGTTGTACTTAGCGATATATGATTTTATCAATAAATCCCTTTAAAGAGTATTACATGTTAATTCCTCATTCTTTGATGTAATTACTAATATACCATCTCCTCTTATGCCATTCTATTGGACAAGGAAAAATAATAAGCTATTAACTCATTATTGTTCTTTACGAAGGGTGATGGAGAGGAGGTCTCAAAGTACAATTTCCATCATGTCGCCTTTACCTAGAGAAAAATTTCGTTTATTGATTCTTTAAGTGATCTTGAAACAAGAAAAAGGATGAACAAGAGAGTAAAGGTGGAAAATTGACTTTCTAACATGTGATATTCGCAATTAATGTTAAGGAATGACATAAAGTATGGATGGTGGATTGTGTGGAATCGCATGTTATGCAGGAGAAGAGTATGTGCAAAGGTATGGTGTGCAGAACTAGGTGTGAGTTAAATTACTTCATTAAAATGTCAATCCATGTTCATACACTTGTTAAGTATACTTGCACAATATATGCTAGGAAATTAACCTTCAATTCAAAAAGCAAATATAGTTGAATTAAAGGAATTGCAAGATTTAAATTACAATTAAATTCTACTCATGAAGTGATATCCAAAAAGAGTACACACATTTTCTTATTAAAATCATAAACCAAATTTATTCTTCAAATGCAATAAGATTTAATTTAAGGAAGGCAATAGATATTAAACTAATTGATATTAAACTAGAAAGGAATTAAATCTTAATATGTGGAAAATGGAAATGCAATGTCCAATCTATGATGCATGATCATTACTAATAATTAGTTTTGGATTCCAAAAAATAACAAAAAATTCAAAAATCAACCAAAATGTGAAGTTTTACCTGTGGCACCCCACTGCACCCTACGAGGCAGTGGCATGTCTGGATCTCCTATGTAGTCCATCCCTACATACGGAAAATATTCAATCGTGATGATTTTATTTTCCATCTAATCAAAGAAGTCAAGAGTAAATATGATTGTTGGTCCTTTTCCACCTCCATGGCATGACATAAGTGTAACCCATTTTAGCATGTGAGGGTCACGAGATCCTCCTCACTATATAGCTACTCTGGAGCCGGAAGAGGAATCCCCTCCAAAGTAAATGAAATAGCGAAGGCACCATACCCAGAGTTTTTGAGTTTTCATGTTCTGACTCTGGTTATTTCCCCCTTCAGATTGGCAACTACTGCCTCGCTCCAGTTGAATATGGTAGGTTGCAAACACTCTACAACAGTTTGCATCTGAGACTTCGTAATCAAATGCAAAGTTGCGCTACCACAAAGTCGTGCAACAGTGAACCCGGTAGATTTCAAAGGATTTTGAGCCATGGTCTTGATGTCAATTATATCATCTTTGAGAGCAACCCCTCGAGTGCAATTAGTGGCATTTGTTTCGCCACATCGCATATGCCCATATAGGTTGAGTTCCACCCCATAGCGTAGAAGCCCACTCAGGGAGTAAATTTCATCAGCACCAATGACAAGTCTATGGTCTCCGACTATGAAACATTCTTCTTGAACGTTCCACTTGCCCACCATCCATTCTAGCAAGTCTAATTGGGCCTTCATGCCCAGAATGGTGAAAAACTTGTACAAGCCACAAATTTTCAAGGCATGTATGGTTGTTGGATGGTTTAGAGCATCTATGTCTTTATCTTCATGCTCACGTTCTCTCCATTCCATGTTTGTGGTCCAAAACCTTGCAAATAGACATAGAATATCATTAGAAAGAATCATGGAGAAAATTAGCAAAATTTTGGGCGTTTTTATTTAAGTTTTAATGCCCTCAGTGCTATGTGCAACCAATTATTATGAACAATTTTCACGTGCACATTTTCTTCCTTTGAAACTACACACATAGTGTAAAAAACCAGTCGATGTGCGTAGAACTAATAAGGTCGACCTGTGCACATTGAGGGGCGAAATGATTTTGAAAACCCTCCCCAAAAAACATAAATCTACTGTGAAAAGCTAAATAAAAGGCATGAAAATGAAGATCTTGGAGAGACAATCTACCTAGAAAAGGGGGCTCACAATTTCGCCCAACAGTTTGCCCGGAACCAACTTTTGAAGTTTCGGGTGAAAATGACCTCTATCACTCTCAAAAGGTTAAAAACACAAATGTTAAAAACTTTTTTACTTTTTGGGGTTTTATAGGTTTTTAGGGCTATTTAAATATTAGTTTTTTCCTATTAGCTTTTAAAATGCAATTTTATAATGTTTTTTACTTTATATTTTAGCAGAGATATTTATTTCGAATTTAATTCTGTAAGTCAGAGGTCATTAACGGAAAACAAATCATTTTGGTACTGAGTACATTTTATCACTTTTTAAAACTCATTAAAACTTGCGAAAAAGCGAAACTATGGAGTTCCCTTTACGCCCTTTTTAAAGTTTTTAACCACGAAAATACCATTGAGTACTTGATTGTTCAAACTCGTAAAAGTAAATGAACAACTGTCTATTCAGTATAAGTTTACCCCTTTTACGGACTGAACCAGACTATTTACGAAAAAAGGTATATGTTGACTAGTCATAGTCAATAGAGTTCTCTCCTGCATTATTTTACCCTCTTTCAGGCTTGAGAGACTCAATTTACAAAAAAGGACATTGTCGAGTTTACTTATGTTTTTCTCCTAACTCCCTAAAAC
The DNA here is from genome assembly GCA_031772625.1 of Pinus tabuliformis. Taxonomy (NCBI): domain Eukaryota; kingdom Viridiplantae; phylum Streptophyta; class Pinopsida; order Pinales; family Pinaceae; genus Pinus; species Pinus tabuliformis. Next base: position 1,617,370,432 of record CM062817.1, on the reverse strand, counting down.
TGAAAAACATCGAGTTTTACTTTCTCTGGACTCGTTAAAATTTACGTTCAAAGAACTGAATGAGTTTTATTTTCGTGTCTTTTCAAACTCCTTAAATATGAAAACGACATCGAGTTACCCCTTTACTGAACTCGTAAAATATAAGTAGTACAGGACCCGTTAAGCATGACGAGACCGAACCACTCCTTCCTAAGGTTCATTAAAAATACTTCAAAGGACTCATCTGAAAGATGAGCTTACAAGACAAGCATATGTTATCCTCCTCAAGATTGTAAAAAATAAAGAGGTACTTGCCAATAATGGTGGGTGAAAGTGAGAAAGAATCTTTGTTTTTGTTTAGTAAAAGGCAGTATGTCGCTTTTGAACATGACACTCCATTACTTTCGTGTCCAGGTTGGGAAATTCATTTGCCTCTCAGTTAGCCATACCTCTTTAAAAGTCTTCAGTTGGTTTTGGTTTTGTTTTTGAGTCAAAAGTTGCCAAGTCATTATGTCATGTCTCTTATATGTTCAAGAGAAGTTTAACCTCAGTCAAATTACTTTGTCAGTATTCACCTTCAGTTGCATCAACCATCCTTGAGTTAGTCCTAAATTAATGTAAATTGTTTTTCTTCAAAACTTGACATGAGTTTCGTGTCATAGGCCTTCCTGTGACGGGTCACTTCCTATCGACTTCAACTCTCTATCTAGGAAGTTGATCTAGAAACCTTACGACTTCAACTCTCTATATGCAGAGAAGACCATTAAAAGTTACGCACAAGTGCGCACTATATTACACTATGACCTGTTAGTGTCGGTCTTGAGCCCTCCATCAGTGATCAATAACTCTTTGCATATGCATTTATAGGTGTCTCATCAGTGTCAGTTTTGCATCCCGCTAGGCATGCCATAACACTGAATGGAGGAGCTGGTCTTTGTTCCCTTCTTGGCTTTGCTGGATCAGGTCATACAACAATGTAATTGAGTCAGGCTTGTTCTTGTTTTTGTCTTGAGGTCCCATGGTCTTAGGTCTAGGGTTTTGAGTCAAAATCATTTCAAGGTTATGAGTCATGGTCAGTAGGTGCCCAGCAAGCCGGAAGGAGTCTTGTACATACTTTTCATTATCATTTTCTTCAGCTATAGCTCATTTTATGCCTTGGGTTTAAAAACCCTGTTTTTAAGCCCAAGGCCATGTGGAAATTTGAAAAAATAAAGAAATTCTCAAAAATTTGTAAAAGTGCCGGCAATAACCCTGGTTCCTTCACTACAGTCCCTCAGGTGGTCAACCTGCAAAAAGAAAGGAGTCAAACGCATCAAAAGGCTCATTTCAGGACAAAATGACTCCAAAACAGTGTTAAAAAAGAATGTCCAAGTGGAAACATTAGAAAGTGGGTTCTAAAGTTAAATTTTTTTTAAAATAAACCTATAAAAGCAATTTTCCCTCTTTAGTTACTCTTATTGTGCATATGAAGGTCAAAAATTCATGTTAGAGGCAAGAGGAGGCAACTCGGGCAAAATTCTGCAAATTACAAGGGTAATTCTGCTGCGCGACCACGTGGGTGGGCGCGACCAAAAAAAGGCCAACGCGCTGTGTTAAATTACACAGGCGCGACCAAACGGAGGGGTGAGACCAAACTGGCAGCTTGCGCGACCAAAAAAGTCTGCCCGCCTTGAAACTCATTCAAACGCTGAAATCACCCTCAAATTCTCTCAAGTTATTAAGGTATGCCTCATTCACATGTTTGATGATGGTGTTGGGATTGGAAAGGAAGGTAATGATCATAAATTTTGTGCAAGAAATCCATAAAGAAATAGGTTAAATGAATAGTTGTTTTTGCAAGCAATATGTGTGACAGTTTGTTATTTTTCAAGGAAATTTTTCCCTTTTTCCCTCCTTTCATTTTCCCATGTAAATTACATATGTTAACATGTCATATTTATTGATCTCATTTGCAAATTAATCATACCAACCCTACCCCTAAATCCTATCAAACCCTAGTCCCCTTTAATCATTTCAAACCCTACCTTTTCCCCATGTTATATGCTCAAAACCTAAACACTAGTATACACAGCAAATTATATATCAAATGCACAGCAAAAGAATGAACAGAAAACATTGTAAAAAAAAAAAAAACAAATAGAAAAGTGATGACAAGGCATACATTCAAGAATTGTAAAAAACAGTGAAAATTGCTACTTGCATAGCCTTATAAAAAAAATAAAGAAAAGTGTCATCTTGCTGTGTATATGTCAAAGATTCAAAGCTGTGTTAAAGTCATCACAAAATTCATCAAAAATACAGCTGCATAATTGTCAAAGGAAACAGTTTTGTTGTGTTAGGGTTTCTCATTAGCATGGTATCATCTCTCTATCCATAAAACTCTGTTTTTCCCTATCCATTCCCCATATGAAAACCTAATTCAAATTGCATTTCCCTTCATGCAAAACTCCCTATGCAATTGAATTTCCATCCCCAATGTCAAAACATACAGTGAAATCCTAATTCCCAATGACAAATGCAAAAATGAAACTGCCAGCACCATGGAAAGACTGCTGTTATGAAAATTGTTTGGCAGATTTTGATAAAGGGGTTTCATTGTCCCCTTAAACCCTAATTCCCTTTCACCCTCATCTTCCTAAATACCATTGACACATCATATCCCATTTTTCTTGCAAATTTATTACAGTAACCCTTCCCTCCCTTGGTGATCAAGCATACAAAGTCCCTGTTTCCCAAAAGCATCAATGACCATTTTAAAAGTTATAAAAAACAGAGTATGCTCTTAATAGACATTCAAAGACAAAATGAAATGAGCAGCCTGTTAAATGTTGATAGTTGATGCTGCCTTATCCCCCTATGCCCATGACATCCTTCCTTCCATCATGATGAAAATTCTATATTGTCCTTTCCCTTGGTGATTAAAAATCACAGTTTCCCTTAATAAAGTATTGATTTGCAAATGATGAAAGATGAGATGGCATGTTTAGCATTATGTGATGTTTTCCTTCAGAATTCCCTGCTTATATATATATTTTTTCCCTTTCCTATATGTAAATTCCCTCCCCTAACATATCCCTCATGATGTTTCCCCTTGAAAACAGCATACTTCACAGCATTTTGCAGGCAGGGCAGCGGTCATTTTGACTTATTTATTCCACCTTGCTCAATAACACCATGTCAACCACTGAGACTAATGAGCAAGGTGATGACCGATCATCATCTATTGAGATACAACAGAGGCCTCGTAGGGGAGGCAAGGGTGGTCACCACAAGAGGGAAGAGCCTACATCACTGACAGAGTTGCAGGCTTGCCCATTGGCAGTATCTTGCTTTCAGCATATGGCTTGTTTTCAGTTTTGTGAGAGGCTGTCACACATCCAGCATCACAGAGACTTGGCCCGGTTGTTTGTCCTCCATCTCCATGACAGGCAGGTCACCCTTGCAGGGGTGAATTTTGTGTTTTCTCCAGAGGCTATCACAGATGCTACCGGGATACCCAATGTGGGTGAGGTGTGGCCGAAGCGCAAGTGGGTGGACCTGGTATACTATGAGCCATATGTTAGGCCTGCCTATGTGCATCACTTGACAAGGAACTTTCCTATCAAGTTCCTCCGAGCAGAGTATATAGACACCATGAGACTCATTATGCACTACTTCACATGCGAGGGGAGATTCTCACGAGTATTTTCTTGTCATATCCGCATGATGATGCACTTCACCAGAGTGAGGATGATGAACATCTCGGCATACTTATTTCATGACATTCAGAGGATAGCCACTACCTTTCGGAGACAGACTCCAGTACAGCAGCTCCGGAGCCTATGCCATCATGGTCTTATTCAGTTAGTAGTTTCCCATCAGCTGAGCCAGCAGGGCATCCCTTGGGCGGATTTCATCTCCCGAGATGTTTTCACACAGCCACATTCAGGGCCTGAGGCAGTTCATGAGGAGGGAGGGCCATCACATCAGCCCGAGACCAGCATCCCGAGACACATGCCTTCTTCTCCTCGGGTCACATATCAGAGAGGTCACAGGACCTTATTTGCAGCAGCCCGACGAGTACTTTCTCTACAGCCAGTGGAAGGGGTCTCGTCTTCATCATCAGAGCAGCGAGTGTTATCTCCACACCAGGTGGAAGGGGCCTCGCTTTCTTCATCGGCACAGGCAGTACGAGAGGGCAAGCAGCCCATGGTTGAGGATGAGGCAGTTGGCGAGGCACATGATGATTTCACTGGTCGTGATGCTCATTCTCCTTCCTCTTCAGATTTCTATGAGCTCAAGGAAGAGAACCTTGTGTTGCAGCGGAAGCTTGAGATGGCTCAGTGGACTATCACTTATTTAGAGCAGCGGACCAAACAGCTGGAGACCGAGAAGGAGTTGGATGAGTTATGGAGGATTCGATTCGACCGAGTCATCAACCGCAGGAGGCCTGGGGACCCACTGCCCAAGGATAGAGAGTTATTGCTCATCCGAGCAAATTGGCGCTTGGAGGGACTATTAGACAAGGCAAACCGTGACAAAGAGCTGCTCCGGAACATGAAGACACACTACTGGGCAAGATTACATGTTTGCAAGGCGAGAATGAAAATTCTCCAAAGAGAGTTGTCAGAGGCCCGGAAGAAGAAGAAAAGGACAAATCCACTCCGCATCTTGGCTGAGGCATCCCTCACTCATCATGGTACTGATCAGCCTTGATCTAGCATCAAAATCTGAAAATTTTGAGAATTTTGGAGCATTTTGCAAATTTTTGGTAAAATTACAGGTTTTGCCCACGGTTTGGTCTCACCCCGGGTGAGACCATTTTGAAGGGCTGCTCGGAATTTTGCAAACTTGGCATTTTTGGAAAGGTTATGCAAAAAGAAAAATTACCAGTACTTGGGGGCAGCCTAATTTTGAGTTTTGAGCCTCCAAAAGCTCAAAATACACCTAAAAATTGACTTTCTGCCCACTTTTTGAGTTGCAGAAAGTGACCTTGGGAGAAATGGTTTTTGAGGGGTCAAATCTACACCAAATTCAGAAATTCCACTTGGGATGGAAAGTAGACAGGCCAAGCTTTCCAATGAGCCATCTTGCACCTGATTTGGATCAGTGGAACCCACTCAAAAGTAGCTGCAAAGGGGCGCGACCAGAACTTCCAGATTTGCCAGTTTTTGACTAGTTCGGCCAGAAAAGCACTATTTTCACTTTGGTTGACTATTTGGGCATGTAAATGATGGATTATTGTGTAAATTTCATGGCATTAGATAATTTTACTCTTCTTTACCACTTCTAGAAGCTTCTTTGATGTAAATAGTGAATATTTAATGCATAGATAAGCTTCCTAAGTTTTAGAGGTAAGTTGTTGAGCTGGCCTATTATCTAGCGACTGATTTAGAATTAGTTGCAACAGCTCCTAGGAAGCTGAGCTCGACCCCTAGAGGTGGGGAAAGAGGTTTGACCTTCTATATTATGCCTTCTCTTTCTCATTTTGATGGTTGGACTCTAGAGGGAGAAGGGCTATTATATTTTTGACTTGTATTTTCTGCAATTTGAGGAAAAGGAAGGCCAGGGTTTTGCAGACTTCATTGTGGATTCTTGTGGATTATTATGTTGATGGTGTGTCTCCTACTATTATTGTAAGTGTGTTTATGTGTTCCATTTCTTAATCTCTTGCTGCTATTTAAACAAAAGAAGTGATAAAGTTTGAATTCATGCATGCCATGCTCAGCTTTCAATTTTGTTTAAAATTTATGTTTTCCACTGTCTAGAGAGGATTCAAATTCATTGTTTGCCCTCTTTAGCCTCTCTTCTTTCTTCCCTGATCATCTCTTTCAGCTAAAGGCATCAGCATAGACTCCTACCTTGCCCCAAAGACCCACCTGCAAAAACTGAGCTCAATCCCCGCACCCTGAATTGCACTCCCTCCAATTGCAACCAAAAACCCCAAAAATCATTAAATCAACCCCCCTTATCAATTTACTAGCCTAATATCTTTGATCCTAATTGGTCAGCTTATTATATTATAAGATCTATCAAATCTGACCCGAGAGAGCCTTCTCATACCTCGTAGGGCTAGCTACGAGGTGAAATGGTTTGATGTAGCCTTGAGAGTTTGTCTATCTCAGCCTAGGTGAATTCCAAGCGCTAACATGACCTACGAACATGACTTGACGAAAGTAAAAATAAAAAGTAAAGTCTAGAAGCATTTTTGGTAGCATCTATCCCAACCAACAACCTTCAAATGAGTGCTTATTCATCTCTAATCACTCCCATCATGGAGCAAATCCCCTTCCTTTGTGGAACCCCTATCCCTCTAATAATGGACCTCATCCCTTAGAGAATGGATCCATAACTTCCCATCATTGGCCTATAAAGCTATTACAGGTCTGAGGATTGGTGGAGGATTGTTGGAAGTAGGTTTATGTTGTTGAGATTAGATTGGAAGGCTACTCTTGCAAGGGAAAGGGTTGGAGATTGCAAAAGGGACTTGATACATCAAGGCTATATGGTTGTAATGCTTTTCTCTAGTTTATTAATATATAATCAATTGTTCTTTCTCAATTACATCTTTGTTGATCTAATTTGTAGGATTTTGTGATCACCTACTTAAATTTTGATTGCATATTGATCAGTTTATGGTATATAATTAGTTAATCAATGCATTTATCTCTTTGATTATATGATGGATGCTTTGATATATTGTTTTTCTTTGTTTATGCAGATCTCTTTCAGGATGATATGGAGAAGTTGTGGGGAGTGACGAGAGGAACTCTAAGGCATCACGAAGCAAATGGACGAAAGCTTTGAAAGGGACTTCATCAATCATTGTGTTTAATCGGTAAGAGACCTCTATCATTGTATTTTATTTAAGTCAATCAGAATCTAGAGAAAGGTAGCAGTTCTTGTTTGTTTATTACTACGGTTATTTGAAGTCTAGGGAGATTTTTCCTGTCCGTGAGAGGGATAATTCCACATAACAATGCATGTGGGCTTTTCTTCAAAAATACACTTTCCCTTGTCCAAATTGAGCACTTTAATAGTCGAAATTGGTCCTCTTGAAAAGAGGAATCTAGTCTCATGATTGGAATTTGTCACTGAGCTGCAAAAAATTTAAAACCTTCTCCCTAGAGTATCATTTAGGCTTGCTTGAAAGTTGTACTTTCAATCCAATCTACTAAAGGTCATGTTGCCCATGTCTTGTAGTTCTAAACCTCTTCTACAAAATTGTATCCTCTATCAGTTCTTCTTGATCATATGGTGTCAAATCCTCTACAAAAGGTAAGACATGTCCCTCTTCTTGATCCAACATGGAAGGCTCATACAATTTCAAAATTTCTACATTCCCATTGAGTAAATGTGTGTGTATGGGGGTAGATCGAGTTTATAGGAGTTATCTCCCACCTTCTATAGTATATCAAATGGACCTGATCGCATAGCCTTGATTTTCTTACCAAGACGTTATAGCCTCTCCTTTTTCAACTATAACCATATTTTGCCTCCCACATTGAATGGCTTCTCTGTTATGCATCGATCATTCCTAGCCTTGTATTTTTCTTGTGACTTTTGGAACATATCTTGTACCTCTAGATGGATTTGTTTGATTTTCTCAACAATTTTTTCTTCCCTTGAGGCATCCCTTGTAAGATCCTCCCTACCCCTCCTTACCACCCATATGCAATATCCAAAGGTGAAGGTGGCAAATATCAAAGACAAGTTTCAAATGGAGACTAACCAATAGAAGTGTGGGATTCTTTGTATATGTATATGTATATCCCTCACCCCTCCTTACTACCCATATGCAATATTGAAATGTGAAGGTGACAAATATACAAAACAAGTTCCCAATGGAGATTTCCGAGTAGAAGCGTGGAAAAATCTCTCTATGTGTGTGTGTGTGCGCGCGCTCCACACTTCTACCCATATGCAATATACAAAGGTGAAGGCGACAAATATCCAAAACAAGTTTCTAATGGAGATTTACCAGTAGAAGTGTATAGTTCCAATGGAGACTTACCAGTAGTGTTAGATATATACAGATTATTCCACACTTCTACTCGTAGGTCTCCATTGGAAACTTTTTTTGGATATTTTTCGCCTTCACCTTTGGATATTACATATGGGTAGTAGTGTGGAATATATATATATATATATATATGTATGTATGTATGTATGTATGTATGTATGTATGTATGTATATAACCCCTAAAAACCTACACCAGAGTTTTTTTGACTACTTTTGTTTTCCCATATGTTTGTGGATGGAATGTTGTAGACCTCTTCAATTGTGTGTCTATTTTCTCTAACAATGTAGTCCAAAATGCATTAACAAATCTTGTGTCCTTATCTAAAACGATGCTCCTTGGCATCCCAAAGTGCACCCAGACCTGTCTAAAGAATAATTTTGTTACTTCTTTTCCACTTACGTTATTTTTTCAAGGCATTAGAACACACATCTTGTTGAACCTATCAACTACCACGAACAAGTAGCTATGTCCCTTCCTATTTGTTGGTAAACCTCCCAAAAAGTCCATGGAGATGATTTCTAGAGGATGAGTGGATACAAACAAGGGGTGGTATAGACCATGTTTCATGTTACTATGCTTGTTGGTACAACAAAGCATGCGTCCTCTTATAAACCTAGCTACCTCTTCTTGCATCATAGGCCAATAAACATACCTTTTCAAGTTAGCCATTGTCTTCCCCATATCAAATTTCCCTACAACCTTGGAGGTGTGAGCCTTTCTAATTAGCTCAAGTTGTTCACCTTTAGGAACACAACTTGTCTAAATTATAGAGTAACCCACTCTGGAGGTGGTATTCCACTGTATTATCACCATCATGCACACAACTATGGCTATTTAACTACTAAAACACCTCCTTGAAGTACTCATCCTATGTATATGCCTCTTTGTATGCATCATGGGTGAAAGGCTCCATGTGCATTAGAGTTCCCAAAAATTGATCTTTAATGTGGGTGGCCTTAAAAGCATGTCATCCAACTTATTTTTTCTTCCCTTCTTGTACTTCATCAGTGAATGAAATTGTTGTAAAAACCTAATCCATTTGTAATGTATGGTCGATTGTAGCCTGGCATAGGGCCTGCAAGTACTGTAGTGCATAGTGATATATGTGGATTATTATCTCCTTTCCCATCAAATAGTGTTTCCACTTCCTCACAACTTGCACCAGGGCATAGAGCTCATTGTCATAGGTAGGGTAGTTGAGAACCGCCCCATGAAACACTTCATAATGGTAGCATACATGCCTTCCTCCATACATCAAGACTACTCCCATAGCATACCCCATTGCATCTCTCTCCACTTCAAAGGGTTGTTGAAAGTTTGGTAATATTAATATTCTTCTTTAACTCCTCAATGGCCCTTTGTTGACACTTTCCCCACTAGAAACTCTTGCCACTTGTTGTTATGGCATGGAATGGCGTTGTTATTGTTGTAAATAATGCTATGAATTTCCTCAAGTACTATTTAACCCAATGAAACTCTCGTCCATAGAAACATTAATAGTCACCTACCACTTCATGATGGCCTCCATCTTGGTAGGATATATCTTCATCTCTCACCCACCTATTGCATATACCAGATACACCAAGTATTATTGTGCAAACTCACGCTTCTTGAGATTTTCCAATATTTGGTGCATTTTTAATGTCTCTAACACTTGCATCAAATGTGAGATGTGCTCCTCCCAGGTAGTAGTGCATACCAATATATTACAAAAATAAACAATAACAAACAAATCTATAAAAGGTTGCAACATTGTTAATTTTCTTTTCTCGCTAAGAAAAAATTCAACCTCCTAGGGCTTGGATATAGGTTCTTCTATGTTTTTTAAAATGTGGTACTCCTCCTTCAATGCATACCCAAATTTTATATATATACCAAGAAATAATATACATTCATATCGTGCACCTATGACTGGACCGGGTGTGGTAACAAGAATAGATAATAGGAAGAAATATTTGAAAGTTTAATTAATCATGTCCATTCCATTCATCATTTGTGAGATAAGCATCATTGAAGCAAGACAATAGATAAAGACAAAAGAATAATGGTCTAGATATTTAGAGAGCTATAGAATAATTTCATTCATCGAAATCATAAAGGGCATAGGAAAACATTCACGAGATTCATATTGCTTTAAAATAAGTCTCAAAATCACAAATGAATTGAATTCCCAAAGGGAGCTCTCTGTGAGAGTCGAAAAATAATTTTACAAATTCAAAGTTTTGAAAAATTTAGGTGCCTAAAGCACTCTTCAAAATCCTGGTACTTAAATTTGTAAAATTAAATGCATTCGTCCCATAAGGGGATGGGGATTGGGCTCCCATGGACTAGTAAATATTAAGCTACCTAAAAGAAAGAAAGAGTTGCAATCAAGGATCAGCTTAAATAACATAAGGAAACAATCAAGAAAGTTGGATGACCAAAGACTGGGACGAAAGAGTGGGATTACTTTAATGGATTTGGATACTCACAAAATGATGTGGAAGGACCTCCCTTTAACATTGAAGAAGATGCTCGTTTATATGGATGAAAGGATGTTATTAGTCTAACTATTTGATAATTATTGAAGATTAACAATTTATTGCAATGATTCCTTCGATCATTCTTCGATATATTCTTTTGTTTAAGGAATTGTTATGTCCTACTTGACACATATGTTGAAGATTTCCTCCTCAATATCTCATACATCTATTTGCAATTGTGAAATTGTAGCTAATAGGTCTTCATTATGTAACTAACCATTTTTTAATTACATCTTTTGGGAAATTAGTTAATTTGTTGAATTCATAACCCATTGACATCTCAATAACCTTTAGCTCTTCTTGTAGTATATCTTTGGAAATGAGCATAGTGTATTTGATTACTCGCGGGCCCTGGAGGTTGTCAAAAACTTTAATGGCCTTAAGAAAGGAACTCCTCCTATTAAAATCAATATTTGAATATTTAGAAATAGCCTCCTCTAACATTTTGATTCTAGTTGACCAACCAGTTTTGATCTGCTCGAGTCTTTTAGGTCATGGGAGATTTTTTTGTGTCCTTTGGAATTTGTTAAGTGAGTTGATTTTATGCACCAAGGTCTAAAATTCATTATCGATAAACCTTTGATCATTTTCAAAATCGTGTTTTATATAATAAATGAACAAATTCTTTGCACCAAATTTCTTAAGTGTAGAGTGATTTCCCATAGTTCCTCGATGATTTCTATTCTTTTATTGATATTAGTTACAATATAAAACTTGATTCCAGTCATAAAGTGTTCCACTTTTCTTATTCGATGGGGTATGTCATGTGTATTTTCCATAACTTCAAGTGCTTTTATAGCCAAAGGGGTCATGAACATAGGGTTGGATTAAGAGCTTCTTCAAGCTCATTTATTCTCTTTTTCAATCTCATATTTTCTGCCTCTTGTTCCATAACAGAGTGTGTTAGAAATTCACCAATAGTTTGGTGTAGCTTTAGGAGTCTAGTAGCTCCTAATTCAAAGATACACTTTTTCTCTTGACTAATTAATGACCCTTTTATTTTGGACCTTTATGCTTTCTACCCTTAACTTCTTATTACTCCTATCATTGTGTGCATCTTGCATAGTTTGTGGATGGTCATCAAAGATGACCAGTTCCTATGTTATTTCTTCACTCATTCTATGGGTTTCAGCCATGCGAGCTACAACCCAATTCGGTAGTGTAACATTATCAACTTCCATATCAGTTGGCTCTTCCACAGGTTGAGCCTCTTTAAAAATTTTACTCTTTGATGATTCAATCGTGTGTGATATTTTTAAGATCACATTAGAAGGTGGCTCCTCTCCATCTCCTCCATCTGATAACATTACTCCTTCTTCTAGTCACATTGGTGTCCTTTCCTCTATGACTCAATGAAGAACTTAAGCAATCCTAATGTGTTGAAGTTGGAGGAGTGTTTATAGGATTTTCTACCTCTTTATTTTTTTCCCTCCCAAAGTAATGTTTGTTTCTTCAATAAGAAAGATTTGTAATCAGGGATCGACTTAAATAATGTACAGAAACAATCAAGAAATTTGGATGACCAAAGACTAGGACGAAAGAGTGGAATTGCTTTAATGGATTTGGATACTCATAAAATGATGTGGAAGGACCTCCCCTTAACATTGAAGAAGATGCTTGTTTATATGGTTGAAAGGATGTCATTAATATAACTATTTGACAGTTATTGAAGACTAAGAATTTATTGCAGTGATTCCTTCACTCATTCTTCGGTATATTCCTTTATTTGAGGAATTTTTATGTCCTACTTGACATGTATGTTGAAAATTTCTTCCTCGATATCTCAGGCATATGTTTGCAGTTGTGAAATTGTAGTTAATAGGTCTTCATTATGTAACTAACCATATTTTAATTCAAACTTCCACGAAATCAGTAAAGTTGTTGAATTCAAAACCCATTGATGTCTTAATAACCTCTAGCTCTTCTTGTAGTAAATGTTTGGAAACGAGCATAAATAATTTGATTATTCGCGGGCCCTGGAGGTTGTTGACAATTTAAATGGCTTAATAAAGGCACTTCTCCTTTATAATCAATATTTGAATAGTAATAAATAGGCTCCTCTAGCAATTTGATTCTAGTCGACCAACCAATTTTGATATGCTCGAGTCTTTTAGGTTGTGGGAGATTTTGTTGTGTCCTTTGGAATTCGTTAAGTGAGTTGATTTTATGCACCAAGGTCAACAATTCATTATCGATAAACCTTTGGCCATTTTCAAGATCATGTTTTGGATAATAAATGAACAAATTCTTTTTCTTATTCTATGGGGTGTTACGAGTGTATTTTCCATAGTTTCAGGTGCTTTTATATCCAAAGGGGTCATGAACAAAGGGGTTGGATTAAGAGCTTCTTCAAGCTCATTTATTCTCTTTTTTAGTCTCATATTTCCAGCCTCCTATTCCATAAGAGAGTGTGTTAGAGCTTCACCAATAATTTAGTGTGGCTTTAGGAGTTTAGTAGCTCTTACTTCAAAGAAATACACTTTTTATCTTGACTAATTAATGACCCTTTTGTTTTGGACCCTTACTCTTTCTACCCTTAAATTCTTATTACTTGTATCATAGCGTGCATCTTGCATATTCTATGGATGGTCATCAGAGATTACCAGTTCCGATGTTATTTATTCACTCATTCTCTTGGTTTCATCCATGCGGGCTACAACCCAATTCGGTAGTCTAACATTATCAACTTCCATATCAATTGGCTCTTCCACAAGTTGAGCCTCTGTAGAAATTTCACTCTTGGATGATTCAATAGTGTGTGATATTTTTAAGATCACATTAGGAGGTGGCTCCTCTCCATCTCCTCCATCTGAGGGCCTATCATTACTCATTCTTATAGTCACATTGGTTTCCTTTCTTTTGTGAGTCAATGACGAACTTAAGCAATCCTAAGGTGTTGAAGTTGGAGTTTTTATAGGCTTTCTACCTCTTGCTTTGTTTTGTCCTCCTGAAGTAACGTTGGTTTATTCAATAACTTCTTCAATAGGGGTAGATGTTTCTCTTTGTCTTGATGGGATAATATGATGTTCTCCACTTTCTTCAGTGATTCTTGTAAACAAATCATCATTTCTAACTATGGCGAAGCGTCTTCAAAAAATACCCTTTGGGTCATACACTTGAATTGCCTTTGCTTCAATTAATTTGAAAAGTTTTAATGATTCAAAAAATTATGGTAGGTGAGTCATGTTTCTCACAATTACTTCTCCCATAGTAAAATGCAAATAAATAAATTGCTTATTTTCTTTCTTTCAAACAAAATTAATTACAATTGATAATGCTTGCATACTTGAACAATGAAGTACCTATGCAATACAAACTTTGGAAGCAATAAGGGTTTGTCTTGCCTTTCTTCATGTACCCCTTTTCCCTAGAGGAAAGCTTGTGCTTCAGTTAAGATTATGTCGGGTTCTTTCTAAGTCACCAAATAATTAACTTCGTTAACAAAGGAATCTTCTAGGTACTAGAATTGTATCGGTTATATGTATGGATTTGAATTATTCTTATGGGATAGGCCATGGAATGTATGACGTGAGACCAGGGCTATAAGCAAATAGGTCTCCATGAATATTTTGTGAGTTTTGAAGATATTGGCTAGCTAGAAGTAAAATTCACTAGAAATGAGTTATACCTAGTCAAAAGGAACATATCTTTTAAAAGAATAATGTAATGCATAATGAACCGACTTAGGGACATTTGAAGTAATTTCTAACCCCATTATTTAGGCAAAAATCCAGGAAAAATCTCGAAATGGATTGACAAATATTGAAATATCTAGGAAAATAATATCAAAAGGATCTTATACAAAATGCACCATGAACTCCTAAATGATGTTCGTCCCATCAGCTTAAGAGTCCAAGAAAGTATCATCTTTTGATAACTTGAGTAACTTTGTGAGTTTTTGTAGCTTAAGGAGATTTCTAAATGATTTTGGACTGAGAGGGACCAAGTTCTTCTTGACTCCAAGCTTTGTAATTATGGTTTTTGGATCAAAATTTCGCACACATGGATAAATTATTTCTTTGAAATAAAAAAACTTTAGTGATGCATACAGTGTTTACCAGTCAGATGGTCAAATCTTAATTTTTAGGTTTATGTGGTTGGGATTGTTGATTAATGGAGGAAGACCCACAAATTTAAGGATTGCAGTTGATGTTTCAGAACCACTAGCTGGGTCCATCTTCAAGACATGGGGAAAGGTGAAGAGCATATAGAGATTAAAATAGTGTATAGGATGTGTCCTTCAAATCCCTAAATGGCCGACCTAAAACTAAATGAAAAAAGATATAAATGAATGAGTTAAAACTATAGTATAATATAATTTATCTTTTTTAGATCTATATAATCTTGTTATTTCTCTTCTAATCCGAAGACAAGTACAAATAACACAAGTATGTGGTTAACTAGTCAAAAAATTTATCTAAGCGAGCAAGTGAACTAAATGTTTCACTACAAGTGGCTCTTTATTCCTTCTAACAGCCATTTTTTTGTTGTACATAGCGATATATGACTTGATCAATAAATTCCTTTAAAGAGTCTTACATGTTAAGTCCCCGTTCTTTGATGTAATTACTAATATACCCTCTCCTCTCATGCCATTCTATTGGACAAGGCAAAATAATAAGCTACTAACTCATTATTGTTCTTTACGAAGGGTGATGGAGAGCAGGTCTCAAAGTACAATTTCCATCATGTCGCCTTTACCTAGAGATAAATTTCGTTTATTGATTCTTTAAGTGACCTTGAAACAAGCAAGAGGAGGAACAAGAGAGTAAAGGTGGAAAATTGACTTTCTAACATCTGATATTCGCAATTAATTTTAAGTAATGACATAAAGTATGGATGGTGGATTGTGTGGAATCTCATGTTATGGAGGAGAAGAGTTTGTGCATAGGTATGGTGTGCGGAACTAGGTGTGAGTTAAATTACTTCATTAAAATGTTAATCCAGGTTCATACACTTGTAAAGTATACTTGCACAATATATGCTAGGAAATTAACCTTCAATTCAAAAAGAAAATATAGTCGAATTAAAGGAATTGCAAGATTGAAATTACAATTAAATTCTACTCATGAAGTGATATCCAAAAAGAGTACGCACATTTTCTTATTAAAATCATAAACCAAATTTATTCTTCAAATGCAATAAGATTTAATTTAAGGAAGGCAATAGATCTTAAGCTAATTGATTCTAAACTAAAAAGCAATTAAACCTTAATCTGTGGAAAATGAAAATGCAATGTCTAATCTATGAAAAGCAAATACAATTCTATACTATTAAACACAATCAAATTCTATGCTATGAAAAACAATTAAATTCTATCCTATGAAGACAAAAATCTATTCTATGAAAGTATTTCAAATCTATTCTAAATTATATTCTATGAAATATTTTGAAATTTATTCTAAACATTATTTTATGAAAGCTTTTGAAGTCTATTCTAATGAATATAAAGGCATACTTACTCTATGTAATCTATTCTATGAAAGATCAATTGAAAACTCTATTTTAGGAAATCTTTTAAACTTTGTTCTAAGGAAGCATTTAAACTTTATCCTACAAAAGTATTTCAAAATCTATTCTATAAAAATAAGGACAAATTTATTATTCTATGAAAGATAGATTAAATGGCAGCTATCTATGAGGCCAAAGTGAACTAGATTGAATGGTGTGTGTTTACAAAATTCAAAGTTCATTCATGTCTATGCGAAATCCATAAATTTGAGACTAAAGCAAGTATGAAAGCAAAAGACTAATGGAAAAATGATTAGCAATTTTTTTTGTTATTTTCCAAAGATTTATTCAAGCGCTTGTATATGCAAAAGAACAAGAAATAAATGAGTAAAAGACAAAACAAAAATGAACCGAGCAAAATAGAGCAATAAACAAAATATTTAAAGATATATTGCAAAAAGTAAACGTAAGGAAACTAATCTACACTCGTACTCAATAGGGGGGCCTCCTAAGGTGCATGAGAGATGGAAAACACAGACTATTTTCATGAATGTGCAACCATAATAAAGAATTGTATTAATAGAGAAGTGTGTATACATTAAAAATAACTTCACTTGGATTCAAAATAATAACAACGTTTGAGCATGTATTTCACTTCTCAATGAAGCATTTTATAATTCTTTAAAATAACAACCCTAAGAAACTAATTTCTAGAAGCTAGAGCTACAAATTAACATCTCATTCTTTGATTTCTATTGGAACTCTAATTCACATGATTCACTATCAAGGAAGTGAATCATGTGAATAAACACATCATCATCCTTCATATGTTTCGTTCATACATGATCACACTCACTTTATATGGAATCATGCTTGCTTAATACTCTATTTTGAAGCCAAGAATTTTGAATATGCGATGTCACAATTTCACCAATGGTTTGACTTTGTAGTTGCAGTCAACTAGGATTCTTCTACTTGCACCCAATATGTGGAAAACCATATAGGCATCATTTGGCATCTTTCCATGTGCTTTGGTTGATCTGTCTTCCATGAGATCTATTCAAACCTTGGATTCAGCTACATAATATTAGTGAGGTTGTTGAATGTTTCAAATTTTATAACTCGTGCAAATTAAGCCAAAATTACAAAGTAAAACATATAGAATTGAGAGAATACTGGAGATTTACCTTATTGCTTGTTTTTGTAGCCTTGAAGGGCTTTTATTTCAAAATAGTTATGTAGTGATGTGAGGATAAGTGGAAAATGAGTGAAAATTAAGGTAAAAAACTATCAAAAAGATGGAATTCCTATGGCACAACAATATCTGTGCAGTTTCTCTCAACATCAGAAAATTAAATAGGTGTTAGATATAGAGGAAAGAGTATTAAGCCCCAAGGGTTAGTTCAAGTGGTCTAGAGCTAGACGTGAAGTTATTTGATACTGTAGCCAGTCATTGTTGATCACAGGTTCAACTCTCTTTGATTCCCTTGGAGCAAGGCCCTATAATTTAGGCCAATGGTTTTCACAGTTTACCATTCATGAAATGGGGGAAAGTACTTAAATGTTTCACATGCTTTCTTTCCAAGTAAGAAAAAAATAGAAAAGAGTATGGAGAAACTTATGTAGAATTTTTTCAATGAAATTTCTCTTTGTATAGGCTTAAACAAATTTTTGGTTCAATAAGAATATCATTCATTAACCTCATGAATGTAGTTGGTGCATTGCATAGTCCAAACAACATAACCAATTACTCACACAAACCTTGTCTACTTTTGAAGGTGGTCTTCCAGGTATCTTCTTCTCTGACTCAAACCCGGTGATACCTTGGCTTTAAGTCCAACTTGGTGAAGTATTTTGCTTACTATAACTGGTCCATTTAATCATTTATCTTGGGTAGGGTGTACCTATTCTTTAGCATAATTTTGTTTAGTGTCCTATAATCAATACACATCCGCCAAGTCTAATCCTTCTTTGGCACTATGATGATGGATGACCCACTTGGTGAGCTACTTGGTCGAATGAAACCCTATTCTACTAGTTGATTGAACTACTTCTTTGCTTCACTTGATTTTATAACAAACTGCCTATATAGCCCAATGTTTAGAAATGGAGAATCTAGAAATAGTTGGATCTCATGCTCCACTTCCCTCTTGCAAATGACACCCTATTCCAATATTCATTGCAACTAATTCTGTAGCTCACTTGCTTCTATAGCAAAGTGCTTATACAACCCAATATTTGGCAATGGATAGTATAGCAATAGTTGGATCTTACGCTCCACTTCCCTCTTAAGAAATAGCCCTTTAAGCTCCTAGAACAAACCCCCGTAAGCCTGAAACAACTCTTCTAGTTGTTGTTTTTGTTCCTCAGTACACCCCTCCAGGGATGACTTAGCTCTCATGGAATCTTCTACAGATTGATTTTCTCTTTAAAACAACAAAACATACTTTTTGCTAGAATTGATCAACTTTTCAACCTAGTTAGCACTTACCAGCGAGATCTTCAACTTGCCCTTGTGCACATTGATGATGAAGGATTTTTAGTCCTTTACGAGGTGTTATTGGTTGCCTCTCTACATGAAGATCGGAGCATGCATGTACATATAAGGACTCCCAAACAAAACTCCAGATACATCAAGTGCAACTACAACCAATTCTACCTCATTAATAAAGTCAGTATTGATAGCAAATTTGATTATACATTGTTTAGTTACATCTATCTCTACCTCCTTGTTGACCTATCCCAATGGATATGAGACAAGATGGTCATGAGCCTCTAGTCTCAGTTTCTTGACCATATTTGCTACTATGATATTCGCATGTGATCTTGAGTCGAATAGAGCATCAAATTTTATCTTTTTGACCTGTATCTTTCTATGGAAGAGTTTGGTCATTTCCTTCTCTTCCTGTTGTTTAATGCTACTCAAATTCACCCTCTTTTGCACTGATGTACAAAAAATATTCTTATCCACGTCTAAGATACTTTTCATTTGATTACTCAAATATGTGACCATGAGAATTTTCTTCTTTTTTTGTTCTTTGGGTTGAGTTGTGGATATAACTTCCAACATTTCTTCTCTATATGACCATTAATATTACAATTTTTGTTAGAATATTTACCCTTGTGTGTTGTGATTGTTGTCTTTTTTTCTTTTCCCCCTTTCCACTTCTTCTTCACCTCCTTGGAAGCTTCATAGTGCTCCTTCTACTTTGATCCACTTGATTACCATTTCTTCTAGCCTATGCTTTATAGGCATTATTCTCATACAAAAGCCTTGTCCACCATTATGGATTTGAACACCATCACTTATTTCCACGGATGGCCATGTACATGCCCCAGATACTCGAGGAGTACATTTGGGCTCTTTGGGGATATACCTAGTATTATGGACATCATTCTAAATTTCATGGTGTCCTCCTAAAAACTTTGCCCTTATCTCTACCTTAAGTAATGCCACTGAATCCACCAGTACTCTACATACTCGATAGGGTAAAAATGTGACTTTGTGAGAATTTTTAAATCCTCCCACTTAGTCACTAGAGGACCTCCCTATGACCTCAAGGTCTCGGTGTCATTGTCCCACCAAGTTGGGGCATGGCCCTTTAGTTTCAAATATGGAAATGAAATTTTCTATTCCTCCTCTATATGATGAACACTAAAATAAACTTATAAATGTTTCAACCAATGAATTAACTTCAAAGATTCAATCTCACATTGATATGGCTTAATGTCAACCTTTTCTTCCATATTGAAAATGGACTGTCAATGTTTCATGGGACTTGAATTGGGTTGTTCCTTTTCAAGTTCTTTCTTAGGCTCCTTCTTCATATCTTTCCAATACCCTCGTCTCCTCTCCAATATGACCTCTACATTGGAACCTCCATCTTCTCCAAATTACTCAAGCTTAATGGTCAAGGACACCATGAGGAGGTTCACATTATATTTTATATCTACGACTTTTGCTTCCAAATTCACTAACCTATCCTCTCTGGGATCTTGAGGGTTATTAATAGATTTGATGTCCATGGCTAAGGTTTGATGACTTTTGGCTTAACAATTATGGATCTCATACAATTCCCCACAATATACCCAACGAAACCTACTATGATACCAATATCATTTTCAGACCACCTTGGATGTTCCATCGGATAGTTTTCCACAACATATCTGATAATAATTACACTTAAAATTTGAAATTTACATTATGAGGGTTATTTTCCTTAAACTTCTGGATTTATTAAGTTGTTGTTTTTATGTGTGCAATATAGAAAATGTGGAAAATAGAGAATAGACAAAAATACAATCAATCACAACCATAATAACACAAGATATCATCTGGGAAACCCTTTCAGGAGAAAAATTAGTTGGAAGGTGAGGTTTTTGTACTCTCTCTCTCTCTCTCTCAATGGAAAGGATGCAAGTACAAATGAGTGATACCTATGGCCCATGGGCTGCTAGAGTACACAAATCCTCTATGTTTTCTCTCTCTCTATCCACTCTTGGCTACTATGCTCATCTATGGAACAAAATGCACTTGAATAGAATGGAACCCCCTTTTCCTCATAGTGGCCTTAGTAATAACACAACCTAATAGCCTACTAGTGGTTAAGTTTGTCTCCTTCAACTCTTAACTAGAGTTATAATATTAACTCTTCTACAATCTTCTTCATCATGATCACTTGGCTAGCCCCTTTTTCATGAATAATGGTATCTAACATGGCATCCTCTCTAATCATAGTGGTCAAAATAGGAAGGTCAACTTCTAGGTGGCATAATTTTTTCATACATACTCTGATTTAGGCAATTCTGTGAGAAAAATAGTGTTAGGGGATGCAACGCTTCAATGTCAAAGTTTTACCTTGAAAAAACATTGTTCGATGCCTCAGATAAATTTGGAATGTTTTAGACCCCAATTCACCAAACTATGACCCATCAATAAAAACGGTCCTATGAGTCGATTCTTCCAAATTTTCAACTTTGAAAGAATCAAGATGGATGGAAACTAATATAATGATCTAATTTGGATCATCTTTCATTACGTGACAGACTTCAACAAAGAAATTAATGACCGTGCTTTTTGGTGAAGCATGAAAAAAAAGTTAAGTGCATGGAAACATAACATTGTGTGGGCACTCAAAATTTACAAATTTATTGTCTAATGTTGTGCCAACACAATAGGTAAACATTAAACAAACAATACCAAACAACTAGAACCATACACACAACTCAAAGTTTTATTCAACTTATACAGTATTCATGGATATATGTGTGTATACATGGTTGAAAATAGAACTACAACTTGGTTATCAATTTTGTAACTTTGTATATTATGTATGGGTTCAATTATACTAGTCCATACTAATGCCTCCTTGAATGGATTTATAGGTATATTATTAGTTCTAATTCAAAGCATTAAAGAACACCATATCAAGCATGACAAGTCTCGAGTTAGGTAACAAGAATATGGCCACTCCTAACCATTCTACAATCACTTTAGAATTGTTGTGATTGGAAAGGAAGTGAAAATATTATAATATGTCAATGTCTCTCCTTGCAATATCTTATAATATAGATAAAGCATTGTCTTATATAAAGAAGAGAAATATATAAGTCCAAATGTCTACGAAATTTTTTTAGAGAGTGAATAAAGAGACTTGTGTATCAACAAAACTCAAACAAGATCCTCATTGATGCTTACAACAAAGACATCATATACTAGGAACACATGCTCATAATTTAAAATAATAGTCCATCTTTATGCATTATCTTTCACATTTATAGATGGCCATTTCTTCTAGTGCTCAATTCCATCTTTGTTTAGTCCTTTGCCTTGGATCTCAACATTATACCGAGTAATATAATGATAAACAACGAAAATGATGACACCATATAACCAATTACACATAGAATGCAAAGCCATTGTTTCTAAAATTGATAGCAAATGAAATATCTAATTATTACTCTATATTTGGAATGATGGATATATAATATTTCTTTTCTAAACAAAGGTGCAACTTTTCATTATATTCTAGAAAAAATAGACATCGTAGCTTTCCTTAGTCTAGTTGTAAATGCCTCTTCCCACATGTATAGTTAAGGAAGTGGAACTGACAAGATAAGACCAATTTGACCTTCCTCGGGAGCTTCAAAAACTTCAGGATCCAACCAACCCCTCCACATGTCCAAGCCCTTAGCTAACTTGATGTTTTGTTGAACTAGACCCCCAATCACTCCCATGACAAGCCTTCCATGCCACTGGGACCCTCCACTCACTCCCACAGCAATACATCCATGCAATTGTGGCCCTTTTCAAGTAATTTTGTGCCAATGACTACATATTTTGAGCCACTTTTTTAGGGCAGGGACTTAGGCCTCTGCCCGGAACTTTATGAAACTCTCATAAATGATAAATAACATTATGACAAGGCTTCTAATGAAATTTTTTAATAAGGATCCGACCTGACAAGGCCTATCCATGACAGACATCCTGTCAAACACATCATAAAGATGTAATCTACATGTCATATAGACAAATCCGAGCATAGGGACTTCATACTTATTTGAGAATCATCAAGAAGGTCTAACTCCCTCCCACAATAGTTGTATTTTCATCTATTAGGGCATGTGTTCATTAACATTTCATTTATGAAACAAAACAAGATGAGATCCATAACTCAATTCTGTCAAAAACCATGCTTATAACCAACATATAACCAACAAAATAACAATGATATAACAACCATTATAACCACATAATAACAAACACATTTACACATAATACACAAGAGGAAAAGAGCTCTTATTAACATATGCAAAATAAAACTAGGTCAGGTAATTCCACATAGCATCTAATCATAGAATGGGCTAAACTAAATCTTTCTTTCATCCGATCACCCTTGTGCCATATTCCAAGCATGAATGTGTGACTTACAACAAAGCAACCAAGGATTCCTCAAGCTTTACCGAAATCCACAAAGAGATTCCTAGGCCCAAGCCCTCATGTATAAAACCAGGCTTTACTGCAATCCCACTAAGGGATTCCTATGCCCAAACAAGAAACATACACTACCAGGCTTTACTGCAATCGTACCACATACTAGTCTAGGCATCACTAGGCCTATATAAGCATGGATTCCTCTGAATTTCTCCACCTAAACCGTGAGTAATTTTTCTTTCTCTACCCTCTAGGATTTATTGTATATCCTTCCATTCACCGATCAAGGATTCCTAAGCCCAATGAGGGAATACACAATTAGGCTTTACCACAATCCTACCTTCACTGATCTAGGGATTCCTAGACCTTGTGTTTCCTCCTAAGACCACCCCACTTAGTTTCAAAACCATCTAACAATCCAACTCAACCAAATGAAAGAACTCTTTCACACCATGCCTATCCAAAAATGGCAAGGCAAGGCTGAAAACCATTATCACATGCCAAAACTAGGAAGGAAATCATACATACAAGTAATCTCATTGTAGCCACTTGATTCCTCTTTTCCTTGCTTCATCTTTGCTTCCCTTCACTTTCATGTCCTTCATTTGCCTTCCTTCCTCCAATGTTAGAGTACTCCAAGAATACTCTAAGTGTATGAAAGTATGAGAGAGTAGAGAAAATAGAGAGAGAGCTCCAAAACTGAAATGGCAAAAGGTTACACTAACAAAAATTGTGAATTGATTCTCAGAAGCCTTTTTATCATTGAGGCCTCTATTTTCTTCAATTTCCATTATTTTCCTTCATTTTCCTCCTCACATGCAACATGTGACCTTTCACATTACTTTTCTCCTAATTTACATTATTTTCATAAATAAAATGTAAATCAACGCTTCTTGCCTTTTCAAAGCCTTTGAATTTCCCCTTAGCTATATTAAACCAAATGAACATCCACACTAGGATATTTTTCCCAACATTCATCTTGGAATAAGTGGCATGTGACCTTGGTCTTATTTTTCCTTTATTAACTTTATTAGATGGAATTTTTAACCCAGGGTTTTTATGGACCCCTCCCCCTTAAGGGAACACCATCCTCGGTGTTCAATGACACCTACAACCAGCAAGACTACTAAAAAGAAAAGCATATTGTCCATGGAGATTTATAACTTAGCTCGAAGCAATATTTACAATGAACAACCTGTTGAAAAGAAAACCAACACGACAAACATAACAAAATGACAACCATACTGCTTGTTGGAGATTTAGAACACAACTCATGGCGGTATTTACATCCATATACATATATACATACCAAAATTGTTTTTCCTTAACAGGAAAGTAATGAAGGATACATAACCTGCATCTGATCAGTCATCTCCCACGTAGCTTCATCGGGCCCAAATTGTTTCCACTGCACTTTAACCTACTCAATTTCTTAGTTCCTGAGCGTGAGCATCTTTCTATGCAAAATACATTAAGGTTCCAACTGGAATTCTCCTTCTGGCTCTACCTATAATACAGACCAATCAATAACATGATCATCATCCTTTACATATATTTAAAGCAAGGAAACATGGAAAACATCATGGACTTTCATCGGAGGCATTGCAAGTCTGTAGGCCACCGGTCCAATCCTTTGAAGGATCTTGAAAGGCCCATAAAACCGAGGTGCCAGGTTGGCACATGACTCAGTCCTCAAGGAGCTCTTCTTGGGCTTGATGCATAAGTAAACATGTTCCCCAACCTGAAACTTCTTAAACAACATGTTCTGATCTACATAAATTTTCTGCTTGTCTTGTGTTGGCTTTAGATTCTTCTTGATAACTTGAATTTCTTGTTCCATCTCTACCAACATGTCCGGTCTTATCAACACCATGTTCACTGGATCACTCCAACTAATAGGAGTATTACAACTCCACCCATACAGTGCCTCAAACAGACTCATCCTCAGTGACTCTTGATACCCATTGTTGTAAGAAAACTCAAATAAAGGTAGATAATCTTCCCACTTTCATTTTTGATGCATCACATACATCCTCAACATGTCTTCCAGTGTTCTGTTGACCCTATCTGTCTGTCCATCTTTCGGCGGATGATAATTTGTGCTAAAGGCAGAATCTGTACCCAAACCCCTTAATATGGAAGTGAACTTGGCATCTTTTTCCAACACAATATTCTTATGTACACCATGCAACCTCACTATATCTATGATGAAGACCTATACTGCGTCACTAATTGAATAAATAGATTTCACTGGAATGAAGTGTGTTACCTTTGTCAACCTGTCTAACACAACCATGATGGAATCATTCTACCTAGATGTCCTCGGAAAACATGTAATGAAATCCTTGTAAATGACCTCCCATTTCCACTCTGGAATCAGAATCGATTGTAGTAACCCACTTGGATTCTTACACTTAGCTTTTACCTGTTGACAATCCAAACATCTAGCCACAAACTCTGCCACTTCCTTCTTCAAATTTGGCCAGTATTAGAACTTCTGAACCATTCTTAGAGTCTTTTGATATCCCCGATGACCTGAATACAGCTTAACATAATATTCCCTCAAGGTAAGCTTCTTGAGATCATTGTTATCTGAAACATAGATCTTGTCCCTAAATATAATAAAACTGTCTGCTACGAGACAATAGTCCACATTCTGATCACATGTACCCTGTTGTAACATGTGTCTAAGCTCCCTATACTTGTCATCATGTTATCCTGCCAGTAAGATCTGATCCTGTACATATTTCCCATAAGAAATCATAGTTGTTATATGATTCACCTGCACTCTTTTTCTAAGAGCATTTGCAACCCTACTTTCCTTTCCCTTATTGTACCTAATCTCTAAATCAAACTCACTGATAGTGGCCAACCATCTAGCTTGCCTGACATTCAGATTCGGTTGGTCAAACAAGTATCTCAATCCACTATGATCACTTATTAGTACAAACCTCCTACCAAGAAGATAGTGCCTCCACATCTTCAAAGAATGGATGATGGGTGCCAAATCAAGATCGTGTGTAACATAATTTTGCTCATGCTCATTCAGTTTCCTTGATTCATAACATACAACATGTCCCTCTTGCATCAAGACTCCACCAAGTCCTCTCTTGCAAGAATTTGTACACACTACAAACTCTTTATCCGGATCTATAATCTTTAGAACTGGAGCATTTGTCAACAATTGCTTCAACTGCTCAAAATTGGCTGCACATTCCTCTGTCCATTCAAAATTCTTACCTTTCCTTTGCAATGACGTAATAGGATAAGAAATCTGTGATAAGTTCCTGATGAACCTCTTGTAATAACCTGCTAACCCCATAAATGACCTTACCTCATCCACATTCCTAGGAGTTTCCCATTCCATGATAGCTTTTATCTTTTTTGGTTCCATTAATATGCCTTCCTTGGAAACTACATGCCCCAAGTAATGTACCTGTGTCTAAAATAAGCTACATTTACTAAGCTTGTCATACAATTGATGTTCCCTTAGTAAAATCAACGTTGTTGCTAAGTGTTCAGCATGTTCTTCCTCGTTAATAAAATATATCAATATATCATCAATGAACACAATAATAAACTTGTCCAAATAAGGACACAACACATTATTTGTCAAGCACATAAAAGTAGTTGGAGCATTAGTCAAACCAAATTGAACTAAAACAAACTCATAATGTCCATACCCAGTTTGGAAAGCAGTCTTGTAAATATCCTCTTCTTTGATGCATACCTAATGGTATCATGATCTCATATCAATCTTCGAGAAAATTGTTGCTCCCTTCAACTAGTCAAATAAATCATCAATCCGCAGCAACAAATACCTTCTTAATGGTTGCCTTATTCAATGGCCTATAGTCAATTCACAACCTGAGAGTACAATCCTTCTTCTTTACGAATAACACTAGTATACCCCAAGGTGATACACTTGGCCTGATATATCCCTTGTTAAGCATCTCTGTCAACTGCAACTTCAACTCTACTAACTCTAGTGTGATCATCATGTATGGTGTCTTCAATGTTGGTGTTTCCCCCGGTACCAACTCAATGGAAAATTCTACTTCCCTATGAGGTGGAAACTTTGAAATCTCAATGGGAAATACATCCTAAAACTATTGTAAAAAGAGGTACCTGCTCAATACCTCTGCGTCCTCAACATCCTTACCTTTATCATTGGAAATATGTACTACAAATAAAACATACCGTTTCCTGCAACTGCACTTTTCTTTCATAGTTGTAACCATTCTAATTGATGTTGTCTTCTTCTTACCTTGCAGGATCCTTTGTTCTCCATTGTCATCCAAGCACTCAATAGCCTTGTCATAATAATCCACCTTGGTCCTATGAAGATAAAACCAGTACATACTCAACAACATATGGTATGCTCCCAACGGAAGCACATTCAAATGCGTTGATGTAGGAATACCATTCAACTAAAATGCACAAGCTCTTACCTAGTGATGAACTCTTTTCTTTGTACCTATAACCAATTGAACTAACCAAGACTCTGCATGCACTTCTTTATTCAAACCACACTTATCCACAAGGTTAGGATTAATATAACTATAATTAGATCCAAGGTCAATCAAAATATAAATAACTTGATCACAAAACTTACCATACATCTCGATAATAGATGCCAAGTGATCCACCTGCTTATTATCCAATGTTGCATAAATCTATGGATTGCTCTTCCCAACATCCCCAACTGTCTATGCTTCCTAGGCACTATAGATGAGAGGCCTACATCCCTGATTCTGTGGACAATCCTTATTGAGATGCTTCATACCACATGTCCAACACTGCAACTGACTCCTACCATCACCTTTGCTATGTTGTTCTCCAAGTTGAGTTCCATTAAAATTCTTGTAAGGTGCAACATTTTCTTTCTCACCTGCATCATGGGGTCTTGTTCTTTTCTGTTGACATTTACCTTTAGTCTTGTCTTTCCCTTTCCAACCTTGCAAAAATTATGTCATATGCTTTGATTTCTCATAACAGTGCTTCAACTTCCCAATGACTTCTTCAAATCACTATGGCTCATCATACTCAATCCGATCTTTAAATGCTAATGGTAATGCACTGACAAATCTCTGAACTTTGGCTTTCTCATCCTTAATATATGGTACTGACCTCAAAAAATCCAAGAACCTTGTCGTATACTCCTCATCCATCATCAATCCCATATTTAGCTCATAGAATTCCTTGGATTTACTGTCATAGTACCTCTCTAACAAATATTTATTCCGCAAAAGTCTCTTGAATTCATGCCAATTCAACTCTTATGTCTTGATGTTTCTAACCCGCTTGACATCTTCCCACCAGATGTTTACTTTCCCTTTGAGGCTGAAGATAACTATTATGGCCTTCATATTCTCTATGTAATCATGCATCTCAAAGAATTTCTTCATCCTAAGTAACCATGCCTTTGCATCTTCTGAATTCTTCAAATCTCCATCAAAGGTAGGTGGCTTAGCTTTATTGAACTCCTCTAGCAAATATCCCCTGTCATTCCTCCTGTAAGGATTATAACAATGATGACCATGATACCTGTCATAACCAAAACTAGAATAGAACTTGCGTCCATCACCTCTCCTATCAAGTGTGTCCAAGAACCTATCATCTTTGAGCGTGTCATCCTTATCTGACCTATGTCCACCATGAGACCTACTTCCATATGCCCCATTAGTCCTATCCTCCTGCCCATGGCTGATCCTAAGTAGTCCTTGTCTCTGCAAATTTGATAAACTTTGAAGGATAACTGCATTAACCTTTGCTTGTTTCTGTTGTTCCTAAATTATTCTATCATTATCTACTTTGCAACTTCTTATTTTTGCCTTCAAACTTCTCAATGTGTTTGCTATGTTAGGAGAGTACCCATCACCATGCTACTCATCTAATATATAGGGAGAATCTCATGAAATATAGTCTACCATCTTGATAGTCATATTTGATCTTCTTCTTGCAAGTATGCCATGTTAGCTAAACCAAAATATAAACGTAATCAACATACCTTAGTATGGTTCAGGGGAGGATATCTTGTCTGCAAGATCAACCAGATTAGCACAATACATGTATAAACATAATCATATCAGTATATAAACATCATATCAATCATCATATAGTTACCATGCATGACCATACCAACTACATACTATGACCTCATGCATGACAACTATAACCATTAAAATGCATGCATACATCCATATAGACAACAGTGGTACACAACAAATGCATATTCGACCGACATGCATTCATGACAAACACCTTCAACTTCTACATGACAACACAACTGAAAAAAAATTACCATCACCAGACATACACATCAAGCAGTTATACAACCTACATGCATGCATGACAACCATATTTCATTCATCCAGTCTAAGGGGTGAACCATGCTCTGATACCACTCTGTAACACCCTTCTCCCACATTTACCCATGCTAACTAATTCATCGGGGTAAACATGTGATGAAGAGTTACTATAGTATGATTAAACTCCCCATGTATAGTTAAGTAAGTGGAACCGACAAGATAAGACCAATCTAACCTTCCTCAAGAGCTTCAAAACCTTCAGGATCCAACCAACCCCTCCAAGTATTGAACCCCTGAGCCAACTTGATGTTTTACCGAAATAGACCTCCATTCGCTCTGTTAGGTCCCTATACTGCCAGTGTACCCCCTTATTGTATTTTTGTGCCCATGTAATCCCCATGTTGTTATTATTGTGCCACATAGAAGCCCACTATTGTTATTATTGTGCCCCTACAATATTACTGTTATGTAGGCTCTGATTATATTGGGACCCCTTAGACTCCTATATATAGAAAGGAGGTCTTGTCATTTGTATCATCCAAGAATTGTTCACTTGTGTAATGTAAAGGAGGTTTCCCCCTCGAAGAGGCTGCTTTTGAAGTCGTTGATCTATATTTTCTTCTATTTTTGTGAGCTGGTTGCATAACATTTGGTATGACAGCTTTGGATTCTAGGGTTTTCTTGCTTCAAACAGGCCATCATGGAATTTTCTCTATAACTTTTGTTCTACGAAGCTTCAATTGCTGAAATTAAAACCTATTTGAGCCAAAATATTTATGAACCTTGTAACTGAATTTCAGATCTTGTCTCGTTATATTTTTAGAGATATGAACTAAGGAATTCAGGATTTTTGGAGGCTCCAGAATTCGATCTCAAACAGGTGACCTTGGGAAAATCATCATAACTTTATTTCTGAGCAACAAATTGAAACTTTGTAAAAAGTTACAGAAAGATAATGGACTATAGTTTGTTGGGTGTCGTTTTTAGGGCCAAAGGTCAAAAGAGTGACACATGCCACTTCATACAAGTTCGCTCTATTGAACTAGTCTATAATCACGTCATCGGGGCGATTGGGCATAAGTCTTTCTTGAAGAATCCAATCTTGATCAGACCTGTGGGGTTGGAAAGAGGACTCAGAGGGATACCAGAGGACTAAATTTCAGAACTAGGAGATCCTAAATTACAAAGTTACAGTCATTTCAAGATCGAGCTCCTAAAATAAAGAAAAAGAGATATGAGGAAGTTTGATGGCGAGGATCCAATAACTTGGATACTACATATGAAGCAATATTTTGATCTACAATATGTGCAACTGTTACAAAAGCTATGTATTACATCTTTATATTTAGAACTAAATCAATTTGTATGGTATAGAGGGCTTTGTTCTCGTAAACCACTTATCACCTGGTCAATTTTCACAGAGGAAATGATAGCACATTATGAGGATACAAAGAGCAACACCTTATTTAGCCAATTGATAAATCTCAAACAAAAGGGTTCAATGGCAGAGCACATTGAGGACTTCCAAAAATTGAATATAAGGGTAAATGATATTCTAGAGAAGCATAGGATTGATGTCTTCATAGGGACTTTAAAGGATAACATTCAACATGAGGTTCGTCTTTGGGAACCTGATTCATTGGAGAAGACATTCAGGTTGGCAAGAAAAATTGAAATAAAAATTATGGAAACAAGGAATCCTACCACTCACAACTATAAATATGGAAGTGTTGTTGCTCCTAGCCTTCAACAACCTACAAGGTTGACACCACAACAATAGAAGAAAAAATAGAAAACGAGCTTTGTTATAGTTGTGATAGCAAATACACTAAAGGTCATAAGTGTGCTGAGAAGAAATTATTTTACATAGATTGTGAAGAGAAGAAATAAAAGGATCAAGTAATGTCAAAAGAAGAGGATATGCATCGAGAACCAACCCTAGATAAAGAAGAAATGAATCTGACTGTATCTTGTAATGCATTAGCAGGAATTACCACTCCTCAAACTCTCAAGATAGATGGACAAAAAACAGAAATAGTGAACAAATGTTTGGAAGGATATCTTCGTTGCTTTGTATCTGATAAACAAACACAATGGGTCAAGTGGTTACCTCTGGTTGAATGGTGGTATAACGCTTCAGAAAAAATGACCCCATTTATGGCACTTTATGGATATCATACACCATCCATCACATCATATTTAAGAGAAAATTCTAAGGTTCAAGCAATGGAATATCACATCAAGAATCAACAACAAGTTCTCCAACTCTTAAAGGATAACCTCACTTTGGCGCAGAATCAAATGAAACAACAGGAAGATCAACATCGCAGCGAAAGAAGTTTTGATGTAGGCGACTAGGTATTTTTACAGTTACAACCATACAAACAAATGTCCCTCAAGCAAGCTAAGAAGGATAATAAATTATCACCAAAATACTATGGTCCTTACAAGGTGTTGCAAAAGATTGATACTATGGCATACAAATTGGAGCTTCCTACATCTTCCTAAGTGCACCCAGTTCTCCATGTTTCATGCTTAAGGAAGGTTATAGGTGACAAGCTCCTAGTTCAAACAATATTATCGTAACTTGACAAGGAAGGAAAAATCATATTGAAACCTGAAGCAATCAAGGAATCAAGAACCCGACAACTACGAAATCGACCAATTTTAGAGTATCTCATCCAGTGGAAGAACTTACCCGCTGAAGACTCAACATGGGAGGATGATAATTTTATACAAAAGCATCTAGAACTACTCAAGCATTAAGAACAACACTTTTTTGGAGGAGAGGGACATGTTAGGTCTCTATACTGCTAGTGTACCCCCTTATTGTTATTAGTGCAACCCCCCTATTTTATTTTTGTGCCCATGTAGTCCCCATGTTGTTATTATTGTGCCACATAGAAGCCCACTATAATTATTTTTGTGCCTCGACACTATTATTGTTATGTAGGCTTTGATTATATTGGGACCCCTTAGACTCTTATATATATAAAGGAGGTCTTGTCATTGTATCATCCAATAATTGTTCATTTGTGTAATGTAAAGGAGGTTGCCCCCTCGAAGGGGTTGATTTTGAATTCGTTGATCTATCTTTTCTTCTATTTTGTGAGCTGGGTGCATAACACTCTCCTATGACAAACCTTCCATGCGACTAGGACCCTCCAGTTTCTCCCATAGTAAGGCATCCATGTCATTGTGGCCCTTTTCAATCAGTTATGTGCCAGTGACCCTGGATTTTGAGCCACTTTTTCAGGGTCAGGACTCAAGCCTTTGCCCATAACTTGGTGAAACTCTTAGAAATGATAAATAACAAGATGAAAAGGTCTCTAATGCAAAACTTGAACAAGGACCTGACCTGACAAATCCTGGCCATGACACACATTTCGTCAAACACATCATGAATATGTAATCTACAAGTCATATAAACACATCTAATCATAGAGACTTCATACTTATCTGAGAATCATCAAGAAGGTTTGATGCCCTCTCAAAATAGTTATATTATCATCTATTAGGGCATGGGTTCATTAACATTTTATTTACCAAAAAAAATAAGATGAGAGCCACGACTCAATTCTATCATAAACCAAGCTTATATCTAGCATATAACCAACAAAATAACAATGATAAACAACCATTATAACTACATAATAACAAACAGATTTACAGATAATACACAAGAGGAAAAGAGCTCTTATTAACATATGCAAAATGAAACCAAGTCATGGACTTCCACGTACCACCTGACCATAGATTGGACTACACCAAATCTTTCTTTCAACCAATCACCCATGTGCCATATTTCAAGCATGAATGTGGGACTTACAACAAAACAACCAGCGCTTCCTCACGCTTTACCGCAATCCACCAAGGGATTCCTAGGCCTAAGCCCTCATCTATACATTCAGGCTTCACCGCAATCCCGCCAAGGGATTCCTAGGCCTAAACAAGAAACATACACTACCATGATTTACCACAATCCCATCACATACCGGTCTAGGGATCAATAGGCCTATACAAGCATGGATTCCTCCATATATCTCCACCTAAACCATGAGGAATTTGTCCATCTCCACCCTCTATGATTTACCGTATATCCCGCCATTCACCGGTCGAGGATTCCTAGGCCCAACAAGGGCATACACAATCAGGCTTTACCACAATCCCACCTTCACCAGTCCAGGGATTCCTAGGCCTTGTGTTTCCTCCTGAGACCACCCCACTCAGTTTCGAAACAATCCAGCAAACTAGATCAACCAAATGAAATAACCCCATCACACTATGGCTATCCTGAAATGGCAAGACAACGCTGGAAACCACTATCACACCTGGCAAAACCCATGCCAATGACAACAAGAGAACCAAATACACACATGCATGTACCTTGCATGTAAAAAATAGCAAGGAAATCATACATGCAACTTGATACCCGCAATTAATCATAATATAGCTGCTTGATCCCACTTTTCATTGCTTGATATTTTCTTCTTTTTCCTTTCTTGTCCTTCATTTTCCTTCCTCCAATGCTAGAGTGCTCCAAGAATGCTTAGTGTATGAGACTATGAGAGAGTAGAGAGAATAGAGAGAGAGCTTCAAAACTGAACTAACAAAAGGTTACACTAACAAAAGCTGCAAACTAATCCTTAGAAGCCTTTTTATCATTGAGGCCTCTATTTTCTTCAATTTCCATTATTTTCCTTCATTTCCTCCTCACATGCAACATGTGACCTTTCACCTTTTGTAACAACTCTGGTCAAAATTCCATGTAATAAATTTAATAAAGGAAAAATATTAACCAAGGTCATGGGACACATATTCCAAGCTGAGTGTTGGAAAAAACATCCTAGTGTGGGTGTTCATTTGGTTTATTATGGCTAAGGGAAATTGGCAAAGACTTTGGAAATGCATGAGGCATTAATTGGCATTTTATTTATGAAAATAGTGTAAATTAGGAGAAAAGGAAGGTGAAAGGTCACAGGTTGCATGTGAGGATGAAAATGAAGGAAAATAATGGAAAATTGAAGAAAATAGAGGCCTCATTAATTAAAAGGCTTTTGAGGATCAGTTGGTACCTTTTGTCAGTTCAATTTTAGAACTCTCTCTGTATTCTCTCTCTCACACTCTTGGACACTTAGAGCTTTCTTGGATCACTTTATCATTGGATCAAGGAAAGAAAAGAAGGCAAATGGAAGCAAAGATCAAGCAAGGAAGAGCAAGATCAACCATCTACAATGGAATTACTTGTAGGTGTCGATTTGCATGTGTGATTTCCTTGCTATATTTGGCATGCATGTGTTTTATTGGTTCTCTTGTTGCCATTTGCATGGGTTTTGCCAGGTGCGTGTTGGGTCCCTATAATACTAGTGATTACCCCATTACTATTGTAGTTATACCCCTTATTTATATTGTTGTGCCCCTATTACCCCCATATTGTTATTTCTGTGCCCCATAGAATCCCTCTATTGTTATTTTTGTGGCTTTATATTATTATTGTTAGGTCGGCTGGATTATATTGTGACTCCTTAGACTCCTATATATAGAAAGGAGGTTTTGTCATTTGTATCATCCAAGAATTGTTCATTTATGTAATGTAAAGGAGGTTTCCCCCTCGAAGAGGCTGAATTCTAAGGCGTTGATCTATCTTTTCTATCTTTTCTTGAGCTGGTTTCATAACATTTGGTATCAGAGCTTTGGATTCTAGGGTTTCGCTGCTCCAAACAGGTCATCGTGGCATTTTCGCTATAACTTTTTTTCTGTGACGTTTCAGAAGTCGCAAAAAAAACCCATTTGAGAAGAAATCGCGCTGAACCTTGGGTCCAAATTTCAGAGCTTTTTGCGCGATATTTGCGGAGATATGATCTGAGGAAGTTGGTCTTTTTGCAGACTCCTGAATTACATTCAAAACAGGTGACCTGGGGAAAATCGTCATAACTTTCTCTCTGGGGATCGGATTGAAATTTCGTAAGAAGGTACAGAAAGAGGACGGACTGTAGTTTCTTGTGTGTGTGTTTTAGATTCAAAGGTTGAAACAGTGACTCGTGGCACGTCGTACAAGTTCGCTCTACTGAACCAGTCTAAAAGCAAGTCACTGTGGGAGATTTCACATAACTCTTCTTTGGAGAATCCAATTTGGCTCAGACTTGTGGCATTGGAAAGAGGACGCAGAAGGCTACTACAGGTAGCAAT
The DNA here is from genome assembly GCA_031772625.1 of Pinus tabuliformis. Lineage (NCBI taxonomy): Eukaryota > Viridiplantae > Streptophyta > Pinopsida > Pinales > Pinaceae > Pinus > Pinus tabuliformis. Next base: position 1,617,335,043 of record CM062817.1, on the reverse strand, counting down.
TTCAGAACTGGATGATCTAAAATTACAGAGATACATCAGATTCAATATCAGGCTTCTATAAAGTGAAAAAAGGTGTGTAGTTTTTTTTTTTTAATTTTTGTGTAAGCTTGGTTTAACGGAATTCAAAGGGCATAGTAAAGCATTATTATCGGTAACTGATGCCCCGAGGAAAGAAAATGCAAACACCTAGTAAGGAACCTGAAAGCTCTAGCATGACTCATGAAGAAGAGGAAGAAATGCTACATGATATATCAAAATTACAAGAACAAGTGCAACAAATGTCACGCTCACAAAAGCTAACAGAAGCTAAGATAAGTGGCGTGGAATCTAAGATAAATGGTGTGGAATCTAAGATAAAGGGCATGGAAGCTAAGATGGATGATTTGAAGATAGATTTGAAGACAGACATGGAAGAATTGAAGAAGTTGCTACAAGAAAGGGTCACTAATGGTGAAAAGGTAGTAAAGGAAACTCATGATGAGAACAAAAGAAATGTTAATCATGATTCCATAGATCTAATGTTGGATCGAAGAATCACCATATTCCAAAAATCGATATGAGGAAGTTTGATGGCAAGGATCCCGCCACATGGATATTACAGATGGAGCAATTCTTCGATCTCAATAATGTGCAAAACACACAAAAGGTACGTATGGCAACTGTATATTTGGAACCAAATCAGTTTGTATGGTATCAATGGCTTTGCTCTCGTAAACAATTTATCACTTGGGCAATTTTTACGGAAGAATTGATAGCACATTATGAGGATACAAAAAGCAACACTTTTTTTAGCCAATTGATAAGTCTCAAACAAAAGGGTTCAATAATGGAGCACATTGAGGAGTTCCAAAAATTGAACATAAGGGTAAAAGATATTCCAGAGGAGCATAGGATTGATGTGTTCATAGGGTCTTTAAAGGATAATATCCAACATGATGTTCGCCTTTGGGAACCTGATTCATTAGAGAAGGCATTCAGGTTAGCAAGAAAAATGGAAAGCAAAATTATGGCAACCAGGAAGCATACCACTCACAACTATAAAGACGGAAGTGTTGTTGCCCCTAGTCTTCCACAACCTATAAGGTTGACACCACAACAATTGGAAGAAAAAAGAGCAAAAGGGCTTTGTTACAGTTGTGATAGCAAATACACTAAAGGTCATAAGTGTGCTGAGAAGAAATTATTCTACATAGATTGTGAAGAGGAAGAAGAAAAGGAGCAAGAAAGGTCAAAAGAAGAGATATACTCCAGGAACAAAGCCTAGATGAAGAACAAATAAATCCGACCATATCTTGTAATGCATTGGCGGGAATTACCACTCCTCAAACCATCAAGATAGAAGGACAAATCAAGAAGAAAAAGGTAATAGTGTTGATTGATTCAGGAAGCACCCACAATTTTATTCATTGTAGGGTAGCAAAAGAATTGAATTGCTTCCTATATCCAGCACCAGAGTGTCAAGTGATGATTGCAAATGGAGGAACAATAAATTGCTCTGGAAAGTGCCATAATATCAAGCTATCCATGGGAGAATATGTATTGACTAGCCCAATGCTTTCCATTCCAATGGGAGGTGCTGATGTTGTACTAGGAGTCCAATGGCTACAATCCTTGGGTACAATAGCTTTTAATTTTCAAGAACTTTTCATCAAATTTTCTACGGAAGGAAAGGAAGTTGAATTAAGGGGTATTGCAGGGAAACCAGGAAAGATAATCAGCTCTAATGGCATGACAAAGCTTCTAAAAAAGGAGCAAAGAGGTGTAATTGCACAATTATGTTCGCTAGATGTTTCCACATTGGAATCATCTATTTCTCCAGATCTCCAAAAAGTCTTGGACAATCATTCCAAGGTATTTGAGACTCCCAAAGGTCTCCCACCTATGCGTGATCATGATCATGCTATTCATCTGATTCCAGGAAGTGTTCCTCCAAACATCAGGCCGTACAGATATCCCTATGTCCAAAAAAGTGAAATTGAACGTATGGTTGCAGAAATGCTAGAGGCTGGTATAATTCAACCGAGTCAAAGTTCTTTCTCAGCTCCAGTAGTATTGGTGCACAAGAAGGATGGATCATGGCGCATGTGTCCGGATTATAGGGAGCTCAACAAGCTCACTATTAAAGATAAGTTCCCCATTCCTGTCATTGATGAATTACTGGATGAATTGCATGGATCAATTTACTTCACCAAGTTGGATCTTCGTTCGGGATATCATCAAATCAGAATGAAGATTGAAGACATTCCGAAAACGGCATTTAGAACTCATGAGGGTCATTATGAATTTTTGGTCATGCCTTTTGGCCTTACCAATGCACCTTCAACATTTCAAGGTTTGATGAATTCAATTTTCAAACCATTCCTTAGAAAATTTGTGTTAGTATTTTTTGATGATATACTAATCTACAGCAAGTCTTGGAAGGATCATGTTGAACATGTTGACAGGGTGCTACAACTATTGGAGGAGAAACAATTATATGCAAAAAGATCCAAATGTTTCTTTGGAGTCCAGGAGGTGGAATATTTGGGTCATATTGTATCTCATGAAGGAGTTAAGGTAGACCCTAGCAAAATTAAAGCCATTAAGGAATGGAAAATCCCCACATCCATAAAGCATCTGCGAGGATTTCTTGGGTTGACAGGGTATTATCGCAAGTTTGTTAAGAATTATGGGAGAATAGCAGCACCTCTAACAACATTATTGAAGAAAGATTCATTTTCATGGACTCCGGAAGCAACAAAGGCCTTTGAACATCTTAAAGAGGCAATGTGCCAAGCACCGGTCTTAGCTACACCGGACTTCACAAAAACCTTTATTGTGGAATGTGATGCTTCAGGAAATGGAATTGGTGTTGTTCTAATGCAAGATGAAAGACCCATTGCTTTTGAAAGTCGTCCAATCAAGGGAAAGTTTTTAAGCAAAGCTATTTATGAGAAGGAAATGTTGGCAATACTCCATGCACTTAAGAAATGGCGACCCTACCTAATGGGAAGACACTTCAAGGTAAAAACGGATCATGATAGCCTTAAATACTTTTTAGAACAAAGATTATCCTCTGAAGAGCAACAAAAGTGGGTCACAAAGATGTTGGGTTATGACTTTGAAATCATCTACAAAAAAGGGAAGCAAAATGTGGTGGCAGATGCACTCTCAAGAAAGGATGAGGATGTGGAAGCATTGTTGTGTGCCATTTCTATTATCCAACCAGATTGGATAAACGAAGCAAGGGAGGAATGGAAGAATGACGAAGAAGTGTGGGCACTTATTCGAAAGCTACAACAAGATTCCAGTACTTCTGATACATTTAGCTGGCAAAATGATTCGTTATGGTACAAAGATCGCTTATACCTCTGTAAGAATTCCCAGCTAAAACAAAAGATTCTTATGGAATTGCACACTTCTCCCTTAGGAGGGCACTCAGGATTTTTAAAAACTTACCACAGGGTTAAGAAGGAATTTTTTTGGGATGGCCTTAAATCAGATATTCAAAAGTTTGTGGCGGAATGTTTGGTTTGCCAACAAAATAAAGTTGAAACAATTAAGACACCGGGTCTATTACAACCTTTATCCATTCCAAGCCAACGTTGGGAGGAGGTTTCAATGGATTTTATCACAGGTTTACCCAAGTCTGAGGGAAAGAGTGTCATCATGGTGGTAGTTGACAGACTTACCAAGTATGCACACTTTTGTGCATTATCACATCCATTTAAAGCCAGTACAGTTTCTACTGCATTTATGGAAACAGTTCAAAAGCTACATGGAAACCCAAAGATTATTGTAAGTGACAGAGATCCCATTTTCACTGGAAATTTTTGGACAGAATTATTTTCTTGTCTTGGTACTCAGTTAGCTCATAGCTCATCTTATCATCCTCAATCTGATGGGCAAACTGAGATAGTAAACAAATGTTTGGAAGGATATCTTCGTTGCTTTGTATCTGATAAACAGACACAATGGGTCAAATGGTTGCCTCTGGCTGAATGGTGGTATAACACTTCCTTCCATACAGCAACAAAAATGACCCCATTTATGGCACTTTATGGGTATCAACCACCATCCATCACATCATATTTAAGAGAAAATTCTAAGGTTCAGGCAGTGGAACATCACATCGAACATCAACAACAAGTCCTCCAACTCTTAAAGGATAACCTCGTGTTGGCACAAAATAGAATGAAACAACAGGCAGATCAACATCGCAGTGAAAGAAGTTTTGATGTAGGTGATTGGGTATTCCTACGGCTACAACCATATAAGCAAATGTCCCTAAAGCAAGCTAAGAAGGATAATAAATTATCACCAAAGTATTATGGTCCGTACAAGGTGTTGCAAAAGATTGGTACTATGGCATACAAATTGGAGCTTCCTGCAGCTTCTCGATTGCACCCAGTTTTCCATGTTTCATGTTTAAAGAAGGTTATAGGTGACAAGCTCCCAATTCAAACAATATTGCCAGAACTTGACGAGGAAGGAAAAATTATATTGGAACCGGAAGCAGTCACAGAAACAAGAACTCGACAGCTACGAAATCGATCAATTTCAGAGTATCTTATCAAGTGGAAGAACTTATCCGCTGAAGATTCCACATGGGAGGATGAGAATTTTATGCAGAAGTATCCAGAACTACTCAAGCGTTGAGGACAACACTTTTTTGAAGGAGAGGGGCATGTTGGGTCCCTATAATACTAGTGATTACCCCATTACTATTGTAGTTATACCCCTTATTTATATTGTTGTGCCCCTATTACCCCCATATTGTTATTTCTGTGCCCCATAGAATCCCTCTATTGTTATTTTTGTGGCTTTATATTATTATTGTTAGGTCGGCTGGATTATATTGTGACTCCTTAGACTCCTATATATAGAAAGGAGGTTTTGTCATTTGTATCATCCAAGAATTGTTCATTTATGTAATGTAAAGGAGGTTGCCCCCTCGAAGAGGCTGAATTCTAAGGCGTTGATCTATCTTTTCTATCTTTTCTTGAGCTGGTTTCATAACAGTGCGACACTGTTCTTCAGCCTTGCCTTGTCATTTCTCGATAGTCATGATGTGATGTGTTCTTTTATTTGGTTGAGTTGGATTGTCGAATGGTTTTGAAACTGAGTGAGGTGGTCTCTAAAAGAAGAACACAAGGCCTAGGAATCCCTAGACCAAAGAAGGTGGGATTGCGGTAAATCCATATTTTGTGTGCCTCATTGGGCCTAGGAATCCTCGACCAGTGAATGGTGAGATATATGCTAAATCCTAGAGGTGTGTGCCCTCGATTAGGCATAGGAATCCTTAACCGATGAATGGCGGAATATACGGTAAAGCCTAGAGGGTGGAGTTTTGATTAGGCCCATTGTATGGTGGGATATATGGTAAAGCCTACAAACTACGAGACAGGAAAATTCCTCACAGTGTAGGCAGAGAAATACAATGGCATCCATGCTTGTTTAGGGCCTAGTGATTTGGCGGGGATTACGGTAAATCTTGAGGAAACCTGGTTTGGTTTGGTTTTGAGTCCCACATTCATGCTTGGAATATGGCATGGGGGTGATTGGATGAAAGAAAGATTTGGTTCAACCAATCTATGGTCGAGTGGTTCGTGGAAGTCCCATACCTGGTTGGCTTTTTCATTCATTAATAATAGCTTCTTCTCCTTGGTATTTCATGGGTAAATATATTGGTTCATATGTGATTCTTATGGTTGTTATATCCTTGTTATTTATGTTGGTTATATGCTAGTTATGAGTATGTTTTATGACGGACTTGATGTATGGCTCTCATCATGTTTTGATTTGAAAATGAATGTACAATTAATATATGACCTAATAGATGATAATGTGACTATTGTGATATGGAAACAATGCTTCTTTACGAATCTCAGATAAGTATGAGACCCTTATGCTCAGATCTGTTGTTATGACCTGTAGATTACATATTTGTGACATGTTTGACAAAATGCCTGTCATGGCTAGTAGGGGTCCAATCAAGTCCTTACTCAAGTGTTTTCATTAATACCTTTGTTTCAACGTGATTTACCATTCCTTAAAGTTTCATGAATTTTTGGGCAGTGGCCTGAGTCTTGACCCTGAAAAAGTGGCACAGAATTTGGGGTCACTGGCTCAGAACTGCCTGGAAAAGTCCACAGTCATTGGGATGCCCTGCTGTGGGAGCGACTCGAAGGCTTTGGTCACATGCATGCCTTATCATGGGACCGACTAAGGCTCTGGCATAGTAAAAAGATACGTTGTCTTAAGCACCTGGAAGGGTTGGTTACCCCCTGAAGGGTTTGTAGCTCATGGGGAAGGTCAGTTTGGTCATGTTTTGTCGGTTCCACTTCCTTAATTGTACTTGGGTATTTGAATCACATCATAGTAGCCTCTCATCACATGTTTACCCCAGTGGACCGATTAGCTTAGGTAAATGTGGGAGGACGTTGTTATAGAGTGGTATCAAAGCTTGATTCACCTATTGGACTGGATGGGTGGTGTGTTGGTCATATATTCATGTCAATTGCATATATATGTTATCTATGCTTATGGTCTATGTACTTGTTGTGTATTCATGGTGGTGGGCATGGTTGCAATGGTGTTGTCATGTGAAAGTGGATGGTGTATTGTTGGATGTGGTCGTCATGAGTGTATGTCGGTTATGCATTGGTTGTGCATGTCAGTACTTATGTATTGTTATGAAAACATTGATATGGTTGTAGTTGTCATGCATGAGGTCATGGTATGCGGTTGGTATGATCAGGCATTGATAACTTGATAGTGGTTAAACTGGTGTTATATGATGATGCGATTATGATTATACATGTATCATGCTAATCTGGTTGATCTTGTAGATGAGATATCCTCCCCTGAACTATACTGAGGTATGTTGATTATGTTATGTTTTGGTTTTAGTTGACATGGTATACTTGTAGGAAATAGATCAAAGATGACTAGCAAGATGGTAGACTTCAAGTCACGAGACTCTCCCTATGGATTAGATAAGAAACATGGTATTGGGAACTCTTCTGACTTAGCAGACACATTGAGAAGCTTGAAGGCATACATAGGGAGTTGCAAGGCAGATAATGACAAGATAATTCAGGCACATGAGAAACAAGGAAAATTCAGTGCAGTAATCCTTCAGATTTTGTCAGAATTCCAGAGACAGAGACCTCTTAGGATCAACCATGGGCAGGAGGACAAAACTAATGGGGCATATGGAAATAGGTTTCATGGTGGGCACAGGTTGGATAGGGATGACAAGACCAGAGATGGCATTCTCTTGGATACTCCAAATAAGAGAGGTGATAGACACAGGTTTTATTCTATTTCCGGTTCTGACAAGCACTATGATCTTCATTGTGATCATCCTTATAGGAGGAGTGACAGGGGATATTTTCCAGATGAGTTTAAGAAAGCAAAGCCACCTACCTTTGATGAAGATTTGAAGAAGTCAAAGGATGAAGAGGCATGGTGAACAAATTCTTTGAGTTGCATGAATACATAGAGAATATGAAGGCCAAAATAGTTATCTTCAGACTCAAAGGGAAAGCAAACATCTACTGGGAAAATTTTAAGCAGGTTAGAGACATCAAGACATAAGACATGAGTTGGCATGAATTCAAGAGAATTTTCAGGAAGAAGTACTTATCAGAGAGGTACTACGACAACAAAGTCAAGGAATTCTATTAGCTAAATATGGGGTTGATGACAGATGAGGAGTACATGACTAATTTCATGGAGTTATTGAGGTATGTAACGTATCTTAAGGATGAGAAGGCCAAAGTTAAGAGATTTGTTAGTGGATTATCATTATCATTTAGAGATTGGATTGAACATGATGAGCCTCAGTCGCTTGAGGAAGTTTTTGGAAAATTGAAGCATTGTTATGGGCAGCCAAAACATAAAACAAAATCTCAACAAGGTTGGAAAGGGAAAGATAAAGTTAAAGGTAAATGGTAGCAAAAAGCACAAGGCCTTGGGATGCAAGCGAGAAAGAAAATGTTGCACCTTACAAGAAGTTTAATGGGTCACAACATGGAGGGAAGCAAAATAAAGGTGATGGTACAGGACGGTTGCAATGTTGGACATGTGGTAAGGAGCATATTAAGAGGGATTGTCTGCAGAATCATGGTGGTAGGCCTCAAATTTACAGTGCACAAGAAGCACAGACAGTTGGGGATGTTGGGCAAAACATTCCACAGATTTATGCAGTGTTGGATAACAAGCAGGTAGATCACTAGGAAATTGCTATCGAGATGGAAGGTAAGCTTTGTGATGAAGTTGTTTCTGTTTTGATTGACCTTGTATCTAATTATAGTTATGTTAGTCATGACCTTGTGGATAAGTGTGGTTTGAATAAAGAAGTGCATGCATAGTCCTGGTTAGTGTAGTTGTCTACAGGTGCAAAGAAGAGAGAGTATCACTCAGTAAGAGCTTGTGCATTCGAGTTGAATGGTATTCCTACCTCAGCTTATTTGAATGTATTTTCGTTGGGATCATATAGTATGCTTTTGAGTATGCATTGGTTTTATCTTCATAGGACCAAAGTAGATTGTTACGACAAGGTCATTAAGTGTTTAGATGATAATGGAGAACAGAGAATCTTGCAAGGTAAGAAGAAGGCAACATCAATTAGAATGGTGACTACTATGCAAACATAGCACAGTCGCAGAAAAGGGTGTGTGTTATTTGCAATGCATATTTCTAGTGACAAAGGTAAGGATGTTGAGGATGCAAAGGTATTTAGTAGGTACCTAATCTTGCAGTAGTTTCAAAATGTGTTTCCAGTATAGATGTCAAAGTTTTCACCTCATATGGAAGTGGACTTTTCCATTGAGTTTGTACTAGGGGCAGCACCAGCATCGAAGGCACCGTATAGGATGAGCACAATAGAGTTAGTAGAGTTGAAGTTACAGTTGAAGGAAATGTTTCACAAGGAATACATTAGGCCAACTATATCACCTTGCAGTGCACCGATGTTGTTTGTTAAGAAGAAGGATGGTACTCCCAGGGTATCTGGTAACCATCAAGAACATGTATCTGTTTCTGAGGATCGATTAGTTGAAGGGAGCAACAGGGTTCTCGAAGATTGATCTGAGATCAGGATACCATTAGGTACGCATCAAGAAAGAGGACATTTACAAGGCAACTTTCAGGACCAAGTACGGGCATTATGAGTTTGTTGTAACTCCATTTGGTTTGACTAATGCTCCAACTACTTTTATGTGCTTAATGAATAGTGTATTGTGCCCTTATCTGGACAAATTTGTTATTCTATTAATTGATGACATCTTCATACATTCTAAAAATGAGGAAGAGCATGTCAAGCACTTACCATCATTGTTGATATTAATGAGAGAGCATCAGTTGTATGCCAATCTTAGCAAATGCAGTTTCTTTCAGACAGAGGCACATTACTTGGGACATGTTGTTTCCAAGGAAGGCATAACAGTGGATCCAGAGAAGATAAGAGTTATCATGGAATGGGAAACTCCTAGAAATGTGGATGAGGTAAGATCATTTATGGGGCTAGCAAGTTATTATAGGAGGTTCATCAGGAAATTCTCTCGCATTGCATATCCTATTACGTAACTTCAAAGGCAAGGTAAGAAATTTGAATGGACAGAGGAATGTGCAACAAGTTTTGAACAGTTGAAGCAGTTGTTGACAAATGCTCCAATGTTAAAGATTGCAGATCTAGACAAAGAGTTTGTGGTGTGTAGAAATGCCTGTAAGAGAGGACTTAGTGGATTCTTAATGCAGGAAGGACAGGTAATGTGTTATGAGTCATGAAAATTGAATAAGCATGAGAAGAATTATCCAACACATGATCTTGAGTTGGCAATGATCATCCATGCACTGAAGATGTGGAGGAACTATCTTCTTGGCAAGAGGTTTGTATTGATGAGTGATCACAGTGGGTTGAGGTATCTATTTGACAGAACGAATCTGAATTCCAAGCAAGCTAGATGGTTGGCCCCGATTAGTGAGTTTGACTTTGAGATCTAATACATTAAAGGAAAGGAAAACATCGTTGTAGATGCTCTTAGCAGGAGAGTACAAGTGAATCAAATAGAAACTATTAGTTCTTATGGGACATACTTACAGGATCAGATCTTACAGGCAGGACCGCAGGATGGCAAGTACATGGAGCTTATGCACAAGTTACAACAGGGTACATGTGGGCAGGATGTGGACTATCATCTTACAGTAGACAGTTTGATCATATTTAGGGATAGGATCTATGTGTCAAATGATAGTGAGCTAAAGAAGACTATCTTGCGAAAGTTTCATGGAAACTTGTATTCAGGTCACCCAGTATACCAGAAGACATTGACAACAGTGAAGAAGTTTTATCATTAGCTGAATCTAAAGAAGGACATGGCCGAGTTTATGGCTAAATGTTTGGACTGTCAGCAGGTGAAAACAGAACGTAAGCATCTAGGTGGATTACTACAACCAATTTTGATTCCATGGTGGAAGTGGGAGGTAATTTCCATGGATTTCATCACAAGATTTCTGAGGACATCTAGATAACATTCTTCAATCATGGTTGTGGTGGACAAGTTGACAAAGGTAGCACAATTCATTCCAGTTAGGTTTACTTATTCAGCTAGTGATGTAGCACAGGTTGTCATTAGAGGTGTAGTGAGGCTACATAGTGTTCCAAGAAATATTGTGTCAGATAAGGATGCTAAGTTCACTTTCAATTTTTGGAAGGAGTTATTTGCAAGTTTGGGGATAGAGTTAGGTTTCAACACAGCTTATCATTCTTAGACAGATGGGCAGACAAAGAGGGTCAACCGGATATTGGAGTACATGTTGAGGATGTATGTGATGCACCAAAAAAGGAGATGGGAGGAGTACCTTCTTTTGGTTTAGTTTTCTTATAACAATGGGTATGAGGAGTCATTGAGGATGAGTCTATTTTAGGCACTTTATGGGTAGAGTTGTAATACTCTGATTAGTTTGATTGTTCCAGTGAACAGGGTATTGATAGGACCAGACATGTTGGTAGAGATGGAACAGGAAATGCAGGTTATAAAGAATAATCTAAAGGAAGCATAGGATTGGCAGAAAATTTATGTAGATCGGAAAAGGTTGTTTAAGGAGTTTCAGGTTGGGGAACAGGTGTATTTGCACATCAAGCTCAAGAAGAGCTCCTTGAGTATTGGATCATGTGCTAAGATGGAACCTCAGTTTTGTGGACCTTTCAAGATTCTTGAAAGGATTGGATCAGTAGCCCACCGACTTGCACTGCCTTTGACAGTGAAAGTCCATGATATTTTCCATGTGTCATTGCTTAAGAAGTATGTTAAAGATTTTGATCATCTGATTAACTGGTATGTATTGCAAGTGGAGCCAAATGGAAAATTCCAGTCGGAACCTCAGTGTATATTGCAGAAAAATATGCTCATGCTCCGTAACCGAGCAATCGAGCAGGTTAAAGTGCATTGGAAGCATTTTAGAACCAATGAAGCTACATGGGAGATTGTGGATCAAATGTGTGTTATGTATCCTTATTTATTCACTAGTTGAGTGAATGTTTTTGGTATATGTTTTGGTGTGATGTTTTTGGTATATGTACATATGTATATGGATGTAAATACCACCATAAGCTATGTTATAAAGCTCCAATAAGCGGTATGGGTGTCATGTTGTTATAGGTGTTATGGTTGTTATGTGTCATTTTGGTTTGCTTCTCAATAGGTTGATCATCGTAAATATTGCATCGAGCTAAGTTATAAAGCTCCATGGGCAATATGTTTTACTTCTCAACAGTATTGTTGGTTTTAGGTGGCATTGAACACCGAGGACAGTGTTCCCCCAAGGGGGGGGGGGGTTCTGTAATAGCCCTAGTCAAAATTCCATGTAATAAAGTTAATAAAGGAAAAATAATAACCAAGGTCGTGGGACACTTATTCCAAGTTGCATTTAGGAAAAATATCCTAGTGTGGGTGTTAATTTGGTTTATTGTGGCTAAGGGAAATTGGCAAAGGCTTTGGAAAGGCATGAGGCATTAATTGGCATTTTATTTATGAAAATAATGGAAATTAGGATAAAAGGAAGGTGAAAGGTCACAGGTTGCATGTGAAGAGGAAAATGAAGGAAAATGATGTAAAATTGAAAAAAATAGAGGCCTCATTAATAAAAAGGCTTTTGAGCATCAATTGGTACCTTTTGTCAATTTAGTTTTGGAGCTATCTCTCTATTCTCTCTCTCACACACACTCTTGGACACTTATAGTTTTCTTGGAGCACTTTAGCATTGGATCAAGGAAAGAAAAGAAGGCAAAGGGAAGCAAAGGTCAAGAAAGGAAGAGCAATATCAAGCATCTACAACGAGATTACTTGCACGCATCTTGCATGTGTGATTTCCTTTCTAATTTGGCATTCATTGTACATGCATGTGTGTTCTTGGTTCTCTCGTTGTCATTGTCATGGGTTTTTCCAGGTCTAACAATTTTCTTCAACCTTGCCTTGCCATTTCCGAATATCAATAGTGTGATGAGTTCTCTTGTATTTAGTTGATATGGATTTCTAGATGGTTTTGAAACTAAGTGAGGTGGTCTCTAAAAGAAAGAACACAAGGCCTGGGAATTCCTCGATCTAATAAGGTGGGATTGCAGTAAAGTTGGATTTTGTGTGCCTCGGTGGGCCTAGGAATCCTCGACCAGTGAATGGTGAGATATGTGGTAAATCCTAGAGGTGTGTGCCCTCGACCAGGCCTAAAAATCCTTAATCGGCGAATGGCGGGATATATGGTAGATATCGGAGGGTGGAATCTTTCTTAGGCCTAGGAATAGTTTACTGTTGTATGGCAAGATATACGGTAAATCCTAGAGGCTAGGAGACAAGAAAATTCCTTACGATGTGGGTGGAGAAATCTGCTGGTATCCATGTTGGTTTAGGGCCTAGTGATCTAGTGGGGATTGTGGTAAAACCTAAAGAAACCTAGTTTAATTTGGTTTTGAGTCTCACGTTCATGCTTGGAATATGGAACGGGGCTGATTGGTTGAAATAAAGATTTGGTTCAACCAATCTACGGTCAGGTGGTTCATGGAAGTCCCATACCTATTTGGATTTGGCATTCATTAATAATAGCTTCTTCTCCTTGGTATTTCATGGCTAAATATATTGGTTCATATCTTATTTTATGACAAACTTGATGTATGGATGTCATCATGTTTTGATTTACAAATGAAAAACTTGATGTATGGATGTCATCATGTTTTGATTTGCAAATGAAAAACTTGATGTATGGATCTCATCATGTTTTGATTTGTAAATGACAAACTTGATGTATGGATCTCATTATGTGTTGATTTGCAAATGAATGTACAATGAATATATCACCTAATAGATGATAATGCAACTATTGTGATATGGCAACAATGCTTCTTTACGAATCTCAGATAAGTATGAGACCCCCATGCTTATATCTGTTATTATGACCTGTAGATAACATATATGTGACATGTTTGACGAAATGTCTATCATGGCTTATAGGGGTCTAGTTAAGTCCTTACTCAAGTGTTTGCATTAGTACCTTTGTTTCAATGTCATTTATCATTCCTGAAAGTTTCATGAAGTTTTGGGCAGTGGCCTGAGTTCTAGTCCTGAAAAAGTGGCACAAAATCCAAGGTCGTTGGCTCATAACTACCCGGAACAGTCCACAATCGTTGGCATGCCTTGTTGTGGGAGCTACTGGAAGGCTTTGATCACATGCATGCCTTGTCATGGGAGCAACTGAGGCTCTAGGACAATAAAAAGATAAGTTTTCTCAGGGGTTAAGCACCTAGAAGGGTTGGTTACCTCCTGAAGGGTCTGTAGCTCCTGGGGAAGGTCAGTTTGGTCGTGTTTTTTCAATTCCACTTCCTTAATTGTACTTGGGGAATCAGATAACATCATAGTAGCCTCTCATCACATGTTTACCCCAGTGGACTAATTAGCTTGGGTAAATGTGGGATGATGGTGTTACACCTTCCTTTTCTCCTAATTTTCATTATTTTCAGAAATAAATTTCCAATTAATGCCTCTTGCCTTTTCAAATCCTTTGCCATTTCCTTTGCCAATTTCCCCTTATCCATTTTAAACCAAATGAACACCCACACTAGGATGTTTATCCAAACATTCAACTTGGAATAAGTGTCCCATGACCTTGGTCTTATTTCACCTTTATTAACTTTATTACATGGAATTTTAAACCCGAGGTTGTTACAAACCCCTCCCCTTTAGGGGAACACTGTCATCGGCATTCAATGAAACCTACAACCAGCAAGACCGCTGAAAATCAAAACATACTGTCCATGGAGATTTATAACTTAGCTCAATGCAGTATTTACAATGAACAATATGTTGCAAAGCAAACCAACATGACAAACCACACTGCTTATTGGAGCTTTATAACACAACTTGTGGCGATATTTACATCCATATACATGTATACATATACCAAAACTATTTTTCCTTAACCAATAAACAATGAAGGATACATAGCCCGCATCTAATCGACCATCTCCCATATAGCTTCATCAGGACCAAAGTGCTTCCACTGCACTTTAACCTGCTTGGTTGCTTTGTTCTGTAGCATGAGCATATTTCTCTGCAAAATACACTGATGTTTCGGTTGGAATTCTCCGTCTGGCTCCACCTGAAATACAGACCAATCAATAACATGATCAACATCCTTTACATATCTTTTAAGTAAGGAAAACATCACGGAATTTCATTGTCGGAGGCAGTGCAACTCTGTAGGCCACTGGTCCAATACTCTCGAGGATCTAGAAAGGCCCAAAAAACTGAGGTTCCAGTTTGGTACATGACCCAATCCTCAAGGATCTCTTCTTGGGCTTGATGTGCACGTACACGTGTTCCCCAACCTGAAACTCCTTAAACAAAATGTTTTGATCTGCATAACTTTTTTGCTTGTCCTATGTTGCCTTTATATTCTTCTTGATAACCTACATTTATTGTTCCATATCTGCCAACTTATCTAGTCCTATCAACACCATGTTCATTGGATCACTCCAACTAATAGGATTATTACAACTCCGTCGATACAGTGCCTCAAACGGACTCATCCTCAATGAGTTTGATACCCATTGTTGTAAGCAAACTCAACCAGAGGTAGATAATCTTCCCACTTTTGTTGTTGATGCATCCCATACATCCTCAACATGTCTTCCAATATTCTGTTGACCCTTTCTATCTGCCCATCTATCTACGAATGATAAGTTGTTCTGAAGATTGACTTTGTACCCAAACCTGCAAACAACTCTTTCCAGAATCTAGAAGTGAACTTGGCATCTTTGTCTTACACAATCTTCTTTGGTACACCATGCACCTCACTGTATCTCTAATGAAGACGTGCTATGTCACTAGTTTACACTTTGCTTTTACATGTTGACAATCCAAACAGCTAGCCACAAACTCTGCCCCTTCCTTCTTCAGTTCCGGCCAGTAGTAGAACTTCTTCATCGTTGTTAGAGTCTTATAATATCCCAGATGACATGAATATGGCTTAACATGAAATTCCTTCAAGATAAGCTTCTTGAGCTCACTGTTATCTGACACATAGATCTTGTCCCTAAATCTAATCAAATTGTTTGTTGTGATACAATAGTCCACATCTTGATCACTTGTACCCTGTTATAACATGTGCTTAAGCTCCCTGCACCTGTCATCTTGTTGTCCTACCTATAACATTTGATCTTGTAGATATGTCCCATAAGAACTCATAGCTGCTATATGATTCACCTGCACTGCAACCCTGTTTTACTTTCCCTTAATGTACCTGATCTCGAAATCAAACTCACTGATCGTGGCCAACCATCTAGCTTGACTAACATTTATATTCGGTTGGTCAAACAAGTATCTAAATCCACTGTGATCACTCATTAGTACAAACCTCTTGCTAAGAATGTAGTGCCTCCACATCTTCAAACATGGATGATGGCTGCCAAGTCAAGATCATGTTTAACATAATTTTTCTCGTGCTCATTCAGTTTCCTTGGTTCATAACATACCACCTATCCCTCTTGCATAAAGACTCCACCAAGTCCTCTCTTGCAAGCATTTGTACACACTACAAGCTCTTTATTTGGATTTGTAATCTTTAGAACTTGATCTTTTGTCAACAACTGCTTCAACTAGTCAAAATTGGTTGCACATTCCTCTATCCATTCAAATTTATTACCTTTCCTTTGCAACGATGTAATAGGATAAGTAATATGTGACAATTTCTTGATGAACCTCCTATAATAACCTACTAACCCCATAAATGACCTTACCTCATCCACATTCCTAGGAGATGCCCATTCCATGATATCTTTTATCCTTGTGGATCCATTACTATCCCTTCCTTGGAAACTACATGCCCCAAGTAATGTGCCTTTGTCTGAAAAAAAGTTGCATTTACTAAGCTTGGTATACAATTGATGTTCCCTTAGAAATCTCAACATTGTTGCTAAGTGTTTGGCATGCTCTTCCTCATTCTTAGAATATATCAATATATGATTAATGAACACAATAATAAACTTGTCCTAATAAGGACACAACACACTATTCATAAAGCACATAAAAGTAGCTAGAGCATTAGTCAAATCAAATGGAACTACAATAAACTCATAATGTCCACACATGGTCTGGAAAGTAGTCTTGTAAATATCCTCTTCTTTGATGCATACCTTATGGTATCGAGAACACTGCTCCTCCCTTCAACTAGTTAAACAAATCATCAATCCACAACAATGGATACTTGTTCTTGATGGTTAATTTGTTCAACTGTCTATAGTCAATGCACAACCTAAGAATACCATCCTTCTTCTTTATGAACAATGTTGGTGCACCGCAAGGTTACAATTGGCCTAATGTATCCCTTGTCAAGCATTTCCTTCAACAACAACTTCAACTCTATTAACTCTAGTGTGCTCATCTTGTATGGTGCCCTTAATGTTGGTGCTACCCCCGGTACCAACTTAATGGAAATGTCCACTTCCTTGTGAGGCAACAACTCTGAAATTTTTGTGAGAAATACAATAAGAAATTGTTGTAAAATTGGTACCTGCACAATACCTCTACATCCTCGACATCCTTACCTTTATCACTAGAAATATGTACTGCAAATAACACACACCCTTTCCTACGATTACACTTTTCCTGCATAGTTGTAACCATTCTAACTGATGTTTTCTTCTTCTTACCCTGCAAGATCCTTTATTCTCCATTGTCATCCAAGCACTCAATAGCCTTGTCATAACAATCCACCTTGGTCCTATGAATATAAAACCATTCCATACCCAACAACATATTATATGATCCCAATGGAAGCACATTCAAATGCGTTGATGTAGGCATACCATTCAACTCAAATGCACAAGCTCTTACCCAAAGATGAACTATTTTCTTTGTACTTGTAGCCAACTGCACTAACCAAGAATTTTCACGCACTTATTTATTCAAACCACACTTTTCCACCAAGTCAGGATTAACATAACTACAATTAGATTCAAAGTCAATCAAAATATAAACAAATTGATCACAAAGCTTACCGTCTATCTCGATAATAGATGCCTCATGATTTGTCTGCCTATTACCCAATGTTGCATAGATCCGTGGAATGCTCTGCCCAACATCCCCAAATGTTTGTGCTTCCTATGCACTATAAATCTGAGGCCTACCACCCTAATTCTACAGATAGTCCTTCTTAAGATGCTCCTTACCACATGTCCAACACTACAATTGTCTCCTACCATCACCTTTGTTCTGTTGTTCTCCAATCTTAGGTCCATTAAAATTCTTGTATGGTGCAACATTTTCTTTCTCACCTGCATCCTGGGGTCTCGTTCTTTTTGGATGCCTCTGCATCTTCTGGATTCTTCAAATCTCCATCAAAGGTAGGTGGCTTAGCTTTCTTTAACTCCTCTAGCAAATATCCCCTGTCATTCCTCCTGTAAGGATGATAATAGTGATAACCATGATACCTGTCAGAACAAGAACTATAATAGAACTTGTGTCCATCACCTCTCCTATCAAGTGTGTCCAAGAACCTTCCATCTCTGATCGTGTCATCCCTATCTGACATGTTCCCACCATGAGACCTACTCGCATATGCCCCATTAGTCCTATTCTCCTGTCCATGATTGATCCTAAGCGGTCCCTATCTCTACAAATCTAACAAACTACGAAGGATAACTGCATTTAACCTCTACTTGATTCTCTTGGTCCTGAATGATTTTGTCAATATTTGCTTTGGAACTTCTTATTTTTGCCTTCAAACTTCTCAATGTGTATGCTATGTCAGGAGAGTACCCATCACCATGCTTCCCATATGATCTATAGGGAGAATCTCATGAATTGTAGTCTACCATCTTTCTAGTCATCTTTGATGTTCTTCCTACAAGTATACCATGTTAGCTAAACCAAAATATAAATATAATCAACATACCTCAGTATGGTTCAGGGAGGATATCTCATATGTAAGATAAACCATATTGGCACAATACATGTATAAACATAATCATAGCAGTTTATAAACATCATATCAATCATCATCCAATTACCATGTGTGACCATACAAACTGCATAGCATGACCTCATGCACGACAACTATAACCATGACAATGCATGCATACATCTATATAGACAACATTCATACACAAAAAAATCATATTCAACCGACATGCATTCACGACAAACACATCCCAACAACAACACCTTAAAATTCTACATGACAACACAACTAAAACAATAACCATCACCATGCATACACATCAAACAATTATACAACCTACATGCATGCATGACAACCATATTCTACCCATCCACTCCAAGGGGTGCGCCATGTTCTGATACCACTCTATAACACCCTCCTCCCACATTTACCCAAGCTAACCGGTCCAACGGGGTAAACGTGTGACGAAGAGTTACTATGATATGATTCAACTCCCCATGTATAGTTAAGTAAGTGGAACCAACAAGATAAGACCAATTTGACCTTCCTCGGGAGCTTCAAAACCTTCAGGATCTGACCAACCCCTCTAGGTGTCCAACCCCTGAGCCAACTTGATGTTTTTTTGAGCTAGACCCCTAGTCACTCCCATGAAAAGCCTTCCATGCAACTAGGACCCAACAGTCGCTCCCATAGCAAGGCATCCATGCAACTGTGGTCCTTGTCAGGCATTTCTATGCCACTGACTTTGGATTATGAGCCATTTTTTTAGGGCCATGACTCAGGCGTCTGCCTAGAATTTGATCAAACTCTTAGAAATGATACATAATAGGATGACAAGGCCTCTAATGCAAAACTTGAGCAAGGGCCAAATCTGACAAGACCTATCCATGACAGACATTTGGTAAAACACATCATGAACATGTAATCTATAAGTCATTAAACACATTTGAGCATAGGGACTCCATACTTATCTGAGAATCCTCAAGAAGGTCGGATACCCTCTCACAATATTTGGATTATCATGTATTAGGGCATGTGTTCATTAACATTTCATTTAACGAAACAAAACAAGATGAGAGCCATGACTCAAGTTTGTCATAAACCATGCTTATAACCAACAGAATAACAATGATAGAACAACCATTATAACCACATAATAACAAGCACATTTACACATAATACACAAAAGGAAAAGAGCTCTTATTAACATATGTAAAATGCAACCAGGTCAGGAACTTCCATGTACCACCCGACCATAGATTGGGTTGAACCAAATCTTTCTTTCAACCAATCACCCTCATGCCAAATTCCAAGCATGAATATGGGACTTACAATAAAACAATGAGGGCTTCCTCGGGATTTACAATAATCCACCAAGGTATTCCTAGGCCCAAGCCCTCGTTTATACAACCAGGGTTTACCACAATCTCGCCAAGGGATTCCTAGGGCCAAACAAGAAACATACACTACCAGGCTTTACCACAATCCCACCACATACTGTTTTAAGGGGATCACTAGGCCTATACAAGAAAGGATGCCTTTGGATTTCTCAACCTAAGCCATGAGGAATTTGTCTCTCTCCACCCTCTAGGCTTTACCATATATCTCACCATTCACAGGTCGAGGATTCCTAGGCTCAACAATGGCATACACAATTAGGCTTTGTTGGGATGGGGTCCCTTGGGTCAGTTTTGGGGTTAAGATAACCCAAGTTTTGATACAATTTTGTAATTAATGTAAAGTCTTTGCGATTTGTGGATGCAAAGCGCATAGAGGATTAGGAGTCAAAGGGGTTTAGCCCCTTGTTTTATGTAAATTTTGAGTCGGTTTTGAGATCCATAGAGTCTAAGGCATGTCTTAGATGTGATGAAAAGCAATGGGTCGATAAAAGAGAAATGATAGCAAAGAGAAGTGGGTCAGATAGGAGAAGAAAGGCTATGCAGCTGAGTCCGCAGAGGCCTAGGTAGAGTTTGCAGCTGAGTGCACGGACCCCTGTAGCTGAGTGCGCAGACCCCTGCAGCTAAGTGCGCAGGGTAGTTTTGAGTCTGTAATCCTAAATTCAAGATCAATAAAGGCAGTTTCTGAAGAATTATTGTGTATTTCTGTTTATTGTTGTTAATATTATATGTTGTCAATGAATGATGTGTTTTATGAAATACTGGTTAAATGTTGTGTGATTTTACTAAATAATTGTTAATGATGTACGAAAAGTATGTTTATGTATTTTCATGAAGACTTTGATGAATTATATGATGTGTACTAATAACTTAAGTAAATTTGCGTGAACCCTAATTTAGGACTGCTTTCTAATATGCGTAAGTAGATAGATTGACTATTAAGGGTCAGCAAAGGCTAATCGTAGACCTTCGCGAAGGTATAAAAGCTAGTTTGACAGAGATGCAATAGTGTGCCCTAAGGGTGTATTGATTTGCGCGAAGGTAAATCAGAGGCGTTGGAAGACATCACACTAGTCTTTGGATGGAGAAACTTGGTTCTAGCATCCCCCGATACTGCTTCAGGTGAGACTGCAACCTGCGCTACACGGGTTGTTTCCGAAATGGCCAGTAGTGTAGGAATTTATCGGTTCTCGCAACTAACTCCGAACCTGGGTCAGGACCCCCTAAGCCAATAGGCTTTATCGCAATCCCGCTTTCACTGGTCCATGGATTCCTAGGCCTTGTGTTTCCTCCTAAGACCACCCCACTTAGTTTCGAAATCATCTCGCAATCCAGCTCAACAACATGAAAGAACCTCATCACACCATGGCTATCCAAAAATTTCAAGGCAAGGCTGAAAACCATTGTCACACCTGACAAACCCCATGCCAATGACAACAAGATAACAAAATACACACATGCATGTATCATGCATTCCAAAAATAGCAAGGAAATCATACATGCAACTTGATACCTGCAAGTAATCCCGTTGTAGCCACTTGATCCTGCTTTTCCTAGCTTTATATTTGATTCCCTTTGCTTTCTTGTCCTTCCTTTCTCCAATACTAAAGTGCTCCAAGAATACTCTAAGTATATGAGAGTATGAGAGAGTGGAGAGAATAGAGAGAGAGAGCTCCAAAACTGAACTGAAAAAAGTTGTGAAATGATCCACAAAAGCCTTTTTATCATTGAGGCCTCTATTCTCTTCAATTTCCATTATTTTCCTTCATTTTCTTACTCACATGTAACCTATGACCTTTCACCTTCCTTTTCTCCTAATTTCCATTATTTTCGTAAATAAAATTCCAATTAATGCCTCTTACCTTTTCAAAGCTTTTGACATTGCCTTTGCCAATTTCCCCTTAGCCATATTAAACCAAATGAACACCCACACTAAGATGTTTTGCCTAACATTCAGCTTGGAATAAGTGTCCCATGACCTTGGTATTATTTTGTCTTTATTAACATTATTACATGGAATTTTTAACGCGGGGTTGTTACACTAGGGAAACCAGACTAGTGTCAGTGTCATAGTTTATTCAACTCTAACATACTTTGAGTTTAGATAATATTGGAAGCAAAAAACTAATATGCAATGGCTTCAAACGAGCTAGAATAACTACCAACTTAAAACTAGAAAAAATAAATATCAAGAGTAACACGAAAAAAAAGTGTATTGAGTACTTCATGGAGACTAGAAGATTCAAATTTCTCAAAGATGATTTGTTCCTTGTTGCTTTCTAGTTAACAACCTGGATCTAGAGGAATGCCTAGGCTTGACTCAAATTTCTCCATGTGTCAATCATGTCCTTGGGAAATAAGTTGAATTTCATATAGTGTGAGCAACATTTCCTCCCTTGCTATGTTTCATTCCACTAACACTCGTCCCATGAGCATATTGAGATGCCAATAGATATCAATGGTGTAACAACTCCTGGTTCATTTCATATGTAAATACAAAATAAGGCCACTAGTACAAAATGGTTAATTAGTTACTGCATATAAACAACTAGTTTTCAGTCGGTGACCAATAGTGGCTAATTTACAGTATCTTATAATGCGACCAACTTTTAGCCTTATTTAGCTTACACATTAATTGATTGTCTCAATTTTATCTCTAGTAATATATTTAGTCATAAATTTGGTCATTAATTTAGTCATCGATTTAGTCATTAATTATCATAATTAATGATCAAATACACAACAAAATATACTATTACATTATCACCCAAGAAAACTTATTAATGACCAAAATGTTGGTCGCATTATAAGATATTGTAAATTAGCTACTAATAGTCACATATATGCAAATTTTAATTATTGTTTGAAACCAATTCATGACCAAAGAAATATGACTAAATTTTGGTCGTGTTATAAGATACTATAAATTGGCTACTAATAGTTGTATATATGAAAATTTTAGTTCTCATTTGTAATCACTATTTTTTCATTTACACTAGTCATTTATCTTTTTTTGGCAGTTTCATATTCAGTTTATAAACGAATGATTTGGTAGTTTATATTCAGTTCATTTTCCTTTCATTAATAATCATTATAAATGACTAATTTAGTCATTGTATATTCATTTTATTTGTGTTCATAATTAATAAATATAAACTATCAATTTAGTAGTTTTAGATTGATTTTATGTGTTTATTATTAATCAACATAAATTAATTTGTATGCTTTAAGAAGAAAAAAAATGTCATACAATGTGCATGTTCGTCTAATAAGAAAACTCAGAGTTACATATGTTAATTACAATACTAAATAATATCAAGTACAACTATAAATTATTTGAACCACATAAATTATATTATATGAAATGTCAAGTATTATAATATGAGTTTCCAACTTAATATTGGTTGGACTACAATTTAAACATAAAATATCGTTTCATCACTTCAAAACATTATTATTGTGTTGCCAAGGAACATTATCATTGTGTTTCCAAGGCATTGCAAGCGAATTCACCAACTCTAAAGGCTTTACCATTAGTCTGTATGTGTGTGTCTCATGTGGGATATTAGCTTTAAGGGTATCACTAGACCGATTGTCTTCTCTCTCACTTTTTGCATTTGTCACTCCAATGTTATTGTTCTCCTCTTTCTTCAATCCCTGCTTCTTACCATCAATACTGAGTTCCTCCTCTGAAAATGAAAAAAAATACAACACAAAGTATAAGCTATAAAAGATGATGAACACTGAAATATAAGCTAAATTAGATTATAAAATATTTATATGACATATACCTCAACATCAGCAATGTCAATGCCATTTTCCCCTTGGAAAAGCAAGAAACTCAAACAAATTTTCTTCAGTTGGGCAATAGTGGCCACTATATGGTCAGATGACTTATATAAACAAAACAAATAAAATGTCACCATAGAAAAGAACACCTTAGGAACTTAGTATTTAACCTTCACGAAAAATCTTAGGCACAATCATGCCAACTAAGTTACATGCTAAAAAGCTAAGATTGTAGATAACTTGTAAAAACAAATAGAAAGAAAAAGACAACATATAGTAAATAATGTATGACATCTTGCTAGCAAATTGCATCATAGAAGAAAAAATTTCAATGAGGCAAGTACCATTTATTATAGAAATCATACATATTAAGCATTCAAAGTGAGGGAGCTGGTATCATGCTAGCACACTGCAGATTTCCCCTCTCTTTGTTGGTTTTCTAAACGAACGATATTAATTGCTAGCAAATAACTCCATAGGACTCGAGGACAATAGATCATGTGACCTTCTTGGACATTATGTCTTTCGTATAGAGGGTGTTGAACAAACTGAACTATCCCCTAGGATCAAACTCCATGTCTTGTCATAAATAGGGAACATAAATTTATGGTACGAAAATTGTTTAGAAAATGGACAATGACCGATATAAATTATATTCCATCCAATGATAAATAAGCCTAAAATTGGTTTTCTCCTCACTACTTCAGTGAATCGGCATATCTATCAAGTGCCTCTCCTCCTTCAACAATTATTTGGATGCCTCTAACCACTTTCTTCCCCTCCATTAGGAGGTCAATAAGGAGAAAATCAAAGCTGACATCAACTCACAATACAAGCTACTTTAATCTCCCCTTCCCAACCCTTGGAATGATAATAGTTTTAGAATCTTTTTTTATCACTAAAGGATGGTATTATAATCCAAATAAGAAATTTAAACAATAGTATAGCCTACACTGTCAAAGCAACATCACCAACTCTTTCATTGACGATGATGATTGTTAATGTCCACTAAGACCAACTTTACTTTATTGGATCTTTGGAAAAATGGTAAGGAATCGATTGGTTTGCTTTAGAACTTTATTTTTATATGCAATAAATTGAAGAGATGTTTGCCTATATTTCCATAGTTTTGATAAGTTAAAGAGGTTAGAAAATTTGTTATTATTGCACCATTTTGGGAAAAAAAGAAGAAGGTTGAACACTGTGGAGAGGTAAGCCATCCCACTAATGCTCTCACCCAAAAATGCTAAACTATGAAGTTCTAATGGAACCAGTACATTAATGCTGGTGTCAAATTTTCTCCTATTTCTGACTATACAAATGGTCCGTAGAACTTCAACACAGAAAGCACCAAAAAAAATTGCATGGACCATATAAAACATATACATATCCTCCAAAGTAACAATTTCCCATTTGAATGTCGAAAGTGATGACGCTAAAACACTATGCAAAAATTACATGGATGACATACCCTCAGATGACTCCAAAAAAGGTGCATGGTACTAACAGGGGCAACACTTAAAACAATAGATAGAGGACCAAAATTGCTCTAGTGAAGTGGCTTAGTTCTTTTGATTAAAGTTAAAAAATTTACCCTCCAAAAGTGTTCTTGTGCTTCTATGAATTCATCCCCCTCTTAAAAGTAGTTTAGACATGCTCTAATGAGCATCCTACTATTAGTGGCTGGTTGAAACATTTTGATGTGCTAAAAGTTGTATTTACTAGGCCTAAATCAAATTTAAAGGAAAAGCATTGGAAAAGATGCCTCGTTGTTAGTGCCAGATTTCTTGCCTCTAAAATTATTCTCCTTTCTTATGACTAACTGCATATCTACACTTAAATGGTTTGCATTATATATATGTTGGGACTCTTATTGTCCACCCTGAGTATACTTGGCATCATTGATATCAATAATCTCAAGGCCTCGGGGTCCAACTTACATAGTTCAAGGTAGGTTCTAAATAGCATCGAATTGACTCGCACTATAGCCACTGGTAGGAAACAAGATGTTAGCTTTGCCATCTACAATAAGTTGAGTCTAAGGAACATTTCATCTTCAAACTCCTCATCTTTAATGAAATCTGTGGGAGATACAACTGCCTATTCCATGAGTCAAGTCAACCCTATCAACATCAGATTTGCCTTTGTAAATCTAGGTGTTATTTTCCAGCATATTTCCATGGGCATCATTACAGGTGAGCTCAACATTAAATTTCACCATTTGGCATATGGAACTCCACTATATCTGCTAGTTGTGAATACAGACGAACATAACAAGGAAAGAGATATTTTATCTTCCTCCCTAACTATTTATCTTGGGGATCAAGAAACCCAATATGCAAGAAAAAACATAATTAAATATATTTAGTATCAAGAAGTTCCATTCCTTGAGAGGTCAAAATATTGTGTTTTTTTCTTTATATCAATTTTTTATTCCACAATGTATGAGTAAAAACCAAATCAGTGAAAGATTTCTTACCCTTGCTTTGCTTCAATGTCTCTACTGAAGTAAATATTGGGCTCACAATCCAGCACTAACGATGGAACCTGAAGTTGACATGTTTGCATTAGAAGTAGCCAATTAGCATCATAAAATATAGCAGCATTAGCATGCAAGTCGATTATAAATATAACAGATCAATATTTGGCTTACCTTCTGAATAATGGCATGTACATGCTCTGCGTACAAAAAACGTGTGATCTTTGATCTCAAGATGTAGAGACTTGTTAATATCAAGAGGTAATTGGCTCATAGACAATAACTCATGACTGCCACTTTGAGTAGGGAAGATCCAGTTCTCATTTTTTTCGTGCAAACCTCTCAAATAATCTAATGACACGTTAATTACTTGTGCCTCTTTCGTAACTGCAAACATCTATGGCATGTGTCTGGACTGGTCCTCAAGTAAATAAACCCACCAAGTACAAGCCCAGGTAAAATAGAAAAAACTGGATCAAACCTTGAATCATAGATGCTAAGCTCCATCCCATTCATCCACTTTGCCTCATGAATAACTCGCACAAACACCTAGTATATTCAAGACCAATAAATTTGTTTCTAACTTCTTGTTTCCAATGCTAAAATGTTAACAACTGCACTAAAAGTAGGCACTAGAACACAAAGTAGATATGAAGAAACAAAGAAAGTAATTAGACTAACTCTTAACAGGATAAATACACTACAACATCAATTTACTTGTAAATTAATTTATCTTTGACAATAATAAAATTAGACTTGAACAACATAGTGTATGAAAACTAAGACTCTCAAGTTACTACACTGCATAAATGTATGAGAGCCTATTGACCTTTCTACCAAAATGAACCTCAAAACACACCACCCAATCACTGAAAACACTTATTTCCATGAGTCATAGAGGCTTTAAGCCACCTGTAGACTCTCACTCTTGCATCACCCTCATTACAAAAACATAATTATGAAATGTGTAGGCATATTGTTGAGGTTCAACATAGAAAGCATCCAATATATTGAAATGATCAGGCCCAAATCTTGAAACTTAGAAATAAGCTCAGGAACCACCTCTAAAAGGTCACGTAACTCAAGTGTCTCTTTTGCAATCCTCTATAAAAATGTGGTTTTCCCAACACTAATATTACCTTCCTAAGGGGAGGATGTTGGGCACCCAATCTGTTAGGGTTATGGTCTAGAATGTGAACCGTCACAAGGATTCCAAGGAACATTGGAATTTGAATCAAATAGTCATGGACATTGTATTTATATAATTATCAACTTAATGAAAACAAATTTGCACATATTTATTCATTATGGTTTGCACAGTTCAACAATTGAAAATGGGTGAGATGTTATAGCCCTCTGACTTCTCAACTTCAAATGCATTACCTCCATTTTTCCTTCAAACTTGGAACTGGTCTTCTTCAGGTTCAACTTAATGTAGGTCCCTTTGGGATAGTTTCTCTTCTCAAATGCACCATCTCTTGATCACCATATACAAATAAAATAAATCTTTCGCAAGCATCTAGATTCTATGCTTTCCTGATATTTCATGCCATACTCCTATAATTTTTCTTGGATTTGTGCAAAGTTGCAAACCCCTCTGTAAAAACTGACATTACATCTCCCTGTCTTGTCTACTGCAAAATCAAGTTTGCAACTCTCTTTGGATTCCCCTAGTACATAATTGAAATGGAGAAAACCTTGTCAACATGTTAACAGAGTTGTTACATGAGCATTGTTTCTGCATAAAAACCTGATCCCAATGATTTGGCTTATCTTCAACAAGACATCTCAAAATATTTCCCCAAGTTTGGACTACAATTTACACATGAAATATTGTTTCATCACTTCAAAACATTATTATTGTGTTGCCAAGGAACATTATCATTGTGTTGCCAAGGCATTGCAAGCGAATTCACTAACTCTAAAGACTTTACCATTAATATGTATGTGTGTGTCTCATGTGGGATATTAGCTTTAAGGGTATCACTAGACCGATTGTCTTCTCTCTCACTTTTTGCATTTGTCGCTCCAGTGTTATTGCTCTCCTCTTTCTTCAATTCCTGCTTCTTACCATCAATACTGAGTTCCTCCTCTGAAAATGAAAGAAAATACAACACAGAGTATAAGATATAAAAGATGATGAACACTGAAATATAAACTAAATTAGATTATAAAATATTTATACGACATATACCTCAACATCAGCAATGTCAATGCCATTTTCCCCTTGGAAAAGCAAGAAACTCGAACAAATTTTCTTCAGTTGGGCGATAGTGGCCACTATATGGTCAGATGACCTATATAAACAAAACAAATAAAATGTCACCATAGAAAAGAACACCTTAGGAACTTAGTATTTAACCTTCACGAAAAAGCTTAGGCACAATAATGCCAACTAAGTTACATGCTAAAAAGCTAAGGTTGTAGATAACTTGTAAAAACAAATAGAAAGAAAAAGACAACATATAGTAAATAATGTATGACATCTTGTTAGCAAATTGCATCATAGAAGAAAAAAATTCAATGAGGCAAGTACCATCTATTATAGAAATCATACATATTAAGCATTCAAAGTGAGGGAGCTGGTATCATGCTAGCACACTGCAGATTTCCCCTCTCTTTGTTGGTTTTCTAAACGACCGATATTATGCCAGCAAATAACTCCATAGGACTCGAGGACAATAGATCATGCGACCTTCTTGGACATTATGTCTTTCGTATAAAAGGTGTTGAACAAACTTAACTATCCCCTAGGATCAAACTCCATGTCTTGTCATAAATAGGGAACATAAATTTATGGTACAAAACCTGTTTACAAAATGGACAGCGACCGATATAAATTATATTCCATCCAATGATAAATAAGCCTAAAATTGGTTTTCTCCCCACTGCTTCAACGAATCGGCATATCTATCAAGTGCCTCTCCTCCTTCAACAATTATTTGGATGCCTCTAACCACTTTCTTCCCCTCCATCAGGAGGTCAATAAGGAGAAAATCAAGGATGACATCAACTCACAATACAAGCTACTTAAATCTCCCCTTCCCAGCCCTTGGAATGATAATAGTTTTACAATATTTTTTATCACCGAAGGATGGTATTATAATCCAAATAAGAAATTAAAACAGTAGTATAGCCTACACTGTCAAAGCAACATCACCAACTCTTTCATTAATGATTATGATTGTTAATGTCCACTAAGACCAACTTTACTTTATTGGATCTTTGGAAAAATGGTAAGGAATTGATTGATTTTCTTTAGAACTTTATTTTTATATGCAATAAATTGAAGAGATGTTTTCCTATATTTCCATAGTTTTGATAAGTTAAAAAGGTTAGAAAATTTGTTATTATTGCACCATTTTGGGAAAAAAGAAGAAGAAGGGTGAACACTGTGGAGAGGTAAACCATCCCACTAACGCTCTCACCCAAAAATGCTTAACTACGAAGTTCTAATGGAACCAGTACATTAATGCTGGTGTCAAATTTGCTCCTATTTCTGACTATACAAATGGTCCATAGAACTTCAACACAGAAAGCACCAAAAAAATTTGCATGGACCATATAAAACATATACATATCCTCCAAACTAACAATTTCCCATTTGAATTTTGAAAGTGATGAGGCTAAAACACTATGCAAAAACTACATGGATGACATACCCTCAGATGGCTCCAAAAAAGGTGCATGGTACTAACAGCGGCAACACTTAAAACAATAGATAGAGGACCAAAATTGCTCTAGTGAAGTGGCTTAGTTCTTTTGATCAAAGTTAAAAAATTTACCCAAAAGTGTTCTTTTGCCTCTATGAATTCATCCCCCTCTTAAAAGTAGTTTAGACATGCTCTAATGAGAATCCTACTATTAGAAGCTAGTTGAAACATTTTGACATGCTAAAAGTTGTAGTTTCTAGGCCTAAATCAAAAGGAAAAGCATTGGAAAAGATGCCCCGTTGTCAGTACCAGGTTTCTTGCCTCTAAAATTATTCAATGCCTTTGTTTATTTATCAATCTAAGGATGATATATTGAACTAAATTGCAACTCTGCCTCCATATTTTCCACAATGTTCACTAAAAGACTTTAAAATCTTCTAACATATTGGGTTAGGAGGTGTCATGGTATCTAGAAGTCTTGCTCATATTTTAAGACTCAATACTTGGGTGGTTGGTGACCATTGGTCATTAGTAACATCGTACAACTACATCACACTAGAGTTAAAGACATGTGTTCTATGTTTTGTCATAAAATTGAAAACGTTGATCATGTAATGTGGAATTGTGAAGTTAACAACTCATTTCGAGCTTGGATTGTGTTGTTTTTTCTATTTCTTCCCTTCAACAGAAAGGGCTATGAGGATATATGGATGACGCAACAACTAAGTGGAATATGTGGGATGTGATCATATTGGAAATCATGTCTTTCTTATGGAGATGATGTTGCAGAGCAATGTTTCATAAGGAAAAATAATCAATTCAACCTGGATATGAAAATATTAATGCACATGTATATATTGATTTATTATGAAAAACATGATGATTTGAATACAGAACTAAAGGTATCACATATAACAAATTAAGTGAATCATTGAATTCCAGAGGACCCTCATCCAAGACCTTGCTTAGAAACTTCCTCTACTTCTCATCACCAGATGAAGCTTAACTTTACAATGGCCAAGTATTGATATATGTCATAGTATACATCCCAGGGCTTGCCACTTAATCAGATTAGGATATACTAATCATGCCCATGCATATGGCAATCCACTGTGTTGGTTAGTTGCGAATATATACAAACATAACATGGAAAAAGATCTATCTTCCCACCTAACTATTTATCTCAGGGATAAAGAAACCCAATATGTGAGAAAAAACCCTAATTAAATATGTTTATTATCAAGCAATTACATTCCTCAACAGGTCAAAATACTTCTTGTTTCTTTATATCAAATTTGTTATTCTACAATGTATTAGTAAACACCAAATCAGTAAAAGATTTCTTACCCTTACTTTGCTTCAATGTCTTTCCTCAAGTCAATATTGGGATCACAATCTAGCACTAACGTTGGAACCTGAAGTTGACATGTTCACATTAGAAGCAACCAATTAGCATCATAAAATACATAGCAGAATTAGCATGCAAGTTGATTATAAATATAACATATTAGTATTTGGCTTACCTTCTAAACACTGGCATGTACATGCTCTCCTTACAAAAGAAATGTGTGATCTATGATCTCATGATGTAGAGACCTATCAATATCAAGAGGTAATTGGCTCACAGACAACAACCCATGACTACCACATTGAGCAGGGAAGAGCCAGTTCTCATGCTTTTCATGCAAACCTCTCAAATAATCTAATGACACTATTTTCTTCTGCTCTCTTTCGTAACTGCAAATGTCTATGGCATGTGTCTAGACTGGCCCTCAAGTAAATAAATTCATCAAGAACAAGCCCAGGTAAAACAAAAACAACTGGATCAAATCATGAATCATAGATGCTAAGCTCCATCCCATTCATCCACTTTGCCTCATGAACAACGAGTCACACAAACACTTGGTATATTCAAGACCAATAAAGTTGTTTCTAACTTCTTGTTTCCAATGCTAAAATGTCAACAACTACACTAAAAGCAGGCATTAGAACATAAACTGGATATGCAAAAACAAAGAAATCAATTAGACTGATTCTTAATAGGATAGATAAACTACAACATTGATTTACTTGTAAATTTCTTTATCCATGACAGTAATAAATTAGACCTGAACAAAATAGAGTATGAAAACTAAGACTCTCAAGTTACTACACTACATAAATATATGAGAGCCTATTAACCTTTCTACCGAAATGAACCTCAAAACATACAATACCATCATTGAAAACATTTATTTCTATGAGTCGTAGAAGCTTTAAGCCACCTGCAGACTCTCGCTCTTGCATCACCCTCATTACAAAAACATAATTCTGAAATGTGTACCATTCAAGGTTTGGATGTGAGGCCTTGTAGGATTGCGGGAACCTGCGAGACTATGGGAACTGCGGGGTAGTTGGGATGCGGGACTGCGGGATTGCGGGGTCGCTGGGATGCGGGACTACGGGATCGTCGGGATGCAAGATACCGCCACGTGGAGGAGAGAGAAAGGGGCACCCCTAACTTGGTTTTTTTTTCGCATTTCCTTTGTTAAACTTTTTTGGTCCTCTCCTGGCGATTTCACACTATATCGCAAGATCGGCCCCCGCAAGTTTTGGATTTTGCTGTGACTGTGGGACTGTTGTGACACCGATTTGCGGGATGCCCTCATAGCCATTTTTTTGGTTTTCTGAGCTTTCCAAAAGAAATCTTCAACATGCCCTAACTTTTGATCCAGGAGTCCTTTTTTTGGACTTCTATATACCATTGGAAAGCTTTTTCTTAGCATTAGGCAATGGAGAGGGTCTGATTAAGCTCTAAGATCTTCTGTGGCCTAGGAAAGTGGCTCCAAAATTCACTGCTCTTGGGCAACTGTAACCAATTGAAACCCACAGTGCAGTGAGTGACAACACAACTGAATCCTCGGATGCCATAGCCAGACCTGTCACGACATAGATCTGATAGTTGTTGGAATCCATCCATGCCTCATCTCTAGTCGCTGCATACAATCAATATATATGCTCCATATATGATGAACTAATCTGATGCATGCTAAACTGCCTTGTGGCTGCCACTGCGTAGTACTGACGACCGTTGGAAACCACATGTGCTAAATAGCTACCCCTTGAATGCAGCCAATAGAAGGCTTTCTAATACTTGCAATCGACTAAATGTATGTGGATCCATCCTACTCCTACCAACCACCACCATCAAGTCTTCCATCCACCCTCTCGATAATGTGCCAATACAATGTTTGGAGCTCGGACACCCACTGGAAAACTGCCTCAATCATACACAGTATCCTTGCTCATGCAGGATCCTGACATTCCCTGTGGAAAGAGTGGCACATGTCTCCCATATGACCAACTCCCTAGGTATAGGCTCAATGATGAACGATATGCCACCCCTGCAGAAGATCACCTCATCTCCCAGCCTATGGCTTTCAACTCGCACACTAATCCTACTTCCCCACTGGAGAATATCTATCGTGTCCCTAAGGCACTAAATCTCATTGCGTCATCTCAGGAAAATCCCCCAAGTCCTGCTATCGACACTATGGGTCTGGATCAAACACAACAAGGCTTCCCTCAACCGCACGTGGTGCTAACAAGCTGAATATGTGTGAGTTATGATGGGTATGATCAAGAACCCGTATGGATGCTCCTGGCATATCCCGTGACCAATCCGCTCTCCCAACCTAGGTATGTCCACCCCAATGACATGCCTGACATCCTCGTCAAGGAATATCCCTGCTAGTGGCACTCCCTCAGTTAGCAGTGCAACCCCACACACTACTGCATATAACCATGTATCCTCGTGTCTCATGGCATACAACTACACCCAATCGGACATCTTTGTGCACCGTCGAACCTTGCTACATGTTGCTGCATCATCCTGGATCAACTGGTATCCCTCTTGTATCGATGTGTCTGTAACTCTGTGAGGGAATGCACTAAGATGTGAACCGTTCCTCCTACACCACGATAGAACCCTGCACACCACTGTGCACCACTGTACACCTTCATGCTCCTCTGCATATTGTTGTGCACAGTTGCATACCCCTATACACCCCTAGATATCAAGGTGTAAGACTGAGTCCATATGAAACATCTCACATCCTATTAGGGTCGCCATCACTACTACCACTTTGTCGATAATCCCTCCACAATGTGAGTTATATCTCCTCATCTGCCCAAACAAACTAAGCAGCCTAAATCCTCACATGTTAACAAGAATTATACTATTGTGCTTAGCCTCAGTAGCTCCTGCATCCCATGTGCCAATAAGAGAGCATTATCTCCATACAATGCCCTATCTGATAGCCTCCTGATGCCACCTCCTCCTACCAGCTCCTGCTAGAGTAAGCTAATCACCCTGTGATTCCACGCATAATCAATATGTCAAGACAACTCATGAAATATGTCTTCTCCCCTATCAAACCATCTAGTATCTAGTGCTGACCGAGGCTTTGATGGAGATCTGAAAACGTGTGCACCCAAACGTCGAATCCATCATGCAGCTACTACCATCACCTACCAGATCTATGATGTGATGGGAAATCCCACCTGGATCCCAACAACAGTCTGGACCTTGAGTCCCTCTGGTAATCCTTGACCTCTACTGAAATGTGGCCATGGATGTATCCAACTTTCTAGCCTGCTCCATCAAGTACCATCTCAATACCTCTTTTCATCCAGTCCCAAAGGAGGGGATCGAATGTATAATCTCCTATGAAAGGAACAAGCCCTCCAAGCTGATACGGTGTCATACTTAGCTCAGGTCACTCAGTCCTGCTAACCTAGCCATCCCCTAGGGTATGTCTAGACAACGCTGCCTCCCTCAACCCAATGTGTAAGGGTGGGATAATAACGTTGTAGATCCCACCAGTGTGCCTCTGAAGCGAACTATGTTGGAATCCCAATGTGTGGTATCTATGTTGCCCCTCATCAATGGTTAACCTAAAGGATGGTTGCACATCCTTCTCCATCATGGAGTCAACACAAGCCTCTGACTTCTCCTCCATAAACAACCCAACACACGAGACATGTTCACCAGTTAGTTGTAGGTGACTGTCGTCTGACAAATCTGTCACAGATTTGGATGCCTTTGTACCTATTGGCTACTCATCAATAGTGGAGATGTCTCCTGACACCTCATCAACTTGTGGTGCACTACTATCACTGAGAACTCGGTCACAACCCAAGATACCTCAACAACAAATGGCATCTCATTAACGAGTGTATGATCAATTGTCTCCTTGCCAACCATGGCCCATTGAACTACTCTCTCATCCTCTTCCTTAATCCTCCTCATCATCCCTGCATAATTCTACTAAATCCCCACTAATTTGTGCATGCCTCTTAGTTTCATAACTCCCAAAAAGAGAGGGATGCCTGAATGCCATTACCCAATAATTGTTATTCCCTCCAATTTGCTTCCAATAACTCCACACCAGTTGCAATCATGTCTTGCCATCTTGATGCGATACCCATAATTTTGGGCATAGTGGATTTGTTGTATAATTAAGAATTTCCTTGATTCCCAATTGCAGAATGAATCAATTGCTCCCCCACATCAATCATCATTTGTCGCATCCTAATCACCCCATTCAAGGATACTTCCATCTTTTTTATTGTAATCTTTCTTTGGATCCCATGATTTCTTAGCTTTTTATTCTGGTATTGTCATAGAATGAAGGGTTTCCCACAGGTTGAGCCAAGATTATGGCTCTGATACCACTATAATATTCCTAATTGGAATTTAACAGCTAATACCAAGTAATGGACTAGGAACAATAAATAAACTGGAACTCATACACAATAATTAAAACTCCAAAATGTTGAGCAACACAAACTGAGGCATCTTATTTAATTTTATGACAAAAGAGCACATAAAATGAGCTGAAGTTTTGGAACCCAGGTTTGCTATGCAAACCCCATGTAGTACAACTCTAATCTGGAGGAAATATTGGCCCAAACTGGTACTGTGCACTACCTAGAAAATTACTGCTACTGTTGCTGGAATGGAACTGAAGATTTTGCCTTGAAGAATACTTAGATCACCCTAAAATTGCAGCCACGAATTCCCCTCCAAAACAACAAAACTACCCAAAAATGGTTTGGCCCAACTCCAAGCCAAAACTAAGCCCACCAAGTGATGCAGATTCCCTAGTTAACTAGCAATTTGCCCTGCTATAAGAATGAGAATTTTAGGCCTGAATATTGCCCAAAAATTATATAAAATTAGCCAAAGACTCCTCTCAATAAACCCATAAAAACCCAGAAAGGGTTTGGGCTAAATCCAACGTGCCTCGGTGACCCCAAGAAATGTGTATGGTTCTAACTAGTTGGAAAAATGCCTTGTAGAAAGAATCATGTTGTAGAAGGCCAATCAATTACTGGAAAAATCTCCTCCAAGCCTCTTTATTTCTCCTTAGCCCAAACTCCCCAAATCTCCTTGTCAAAATGTATGCACAATAGTTGTTAAAAAACCACTGAAATAGATAAATTTGACCCTCCAAAATGCAGCACTCTCGGCCCTACAAATAACCAAGGAAAAAATCACCCTTCCTATGGATAAATCTATGCAAATTCTCATGTCAAAACTCTACTCTTTGCTAGCTTCTCTCATCCCCTTCGAATTTCCTTATGCGCCCTAAGAAAAACGCGCTCCAGATGGAAATGGTTTGCAATGTAGCTCCTAGTGAAGCCCTGAGATGGACTCCTTCTTACTCCCCTAGGGTGACACTCGAAGTTCACTGAAGGTAGAGGTGGAATTCTCGCTCAGAAATTCCTTGTGTTGAACAACACGGTTGTCTTGGCTAAGCAGCTCAAGAGAACTAATGTTGAAATTGTAAAATGACCAAAGATAATCCACAAAATGAGTCCATCCTCCTTTTATAATTTCTCCTCATGCCTCTAGACTCCTTTTTTTAATATTATTTTATTGGTGGGGGCCATTTTCCACTAAGTCACTTTGCTACCATTTAGTAAAATAATAATTTGCCACTATTCTTGGACAAAATAATACTAGCCACATTTCTCCAATAATATTTGCCCCTTTTTAATTAATATTACTAAAATTGGGCAAAACTCCTTAGTCACTCTCATGCTTACAAAATTGGGGATATTACAAATTGTAGAGTAATGAGGTTCCATCTTCTCATTGTTAATATCACTATTGGGCTCTGCATCGCACTCTGAAATCTTGACAGATCTTCTTAGTTCTTCGATGCCTACCTTCTCTAAAGTGTTGGCATTTTGTTTCTCTGTGTAGTGCATGCTCTTAGCCTTTTTAGTGACTTGGATTTGGAGCGACCAACATTAGCCATGATAGATTAAATGAACTCAGAAGAAGGAAAAAGGTGCCAAAGAACAAGTAACATCTCTAGGGATATTTGACCTCTTTGGGGATCTTAGTCACGATTGGTGTGGTTTACATGACCATAATGGGTTTTTGGGAAATTTACTATTTTGAAGGGAGGAGAAAAGAGGGTCTTGGCCCTAAATAAAGTTAAGTTTCTAAAGTTTAAATAACATGAAGTAACCCTCAAACAACCACATAGATACTCTCTAAGAGATATTCATATTTCAACTTGGATATGGGAGTCATGGCATGATATTCTACATAAAGAGCCACAAAAATTGTTAGTATGTATGGTTTCTAATTATAATGTGTGCACATTCTAAGAATGTGAATGCACTATTAGTATTTGTGCACATTTTTGTAATGCATGTATTTGTAGAATTATTTATTGAATAACGTGGATTTAGAGTAATCTAAATTTATCTTAATTGACCAAGTTTAAATCAACATACTTTGAATTCACATTAATAAAATCATTGTCTCTATCATTCTAGTGCAATAATCAACCATGTTATGTAACAACACCACAAAAAGTCCACAATAAATAGTCTATCGTCTCTCTAAGATGTGGGGAACAAATTCCTATTAACCCTTAAAACCCTTCTATATCAGTTTCAAACTCTCTTTCTTGTCCCTCCTTCCAACGAGAGTATAAAACTATTATATATCGGAAACTTATACGATATTGTATAAAATTGTTATAATTTCCGCATTATAAATGGATTCATTGACCCCTTTGAGGGGGTCGTTGAATCTATTTACTTAAATTTTAACATTGCAAATGGATTTAGAGACCCCGTGAAAGGGGTCTCTAAATTTAAAAATTGTAGAATCTATCTGCAATGTTAAAATTTAGTGAAATGTAACACTTCAATATCAAAATTGCAATTTTCCATTTCCAGAGTGACACAATTAAAAATGACTAGCATAAATGACTAATTCATATACTTGTTGTACTTGTTAGTTGGTCATATTTTTATTCTTGAACTATAGTAGTCATTTATGTTAATCATTTTTTATTTTGTCACTTATCATCTAGTCACATATTTTATTTCTAGACTAAATTAGTCATTTAAGTTAGTTGCTTTTAGTTAGGTCACTTATTATCTAGTCATGTATTTTATCCCTGGACTAAATTAGTCATTTAAGTTAGTCGTTTTTAGTTGGGTCACTTAAAATTGCTCAAATTTAGTAGTAATTCACTTGAAATAATTGTGGTGACTAACTTTTTTAGTCGCGTAGTCACTAATCTCTCATTTTGTACTAGTGGACCAAGGTCATGGGACACATATTCCAAGTTGAATGTTGGGTAAACCATAGTGATGGGTATCACTCGTGATTAATAAATGGCTATGGAAATAGGCAAAGACAAAAATGCATTAATTGATATTTATTTAAGAAAATAAAGGAAAATATGAGAAAACGGAGATGAAGGGTCACAAATTTTCATGAGGAGAAAATTGAAGAGAAAATAGAGGAAAGTGAAGAAAATAGAGGCATCAATAATAAAAAGGCATTAGAGGATTATTTGATGGCTTTTTCCAATTTTGGCTTTGGCTCTCTCAATTCATTCACTCTCTCTTACACTCTAGTACACTTAGAGTATTCTTGGAGCATGTTTGGAGCACGCTAGTATTCACTTAGATTAGAGAAAGAAGGCAAAGGAAGCAACGAAGCACAATGAGAAAGCGGGATCAACAACTGCAACTGGATTGCTTGCAGGTAATAGGTTGCATGTATAATATCCTTGTTGATTTTTGGATGCATTGTATATGCATGTGATTATTTGGTTATGTGTTGTTATTGACATGGAGGATTGTTTAGATTGACAATGATTTGAACCCTGCCTTGCCATTTCCTAGATAGTCATGGTGTTATGGGTTTTTTCCACTTGCTTGTTTTTTTTAGTGGCTCTTAGTTTTTCCCTATGTCTGTGGGTTGGAACAAATGCTTTGGAGCCCTGGATAACTTGAGTTGAGTTACTAGTCCTCGAGCCTAGGTTGGGACAAATTCTTTGGAACCCTTGGTGGGTTGAGTTACTAGTCCCTAAATTTGGGTTAGGAAAGATCTATGGAGCCCTTCGACAAATGTGGGTTGAGTTATTAGTTCGTGGAACCTTGGAAAACTTGGGTAGAGTGTTAGTGATGTTCGGTTGTGGAGGTGGAATCACTGTGGTTAAGGGTTGGGGTGGTTTGGTCTCTAGAAGACCTAGTTTGGTTTTGTTTTGGTTTATTCCATGAGATCCCACATTCATGCTTCGAATATGGCGTGGGGGTGATTGGATGAAAGAGATATTTGGTTCAGCCAAATCTATGGTCGAGTGGTATGTGTAGGTTAACATGAGGTATTTTCCTATTGTGGTTTATGAGAACTTGTGTTGGATATGATGTTGATGTTTACGGCTGGTTTGCCATGGTTTATATGTTGGTTATTAGTTGGTTACATGTTGGTTAGATGATGTATACCTTCTATGGCTCTTGTCATGTTTTGATAAATTAATGAATAGCTAATGAATGAATAAACTAATAAGTGTTATTGCAATTATGTGGAGAGGGCATAGAGCCTTCTTCATGATTCTTTGGTGATCTTATTGAATTAGTGAACAAATATGTATTTATAACCTATAGGTACTATGTACACAAAGTATTTGCATAAATAAGTAATTTGGACCTACAACTTCCTGGGGTCATAAGTTTGGCATATGATCTCCATTTGACTATCATAATACCTTGTTTTGAATATCTCCATGAGGAGTTGAGCAAAATGTGAAAAAAAAAAATTAAACACTTTTTGAGTGTCTTCGTTCCCTAAAAACATTGTTTAGGCTCTCAAAATGGCCTCGGAAGTTTATGACCCAAAAAACTGCCAAAAATAAGAAGTTGTGTTAAATTTAAGGAGACTAAACTTAAAGGTAATAGAGTTGGGTCAAGTTAGGATTATAATAGTGTGACTATGTGTCACTGGGTGTTTGCAGTCAGTTCTAGACATGTGGGCCCATTTTCCATAAGTGCATCTTGCATAGTAACTTTCATCTCATGTTTACCCTGGTGAGCAGGTCAAAGTGGGTAAATGTGGGGTGGGGTGTTAGAAATGGCATGCATGTAGTGATTGATTCTTTTGCGGGTGTGCCCCACATTTGGAATCCAGTAAACAAACTCTCTAGAAACTTTTATATCTAACAAGCAACCTCTTTCTCCGTTGATCTCTTGTTCAACGTAGTCAATTTCTTCCTAAATCTGCACTAACGTGTTTTCCTTATACTTGTTGGTTGCGGTCGCTGCTTTCTCTTGGGCCCGAGATCTTCCCATTTCCCTGTAGTAGATTTCCCCCCTTTACACTTTGGCTCTTATTGTGGTATAATGATGGGTAAATTGATACCCAACTCAAAGGTTCCAAGAGAAAGGAGAAAAACATAAGCAAGAAGGAGGAGGGGCAAAGAAAAATCTAGAGCACAATCTATATATGTCCAGTTAGATTAGAGTTTCCCTATATTCAAAAAGTAGAGAAGCATTGAGGGTCTCAGAGTGAAAACTATGGAAGAAAGGGCATGAGAGGGTGAGGTATCAGGGCAAGAGAAGGAGTGGGACAACGAGGAGGAAACTATGAAAGGGAGAGGCAAAACAAGCAAAGAAAACTATAAGTAGCAATGAAACTTGAAAAATTCAACATAGAAACAACTAGATGTGGAACCTATCAGCATCCAGTTCTTAACTTCATAGTTAAGCCCTTTTATTTGAACCTTGATAGTTTCAAGTGAAATATTGCCTCCATGAATGCTCATTTGTATCATTTGATGCCTAGATGGGAAAGGTAAGTGTTTCCCAACTTGGGTAGAACTCATTTTTGCACTGCTCTTTCACGCTTGTGCATGCAAAGTGAAAATGATGTGCTTCACAACAATTCTCAATGGTGCAGATGCAAGACATATCCCACATCTTCCTGACACCATTCATTGTGGAGTTAATGAATGACCGCCTAGTCATTAAGAGCCACCTTGACTATTAAACCTCTCATGGGTTGAGCTAAGTCCAACCATAATTGTGAGGTGACTAGAGTATTAACATAAGATAGAGGGCATTCTGCCATGCTCGCCAACTATATTGCTTGGTTGGATAGTGGTCATGTGCCCCCTCAACCTTCTCGTCCATACCACCCCATATTGGGGTAATAATTAATTTAAGGACATGGGGGTGGGATTTG
Source organism: Pinus tabuliformis (assembly GCA_031772625.1). NCBI lineage: Eukaryota > Viridiplantae > Streptophyta > Pinopsida > Pinales > Pinaceae > Pinus > Pinus tabuliformis. The sequence continues at coordinate 1,617,293,748 of CM062817.1, read as the reverse complement.
ATCCACTTATGTGTGCATGAGTCACGAGATCGATGAATATATAATATTAGTACTTGCTAGGAGAGAATCAACCTTGCCATTTAAAAAGCCTTTCCCACACGTGCTTGTCTTATTGACAACCACCAATAAAGACGGGGAAGCAACCTTGCCATTGGAAAAGGCTTCCTCACACGTTTAATGTTTTACACAGTGGGAGCTTGTGGCATGAGACTAAGGAGAAAATCTTGATACTTATGATAAAATAACTCGATTACTTAGGTGAGAGAGAAAAATCAAGTGGTGAAATTGAATATGAAGCCTAACTTCTCAATATAAATGGTTTATTGGAGAAAATGTAGTTCAATGACTATTTTGACTCTTATTTTGAATTCATTTATAACCAACACATAAAACCCTCATATGAAGGCTCTACTTTATGCCCCTGTGCCAAAAAATGTGAAATAACCTAAGTTATATCTAAAATCCTTTAAAAGAAATAATCCTGGCATCTAAGCATTCACACAATCTACAAAATTTTGAGATTATTAAATGAAAACTTATAAATTTAAAACCCTTATAGACAATCGAACACAAACAATTGATTGGTATTACCTTATTAAACATGCATATTGATGGAATGTGTAAGATTTTTACTTCTATATTACTTGACTTTATTTTGCAAAGGAAAGAATGCCCACTTCTTCTCAATTAATTAGAAAAATGGGAGGCCGGTATTTCAACACATCAACACCATGAAAACAATTAGAATTTGCAAATTAGCTATCTAAAAGTGTGCCCATAAAAGATAAAACATCTATTAAAAAATACCAAACAATACCAAAAATGTAAAACTACACACAAAACTAAACAAAAACCATGCCCTTGTTTTCCACAATGAGCATTCACAAGAAGTAGTCAATGGCTTATTAGAAATCATAACATAGCTACCTACTTGGGAATTTTTACTAGGAAGGAAACCCTAAATGACCTCAACTTTACTTGGTCACCCCACATAGGTAAGATATTTGATATAAGAAGGATAAAGGATTCTTGCGAGGTGATCTTACTATAAAAAAATAACATGGCTAGGGAACAACTATCAATGTTGATTTAGAAGAAGTTGGTGAAGAAAATAAATAAAACGATGGATTCTCAAACACTAAATGGTAGTGAGAATGCTAGTCATTCAAATATCTTAGATATTTAATTATTGAAAACCTGACCAACAATGAATCCTAACACATTCACTTTCAAAAAATGAATTTAGCCAATTTTTAACTCCACATTAAAATAGTAAAAAAGAAAAAATTGAAAAAATTGCAACTGCGCTATGTTGATTTAGATCTTGATCCTGGTTCTGATTAGCTCTTGAGACCTCTATGGGGGTGGGACAACCCCCTCCTCCTTCGTCAAATCTAGAAGCCCACGCCTTCATGACTCTCATATCCTCTCTTGGGTTGGCATGTAAATGCCTAGGAGTTTCCATATTTGTCAAGCACCTGGATTCAATCCCTAAAATAGACCTACCTCCGACCATTCCCTACAAAGTAGCTCTCTCTCTTCCTGAGCAAGGACTAGTTGGACAATTCACCAGACTCTGGCCTTCCCTAAAAGTGGTGCAAAAATGGATTGAACGCAACTAGTCTCCAAAAATCCAAGGGAAATTCTCAACCTGCTTTTGTGGAAGAGGATACTACACCCTCTATTCTTAATCCAAGGAAGACCATGATCTAGTATTCAGGAATGGACTGTATTTCATGCACTCGCAAGGAATCTATCTAAATAGATGGACTCCAGACTGACCCTAAACTCGATATCCCTAGTGCAGTCCCAGTCTAGGTTCATCTCCCAGTAGTCCTCTCCATTATTAGGGAGATGAAGCAGTAAAAACCATAGGGAATGAAATCATAAAATATATTGATCGAAGTGAACCAATGGAGAATATACATGCATGCACAAGGATATGCATAGAATTTTATCCAGCTAGAGGACTCCCTGATGTAGTGAAGATCAAACTAGACAGTTGGATGCATATTCAACAACTCGATTACGAACAACTTCCCTTCAAATGCAAGGTATGTCACGAATATGGACATTTTGCTAATAGATGCCCAAATAAAATAGTAAATGAATCTCCGAAGGCCAAAATGAACAACGGGAAAACATCAACGCAAAAATAATAATCCCAGTAGAGCCACTAAACAACCTCAGTGCTCTCACTTTGGATCATCTTCCTCTGTCCCCTCCTCTTCTAATGCCATCCCCTTGCCTCGATCTGGAACCTCTTTTCCTATTTCCTCTAATTCTTTTGGATCCTTAGCTAACCTCCCCTTTGATCCAAACCCTGATAGATCATCCCTATTTACACCTCCCCTTTGGTTGATCCTCCTATTGATCACTATTTAGGCCTCGCTGACTCCCCTTCCCCTCTCCTTGAACCCCTCCTTGATTCCTTGAACTCCTCAGTTCCATAATAACTAGAACCAAAGTTAAAGAATCCTCAACTCCACTAGGAGCTCTTCAAACGAAAACTTGAAGAAGGACCAACAAAGAAGTTTGAGATGAAGCAACTCAAAAATATATGACAATGGGCATTCAACAACCAGTGGACCCATATCTAGGTAAAGGGCCATCATCGAAGGAGACACAAACCCAAGTAGGAAGAGGCAAGGGCTCTACCACCCCTCCCATATCTAGGTAAAGGGCCACATCGAAGGAGACACAAACCCAAGTAGGAAGAGGCAAGGCCTCTACCACCCCTTCACAAGGTAAATAATGAATCTTGTCTCCTGGAACTTCAGAGCCCTCAGGCACGTCTAAAAAAGAAATGCAATAAAAGACCTGATAAAATTAGGGAACCCTGTGGTCCTATTAATCAAGGAGACCAAATTAAGTGAACACGAGATGTCATCCATAGTCAATCATTCAACATGAATTTTAAAGAGGTGACAATCAACGTAAGAGGGGCACTAGGAGAAATATGCACCATATGGGATCAAACAATTATGGACATCGAAAGAGTCCACAAAGAACAACATTGGATAAATATTGATCTTTACATCAAAGCAAGTAGGAAAAACTTCTTAGTTTATAACATTTGTTCATTATAACAATATATTAGGTGGCGACTTCAACCTTGTCATGAGTGTCGAAGAAAAAAGAGGTGGTCTTTTTCTTCCATGGCCTAATAGAGACAAGCTAGAAGCAATCATGATTAAGCACATCCTTCTGGATGTGAAACCAAAAAATGGAAAATACGCCTGGAACAATCAGTGAACAGGAATAGGCAACATAAAAGAAAAGGTTGGATTGATTTATAATTCATATGAACCTCAATCCAAGTGTAGTAGCAACATCTTCCAGAATCCTTTCAACAGTGGTATCTGGTCACAAACCTATCAACTTAATCCTAGACGAAAGCATCAATTTAAGCTCACTTCCATTTCAATATAACCCCCTTTGGTCCTCCAATAAAGAAGTCAAACAATTGATTAAGCAAACTTGACACTCTAGAATAGATGGCTCCCCTAGCTACATTTGGGAGACAAAGCTAAAGCATGTTAAAGCAGCTTTAAAGGTCTGGGAAAAAATGAGCTACAGAGAGCTAAACCAAGAGAAGATTGAACTACAAAAGGAACTGGAAGAAGTGCATAAAAAATGGAAAATGAAGAGGAGAAAACAAAGCTCCAAGAAAAAGAAAAAGAATTATATTGGAAGCCATACTAAATCAACAGAAAAGAAGAAGGGGACTAGAGAATCAAATCTAGAAGTTTATGGATATAAGTAGATGAAAAGAACACCACCTTATTTCACAATCAAACAAAAGCTAAAAAGAATAAAAGTCAAGTAGATTCAAAATATGGAGAAGGGGATGTTCTCATAAAAGGGCCAGGAGTAGTCAAAGAGGAAGCACAACTACACTTCAATAAACTTCTGACAACAGATCCTAAACCGACCAACTTTGAGGAAATTCTTTGGCCAATTCCAAAAATGGTAACATAAGATATCAATGTAGAATCAATAAATCCAGTGGCTAAAAAAGAATTGGAGAAGGCAATATGGAGTTTGCATCCTAACAAAGCACCTGGTCCAAATGGATTTACCATTGCCTTCTACCAATATTACTAGGAACTCATAAAAAAAGACCTTCTCAAGATGATCCACTGGGCTTAATAGAAACACAAAATTGGGGGCAACACTAATTCAACATTTCTTTCTATGATTCCCAAAGAAACCATACCCTCCTTCAACATATTTCGACCCATATCCCTGTACAATTCCTCTTACAAAATTCTAAACAAATTCTTATGAACCATCGTAAGAATCTTCTCCCTCATTTATTCTCTAAAAACCAAGGTGGCTTCATTCGGAAAAGAAAGATCGTGGTCAAGATTCCCATGGTGCAGGAAACAATTCACTCAAGTATCTCATGAGAAGAACAAGGATTCATTCTCTAGCTCAACATGGCAAATGCCTTTGATAGAGTAAGGCATTCCTTCCTCTTTGTTCTTCTAAATTTTTTTGTCTTTGCTAATGATTTTATATATATATTATTGTAGCTCGTATTCACATGCCATGGATAACTACCCTTGTAAATGGAAGACCAATATGCTCCAGAGCTCAAGGGGAATAAGGCAAAGGTGCCTCTTTTCACCCTTCCTACATATCATTACGATAGAAGCTCTCACTAGAAAGTTCGAGCATGATAGACAAAGAGGGTTGATCATTGGCATTCACTATAGCAGAGGAGTTAAAAATTTAAACCATTCCCAATTTGCTAATGTTACATTACTCATAAGAGTTGCATCCCCTACAATGGCTAGAAGAATCAAGCACAATCTAGACCTATTTCTTGAAGTGTTGGGAGGATTTCTCAATCAACTCAAAAGAAATATATATGGTTGAACACTCCTTCAAGAACTCTCAAGTGAATCTCTCAAATTTTTGAAATCCCTTTCAAATCTGAGTGGACCCACTTCAAGTATTTAGGAATGCCAATATTCAAGCAAAATATGAAGGTTGAGATATGGACAGAGATCATAAACAAGATGAAGAAAAACAACATTATTGGGGAACACAATGGTTAAATTTAGCAAGTCAGGTCATTCTAATTAAATTTATTTTAATTTATCTCCCCATATATCAATATGTGGTTTTGCAAGCCCCAACCAACATCCAAAAATAGATAGAACTCCTTCTAAAAAAAAATTATGGCAAGGAGGCAAGACTAACACAAAAAAATTCAACCTCCTTAATTGGAAGAAGGTCATAACCCCGCATGAAATAGGGAAGATTGGCATAAAACAACCAAAACTCATGAATATATCCATGGGAGCAAAGGTCCTATGGAGACTAATCTTAGAAGTTTCAGTATGGTGGAAAAATGTCTTAGAAGGAAAATACTTGAACACCGCTCATCAACATCTCGTTTAGTCCCAAATTCCCCCCAGATCCTACTCTTCAATTTGGAAATTGTGAAAAAAGACCCTCGCTCTCATCAAATTCCACACCTACGAAATCCTTGGGAGTGGACATTAGATAAGTCTTTGGGAAGAAAATATTCTAAGCAGGCCAAGCCTGTCCACCATCCCAGATATTTAACAATTCAGAAAGTGGTGTGTTGAAAGAGGCATTAAAATGTTGGTCCAAATCTCATCTTGGGATCAAAATGAATAAGTTTGGAGGGCCTAGAATCCACTGCCTTCCCTATTAGGGATTACACACCAATGTATCTCTCTCTTCAAACATATAAAAGGCATTTCCCCTATCCAAATCGCTCAAAAGGATGGATTTAAGTGGAATTTGACAGGAAAGGAATACATAGTTAGAGTGGTTACATTGTTCTTCAAGAAGAGAAGGAACAACAACCCATTTGGCCATTTTGGGAAATAGTTTGAAAATCAAAAAGCCTGCCTAAGATCAAGCTTTTCACTTGGAATCCTCTCAGAGGAAAGATTCTGACAACCAATAACCTTAGGAAGTGAAATATTCAGTGTCCCTCAAGGTGCCCTCTCCACATGAATTTTGAAGAGACGATCCAACACTTGTTCCTTTCCTGCCCCTTTTCCCAAATGTGTTGGAAATTACTGCTCCAACCCCTTCTTGCACATCCAAACTTTGATATGAGTCTGGTAGACTTCTTTGCACATTCGAATACTAGTTATCCTTATTCCTTCAAAAACAAAAACCTAATGAAACACTTATGGCTTAGCTTCCCAGCTTCCCTCTGCTGGAAAATCTAGCTAGCAAGAAGCATGAGCATCTTTGATAACAAAAGACCTGAGAAAAGATTTTTTTTTGGCTAAAGTGCAGGGCCTCACAACTGAAACCATTATCTTAAAGTGCAATGACAAACTAGATCCTTAAAGGCCACAGGAGGAATAAATCTAGTGGTTCCAATATGCTCTGGCCAAGACCCCTCATACCACCCGCAATCCTCCCAAAAGACCACCCCTTCTTCAAAAACGGGAAATAAGACTAAAGGACTGTGAATTCTTGGCCTAGATAAAAGAACGAAAACATGTCTGCCTCTTCTTTGATGGCACTTCAAAAAATAACCCGTGAAGAGCAGGTGTAGGGGGAGTCGTCATAGCTCCATGAGGAAAAGAACAAGTATCATTTGAATGGAGCCTTGGACAAGAATCAAATAACATGGAAGAAGCCTATGACCTACTCTTGAGTGCCTAAATCCTCCAAGATCTCCATATTTACAATCCAATTGTTTTAGGAGATTCCTCTTTGCTCATCCACCAACTAGTCAAAGGTTCTAACCCCAAAAATGTTGAACTTTGCAAAATTTTATCTCGTGTTCAAAACCACCTAACGTGCTTGGAGAATGTCTCCTTCTACCACATCTTAAGAGGAAATAATGCAATCACAAACCTCCAAGAAAATAGAGCATGGCAACGTCCACAGGGTGAAACACAAATTAACAATGACCTTTGAACCATCCACAACCCTTGATCATGTGCTCTGATATCTGTCTCTCTTTAGATTCTATACCACCTTCCTTCGAACTCAAGTCAACACATCATTCCACAATTGACATTCCTAGCAGCAATGATACCAAAAGGACTTTCATGGGCCAAATCACTCCCCCCTCAACAAATCCTTTCAACAAATAAGGATGATTTGCTTAGAAAATATTCCAACGTCTATTATTTCCCTGGATCATATGCAAAGATCTTAATATTTCGAGAACTGTACCTTATATGATCCCTCAAGCTAGCTCCTAATTAAACCTCTACTAGTGTTTGTATTGTTGTCCTAATCTAAGAATCCTCCTCCTCCCATCTTATTGCTCCTCTTTGATCCACCTCCCCTCATCGCATGCAAGCCATTCACGATGGACCTATTTGGATCCTCCATCACCCTCTACAATCATTGTGCCAATCTTAAAGTGGAGCTAGAGGAAGTCAAGGAGATACACAAGTGATGGGTTCAAGAATGCCAACAATCTTCCAGCATTGAGATCAGATATCAACAAGTCAACACAACCTCAATCAGGGAAGCGATCAACCAAAGAAATCAACAATGATTCTTTATTGAAAAAGTGATCTCCGCTCTTCACGAAGTCATCAATGCACACCATGGTCACATTGGATCATTAGAGCAACGAGTTTTAGTGCGATAAAGGGAAGCTGCAAAGAATTCATATTCCAATATCAAAGATCATAACCAACACTTGGAAAAGGAACAATCCATCAACAAATAACAGTATGGACAAGCAAAGTGTTACAACATAGAAGAAACAACAATCCAACAAACAACATTTTATCAATCACTGGTTTGAAATACATTTTGCTACTCCATCATGTTGAGAAATGGCAACAAGAAATTCTAGTTTAATTTGTCATTGAATTGAATTGAGAATTAAAATAAAATTCTATTCTCATAGCAACTTGTAAATAGTTAATTAAGTTTAATTAACTTAATTAGCTTAGGAATTTTGAGTTGGAAGTCTTTTTGTAGTCATGTATATGTTCTCCCTAAGTTTTAGGGGTCTAGTATAAGTTTAAATTGAGTTGGAAATTAGATCACTCAGTTTACTGAGTTAAGTTCAATTAAATTAGTTCTAAATTGTTTTTGGAACTAATAGAGGACTAACAGTCAATTGATGCACTAATGCATCCACTAGTGTTACTCTAGTCAACTTAAGATTCCCTCATGAGAAACTCATGCATGTCAGTTCAGAGAAAGACCAAGTTGAGACTAGAGTGCAGGGAGAGTGTACTATCAGTGGTATTATTTACTGGAGTGTAAATATCATACATGCATCAAAGATTGATCTTATGTTTGGATTGTGGAGTTTTGGAAGCATGAATTCCCTTTAAATACGGGTTATTCATCCTAGGAATTATGCAAGAGATTAAGAGCTTGGAGAGTTGTTGAATAAGCTAAGGATTTAGCTTGAGCTAGCTTGTGAGTTGAGAGATTTGAGCATATGTGTGCGGAATTGTTATAGTGAGAAAAAGCTTTGTATCTTCCCTCATATTTTTGATATATGCAATACATATAATGGGGTTTTGAGCAGTGGATTTCCCCAAACACATCTTGTGTTATGTGTCATTGATTTGTCTTCTTCTTGTTCATATTGTTTTCATCGATCTATTGGCTTTTGTTGGTTGAAAGCAGAAGTAGATTATTGTCATGTGCTTTAGTACATTGCATGAGCATGTGAATCTATAGGATTTTCTACATGGTATCGGAGTTGAGAACAATATACTAGAAGAGATTTCAAAGTTTTGAGTTTTGGGTTATAGTGAAATTCAAATTTGCAATACATACTTCAGGATCGGCAGATGCTGTTCTACAGTGTGCGCCTTGAGTATGCCTTGGAAGGAAGCTCAAATTTTATAGCATGGAGGGACAAAATAGAGGTTGTGCTAGAGGATAATGATTTGAAGGAATTTGTTGATCAAGAAATTCCGAAGCTAACAACATTGGATGCACGAAATTTGGCCAAGTGGAAAAAGTGTGTGGCGAAGGCGAGGCGGATAATCCTTGAGGGAGATTGAGACCACATTGTCTCGAGTCTCCATGGCAAGGAAACTCCATATGCTATGTGGAAAGCATTAACAGACTTGTATCAGAACAACAATGACCAAAGGAAATTGGCACTGAAGGACAAACTTTGAAAAATCAAAATGGAGAAAGGCGAGACTATTCCAAAATAATTGACCAAGTTCACTCAATGTCGTGATGAACTTGGAAGTGTTGGAATCACGGTTGCCGAGGATGATATGGTGAGTCTTGCTCTTCTAGGACTCCCAAAGAGTTGGCATAGTTATCAGGACTCTGTCAATGGTCGAGAGAAGTTGCCAGATTGGGAACGACTGTGGTTGGATTTGATGCAGGAGGAGATTAGGAGGAACACCATGGATGGCTCTTCCTCAAAGACTGATGATGAAGAGAATTGTGCCTTAGCGATTATGTAGTGGATATGACCTGCAAATATATGAAAATAGAAAATATGCCCATAAATAACAAGATCGAAATATAGAAATGCTTCTCCTTATTAATCAAAACCCTCTTCACCCAAGAAAGTGCTTTGATACCACTACAAATTAAGGCGAAAAAGGGGAAAGGGAAAGCTTCCCATTCCAAATCGGATTCTTATCAAGCAGGTAAGAAGAAAGACATGACAAAAGTTAAGTACTTTCATTGTCATGAGTTGGGCCATTTTGCTACAAATTGTCCACTCAAGAAGTCCACGAAGAAGTCCTCAGGGTGGGTGAGGATTTGGCCTCTCAATTCGAATTGGACTTTTCCATAATTGCATGCATGGTATCATCGATGATGGGAAGTGTGTGATACTTAGAGAGTGGAGCTTCATTCCACATGACTGGCGACAAAGAGTTATTCAGTGACTTGGAGGAGAAAGATCTCCATATGCATATCAAGATGGGTGACGACGAGAAGTATAGTGTTATTGGATTGGGCACGATTACTTTTCAGAGGGAGCATGGAGCTCCAATCACCTTGAAAAATGTTATGTATGTGCCCAGGCTAAAGAAGAACTTGTTATCCGTTGCCATTCTTGAGAATAGAGGCTATGATGTGATATTCTCAAAAGGAAAGGCATTCCTTCGACACATAGCCACAGGTCAAGTAAAGAAGATAGGGATTTGGGTGAAGAATCTCTATAAGTTGGAGGTAGAGGAGTGTGCTGATTTGAGCACAAAAGCAGAAAGGGTGCAGAGCTGAGACGTTGGCGAGTTGTGGCACAGGTGATTGGGCCACTTGCATCATGGAGCTTTGAAGATATTGCAGCAGATCTCTACCGGTCTTCCCAAAGGTATGCTTGAGCAAGTTGATACATGCAAGGGGTGTACTTTGGGAAAATACACCAAGTCTTCCTTTCACGACAGAGACAATCAAGTAGAGGCTATTCTAGAGTGAGTCCATTCAGATGTGTGTGGACCATTCTCGACAACATCCACGACCAAACACAGGTATTATGTTATATTTGTTGATGACTATTCTCGTAAATGTTGGATATTTTTCATGCAGAAAAAGGATCAAACTTTCACAAAGTTTTGTGAGTTTAAATCATTGGTGGAGAAAGAGTCAGGCAAGAAGGTTAAATATCTATGGAGTGATAACAGTGGTGAGTATGTCTCAAACAAGTTTAATAAATTCTGTGCAGCGGAAGGGATTAAACGGGAGTTGACGGCACCCCATAACCCTCAGCAGAATGGGGTGGCCGAGAGGAAGAACAAAAGCATAGTAGGGGCAACAAGGGCGATGTTGCATGATTAGGGCCTACCACTACACTTGTGGGTTGAGGCATGCAACACAATGGTTTATGTTCAGAACTATAGCCCACATCAAATACTTGAGATGAAGACACCAGAGGAGGCTTATTCCGGTAAGAGGCCATATGTTGGTCACTTCAGGATTTTTGGGTCATCGGTATATTTCCATGTGACTAAAGATGCATGGAAGAAGCTTGAGCCGAAAACAGAGTTGGGGATATTTGTGGGGTACACTGATACACCTCACAACTATCAGGTGTACTTTCCGACCAGCAGGATGACAATGGTTCGCAGGGATGTCAGATTCGATGAGGAGAAGGCCATGTGAGTTTCCCTTGAGAGGGAGCTTGAGCTACATGCAGATGAGGAGCTTTTAGCTCCTAAGGTTGAGGAGCTTTTAGCTCCTAAGGTTGAGGAGCCTCAGATTGATGTGGAGCAGCCACATGCAGAGGATCCGAGAGTGGAGACATCCACTTAGGCAGAGTCTTCCAGAGAGGGAAGAAAGCGCACGAGAGAGGCTGATAGATTGTTGGATGATGAACGAGAGAATGTGGGAGCACCCACTTCTTAGCACAGGTAGAGGATGTCACCTGAGAGGTACACTGGATACATGGTTCTTATGGGCGAATATGTTGTGACAAAACCATCTTCCTTTAAGGAAGCAGTGCAACAACCGATTTAGGTTGATGTAATGGTGGAGGAGTATGACTCCATACTTCGTAATAGTGTTTGGGATGTGGTCTCAAGACTGGAGAACAAGTCAGTGGTGAGGTTCCATTGGCTTTACAAAGTAAACCAAGCTATAGATGGTAGTGTGGAGAAGCATAAAGCTAGATTTGTGGCCCGTGGCTTTTCACAGGTAGAGGGGATTGACTATGATGAGACCTTTTCTCCTGTTGCAAGGTACTCGTTAATCAGATCTATATTGGCACTATTAGCACATATGGGTTGGAAGATACATTAGATGGATGTGAAGACAACCTTCCTTAATGGCATGATTGAGGAAGAGGTGTACATAGAGCAGCTTGAAGGTTTTGAGACCTTTGACCGTGAGTCGCATGTGTGCCGGCTCAATAACGCGTTGTATGGGTTGAAGCAAACACCCCGTGTTTGGTACACCAGGATAGATAACTACTTCATCGGGTTAGGCTTCATGAAGAGTGAAGCGGATGCGAACTTGTACCACATAGTGGTGGAAGGTAAGTTATTGATCATTGTACTTTATGTTGATGATCTCATACTGACAGGTGATGATCAATTGATCAAGTCTTGCAAGGAGGACCTTGCAAGAGAGTTTGAGATGAAGGACATGGGGCTCATGCATTACTTTCTTGGCATGGAGGTATGGCAGGGAGATGGGGAGTTGTTTGTGTCTCAGGGCAAGTATGCCAACGAGATACTCAGGAGATTCCGCATGGAGAGCAGCAAACCCATGGAGACTCCTTTAGCAGGTAACTGGAGGAAGGAGGATGCTACTTCAAGGGAAGTAGTGGAAGCTATTGTTTATAGGCATCTTGTGGGTTCACTCATGTACTTGGTGAACACATGACTGGATATGTGCTATGCAGTTAACCAGCTTAGTCAAGCGATGGTTAGGCCTACCAAGTTATATTGGAAGGCGACAAAGCATGTGTTGAGATACCTCAGGGGCACTTCTCAATATGGATTATGGTATAGACGGATAGAGGGAGTGAAGCTTCAAGGCTTCACCGATGCAGATTGGGCAGGCAATCCATCTGACATGAAAAGCACATCAGGAGGGATATTCAGTATTGGGTCAATGACAATTTCTTGGTACAACAGGAAACAAAGATTGGTTGCACTTAGTTCGGTAGAGGAAGAGTACATGGCTACGAGTTAGGCAGCAGGTGTGGCCATCTGGATGAGGAAGATCCTAGTTGGTTTGGTTAGTCAGCAGATGGATACAATTGTGATTTACTGTGATAATCAAAGTTGTATCAAACTCTCTGAAAATCCATTTTTCATGATTGGTCCAAGCATATTGATATTCGATATCATCATCTCAGAGATTGTGTATTGAGGCAGATTATGTTGTTAGAGAACATTCCCACGAAGGAGCAAGATGTTGACATTTTGATAAAGGAATTATCAAGATGTAAATTCGAGTTTCACAAAGACAGGATCGGGGTAGCTGATAATCCCTTTCTTGTTGAGAGTGGGTGTTGAGAAATGGCAATAAGAAATTCCAGTTCAATTTGTCCTTGAATTAAACTGAGAATTAAAATTGAATTCTATTCTCATAGCAACTTGTAAATAGTTAATTAAGTTTAATTAGCTTAAGAATTTCAAGTTGGAAGTCTTTCTGTAGTCATGTATATGTTCTCCCTAAGTTTTAGGGGTTCAGTATGAGTTTAAATTGAGTTGGAAATTAGATCACTCAGTTTACTGAGTTAAGTTCAGTTCAATTAGTTCTAAATTATTTTTGGAACTAATAGAGGACTAACAGTCAGTTGGTGCACTAATGCATCCACTAGTGCTACTCCAGTTAATTGACCTAGTTGAGACCAGAGTGTAGGGACAATGTACTATGAGTGGTATTATTTACTGGAGTGTAAATTTCATGCATGCAAGAGAGATTGATCCTATGTTTGGATTGCACAGTTTTGGAAGCATGAATTCCCTTTAAATACAAGTTATTCATCCTAGGAATTATGCAAGAGAATAGGAGCTTGGAGAGTTGCTGAATAAGCTAAGGATTTAGCTTGAGCTAGCTTGTGAGTTAAGAGAGTTGAGCATACTTGTGCGGAATTGTTCTAGTGATAAAGAGCTTTGTATCTTCACTCATATTTCTGACATATGCAATATAGATAGCGGGGTTTTAAGCAGTGGCTTTCCCGAGATACATCTTGTGTTATATGCCATTGATTTATCTTCTTCTTGCTCATATTGTTTTCATCGATCTATTGGCTTCCGCTGGTTCAAAGTAGAAGTAGATTATTGTCCCGAGATTTAGTACATTGCGTGAGCTTGTGAATATAAATGATTTTCTACAATCAATCTGCAAGAAGGTACACTAGTAGCACAATAGGAAAAGGTAGTCCCTCTATAGTCACTAGCACTTTTGTAATGGAAATTCTTCCATTAGAATTGCCCTTCCTCTTTGCAAAATGTATCAAGGCTCTTAGCCTTAGTTTTTTGAAATTAGTATAAAGATAGTCGCTTATGTTAAAAAGAAACAAAGCAAAAATTGAATTATAATTCACAGATTTTTTTTTTGTGAAATTTCGAACTCTCATGATTTTCCAAACATAACATGTGTGGAAATAAGTTTTAAAAGAAAAATATGCAAATGCCTAAAAGACACAACATAGTTTTCAAAACCTTGGAAATAAAATAAAGTATAATCAAGCAAGGTCAAAAAATTAGTTCACACTCGTTGAAAATCCTTGTAGAAAAATAAGTTTTGCAATGTTAGTGTAAAGCAACTAGAAACAAAAATAAAACAACATACTCCAAAGAAATGGGCAATTTTTTCCTTAATAGAGGTAGATGAAGTGAACCCTTGACCTAAATAACTTTGAACTCTAAAACTCCCTCCATTGACATCACAATTGCTATTAACCATATTCATCATATGCATTTCCAGACTACTACGAGATCAATTTCTTATGGAATGGGTGGCTGAAACAAGAACAAATTCTCTATTGCACATGTAATGTCACATAAGATAAATCCATTCCTCTACATCAAGTTGTACAAATAAGGGAGGGAATGATAACTACATGCATGGGCGATGCCAAATAATAGTGTTAGTGTGACCAATGTTGGGGAATTGTTTAAACACCAAGCTACCCTCCACAAACTATATCAAATATTCAATCCAATAACTAGGTGAAGAGCAATGTCCCAATTGCTTGAAGAGAACACCTTCATAATGAAAGTAGCATTTGAGAAATTCTGATTTAGTGTCTATCTACAACAATCTCATGACATTTGTACCATTAATACAAATGACACTCACAAAAATTTAGATCTATATAATTATCATATTACTAAAAAGAAAAAAAAGAAAAAAACTTTGTATATTTTTAACTACCTATCATGTTGTAGAGAGAAAGATTCTACAACCCAATACGAGGTAAATGTTGTAGTAGTGCATAACATGAGGCATGAGATCAAAAAATAATAATAAAACATAATATCAACTAAATTAAAAAACTAAAAATAATAATAATTCTATTCAATTCAATTTGTTATATTATAATATAGTTTTTATTAATAAAATTACAAACATATTTTTAAAGTAAAAATCATAATATCACACTAAAATAAATTTAAAGAATGATGATTCATATTCCTAACCACAATATTTCAGAACATATAAGAACTTAATAAATTTAATTATAAACATATGATTAAAAATAATAATATTTTTATATCTAGATGTGATATATATATATAAAATATAAATAATAATTCGTATTCGTAATCATTATTTTTCAAAACTTGATTTTTAAATTTAAATAATAAACATATAACAAGTTAACACTTACAATAAAATATTTTGTCTAAGCGTTTTCTATAAAATCAATGCTATCTATATCACATAAAAAATCAAATAAATGGGTGGTAGGAGGGAGATAGGTGTTTTAGGATCCCAAGGAAACTAAATTTCTGAGTATTCATGGGGTTCAGGACATTTGATGAACAACCAAGCATAAGCCTATGGTCTCTTCCAAGGCCTTCAATTGGCTAAAGAAAATCAAGTCCATTCACTCACAATTTTGGGAGATTATCTTCTCATACATCAACCTATGGTTAAAGGTCCACTCTGAAGGATAAATCTTTAGAGATCCTTATGAAAAGAATAAGTGGCAAAAGAAATACATTCAATAACATATTTTCATGTTCTTTGTGACTTGAATAAATAAACTAATTATTTTATAATGAAGGTTGTAAACCAGGGATGGGGGAGTTGAGAGTTAAGGGTTTTTTTCAGACCTTCTATAATCTCCTGATTAAACTTGAAATCAATCTCTCTTGATTAAAAAAAAAATCACTACATGAAAAAATTGGTGGGGGGGGCATGGGCAATGTGGCAATCCAAATGATTAGTAAACATGCAGACAAGCCAAACACTTACATCCCATTCACTATTCAAATTGTGTAGTACAAGATTATAATCCTTCTCTGGCATCGAAGTACAAAGTTCCCTTCATTTCAAATCTAACATAGGTGGGTTGATATCATTCTCTAGCAAGGGATAATTATGAAGAGTAATGTTTCTCAATGGTCTCTCAGATGTGGGATTCATGCGAAGGGTTGGCTCGGGATTAGCTCGTTGCCACCCTTCATTGGACATCAAGCAACAAATGTAATAAATTTATAACTAAGGTGACAATAATGAGCGTTTTTTCAGCGTTGGAAAGTTTCCCCGAGTATTAGTGATTTTTGGTTGACGAGAGGACAATTTTCCTTTAACCCAGGCTCATGCTACGACAACGATAGGGAGACGACAAACTTTATTTCTATACATATTTGTCCTCTTTGTAGTGTAAGTAATGCACATGTTAGTTATAAAATTATTCTCTTAACTGTTCAATTAAATGCATGTACTATGGAGAGTAATCTGGAATGAGAAAAAAACTCAAAATAGGGTGAAAAGAGCCTCTAGTGCCTATTTGAAATTATGGAATAGTGTTCTATATTGAATTAGGGGTGTTCCTTGGTCGAATTGGGGAGATTTTGGTGGTATATTTTGTTCAAGGAAAATTATCAGTTAAGGGAATCGACTACCAACCTACTAATTGGTTGGTGGTGAGATTATGAAAACTTCAACAAGGTTTCACCTGATTACACGTTGGCTTTGGTGAGAGGCCTCAGGGGCTCACACATTTTGAATGTTCCTTAGTTGATTTGAGGAATCTATTCAGGTAGAAAAATTACATTCTTGGAAAACTTGTGATCGGGGAAGTCGACAATCAACCTAGTAATTTGGTGGTTGAAGAATTGTGGCAAACATGGGGTGTTTCCACCAATTTGCTTGTCGGGTTCGATGAGAGGCCCCAAGGGCTCTTATCTGATACAATTTCAAGCTAGGTTTTGTGGGCTTTATGTTGATCTCATAACATTATTCAAAAAATTGGATTGTTGTATTTTCTACTTGATGAAAGTCATTGTTGCTCGAAATATTCAGGGAATATTTTAAGGATGGAAAATTGTCTTGAAGTTTAAAAGCATTAGCGAATCTCACTAGTCCCTAATATGCAAACTATAAAATGTTTATTGATGTGTTTGTAAATTAATTCACATTTATAATGATTTTATATATAGTCTCTATATAATGTTGGCGATTTTTAAGCTAAAATAATTTTATATTGTCAAATTTGGGCAAATCATTTTTATAAAAAATGGAAATTGGCTATTTTTGTTGTTGTTGAAAAATCATGGAAAATTAACCCACCTGCGAATATTAGCCCCTAAAATTTTCCATGGACATATTGTCAGTGTAATCATGGGGTGCAACCATAAGAAGCTGATAGCCCAACTTGTAGAGAAGATAGATTCTCTGCAACTGGATGTCTCGACTCTTAAATTAAAACACAATAAACACATTGCATCAAATTCCTGGGTGATGGAGGATCTACAAGGAGTGAAAACAAAAGTAGCAAAAAATGGAGAGGAAGTGGATGCTTTGCACTGACAGATTGAGGAGCTTCAAGCACATGTAAATAGTTTAATTCCTAGTTTGAATGACACTGCCACTTCATGCAAACCAACATCTATCACCTACCTGGACTTAGATGAACTCGTTGAGGACTATAGTAGATTATAATGATAAAGGATTATAATTAATCAATAGTGGAATGGTATGTAAAGTTTGTTTTTTGTTGGGGAAATTTTGTAAGATGTACACCTACAAACCCCCACTTTTTCATGTTCAGAATAATGATCCTCTAGAGGAGGTTGTCAACTCATATATGTACTCGACGTATTTGTTGTGATCTAGACACATAATTGAATATAATACAAAATCCTAGTTCTGGTTAAAAAAAAAGTAAATAATTTTTTTTACAAAATTTGTTAAAAAAATACCAAGTATTCACACACACAAAATTAATTATATATAATTAATAAAATGTATTATTAAGTTTTGATAAAATTAAAAATAATAATATTTCTCTATATAGAGATGTGAAATTTATATAAATATAAATAATATTTTTAAGAACTAGCATGGATCCATCTTAACTCTTGATCTACCAAGTGCAAGGTGCAAACATTTTATTGAGTTTTGCATTTGCATTTTGAAAGATTTAATCCTTTGTACGCTTGATAGATCTGAAATTAAAATAAATCTATATAATTGATTTGTGTGGGGTTTAATCCCCACCAGGTCATAGGTTCAAATATCATGGGGAGGGGTTGAATATGGGAGCCACCTCTTGGAGAATTAAACTATCCCAAGGGGTGTCCAAGCTTGATCAAGGTTTGCACAATTTTTGTTGAGCCGAGAGCCTCATTCTACAACCTAGTATGAGGGGATGTGTAAGTTTGTCCGTCCTTCCGTTCCCCTTGAAAAAAAAAAAAAATATGTTCTAAACAAAAAAATAATGTCGACTATAATAAAAAAAAGGAATGAAGGCAAAAAAATGTATGGGTAAGATGTTTAAATCTTATATTTTTCAAAAATATTTCAACAAGAGATTTAAATAAGGGCTACATAGTAGCTAGTACATGCCACTTAGCTTAAATATAACTTAATTAAACAAAAAAATAACAAAGACAAATTTATTCACAAAAATAAAACAACTAATAAAATATTGTATTGCTGAATGACATCACCTAAAATTAAGAAATGTGATTAACTAATATTGATTATATTAAGGTACACACACACACATATAAGCGTTTATAATTAAATTTATTAAAATATGTTTTTAATACAATAATAAGTCATCATGCTCAAAGCCCCACCAAGAAGTAGGCTGCTCATGTGGACCATTCTAAGAAACAAAATACCCACGGGAGACAACCTCCTCAAGCGATCACAACACGGCCCATTCTGGTGTTGTCTCTGCAAATGCTGCAATGAATCTGTCTCACATTTATTTTTGGAATGTTCTGCGGCAAAGAATCTCTGGAATACTATTTTACCTTCGACTGCTCCTCACAATACTTGGGAGGGCGCATCTATCCTTGAGGCATGGACGAACTGGTGCACCTTTGCCTCCCCTACCAGGCTACATAATATCCCTCTTCTTGTCTGTTGGGCCCTTTGGATCGCCCAGAACAGACTCACCTTCCGGAATGACTCCCCTCACTGGCCCTCCATTGCTGCCTGCGTGCTGGCTGATTACTCCCTCATCCCCAAAGATGCACCACCCCCTCGACCGTGCAACATTATACCTGAGACGATTGATTATCAAAGGTCGTGGGCTTACTTTGACGATGCTGCACAGGAGAATGGGTGTGGCAAGGGTGCCATCCGTCATATTAATGCACATCACTCATACAATATTATTATGGGATTCGACAGAGGCACTAATAACTATGCCGAATTATCCACAGCAAAATTCCTCATTCAATTTGCATTGGAGAAAAACTGTAGAGATCTACAAATATTTGGGGATTCAAAAGTTGTTTGTGATTGGCTAAATAAATCTTCTAGATGCAATGCTTATACTTTGAGTCATATTCTAGACGAGGCACTGAGATTGATTACATCATTTGACTCTTTTACATGCCATCATATTTACAGGGAGCAGAACACAGCTGCTGACAGGCTATCCAAAGAGGCTGCGAACAGGGATCCGGACAACTGGTTGATCTGGGAACAGCGTGATGGTGCACATTACCAATTTTACCATCGACCATTTATGGATATCGCTGTATAAATTTAATTTTTGTTGATCTCACAGGAAGAACAAACTTCATATATATGTCATCTGTAAATATTCATAGTTTCTTTTTTGACATTTTATCTACACTCACAAAGTGCCAGATTAATATATAGAACTCCTATTCAGTATATTTATAGCCATTGATACCTCCCTACGTGGACACAAGGTATCAATGTTTTGATCACATATGTCCCTGAACATAATTTTGTTGAAGATAGGTAGTGCCTCTCTATTTGAATATGCTTAAATGCATTTACAAAATGTAATTTCCTTTTAATAGAAATTACGATTTTTCCTATGGGAAACAAAAAAATAACAAGTCATCATAAATTGAAAATATGGTGAAAAAATTATAATTCATGAAAATATAAATAATAGAAAAAAAGGAAAAAAAAATAAATTTAAATAAAAAGGAAATAAAACTAAAAACAAAAAATTAGTAACTAATAGAAATGGAAGTTACTAAACAATCTTACCTCAACCAATCATCTTACAAATAAATAAATTTAAATAATAATAAAAAAGTAACAAAAATTGAATTCTCAATATTAAACTATGGATAAGTGTCATAATTCTCAATGTTAAACTTGGATGGAGTTCCATACATGTTGAAAGGGAAGTCATGGCTATTACCCCAACGGGGGGCCGAGATTTTTTAAATATTGCCTTGTTCCTTGATAGCCATATTTGCCAACAGACATACTTAGGAAGAGCAGACCATATTTCTTTAAATTTTCTTTTGGCTTGAAGGGAGCCCAAATAAGATTTGGGCCAAGAGCTAAAGAAGATCAGGATGTCTGAAGGCCAGGCAGTTATGCAGTATAGAGGCCCAAGGACTACAAACCAAACTTATTTAGCCACATGACAATGGAGAAAGAGGTGAGGGATAGATTCCTCCACGGATTCACATAGCGAGCATCTTGAGGGGCCGATTTGTCCCTCTTCCGAAGATTTTCCATAGTAAGAATTTTTTTATGCAATAGCAACCAAAAAAAAAATTGACTTTTGGGATGGCATTTGTTTTCTAGATTTTTCCCCAAATAGAGTTTTTGGAGGTAATTGGGAGTTTAAGAGCATGTGAAAATACCCTTCTTTGACAGTATAACTGGAATTCTTCCATCCCCACTTGTCTGCCTCTGTAAGAGCTATGGGGGCACAACCTCTTAACTTCTTTAATAGATTATCTCTTTGGAGGAGAAGAGCCTCCGGGATATTTTCGAGCTTCCAGCCCTTCCAACCTCCTTGCTGGTTCCACTCTACAATCTGGCCCAGATTTTCCTCCCCCTATGTCTCAAGAAGTTTTAAGATCCACCAGGGAAAGGTCAAACTCCAAGGGATGGAGTCCCAGAATCGAATCGGAAAAAATCTTGGTGGAGGCTCCATTTCCTGGAATTTTGGTGATAATGTCCCTGGAGGAGTTATTCAAACGCCAAATCAGGGAACCCAATCCAGGGGCCTCGTGTCATTCATGGTCAAATTTGAGGTAGATATTTAGCCCGAATCACTTGGGACCACTATTGGCTCAAATTTGTGATCAAACTCCAGTACAATTTAGCTCCCATTGCCATATTAGCTATCAACGAGTCCCTGATTCCTAATCCCCCATGCTGTTTCGGAGCTCTGACTGTTTTCCAATTCACTAAGTGGTATTTATTTGTTTCTGTTTTACCTCCTTCCCACATGAATTTTCTTATATACATACCCATTTGGTGAAGCACACCCTTGGGGACTTGTAGGGCGGTGAACTAATACAAAGGGATCGTTGACAGGACTGACTTAATAAGGATTTCTCTACCTGCATAATTAAGCCAAGTCCCACCCCAGTTTACAATTTTGGTTTTCATTTTATCTTGCACTTTTTGCCAGGCATGGGGAGCAACTCTTCCAAGGAAGATTGGGATCCCTAAATAGTTGAAATCTTTCCACTCATGGACTGCTTTAAATCCCAGGATTTATTTGATCTTTTTTTCCTTATTTCTTGAGATGTTCTAGCTGTAGATGTGGCTTTTGCAGTCATTCGTAACACCCCCAGATGCACGAAGGAATCTATCTAAGGTTTTCTTAAATCACCGAGTGATTGTGGTCAAGGCTCCGCCCATCAAAATAGTATCATAAACAAACTGACCATGATTTATACTTCTGATGCCATCCTTATAACGTATGCCCGAGAGGTTGAGGGAAGCTCTTTCTAGTTCCAATTTCCTGCTCAGGGCATTAACCATGATGATATATAAGAAAGGAGAGAGGGGGCACCCTTGTCGAAGGCCCCTCAAGGCTTTGAAGAAGCATGCGACCCTTCCATTCACCAGCGAAGCAATCCAAGGAGAAGCAATACAAAGATTTATCCATCTAATAAAGGTCTCATCCAACCCCATTTTTCTGAGGACTTTTAACAGGAATCCATGCCTAACACGGTCAAAAGCATTTTCCATGTCCAGCTTAATGATCATTCCTTGGTCTCCCCTGCGCCAACTTGAGTCTAGAGCTTCTTGGATTAGGATAATATTATCGAAGATTTGCCTACCTGGGACAAACCCCCCCCTGATTTTCAGAGATCAGAGAGGGAAATAAAGGTTTAAGATGACAAGCCAACAACTTCAAGAAGATTTTGTAGGAGACATTACAAAGGGAAATAGGGCGGAATCCGGAGAACGAGGGATTCAATTCTTTAGGGATTAAGGCCATGAAGGAAGAGTTTATGCCGCCCCCCATAACAAAGCATTTGAATGAGTATCCCACCAATCTGCAAAGGTCCTTCTTAATAACATCCCAAAAGGAGTGATAGAAGCTCATCGTGAATCCATCCGGACCTGACGCCTTATCTAGGGGGAAGGAGAAAATCACCTTTCGAATTTCCTCCACCGTTGGAGGGGAAATCAGAGAGCGATTCCACTCCTTCGACACCATTTGAGGGATGTTCTCGAGAAAGAAGTCTTCGCTGGCAAGATCCCAAGTATGATCCTTAGTGTACAGATTTTTATAATGCTCAATTGCTACTCTTTTGATTTCCTCAAACTTATTGATGGTCTCCCCCCCATGAATAATCTGAGTTATATTTTTTTTTTGATTCCCCAACCCTAAGCCATTTATTTCTAGATTTTAGTCTCCAATACTCCTCTTCCTTTCTTAGGTTTGTGTGAAGTGTCTTGAAAGTGTCTGCTTCCTTATGAAAATTCGATTCTTGTACTAGCATTGATTCCATTCTCCCTTGGATTGCAACAAATTTTCTTCCATATCTTTGATGTTTTCCTGTCTTTCAGATTTATGATCCTTTAACCACTTTTTATTGTCGTCTTTCAGTCTACGGATCTTGGACTCCTAGATGGTTATTGGGCTTCCATCAATCCAACACGACCAGGAAAGGGAGACCACCTCCAAGAAATTGGGGACATCCAGCCATTGGGGAGAGTAGCGAAAGGGGATAGGGCCCAGATCCAAGGGATGATAGATAACCAGGTTGATTGGTTGGTGGTCCAAACTGGTCCACATGAGGATGGAAGATTTGAGGCTATAACTCAGGATTAGGAGATTGTCAGCAACAGGGAAACGTTACAGTAGGGCCGCAATATGGTTTACACCCACTCTTTTGTTAGTCCAGGTATACAAGAATTTTTTAGGTTTGACATCGAAGAGGTTCAGGGTTAAGATGAGGTCCTCCATATATTCCTGTTGGACATTAGGAATGATGGAGCCCCCTCTTTTTTCATGATTTCCCATTGTTGTGTTGAAATATCCAGAGACATCGAGATGCTCCTCTTGAACTGATTGTTTCTAGATTTCCAGTATTCCAAAAGTTGTTTTTAATAGAGTTGATAGACTCCTCGTCCAACTTGGTTTCCTGTAGGAGAGTAACTTATGGTCTTTCTTTACTGATGAGGGATTTCACTTCCGTGATTCTTTTTACTGATCCCAGACCCCTACAATTCCAAGATATGATATTCATTAATCACTTTTTTGAGTTCCTCGCCCCCTTGCCAGGGCCCGTATTATTTCCTTTTTTCCTCCACCTCCTTTGTTCCCTGCACTTGCTAGCTAACGAGGAATAGTGTGTTGGACTCCCAATTCTTTGTCTTTTTCAATTTTCTCCCTTTTAACTTCCTTATTTCTTTTTCTTCCTGCTTTCTTCTCTTTTCTGACAGGCTGCTTCGGTCTTGCACCCTCTGGTCTATCATCAGCAGAGCTCAGCTATGTGGAAGGCCCCAGGCCTTCCGTAGATGTCATGAAACCATCAAAGTCTTCTTCCTCCTTCGATGATTCATCTGAACTGCTGTCAGTGTCAGGGCTAGAGCTAGACTCCTTATGACCCTTTTGCCCCCTCGGGGGAGCAGAACGAGTGTCTGGGGCCTCCTGAGAGGATGGGGGGGGCGGGGGTGTACTGGACCTTCTACAATAGTATCATAGTCCAAGCACCTAAAATGATTCTCCGATTCCAAATCAAGATCGCCCCCAACAGGCGTGGGGTGGGGGGGGGCAGATTCAATATCCTTTGTGACTGGAATAGAGCCAGGGGTGCCGGCTTGAGGCGAAAATTTCGAAGACTTGTGCCGCTTGACCTACTGCCATTAATATTTGGGGTCCCTAGATTGTTTCTCCACGGAGTCCCCTCCTTTAGGGAAACCTTTTGCAAAGTGTCCATATTCATGGCACAGCTTACACTTGAAGGGCAGTTGGTCATAATCGACTTCTTGCACATGCGTCCAACTATCCATACAAAGATTGACAGTTGCCGAGAGACCCTTCTCTAAATCCACCTCCACACAAATCCTTGCACATGAGAAGAGGCCATCTTTTGGTTCAGAGCAATCGATATACCTCCCCAGGGAGTTCCTAATGAGTCTGAAGGTCGCATCATTCTAGCAATGAAGGGGGAGGTAAGGTAACTTCACCCAGACCAGAACCGATGAAGGAACATCACATTTTGGATTGAAGCTGGGGCTCTAGCTGTCTAGATCGAGCCCCTTTGCCCCCATAAAATATGGACCACTCCTAAACATTAAATCACGGTCCAATCTATTCTCAAAATAAAAGTTATAGAAAAATTTGCCACAAAAGGAGGAGATGACTGCACCTTTTATAAGAGGATTACAGTTCTTCTCAACCCAGGCCTTTATTGTCCAAGGGGACGGCCAAAGGCCCATGAACTGGCCAATAAGGCCCTTGTCCACAAGTTGCAGAGTACGAGAGCGGGCATGCGGGGCACATATTTCTATCTCGGGGATCTCAACAACTTTCTTCATGAACTTGGAATCCCCCTGCTTACAGAACTTTGGAGCAGAGGCCACCAGAATATTGAAAGCAACAATCCCTGCCTGTAGCGATGCTTCTTGGGATGGTTCAGACATCAGACACCCAACCCCAAAACCAACAAGCCGGGTGGCGAAAGAGACACAAACGACTGAAAACCTAATCGACGAGGGCCAACCAACAAAAGCAGGAAAGGGGGGTTAAGCCCAAGCAGAGTGAGGACCGATAGTGGGGACTTAGCAGACGGATACAATGCCAGACTGACGCACGAATCAAGGGCGCTAAAGATGCAGAGCACATGAAGAAGTCAGAGGATTTAGATGAAAGAAACCTAGACAACTGCAGATATGACCAACAGGGACCAACCAACACATGTAGGAAGGGTCAAGCCCAACGGAGGAGGCGAGGACCCGCCGCGGGGACCCAACGACCAGTTACAACACCAGAACTTCACTCCATAGGTCAAGGCGCCATAGTTGTAGAGCAACTTCTTTTTTGAAAATATTCTTCTCTCAATTGTTTCTGAAAGTTTTTCTGTGTTCCTGCCCTACACATGGATTTCTACTTAAAAATATATTAATAATAAAAAACCAGTTTAATTTGTGTGATAAAGTGTCTTGATGTACATGTGATATAAAATATATAATGTAAATTAAGTATATATTATATATCATCATGAAAAAATTAAGTTTTTATAGTTAAAACCTTTATTTGTTCCTATATATACTCCATTTAGCATTCAAAAACATAATTTAAACAATGAAAAATAACACATTGTATTTTACACTCTAAAGAAGTTTGCACTTAAAGAAATGTGATCCCTCTCTGCTCATGTTAGATCCCTACTTAAGATAGATCTATGCTGGTAATAATATCCCACTAGTAGGTAAATCATTCTTCCATCCAATATTAGAACTTGCCCTAACTTAGCTTAATTTGAAGAAAAATCAAATATAAAAAATAAAATATTTATTATAATTTTAATAAGGTAAAATATAAATAATCAAAACATAGAAATATTTTAAAAATATATAATTTAAATATAAATTTCAAATATCTTTATAAACTTTATTGAGAAGTGTTTTCGGTGAAAATCACATCATAATTCATTTGTTGACGCGTTTCAAATCAACAAGTGTGTTTCATGGTTAGGACAAGTGACCCAGATCGGATCATCGCTGCATGTTAAATAGAGAGAACATATCATTCAACCACTACATTTGACCAAAGAAACAATGATATTGGACTGGGCAACTAGATTGAACCAAGAAATAGGAAAAATAATTTTTTATTAGTTAGTTAGTTTTTGTTATATTTATTTCCATCTATAATTAAATTAAATGGGAAAATTTTATTAATTAGTTAGTTTTTCTTATATTTATTTCCATATGTAATTAAATTAAATGTTAATTACAGGTTACTGCTCATATTTAATTAAATTAATCTAAACTAAAAACTAATTAATAGACTTTTTATTATTTTAAAACCACATAAACTATATAAAAAACATATACCCTGTAGCCTCTCCCCTTGGGGACTACCCACATCAATTCTCCTATAGATCATGATACAAACTACATGAAACATAGGTTGACCCCCTTCACTCCCCACCCTCCTCCCCCACGCGAAATAAAAAATAATAATTAAAAATGTTTTTTAATCTTTTAGGGTTTTAGGGTTAGGGTTTTGTACAAGTCTGGGTAAGGGCCACTAGAAGTTTTCTTTTCTGTTGGTGCCAGAGGAGAGCGGAAGGAAGGTAAGGGAGAGCGTTTGCAGGCGTCCGGAAGAGGAGGAGCGAAGATTTACAAGGTGTGTATGATGATTGCTGATACTCTTATTCTTGCATATCTATAGAAAACCCTTGAAAGGTTTCTGATTGCATAACCGGGGAATCCCAATTCCCTGTTCTAAACCGTTTTTTTCCTTTAATTGTTTTGCATCTCCGTTTCTGGTAAAATAGATGTCGATGATCAAATAATAATCTGCGCTGACAAAAAAAGCTCATGTCGTATTCCATAGTGCGATTCACGAGGGATGTCACTTGTTAGTGTTGCGTGTGCAAGAGGGTCTATCGTTTCCTAAAATGCTTTATGATATCAGATGTAGTTCAATGTTAGAGCGCAGCTTCTCAGATAGCTTGTTTGGCGTTCAACATTTGTTCAGTTTATATAGCAATAGGAATCCCAATTCCCTGTTCTGTTTTTTTTTAATCTCCGTTTCTGGTAAAATAGATGTCGATGATCAGATAAGAATCTGCACTGACAAAAAGAGAAGCTCATGTCGTATTCCATAGTGCGATTCACGAGGGATGCCACTTGTTAGTGTTGCGTGTGCTAGCTGGTCTATCGTTTCTTAAAACACTTTATGATATCAGATGTAGTTCAATGTTAGAGCGCAGCCTCTCAGTTAGCTTGTTTAATATTCAACATTTGTTCAGTTTATATAGCAATATGATTGAGTTGGCTCGGAGGTTTGAGCCATAATGTTCCAGTTTTCAGGTTCAGTTTCTAGGCTCTCCAGTTTTCAATATTCCTAGGTGCTGTTGGACTCTCAATGTCTACCATGCAATTTTTTACCCAAGCCCTCCTTACATGGTAAACTTGATGTAGCAATATATACATTTAGTTCGCTTGCTCATCATGAAGGGGCAATCAGATGGCTGGTAGAGCAGCTCATTGACTATGGCCTGTGGGCATCTGCTAAATTATGGGTTTGATTCGTTGCCCATCTATTTTGTGATATCCCCAGGCACTCTTCGTTGCCCATGAGTATATTATGTAAAGCTATTACTGAAGCCATGCTGAAATGCTGCAAATTTTGCAAATTAATAAGTTCTTTCTATAAGTTGTGATCTATGTCTTGCCAGCCTTAAAATTAAAATCAGAATTGAAACTCTGCTCCCTTCCTAGGGAAAGATGCCCACTTTTATCAAAGTGGATAACTATGTTGGGTAATGATGCTGAGTTTTGGTTAATATCCAAATGGGCAGGTATGTTGCATTATGTCTCAATTAAATGTCTATTGACTATGGTTCTTTTCGTGCTTTCTAGACAGAATATAACTTTTGTAGGACTGAGCGGCTTGCTGCTTCAATATTAGGAAGATTTTTGAGAGATATCTGAGTATAATAATTAGGGGACTTCCCTTAATATGTTTAAAATTCCCAAGGCTTATTTATTAATATTTGAGAGTATACATAGATTTGGTGAATCTTCTGCAAGATTATAAAACCAGTGAGCAAGCTACCTTATGCAAGTAACTACCTTAGACACTGATGTTGATACATGCGAAATGCTATTTTATTTCAAAAGAAGTTGAACGCCCATGCATGCAGACGCGCTCGCGCACACATACACACACACATATATATATATATATATATATATAGACAGAGAGAGCATGCTTAATCTTGCAATAAAATAAGAATGATATGTGTGTGGTGTGTGTGTGAGTTTCATTCAACAAAGCCAAGAACCTGTGGTGAATTTCAGCTTCCATTACGTAGAATTGGGCAACCCAAGAACCTGTGGTGAATTTCAGCTTCCATTACGTAGAATTGGGCAACCCAAGTGAATTTCAAATTGTAACATGACATGTTTAGGGTGAAATTCTGTTATTGGCATATATATATATATATTTATTTATTTTTTAAGGTTGCTTGATGAACACAATATATTTATCTTTGAGATAAACCATGTAAATTGTTATATCAATAAAAATTCACTTCAACATCTTATTGGTTATAATTCGCTTCAAGTTTTTTAAGAGATGTTTGAGTATAATAATTAGGGGACTTTTCATAACATGCCTTAAAATTCCTAAGGCTTATTTATTAATATTTTAGAGTACATATATTATGTAAATCTTCCGCAAGATTATAAAACCATTGAGCAAGCTACCTTTTGCAAGTAACTACCTTAGATACCGTTGTTGATACATGGGAAATGCTATTTTATTTCAAAAGAAGTTGCATGCCCATGCACACGCGCGCACGCACACACACACACACACACACACACACAGAGAGAGAGAGAGAGAGAGAGAGCTTAATCTTACCATAAAATAAGACTGATATATGTGTGTCTGTGTGTGAGTTTCATTCAACAAAGCCAAGAACCTGTGGTGAATTTCAGCGCCCATTACATGGAATTGGGTAACCTAGGTGAATTTCAAATTGTAATGTTACATGTTGAGGGTGAAATTGTCATATATATATATATAGATATAGGTTGGGTGATGAACACAATATATTTATCTTTGAGATAAACCATGTAAATTGTTATATCAATCAAAATTCACCTCAACATCTTATTGGTTATCATTTAGCATATGGATGAATTTTTGCCCTTTTTTTAAATGAGCAGGAATTCCATTAGGGGTTTTGTAATTTACCGCTGGTACTTACCCTGTTTCTTGCCAAATTTAGGGACCTTTTGAGATATTTTAGGGATTTCCTAGCCATCATTGCATTATCTTTTACTGATATTCTAAAACTGAAAAAAATTGTGGTTACTTATCAATTTGCATAATGATTTGGCACATATTATTATATCTAGGTTTTACACAATTCGTTTCTAATGTTGTTTTTATTTAGAAATGTACTTGTTATGATAGATTCTACGTAGTGTGGCCAAAGGCTTCGAAAGACTAAAACATGATGAAATCTATTAAAAGAGCAAGGTTAAGTGGATGGAATCAATAGAATTTTCCTTCCATCTACAAAAGGCTATTGTGATGTTAATGAAGGAACCATTTCCAAAAATAATTTTGGTCTTGAATAAATATTGATTATTGATAAGTTGCAAAGCCATACTAAAAATGATTATCTCGCCTCAAGATACAAGTGTTGTAAAAGGACTAGAATTTCATGCTACTGCAAAGAGGCTGCAACATTCTTCCACTAGAAGCACTATAAGTAAAAGTGATCATATAAATAATGTGAGAATAAAGAGGGATATGCCAAGACAAATGGATGAAAATAAGACACTCTATTTAGCTAAGTTACTAGGATACGGATACGGATCCGGATCCGGATCCGCTAGTTTTTTGAAAATCTAAGATCCGGATACGGCAAGGATACGTCACGTACAATATATATATATATATATATATAAACTTTTAAAAAACACCTTAAAGCTAAAAAATCAAATACTCCATGAAACCATCAAACATTTTTAGAACATTGAATGATAAAATCATAAATATGAAGATTAAAACATTGAAATGGTGCATCGTCCCTCATACAAAGACTAAAGTAACAAAAAGGTCCAAGGATCATGATTCATAATATCATGAATGATAATAGTAAATACATTTACATATCCTCAAATGGATCTATATCTTCTGCATATTGCAACTCTACATCATGAATAGATGATGGGGGTCCTGGAATGTAGGAAGTTGCATCAGTAGGCTGGACTGGTGGTGGAACAATATCCTCAAGTAGGTTGAGGTGAGTCATGGCATTCAGTGTCAGGTTCAAGTCAGAGATCTCAGGCTCCACATCCCACATCCTGCTCGGACCTTTTTTATACTCTGGTTCAACATGTGATAGAAGACGAAGGTTGGAATGAACATAAACAAGGTCCTCAGCCTTTGCCGCTCCCAACCTGTTTCGCTTCACTGAATGGATGAAGCCATATGTACTCCAATTCCTCTCAACTGATGAGGAACTAGCAACCTGTGATAACAACCTAGTGGCTAGAGTAGACAGATGAATGCTATCCCCACCATGGAAGCCCCACCAAGTAATAGGATCAAGATGTCCTCGATCATCCATAGCTACTGGATCTGAAAAGCTACCAGTAGACTGTACAAACCCTCCAAATTCTTGGCGGACTTCCATTGCAACTCCCATATCTCTATAAATTTTCTTCAAGGCTGTCTTGTATCCTTGTACCACTTCAGAATCTTTGTTTGGTGCTGCTCTACCAGGTAAAGACAAAATTTTAGAATGATAGTATTTAGGGTGCAATGCATATGCCAGAAGGTGTAATGGCGTGGTCATTTTGTTCCACCTTTCTATAACTATGTCCTTCACTAAATAATAGAATGTTTCATGAGGGTCATTTTCACTTGCCCTGATAATTTCCCTTATCCTCTCCAACATACTATCAATGTTTTCATAAACTTCCCCCAAGCAAGGTGTATCTGTATCAAATGCCCTGATCAAGGTCAAGATTGGTTCAGTGAACCGTAGAAGATATTGAACCTTGTCCCACCATGCATCATCAAGAATGATGGACTTGATTTTTTGCCCTCTATCAGAAGTGGAAGTCCTCCATGATTCCCAAAGAGGGTCAATGACCATTGCTTGTAGTGCTTGTCTCACCTCCACAAGTCTCTTTATGACAAGAGTGTGGGAGGCAAAACGAGTTTCAGCAACCTATAAGTTTCAAAAGGCCAAATCTCAAATGATAAACCATATATAAATTTGTAATTAAAAATAAGAATTTCATTATTTCTAATACAAATAGTAATGATCAAAAAAATTACCTTCAGTAGCTCCAACTTTGCAAAACCCCGATAAATGGCTTGGGACATTGAATGATTTGTTATGAACATTTGGATTTCTTTTGATGCTACATATATTTCATTAATCCATTCAATCTCACCAATCTTGGCAAGCATAAGGTTCAATGAATGGACTGCACATGGAGTCCAAAAGATGTGATCATATCGACCCTCCACAATCAAACCTGCAGCTTTACAAACCTGTGCGTTGTCCGTAATGACTTGGACAACATTATGTGGCCCCACACTTTCTATTGCATCAATAAGAATTGTGGATATGAAAGATGCATCTTTCTCTATTCCACTACAATCAACAGCCTTCAAAAACATTGCCCCTTGGGGGCATACTGCAACAACATTAATTAATGGGCGGTTTCTTTGGTCTCTCCATCCATCAGAAATGATGGACACCCCTGTTTCTGCCCATGTATCCCGGATTGCCTGTAGCTGTCTATCCACGGATTGCCTTTCTGATGCCAACAAGGTAGTGCGGACCTTTTCATATCCAGGGCTTTTGTACCCTTTCGGCGCTTCATTAACTGCCTTAATCATTTGTTGCCAGTAAGGGGAACGCACCAAATTGAATGCTAGCCCATTTGCATAGATGCAACGAGCTACGTGTTCATCAGCGATGTCTCTACCTTGATTATTGAAACATGCTTCAAGAGGGCCTAGAGTGGCCCTTTTATTAGATGTAGCAGCAGGCCTAGATGGCAATGGAGGCCTAGTTGTAGAACTTTGCACAGGGTGTTTTCCCTTAGCAAGTTTCCTATCAGCAGCTTCTTGCAAAGATGCATAGAATTTCATTTTTCCAGGACTCAAACCTTGGCCAGGTTTGCCATTTGCATCTTTTGGCCCAGTGCATACTTGCACCCCTGTGTTAGTTTGACCGGTGAGATGGGCCTTCACTCTAGTATATGAGCCATTTTTTATATCTTGGCATTCATTGCACTTCCATTTAAATGAACCACCTCCGGGATTTTTTCCAATAATCTCCACATACTGCCATAGAGGAGATTTTGGATCTGTTTTGATGATTTCCCCTTCACTATGCTCATGATGTGAATCTTGTGATGGTTCCATTATGATAATAATATAGACTCTATTGGTTACTTGCAAGTTGCCACTGCATTTAAAAGTCAAGTTATAATATATTAATATTATGATTATCCATAAACAATTAAAAATTAAATTGTAAAATTAAATACATTAAAAAAAAGTAAATTTAAATTTTAAATACATTTTAAAAATTTGAATAACATATATTAAATATTAATATAACTATTAACTGTTATTATAATTTATTATGTTATATAAGTTATAAGTTATAACATATATAATTATATTATATAACATATATATATATATATATATATATATATATAAATATTAAATAATATATATAACTGTTAAATATTAAATAATATATATAACTGTTATAAATATAATTTTTTTTTTTTTCTCTGTAAAAACTATCTAAGTAATATATTATATGTACAAAAAGATTACAAACTGCATGACATGCCTTCCAGAGCCTGAAGAGTAGCCCTGGGACTCCTGACTGTAAACCTTATAGCTCCCTCGCAGGGGCAGCTTCTCCAAAACCAAACTGAATTATCCATGAAAACAAAAAACCCATACAGGGGCAGCATCGAACCAAACTCTTAAGACAATAAACTAGACACATGATTGCCCACGCAGGGGCTAGCAGCAGAGATAGTCTGACCTTTATATCTGACAAATGTAAGCGTGACTGTGTTACTGATGTCAGCTATCCAATTCGACTTCCCAATGATGAGGCAAGACCATAGACATGACCAAAGACTCAGAATTAACCAGGACCAAGAAGTAAGAAGCGAATGCCAAAAGACTGAGACAGAGGAAGCAAAAGCCAGAGGACCAAAAGACAAAATCAAGACGTTACCCGCCACAGCTTCAATCTTGGGGACGAACTGAAGATGGCTGGATGGACGCGAAGTATGCATCTGCCGCCTCAGCCAGGCTCGGATCTTCCACGACATAAGCCCACCCGTCACCTTCCGCGCGCCCTTCCCACATTTTCCGCCATGTATCTTCTTCCACACTTGGAGGAGGTGGCCCCATCGGAGGGAAGCGGTCTTGCAGACTTGATTCCCCCTTGCTTCCAACAACAGACGCTGGAAGCACCTCAGCAGCGTTCTTTTCCGCAGACGAGTGTTCTTTTCCAAGACTGATCTCTCTGCCCGAGTCTTCCAGTTGTTTTTCCTGCGGGTCCTGGAGATGTTCTTCATCTGGAATTTTTGTAAACATGATGGAGATGTGGGCGTTAACGCCTGCATTATCCTCGGTGCTTGGCAAGGTGAAAACCACGGAACCGAAAGCCGGGAGCTCCGTTTTCCTTTCACAGGAACCCCCAACCTCCACATATTGTCGAATGGGAAGCGGGGTTGCTCTAGCTCTCCTGTGACAGTAGCAGCAGCAGCAGTGGTGGTGCTCATCTGCTGCAGGTGATCTTGAGGAGGACCCTCTAGATGGGCCTCTTCTGCATGGCTGTCGTTCGCGAAGTTTAGCCATTGTAAGTCTAAAGCTACCTCTGTATACTCGATGGTGAACCTGGAATTGGTAGCAGCAGCAGTTTCCTTCCAATTCACTCTCAGATGCCCAGCTTTCCCCTTGGCTACCTTCGCTTGAGAGCCAACAATTTCTTTTCCAGACTTGATGCTGCAAAGCATCAAATTGCCATCTCCTCCCAACCCAGCAACCAGAATGGCCACCAAGACAATTCTCCAGGCTGCAGGGGAATGAAACGGTGCTTGGCCGGAGCTTGCTATGCTTCCACGACCGCCAACTTTCCTCAGGCCAAAATGCCTTGAACGAGCCATCAAACCTGTGATATTTTCCCCCAAATTCTCGTTGCAGGTGCACATTAATGCCGCCCTGCTCCTCCATCTACCCCGCCTCTTCTTCATTGAATGCATTATCAACTTGGGTGGCTTAATTGCCATACGACGGCCTCCATCGGGGAGCTAAAGGATTTACACGAGGCAGCCCATGCGCTGCATGTGGCGTGCCTGTACTTCTCGACTTGACACCCGCATCCGGGGTTATAAATATAATTATTTACAATTATACCGGTTTATAATTATTTACTTTCTCATGTTTATATATATAACTGTTATTTAATATATATAAATATTAAATAATATATATAACTGTATAATATATATAACTGTTTAATATATATATAAATATTAAATAATATATATAACATAATCTTAAATAACATATACGAAATGGTTTAAACCGATATATATATATATATATATATATATATATATATATATATATATATATATATATATATATATATATATATATATATATATAAGCCGGATCCCATCCACTTCTGGGTTTATCGAAACGACGAAACCATAATGCAGTTTTTAACTTTCTGGGTTTATCGAAACCATAATGCAGGGTTTATCGAAACCATAACGTATATAACCATATAACATATATAACTATTATAACATATATAACATGTATTATATATAACTGTTATTAAACATTAATATAATAATATATTAATATTACATTACAATGTTACATTAACATATATTAAACCGAACCGTAAACGTTTACCTGGTTAACGCGGAAGCCTGAAACCCTCGGCGTGACCGACTGTGCCCACAATGTGTGCTGCGTGCACGGGAACCAGTAGCAGTGAATGGTGCTGCGTGCAGTGGGGCCGGCGGTAAGCCCGCAACGCAAAAGTCCTGTGCAGGAGGGGCCGACGGTGAGCACTGAGCCCGGAACGAATGGCGACAAAACAAAAGGGTCAAAGCAGACAGAGCAACGCAGAGTCCGACAAAACTAAAAGTAATGTTTTAATATATCGGGACCACAAAATATCTAACCTTAAAACCTAGAAAATATCTGCGTTTTAACTTTTTCGGCCACCTATCACCGCTTCCGGCAGCCACCGTCCGGATCCGTATCCAAAATCCGCTTGCCGTTTCCAAAACCCGCGTTTTTAAAAATATACGTATTTTAAGCGTATTTGGGAGTATCCGTATCCGGATCCGGTTCAGATCCGTGGATCCGGCAATACTCCACTTGCCTGAGTCGGATCCGGTAACATAGCTATTTAGTCTTGGAGATTAGAGAATAATTCCCTCTGGGCGTTACTCCACAGATGACGTTAGGAAGATTGATGCTTATGATATTCTTACAACATTCAAGGCTACAATGATTAGTCTGTGAAAATGACAAACAATAATACAACTAGTAGATCTCACCTTGGAGTGAATCACCAACTGATGAAGAGGGAAGATATGGAAGAGACCAACATAAATTATATGGTACTGGAATTGAAAAATGTCATGGTGCTTCAGATTGGGATGGAGTGATGGAATCTTGGAAAAGCAGGTGCAATAAAACAAAACAATTGAAGAATAGTGAAAGTTGACATTTATGCAGTAAACTAGTCCTTTTTCATCATTAATGTGTTTTTTGAATTTATACACACACACACACACACACATATATATAGATATTGTTGGCTTGGCCTACGGGGATTTTAACCTCAAATCTCATTGTTTACATAATACTTCATATCACGACGATTGCGAGTTTTATATTCCTTCTCTTTGTTTAATAAATATATACATATTATTGGTTCCCATGACCTACAATACCTCGGTTCATTTTACTTGCTGTTTGCATCTTGCTTTATTTAGGAGCCACCATATGGGTTTCAACCATTTATTAATGCGTGTACTCAACAATCCTATTTAATTACTTTTATGGTCATTTGTTGGAATTTAATAAATTTTCTATTTTTTTTTGAAAAGAAATCGTAATTTTATTCAATTTGAAACAAGGAAAAAATTACATTTTGTATATCTTGTTAAGCATCTAGTTGTATCAATCTTTCAGGATGAGCAACAAAAAGAAAATTGTATTAAATTACATAAGTTTTGCGGGGGTTAAGTGTGATAAAAATCACTTAACTTCTCCTTTTTGGCTTTATTTTTTTTGAAACGTTTGACAAACCCCATAACTGGCCTCAACAATCACCATTGCCAATTCATTGCCAGCTACCTGTAAAGCGACTTCTTTGTCCGAGTATGAGCTCTCAGATACATGGGTTCTCTTTATATCCCCCATGCCCTTTTCATTTGGTATTTCCTCTTTCTACTGCTATGATGCTTTTGACCTCTGCTAATTTAGTATTTGTCGTGGTTCCTGACTAATCCACTGTTGAAGAATCTAGGGCAATTAGATATAGTAGGATTCTTCTAGACTTGATAACAATTTGTGAAGCTCTTTTACAATTTATCTTGTTAGCTTAATCTTCTTTTCTTCTTATTAATGCATGTGTGTTTACTTCATCAAACTGCTACCAAAAACATAAGAACACAAGATGTTGGCTCTCTGCCAGGGCAAAACCTCTCTCTCTTAGAGAGGAAAACCCTTTTGTAAATTTCTCTTATTGAAGCTTCTTATTGATCATTGCCAAACCCTAGACCCTTGACAAAAATATCCTCCAAGCACAAGTCAAGTCCTTCCTCCTTCCTGCACTTCGTTCTTCGACACTTTGTCCTCCTTTCAGCTCTTCGTTCTTCTTACAATTGATGATAGTCCTTGTTGCACTTGCTCTAGAAGAGACACTTATCCTTGATCTTTAGTGAGACCCTTTACTTGTGATGATCCCTTCCTTCCTTTTGACCAATTGAGCTGCTTCTTCAAAGTGTAGTTGCAGACTTGATATGACTGTCTTGTAGCCCTAAATTATCGCACGTGTGGGAGGTTTCCTTGAGTATTTGGTTCCTTTCTTCTTCGATTGAGAGAGTCTCTTCTTCGTTGTAGTGGGAGGCCTTATAGGCCTAAGTTTCGAGCCCAAAAAATGAGAAGTATGAGACTGTTACGTTGCTGCTGTTATGACCGTAGAAATGCCTCCTTTCCTCGCACATGTGACTATGTTTTACTCTAGAGACAATCCTCCAACCTTCGGTGATGAATTCTCCTTCTTCGCTAAACTAGAGGCTCCTTATACGTGCCCTTTTTCACCCTTTTTCTTGGCCTTCCTTGCTCCCTGATCTCAGAGGTAGTTTACTTGTCGTTTGAGGGAGTGGACAACCTCTATATATAGAGGATTGTCCCTCGTTTAGGCCAACTAGAGGCTTACATGATGACTGTAGGCCGAATTGAGTTTCCTTCATCGTTTTTGCTCCTTCTAGTGATGTTGTTGCATGGAGAGAACTTGTCTTTGCTTGGAGGGATATTCTTTGACTCTTATACAAATATATACATGGTGTAACCTGCCCTTAAGAGTCTTCAACATTTTATTTTTGATTCTTTGACTCACTTATAACACTTTGACATGTGCTAGACCTATTTCAATGAGCAAGGAATTCATTGATAAATATAACAAAAATAATGTTTCTTTTCTTGAATAAATACAAATATCAAAAGTACATATATGAAGGCCGAACCTAGTTACACTTTCTTCAACATCCACAACATTTCCCTTTGCTTGGTTAGGTTGCTATACTTGTGCATCCATATTTGAATTGTTCTCCTTGGTCTCTTCTTCTTCTTCTTCAGAATGGTAAGGGTCAGATACGTGCCATCCCTT
Source organism: Pinus tabuliformis (assembly GCA_031772625.1). NCBI lineage: Eukaryota > Viridiplantae > Streptophyta > Pinopsida > Pinales > Pinaceae > Pinus > Pinus tabuliformis. Next base: position 1,617,255,772 of record CM062817.1, on the reverse strand, counting down.
TGGCTTATGGGCCCACCTCATTCTTTTTTGGTATCTATTGTGCCTATGTGCATGTGTTCAACAAGTGTCTCGTTTGAAAACAAATTCAACATCAAAATGTTGTGTTCTCATAATCAAAAACTTGAGTCCACTGAAAGTTTTTATGTTTTAGTTGGATACGATCAGGTAGCCCTTTACTGAGGTTGATCTCTACACAAATTCTGGCAAAAGTGAAGATACATTTTTTTTGTATTGTCAATGTCCATCTTTTTGAGTTTTCCAAGAGTATTTCTGATATCTTCGAGGACCCGATGGTGCCAAAAAGGAAGAGGGAGATTTGGCAATCTCACCCAAACCAACATTGTTGTGACCACCATGCTTGCGGCATCAAAATATAGGAACGATGGGGTCATGAAGAGCCCAACTCTACCCCACATCCATGGCCCATAACTTGGGACTTTCTCCAAGTCTTTTTGTGTATCAAATTGAACTATGAAGAAACCTTTAGAACATAGGTACATGTCGCAATTGGGGGTCCAAGAAGAAAAAGCCCACTAGTGTAAGTCTTCGGAAGTTCGGATCTCGGAAATTGCATATTAGTGCCTTAGATTGAAGATCAACAAAAAGCAAGTTGACCTTTGTATGTTTAACTTCCATGGCTGGCACTTGTTTTGTTTGTTTGACAATGTAGGGTCTTGGCATATTTTGGAACTGGTTGAAAGGAATAACAACCTTCCCTTTCACTGTGTCCTTGAAAGAGATAGATCCATTAGGGTTTTTGAAGCACGAAGCTCCACCCCTCAACCTCAAATTTAATATGATCATTGCAATATCGTAATCTTTCACTTGAAGGGAATCCTGTAGCAATGTCCCCTCATAAAGAAAACTTTGAAAAAGTGCAGGTATACCAACCATGTTTTGAATGCTTTGCTTCATGTTTTCTACTAGATCTGAGCCCCAGATCTGGAAGATGGATATCTTCTTGTTGAAATCTGGAATTTCTCAGCATTTGCCTGTCTTTTGGCCATACCTGGGAGTAAGAGAGAGAACTTGAGAAGGGCTCCTTTGGATCTGATTTTTTACTTTGATTTGCTATGATCCGGGAACTGAAGAATGAAAATAGATCTAAAACCCACCTTCATATAGAAAAAGAAAGTGACACTTGCCGACACATGCCCTATGCTCCAAGGGGGCCGCCTTGTCCAAACAAAAACCAAATCCCATAACATTATATAAGTGGGAGAGCCTTGATTTGGTGGATGAGGGGATTAGTAAGCCAGATCTGAAATAATCTAGCTGCACTAGCCTTGATAAACAACACAACCACCCAAGATGCACCAATGGTGTGTGTGATCTTTTTGAAAAATCACCCACTTGACCTCGAAAGATGCTTTCGACTTGCAGCGAAGATGGTTCATAATCACCCATTGATTGTTGCCGAAATAGATCCAAAGGACTGCTCCGTCTCCATACTTGTCTGAATAGATGCAAGGGGCTTCACATGCAATCCAACGCAAGCTCGTGAACTATCTTACAGACTCTGGATCAACGATGGTGCCCTGAAAGGAACCAGAGTGATCCAAAACCCTAGCACAATTCACACTCTCCATCGTTTTTTGAAACTGTTCATAAATTATCTTATCTTACCTAACAGTCCCATTTAATTACTTTTATGGTCATTTGTTGGACTCTAATAAATTATCTTATCTTACCTAACAGTCCTATTTAATTACTTTTAGGGTCATTTGTTGAACTTTAATAAATAATTCTTATCTTACATAATAAACACCCATTCCCTTGTTCTGGAAACTCTTGCAACATAGCTTTAAAGGTTGTTAGTTATTGTGTCAATACAGAATATTCCTCCAGCAATGTAAATTCATGTGTCATCATATACATCTGACTCACTTTTTCATGCTGGAGATCTTTTCTCATGAAGTGCTAGACAAAAGGTACTATTTTTGTCACAATTATTGGTTAATGGATCAGGTGCTAATGATAATTTGTTGTGACAGTGTTTGTTAATGGCATACTGATTGTTTCAAGTTCTCTTTCATAAAGATGAAATAATTTTATTAGTGTTCGACAAATGACAACAAACGTAGGTCGGAGGGACTGAAGAGTACAACCAATATGCACATGATGTGGGAGTGCAAGCACAATTCCAAGAAAATACTGAAAAATAATATAAAGAAAGAAACCTAGATAACATCAGAACATATGTAGAAATCTGTGACAAAGGTATGGTGATGCAAAATACTAAATGAGTTTGTCCAAGACTAGAAAGTTGGACAACCCAAGAATCTTTCAAGAGAGAGAGAGAGAGAGAGAGAGAGATCAGATGATGAGGTTGATGATGTCAAGGTCTCCTGAGTCTGATGGTGGAGGGTGAGGGGGGTGAACAGGGCACTGGCTTGCTGTCTGAGTCCTTTGGAACTATGGGCGGTCCAGCTGTATGATCGTATGAGTGAGGGAGACTCCTAGCATCAAAGGTCGAAAGAAAGAAACTCTGAATGACTCTTTGGCTTCCTCCTCTAGAACTAGGGGGTAATCTAATGAGCAGTAGGCAGTCTACTCTGGATCCGTATGGAGCTGATCTCTCTAATGCTCTGAGAATGTGTAGGTAAATACTAAATATAGTTGTTAATGTTTTATCATTATAGAAACTCTCTTGAATGGTTATATCAATACAGTTGCAGTTTGCAATATTTCATTGTCTGAGATTTACTAGGGAATGGGCTCATGATTAGATGACCTACTAGTGTTGACATATTTGAACATGTGAAAAATCATTGTCAGAACCATTTGATGCTCATTTAGTGAGAAATTTAGTTTTTTAATTCAATGCAAACAATATTTTAATTTAATTTGTTTAGTGCTTCAGGTAAGTGATGGTGAAGCACAACAATGTTGTGCCTAATGGGCATTTTAAGAAACACTGGCAAAATTATGTAAAAACATGGTTCAATCAGCCTGCCCGCAAGAAAAGGAGACGGATCGGTAATGCCATAAAACATGCTTGTTTCACTTTTTTTCTTTGTTGAAGATGAACTTTGTGTGTCCAACATGCTCATTTTCTTGTTAATAATGCCTTCTTACATGAGTGTTTGACCATGTTTATGCAGCTCGTCAGAAAAAGGCTGTAAAGATCTTTCCCCGCCCTACAGCTGGCCCTCTTCGACCAATTGTACATGGCCAAACTCAAAAATACAACATGAAAATTCGTGCGGGGAGAGGATTTTCACTTGAAGAGCTGAAGGTGAGATTATACTTTCCATATGCAATTGTAGTGTAAGGAGTAAACAGCTTTTGCTTGATTTTTACATATACTTTGTTGATCTTTCTGGATGAAGTTGCACTTGTTATGTTTGGTCAGACAATATCATCTCTCCTATCATTGCCATCAATTTTATGGTTCTATCTTTTTGCAGCCTTTTTGTCTCTTATTCATCACGCTTTTGTTTGTAGCCTTCTATTCTCTTATTCATCACCGAGCGTTTGTTATTTTAAAATTGTATATTTACTTATTGCCATTAATTTTATGGCTCTATCTTTTTGCAGCCCTCTGGTCTCTTATTCATGACTCTTTTGTCTGTAGCCTTCTGGTCCCCTATTCACACTCTTTTGTTTGTAGCCTTCTATTCTCTTATTCATCACTCGAGCGTTTGTTATTTTAAAATTGTATATTTACTTATTGCCATTAATTTTATGGCTCTATCTTTTTGCAGCCCTCTGGTTTCTTATTCATGACTCTTTTGTCTGTGGCCTTCTGGTATCCTATTCATCACTCGAGTGTTTGTTATTTTTAAATTTTATATTTACTTGATTTTCAGCATATTGAGCGGAACAAGTTAGATAAACATTGATCAGCATTAAATTTTGCTTCGAGTAAGAAGTTTGCTCGAAAAAATTTGAATAAATTCAAGGTATCATACAAATATATTTTCCCAAAATTCCAAAAAGGATGCATACTTCACTGTTCCGTGCATGTTTCAGTTTCATTGTTCTTTTCCAAGGGTTTTCTTTGTACATGCATATTTGTCATTATCTGTTATCAAAGAAGCATTTTTGAAGGTATGAAGTCCCGTTGACCTTTTCACTTGTCTGCTTCATTTTTGTATCTAATTATGCTGTCAGAAGCTTTGCATAGAAGCCTGACGGTAATTTTCTTCTGCTTAGTTAATTTGTTATTGCAAATGGCTTAGAATTGGTCAAGATCTGCTTAGGAGGGCCATGGAAGGTTTTTCAATTTATTTATTGTGTTCTCACAAGTTCTTTACAGTACACACTAGCATATACTTGCATGGAAGTTTAACTTTAGTTCAATTGCACTAAAGGCTAAAGCTACTTAAATAAGAACTATATAATTGTGATGTCAAATATATTTAATTCTTAAAACCTGTTGTAAGCAGAAGTGGGAAATTTTTGCTGGGAAGAGCTTAATTCAACAGAAATTTGGTATAATTTTTAAGGAGTGTGATTTTATGTGATGTATGTGAGTTGCCTCGACATAGAGTTATTCCCAAGAAGCATAGTCCTTTAGTGGCTAGAGAGATATATATCCATAGGTATATTTTTCATTTGACTAACATTATTCATAGTAATGGTAAAACTATTTTATTCCAATGTTAACACTGTATTTGTTCTACAGGCTGCAGGCATTCCTAAGAAATATGCACCTACAATAGGTATTGCAGTAGATCATCGCCGGAGAAATCGCTCCCTGGAGGGTCTTCAAACTAATGTTCAGCGCCTGAAAACATACAAAGCGAAGTTGGTTGTTTTCCCAAGGAGTGCTCGCAAGCTTAAGGTGGGATTCTTTCTTTGAATTTTACTTAGTAGTTTAAATTCTGAAACACTAGTCTTTTATGATGGTCTTAATCTTTAGGTTTGATGGAATAATTATTGCATATTATTGTGCAGGCGGGTGATTCTAGTCCTGAGGAGTTGGCTACAGCTACTCAAGTTCAAGGAGTGTATTTGCCAATCAGCCAAGAAAAGCCATCGGTTGAAATTATCAAGGTTACAGATGAAATGAAAAACTTTAAAGCATATGCTAAATTGCGTGTCGAAAGAATGAACAAGCGATTGGTAGGAGTTCGGATGAAGAAGGCTGCAGAGGCAGAAAAAGATGAGAAAAAGTAGATGTCCATTGTGGAAGCAGTGTCAGAGATATATTTCTGAAGTTTTGAACGTCCTTTTTTCGCGTTTTTCATCTTCAGATGAGAAATGCAGTTTGTGCTGCATAGAAAGCCAGCAAACAAGAACCTTAAGGACTTTCGTTAGCAGTTGTAGGATGCATTACTTAAGATGAATGTTTTGATGGTATTGATGTTTTTTTATACTTGGGCGCTTTTAATTTTTCCCTGCTTTAAAAATATTTTTTATCATTATTTTCAGCTTACACAACATGATTAAATGAAGGTAAAAGAGGCCTGTTATTTTTGTTTTCTTGTTGCCTTCATCAGTCTTTCAGGTTTTGTATTTCTGTTTGTCTTTTACTTGTATTAAAAGTTAAAACTAAGATGGGTCTGTCTTTTTCTTCCCTGTGTATCTTTCTCTCCCTGCCATATATATGTTTTTTCACCAAAATGTATTGTTCACAAGGAAATATTCCTTGCAGAAACATATATTCAGGTAAACTAATAAAAATGTATTGTTCACAAGGAAATATTCCTTGCAGAAACATGTATTCAGGTAAACCCAATGAATTGTTTCCATCAATTCAGGCACCATACAAGGTTGCATATTAGAGTGAGTGAAAGCTCTAGTGAGTTAAACAAATTGATGTACACAAAATGAATACAAGTCTAAAACAGAGGCAGACTATCTTGTTTCTAGAGCATGCAATAACCTAAGATGACCAATGATTAAAAATGACAAGCTGGACCAACCTTAATTGTTCAATCAATTGAATGTAAATTTTCAAATAGTGGTCAGTGTCAATGTTTACAGGCACATAGATGCAACTATAATATATTCCACCTCTTGTTATCACATGACTGTGTAATGTAATTTAGTTTTCTTGTTAAGTGAATATTGGGGGACTTCATGTCATTGCAGTTTTCTTGTGTTGCATATTCTCTCACCTATCTGAGTGCAGACCTTCCGTAATTTGTTTGGCTGGTAGCGTGTGGTGTGCTTTGGTCCCCAGCAACTCGTTTGAGTGAGAATCAGGTGCTATCTATACAATGGAAATAGATCTCCAAATTTGCTTGTGGGAACTTTCCCTAACAGTTTTTGAATTGCCTATGATGCTTTAGTGCCTTTCTATTTGAATGCAAGGTTTGCAAATAGAATGTTAAATCTGTCATATATCTAATTAGTTGTGTGGGATTAAGTGGCATGCCTGCTTTTTTTGCCTCTCCTGAATTGTTCAATCATTTGAATGTAAATTTTCAGATAGTGGTCAGTGTTGATGTTTACAGGCACGTAGATGCCACTATAATATTTTCCACCTCTTGTTAAGTGAATATTGGGGGACTTCATGTCATTGCAGTTTTCGTGTGTTGCATATTGTCTCATCTATCTGAGTGCAGACCTTCCGTAATTTGTTTGGCTAGTAGCGTGTGGTGTGCTTTGGTCCCCAGCAACTGGTTTGATTGAGAATCAGGTGCTATCTATACAATGGAAATAGATCTCCAAATTTGCTTGTGGGAACTGTTAGCTCTGCTATATAATCCAACATTTGAGGATCAAATACAGTCCTGATCGGGTTGTTTGCACGCAGAAGGATGCCCAAAAATGGATCCCAAAGTGCCCCAAAAGCCTTCGAAATCCTCTTAAGGATCATTCAAAGTCAAAACTATCGCAAGAGGAGAGCCCTTGGAAGGGCGGAAATGCACTATCGGGAGGCAAAAAACACTTTAAAACCATGAAAAACCCACAAGCGCGGGCTTAAACAATGGTTACACAGCAGCCGTTCGATCTGGCTGATCAATGGTCCAGATCTAATCGGCGGATCGCATCGGCAGATCTGATTGGCACAGGCAGGCAGTGGCAATCGGCACATGACACCGCCGATCAGCGATCGCCGATGATCGGATCGGCGGGTCGCAATCGGCAAAGGCAGATCAGCGTTATCGGCACAGACCAGGGGGAAGGAGCGATTGCGATCAGCGATTAAATGAGGATTGTCGATCGCGCACGCGGATCGACGACCCACATCGTATCGCTATATCGCATCAGCGGGTCGCATCGGCGGATATCGCATCGGCATTTCGCTATCGGCAAAACCAAAGGGGCAGGGCTTTCACATAAGACATGCATGCGACCCGATGGGTTGGACCCGATGGCGTTATAAGTGATTTTTGATAAATTTTCAGGTCCGCGCTAAAGTCGTTTTCAATGGTTTTTGGCACATTTTCGTTATATAACAAAATATAAAAAAAGGTAAGGATCGGTTGGCTATTATATGCGATTGCAACTCGAAAGGCGACCAAATAGAGGAGTTATGCATGCATTGACTGTTGAAGTTTAAAATGTGGCAAAGTGGGCAAGGTCTCTCAGCGGCACAGAATATGCTAAGGCAGGCATGGAGCAGTGCAGCGCAGCAGGCAGCTGCGTTCAATTAACAGAATAGCCAAGAAGAAAAGGACGAGCCTCGAACAGTTAAATACATTTATCAGTGATGGGTTTCTTTCAGTCAACATTCCACATGTTCATAAAGGACAACAAAATATCAGAGAAGATCAATTTTGTTTACTGACACAGTCACGCTATAGCAGAGACCCATACCAAGCAGTTAGAGCGGGTGGTGATCCATTATGATCCCTCCACGCGTAGGTTAGCAGAGATATTTTGTAATGAAGCACCATATATACCCACAACAGAGATGTAATCAAGTGATGAGTGTTGATGAAAGTTACCTTGCTGTAAGGTTCAACTTCTGGACACTGTAACTACCTTGTAGCCTGTAGCGTCTGGTCTTCATTTCCAGCTAATACAAGCTTCTTTTGATGTTAATTGCTCACTTTCCACTTTTCTTTCTTGTTTCAGGCTGTGCCTATTTGCATTGTTTCATGTTCTGTTAATGTTTAGCATTAGAGGGGCTGTCATCCCACCTCTGTGTTAGGATTGAGCTGTATCATTGAATGTGCATGCTGGTTTCTGTTGTTTCAATACCAGAGAGCTGTCATCCTGTCTGGGTATTAGATAATAGATTTACAGACCTCCTAACTGGTTGCAGCGGGCCATCACAGGGTCCTGTGCATCTGCTGGTGTGGTCAGTCTTCTCCATTCTCACCTTATCCTCAAACTGTGAGTAATTGGTGGTTAAAAGCCTTGTAGTCTGGGGGTGTTCACCCATGTCTGGGGTCAATCATAGTAGAAGTGGTTATCTGGCTTGAATAGGCAGCATTTGTTTCATTTGTCCACCATTTATCCAACTATTTTGTTGAATTTGTAATGTTCCCGAGCATCACCGATATGCAACCTAGGTGAGTTTCTTGGGGTGATAACTTTAAATGGCGCCGTTGTCGGGGAGAAGAGAATCGAAGCTCAGCTTCCCTGGGAGACGACACAGCTTCAAGCTTTGATGACAGACAAGGTTTGAACATAGATTTTGGTTGTAATTATTTGTCTGGCGACTCCACTGGAGGAAGGCCATCCTTTGGCGACTCCACATTGAAGTTTTGGTTTAGTTCGTGAAGCATGCTCGGAGAAACCTTCAGAAATTACTAGCCGGCTAGTCCCTGATCCTGAGAGGATCGATAAGTAGAAGAAACTTTGCGGAAGGGAGCATCAGGATCAGGTAAGCCTTAAAGAATTTTTATGTGTCTCTGTTAGTGAAGTTCACCTTCAGAGATTCATACCGCTCCCGGTTATTCATTTCCTTTTCGGACCTCAGTAGAAAAGTATCCCATACTGTCCATCAATTTCCTCTGTTTTTATTATCCATTGCATCACTTCATACCATTCAGTCTACCAGTACCCTTTCATTTAGGCTCAGTCATGGCAGGCCAGGTATGGACCTTTGGTCTTGCCTTCTCCTTTAAGTACCATGCATGCAGGAGATTTTCGAGAATTCATGCTTAAGTTTACTGGTGCAGAGGGAATATCAGTTGAAGAACATTTATAGTCCTTTTATAGCTATGTTGATAACCTGGATATCTATGAAGAGGATGTGTGGATGAGGGTTTTTGTCCAAAGCTTAGAGGGGGAGGCTAGAAATTGGTTCAAACAATTACCCCCTAGGTCCATTGCACACATTGAGGCCCTAGATGATGTGTTCCTAAAGCACTGGGGGAATAACTCAGTGATCAGTAAGGGAGAGGAAAGCTCTCCATCATTTTTGGTTTCTTTGTATGCTCAAGTGACAAGCCCTCTAAGTTGCCCCATGAACACTGAGGCAGGAAATAGCTCAATGCCCAAGCTTGAGACTGATCACCTCAATCTTGATACTCTAATGCCTGCTCAGATGGCCCTCACAAAAAATGAAAAGGCAGCTTGCCAGATAACAGAGGGAGAGGATGTGCAGTTTTGGGAATCCTCCTTGGAAGAGGACTGTCCTAAAGAAGATGCTGGAGCAGGTGATGTCTGTGTGTCCTCCACACGAGAGTACATTGGTTTGCCATTCATGTTAACGGTGCAGGCCACAGATAGCACAAAGAAGTACACAACATTCATTTTTATCCAGCAGGTGTACAAAGGCTCCTCTGAACAACATCCAAGGAGAAAAATACGCAGAAGGGAAGTGAAATATGATCCCTATCTACCTATCAAGCTCAAATGTCCCAAACTGTTTGAGGTAGGGGATCAAGTAAATCCAATCTTGCTGATATATGGTGAACCGGGCTGAGAGCAGGAGAAACAATATTGGTGGTCCAGCAAATGGGCAAATTTTGAAGTTTATGTTTTCAGGCTTTAATGTTTGTAATTAAGTTCTTTTACAGTTTTATGTTGTATGCTTAGTTGACTCCATGCCCAATGGACACTAGGCAAATGTTTTTAAGCTTGTTTTGTATGAAGGCATTGGTCTGCAGTTCTTGAGACCTCACAGGGAGGATCTCATCCCCAGAAGGAGCCAGTGTTAGCTCTGCTATATAATCCAACATTTGAGGATCAAATACAGTCCTGATCGGGTTGTTTGCACGCAGAAGGATGCTCAAAAATGGATCCCAAAGTGCCCCAAAAGCCTTCGAAATCCTCTTAAGGATCATTAAAAGTCAAAACTATCGCAAGACGAGAGCCCTTGGAAGGGCGGAAATGCACTATTGGGAGGCAGAAAACACTTTAAAACCATGAAAAACCCACAAGCGCGGGCTTAAACAATGGTTACACAGCAGCCGTTCGATCTGGCTGATCAATGGTCCAGATCTAATCGGCGGATTGCATCGGCAGATTTGATCGGCACAGGCAGGCAGTGGCAATCGACACATGACACCGCCGATCAGCGATCGCTGATGATCGGATCGGCGAGTTGCAATCGACAAAGGCAGATCAGCGTTATTGGCACAGACCAGGGGGAAGGAGCAATTGCGATTAGCGATTAAATGAGGACCGTCGATCGCGCACGCGGATTGACGACCCACATCACATCGGCGGATATTGCATCGGCGGGTCGCATCGACATTTCTCTATTGGCAAAACCAAAGGGGCAAGGCTTTCCAATAAGACATGCATGCGACCCGATGGGTCGGACCCGATGGCGTTATAAGTGATTTTTGATCAATTTTCAGGTCTGCGCTAAAGCCGTTTTCAATGATTTTGGGCGCATTTTCGTTATATAACAAAATATAAAAAAGGCAAGGATCGGTCGGCTATTATATGCAATTGTGACCCGAAAGGCGACCCGATAGAGGAGTTATGCATGCATTGACTGTTGAAGTTTAAAATGTGGCAAAGTGGGCAAGATCTCTCAGCGGCACGGAATATGCTAAGGCAGGCATGGAGCAGTACAGCGCAGCAGGCAGCTGCGTTCAATTAACATAATGGCCAAGAAGAAAAGGACGAGCCTCGAGTAGTTAAATACATTTATCAGTGATGGGTTTCTTTTAGTCAACATTCCACTTGTTCATAAAGGACAACAAAATATCAAAGAAGATCAATTTTGTTTACTGACACAGTCATGTTATAGCAGAGACCCATACCAAGCAGTTAGAGCGGGTGGTGATCCATTATGATCCCTCCACGCGTAGGTTAGCAGAGATATTTTGTAATGAAGCACCATATATACCCACAACAGAGATGTAATCAAGAGATGAGTGTTAGATGAAAGTTACCTTGCTGTAAGGTTCAACTTCTGGAGACTGTAACTACCTTATAACCTGCAGCGTCTGGTCTTCATTTCCAGCGAATACAAGCTTCTTTTGCTGTTAATTGCTCACTTTCCACTTCTCTTTCTTGTTTCAGGCTGTGCCTGTTTGCATTGTTTCATGTTCTGTTAATGTTTAGCATTAGAGGGGCTGTCATCCCACCTCTGTGTTAGGATTTCGTTGTATCATTGAATGTGCATGCAGGTTTCTGTTGTTTCAATACCAGAGAGCTGTCATCCTACTTGGGTATTAGATAATAGATTTACAGACCTCCTAACTAGTTGCAGCCGGCCATCACAGGGTCCTGTGCATTTGCTAGTGTGGTCAGTCTTCTCCATTATCACCTTATCCTCAAATTGTGAGTAATTGGTGGTTAAAAGCCTTGTAGTCTGGGGGTGTTCACCCATGTATGGGGTCAATCATAGTAGAAGTGGTTATCTGGCTTGAATATGCAGCATTTGTTTCATTCGTCCACCATTTATCCAACTATTTTGTTGAATTTGTAATGTTCTCAAGCATCATTGATATGCAACCTAGGTGAGTTTCTTGGGGTGATAACAGGAACTTTCCCTAACAGTTTTTGTATTGCCTGTGATGCTTTAGTGCCTTTCTATTTGAATGCAAGTTTTGCAAATAGAATGTTAAATCTGTCATATCTCTAATAGTTGTGTGGGATTAAGTGTCATGCCTGCCTTTTTTGCCTCTCCCTGAAGATGACTTCCACCCGCCACTCCCCACCCCACAATCTCCCCCCACTCCCCAGCCACCCCCCTGGCCCTCCCCCACAGGTTATTTGTGAGTTCAATATGATGATGGTGCCTTTCTGATCTTATTTTTTTTATATTAGAAAGCCCAATATGATTACTAATTAGATGATGGCCCCTTACTTCCTTTGGCAAGCAATGGTCCTTGGTATCCTTAGGCAAACCCTCTCTCTGCTATATTTAGTGACTTGGCAAAATTAATGGATCCATATTTTTTCCGTCACCTCGTCTGTAGTTGGAGGGGAACTTTTATGTGCTAGAGCCATCAACCATCTTATTGCGCTGGCTTGGAGTCATCCTGTGCACTCAGGCAGCTACCATTCAGTGTCCAAATTTTGGAATCATTTGCACTCTCATTTGGTAGTATCTTTCTGCAATTGTTATCTGCTTTATACATTGGATTGCAGTGCTATGCATTACCTAATAATAGTAAAGCATTGATTTTGCAAAATAGTTAGTCATTGTGTGCAAGTTTTGGACCTTAAGTCTTGGTTTTGGTGTCTCCCCTTCATCCGATGGTATCCTTAGTCCAGATTTTGCTTTAGTTATTTTCACTACATTTGTTGGTATCCTGCTTTTTCTCTGCTAGATAAATTGGAGTGCAGTGTTTTGCATTAGTTCAGGGGTAAACCCTTGTTAGGCAGTTTTTCAAGAACGATTTTGCAAGTTCTGTTATGCAGCTAAGATACATAATTAGATTAGATAAATAACAGTGGGGGAGTCAAAATTTGTTTTCCTTATTAGCCTCACAACCCCTGGGATATCTAAAACACTATTTTGCTCACTATATACACCATATGGCTTGTTTTCTTTTGTTATGTTGATTTATTTTTTTTGCACTAAGCATAGTATTTAATTAAATATACTAGATTTCACGATACTATTTTTACTTTGAATTTATAAATCAAGCCGTTGAATTCTGAGGAGCCTTTCATAATAAACCCGTCATTATTCGGGATTGGTTTTCTTCAATTTCCCACCTAGGATTAATTCCTTTGACTCATTCGTAAGGTTTCCAAATTTTGAGGATTTGCAACCAAAGATTTATAGGCTGAAACATTATACAAGTTCTAGGCATATGATTTCGAGATTGAGTATGTGAAGGGCAAGAACAATGTATTAGTAGAGGCCCTTTCTAGAATCGCCGTCCACACTCTCTCTTATGGAGATTTCTGGTGACTAGAAATCCCTTTTGTTGGTGGAGTATTCCAAAAACAAATTTGCTTGTGAGATCCTTGATGGGTTAATCTAGGATGATAGGGACTGATGACAATATCTATTACAAAGATTGGATTTACTTGGTACTGTAATCTCAACTCAAGGAGAAGATTATGCATGCAACACTAGCTCAGCACTAGTAGGGCACATCGAGTACTTGAAGACCTATAGACAGATCAAAGAGAGGTTCACATGGAAGGGCCTTAAGACAAATGTGTTGAGATTTGTTATAGAATGTCGCTTCTCTAGACAAAACAAAGTAGAGCACACTCACCTCGCAGGGTTGCTATAACCGCTTCCCATCTTGGAGCAAAAATGGGGAGGCGTTTGTGGATTTCATCACAGGATTGCCCTAGGTGCAGGGGGAAGATTGTCTTTATGTAGTGGTGGACATGCCCACGAAGTTTGCACACTTCTTTGTTGTTCTCTCCAAATATTAAGCATCACAAGTGGTAGAGTTCTTCTTCAGAGAGGTATTATGATTACATGGGTTGTCGAAAACCATTATGAGTGACATAGATAGCAAGTTCATGTGAGGAATTTGGTAGGAGTTGTTCAGATTGGTTGGGACGAAGCGAATGTCTAGTACTAGCTACCAACCATAAACTGATGGACAAACTAAGATAATCATCAAATCGCTGGAGGGCTATTTCAAAAACTATGTATCTAGCCATCAAAAAACATGGGTAAAGTGGTTACACTTGGGAGAGCACTATTATAACATCACTTACAACATGTCAATTGGAAGGACACCCTTCAAAGCTTTGTATAGATATGAAGCTCCAACATTCGTGGATTGGGTATTTGGGTATGACCGAGCTCCTTTGGCAAAGGGTTGAGTTCAAAAGAATCAGGATATACTACGGGTCCTCAAAGACAATTTGTAGATGGTGCAAAAACCAATAGAGAATCTATGCAGTTAGGCACAAGATAGTGCGTAACTTTGAGGTTAGGGATTGGAGGTATCATCGTCTACAACCTCACAGGGAGTCATCGCTCAAGAAGGGGTAGAGAAGCTTAAGCCCAGATTTTATGGACCTTACTAGACTGTGAGGCGTGTAGGGGAGGTGGCTTATGAGCTAGAGGTCTCAGAGTGGTGTAAGATTCACAATGTTTTCTATGTCTCTTGCCTCAAAAGGGCCTTGGGTGAACATGTAGTTTGCTTCGAGAGAGCTTCCACCACTAGATGATGAAGGGGAATTGATTCTAGTTCCAAAGGAAATTCTAGAAGTGAGGGAGCGAAAGTTGAGGAACAAGACTATAAAGGAGTACTTGATGAAATGGAAATATTTCCTAGTTGAAGATGCCATGTGGTAGGGGGAATAGGTGCTCCAACATTGAGGACTAAAGTTGCTTGAGGACATAATTTTTGGGAGGGAAGGACTCTAATGTCGCCATCCACTTAGGAATGACGTCGTTTACTGGTGCCACAAATTCGCTTGGACGGTAGTTTTCTCGTTGGAATTCAGTAATTTTTTTTCTTCAAAAAATCAGAATGTTGGAGTGTTTGAATTGTTTTTTTTTATGGTGGAAATGGATTCAGCACCATCAAGAACCCTTTGGCCACCCAAAATCTTGAAGTTTGACAGTTGTAACCGATATAAAATCTTGAAGTTTGATGGTTGTAATGCATATTTTAAAAAAATTATGCTTGATTTTGTCATAATATTGCTGGAATTTCCATTATTTTCAGGGCTAATTTGTGAGTTCTTTAGACTACGCTCTTAGAAATCATAAGGGGGCTCTCTTAGCCTAATAAGGTTCCCATAGGCTAGGGTAGGGAAAAAACAATCAAGGGAACATGATTTGCTTAGAACAATGTAAACTTTGAAACGGGAACTATAAACTCAAAACGGGAACTCTAAACTCAAAACGGGAACTCTGGCCAAAAAAACCCCAAAAAAACATCAAAAACAGTGCTAAAAACGAAAAGTGTGTATACTGGAACGGTGTTTTTTTTTTAGGTGTCAATTTTGAACGTGTTTTAAAAATGGCAGTGACTACGAAATTTACTACGAAATTTTCGTGCAAAATATAGCTTCAAAACGAAAGTGTTGATACTGGAATAATGATTTTTTTTTTTAGGGTCAATTTTCAAACTTTTTAAAAAATGCTAATAAAACCAATTTTTTATGTCTCAAACAAAGTTAAATTTTAAGGAAAAAACACATTAATGTTTCTGGTAGAATATCATTTTTCTTTCCTAAGTATAAATTTAACATGTTTTCAACCACAACATGCTAGATACAAAAGAAATTGAAATTTTTTCAACTATAAAACTAAAAAAACATGACATTATGAACAAATTATATCATTGAATGAATTCAAAAGTCTTTATTTGTATACTGAATAAAACAGACATTATACCTCTAATTTGATATTGCATTGTAGATATTTAAACAATAAAATTTATCATACTTAGTACATAATCCAACAACATAAAAATGCTTCATAACTTCTCATTTAACAAAATATGGAAAACATTAATTTTATTTGAAGATACGATGCATACATCAGTTATATAAATTGTCATAAACAATTATTCAAACTCAATCACCCAATAACCGTGGGTAGGTCGTCGTCGTGCCCCCTTCCCCCAACCCATTACCGATCTTTCCCATTCACCCATGCCCTCTTCCCCCTTCTGCCCTACCCATGCGCCAGCCCTTGCTACCCCCAACTCACCCACCCATGCACCATTTCCCCAACTCTTCCTTCCCTACCCCACAACTCTCCTCCCCATAAGCCCACCCCCTAACTCCCATTCCCCTCCAATCTCAACTCCTCCCCCCCTTCTTTAACGCCCGCCCCATGGGCCTCGCGCCCTACTCCCCACCCCCAACCACTACCCCCCCCCAAACCACTACCCTCCCCCCCCCTACCCCACCCCCCAACCCGGCGCGGCCCCGCCCCGCCCCGCCTGTCGATTCCGGGAATCGACCCCCCGTCTGTCGATTCCGGGAATCGACCGGTCGGGTGGCGCTGCTCCGTGATAGTTCCTGTGTGATAATGCAATGTTTTACATGCTAAAAACGCTAATAAGATTGTATTATTAGTCTCGTATTCTTTTTTAACATGGGAAGGAATAATCCCATGCCATGGGAATGCAAAGAAAGGGACGAGAGTTGAAGGACATATATTACATCAAACAATCCATATTCATTTAAGAAGTAAAACCATCCAGTCTCATTGTTAACTGGCCACAATCGTGCTTCATTTTCTTTATTTCTTTTCGATTGGTCATGAACTCTTCCAATTTGAATTGAATATTTCATTTAACATGAATTTAAAATTTAAATAATACACTAATTAAATGTGAAAATATAAAGAAGAAAAGATTTCATTCATGTAATTGAAAACGTTGATTCACATTTTTATGGTAATTCAAAGTGAATAAAAAATCAATCATTAGGTGTCCCAAAGGAAGGAATTTATTTATTGATAAAAGATATATGGTATAAAAATGATATAATTGCAATGCGAAATAAATAATGTGATTATATATATAATTATATGATTTTAAAATTTTGAGTTTAATTTATTTGATTTTCAAAATGGGAGTGTTTTAGAGTTATTAATAAAAATGATATAATTGCCATGTGAAATAAATAATGTGATTTATAAATGATATAATTGTAATGCGAAATAAATAATGTGATTATATATATATATATATAATTTTAAAAATTTGAGATTAATTTATTTAATTTTTAGAATTGGAGTGTTTTAGGGTTATATATATATGAAATTGAGTTTAATTTATTTAATTTTCAGAATTGGAGTGTTTTAGGGTTATATATATATGAAACTGAGTTTAATTTATTTAATTTTCAGAATTGGAGTGTTTTAGGGTTATTAAAAAGGTATTCTAAACAATAAAAAATCACATTTAAAAAAAAATCATTTTACTCAATTCCAGTAAAAAGTCTATTTTGTCTATAAGTTAGACTACACACACATATAAGAAAACAATTGATATAAAAATTAAAACACAAATTAACATAGAAATTGGAATGTACACTAAAATCAAAACAATTATTTGAATGTATATTTTCTATCATTTATTTTTTAAGGCACACTAAAATCAATGTGTTAAAAGTTGACTAAAAATAGAAATAGAAATAAATTTTACATTGAATAATATATGAATAGAAATTGATATACAATGGAATTAATGCATGAAAAATTGATATATACATTGAAATCAAAACATTTAAAAATTGAAATATGTATTCAAATAAATGTATATGTATTGAATTCAATATGCATTTTTCATCATTGAAAATTGTTACTTTATTTTTGGTCAACTTATTCCTCATGTAACTTTTGAAATATACTTTTGAATAATATTATTTATGTTCTTAAAGATATGAGAAAAATGAGTGAAAATGATCAAATCTATCTCAGAATATACATATATATAGTTTTGCTGATATGCATATTGTGTAATTATACTAAAAACTAAATAAGATAGATTGACATTAATCTTTCTCAACAATGATAGATGTCTTCATGATTAAGTTTGGGTTAGTGTGTTATGGTGTGTAGTTATTGGAGTCCAAGAAACTTAAGAAATGGTTTACCTACTATATTAATATGTACACTATGTACATCATTCTTAATACACAGTTGAGTTGTTTTCCAATTTGTATGTCTAACAGTGATATGATAACATGGTTAATCTGCTCTCTCAAATAAAATGAGCCATTTGTGGCATGAGCTCATGAGTATGAAATCTCTTGGTTTATACCGTGCCATGAGAGGTGGTTTCTAAAAGCAACATGGCAGGGAGAGGAACATAGTTGAACATTCATATATGAAAATCATAGCATTACATAAATAAGAAAGGCATACTTATTAGTGGATTGGAGAAGCAATTATTTATATACTCTATCTGAAACCTTGAAACAATACTATAGAGTTGTGTCTCATCGATTAACACAATCCCAAAAGTAGTGACATTATGCCATTTTTCTTTGAATGACGATTTATAAAGCAAATGATGTGTTTACTCTTGTTGAATAATCACATCGGAATTAATGTTACATGGCTCCCTACTCATCAATGTGAGGATAATATTAAATAAAACACATGTTTAAAAATAAGGTCTTTACATTTATGTGTTGGAAAAAATGCATTTATTTGTTAGTATGTGAATTTGATGTATGCATATGAATGTCTAGCAAAGGATAACATTTTATATTTGAAATTTGAGAAAACACTGTTATTTTAGCATTCCTAAGTGCATTTGAAAAAATTAAAAAAAAAAAGGTCATGCTCAAAAGGAATGAAAAGTTGAGAAATTCAAATTCCAAGAAATGTTTCTCAATGCTTGCATATCCATATTCTATATCTAATACATGGACCATACATGGGGATTCCTCAATCAAGGTTGAATACCATCATATTTTCTAATTATTACGATTATCACTGTTAGAGTGAAGCAGGGCTTCTAATTGTTGTTCTGACTTTTTCTAATAAATAAATAAATAAATTTGTACACATGCTTACACTGAAGGAAAAATGGCTTAGAAAAGACACAATGGAAACCCAGGTGGAACTCCAAAATAATGGAAGTATATCTTCTAATATTTACATTTTTAATAGAAGGATAAATGTTGTCAAAACATTTCATACAAAATTTCTTCAAAGGCCAATCTTTGCAAAAGGTAATAAACCATGCACTATTCATGTTGATAACTCAATAAACAAACCATCTATGCAAAGCTTGATGTTTAAATGATTTAAGTTTGAAGGAAATATTTACTCATTTTATGCACGCAATCACATTACTAAAATTGATTTCTACACAATAAGGAAGATATGTTAAGTTGTTTTAGATTGCCACCTACTTATCCATATTTATTTAAGTCTCAATTATCTCCTCACAAATGACTCCTTTTGTGATTGTTGTGTCCCTCTATGGTAGTATTCATTGCTCTATAGCTAATAGCCCACAACCTCCCTTGCATGTGCCTTTTGACACTTTAACTACTTGTAAAAGACTTGAGTTTAAGCTATGTATCAATGTAGAAACAACATCTTTACACTAGAATATGATGTCAAACATGTGTGTTCTTATCACAACGGAAGACCTAAAGATTAAGTTGAAATTCAATCATAAACAAAATATCATTAATTAAATATCAACAACAAATCACTCTCTATCCATGCATTGAAAAAACCAAACACCTTTTCTATTGTTATTCAAACAAGTTTACTCCCTCATGGAGGGGTTGGGGAGTGTAGGGGGTTTGGGGGCCGGGGGCGGGGGCGAGGGGGGATGGGGCGCGGGAGTGTGGGGGGACGGTAGGGGGTAGGGTGAGGGAAGGGGAGGGGGGCCGGGGAGGGGGGCAAGCTTAGGAAGCTTCGTTCAAACAGAAAATTCAGCTGAAAACAAACATCTAGCGTGGCATGCAAAAGATGGACTACGAAGAAATACAGAGTTGGCGAGCGAAACAAAGAGAAAACACAGATTTGATGGATGCAAGGAGTACAATAACTTGGTAATCATATCGAGGGATTTGTCATCATCATCATTTTCGGAGATTGGATCAGGCGTGTTACTTTAATTATTAATGTGTAGTGAATCCAGACAAGAGATCTCTCGTGAGAGGAATAAGTTAATGGGGCCGGGGCTTCAATGTAGTCGTCAGGGGGTTGTGGGGGGCGCATGGGTAGGGGCTCGCCCATACTTGCCTAATTGTGCACTTAGTCTCATTATCCCTCACCTGACCTCCCGCTCGCCCATCGACCCGCCTGCCCGTTAGAGGTGGCTGGGCAATTCTGATTATACAAATAAAAAATTTATGGTATATTTTTGTTGTTAATTTAAGTTAATATGTTTTCTTATTTACTAATTTATGTGTTTTTTTTTTAGGAAAATGGCATCAAGGAAAATTTCTGTGAATCTTTCTAGACCAAAGAGTCTTAAAGGTGTATCTTCAAAAAACATTGGTGAACGAACTCCACCTGAGCTCATGCCTACAAATATTTCAAGTGCTTTAAGTGATAAGAAGCTAATCTCAGATTGGAAAAGTTCAAAAGAGGTGAAATTTCCATCAAGAGTCTGGTATGTGAAAGAAAGAGAGAGCACAACTGTGATTTTCGCATTGATTTTTAAGTTAATTATTATTTTTTGAAAAAAAAGTTGTTATTATTATTTTTTTGACGTGAAATTCATAAAAAAAACTATTATTTGACCATTTTTAGTTAATATTTTTGTATAAAAATTGTGATTTTGACATGTTAATTCTAGCAAAAAATTATCAAAACGTTTAGTTTTTTTGTTATATTTATGTTAAAAATGGTTATTTTTATGTCCATTGTTAAAAAATGTTGTTTTTTAGAAACAATTATTTCATGTGGATTGAAAAATTAATTAAGGATGTATAAATATGTAGATTATCTAAAATTCAAACTATCAACTTTCTAATTTAAAAACGCAAAACAATAAAAACCCCCCTAAAAAAAAAAAATTAAGATAGAGAACAAGAAAATATGAATAAAATGACGACTTCAAAAACTATCAAATTTAGAAAATAATTTTTTACATTTCACACACTAGAAAATTAAAAGTCAAAAAATAGGTCTTTTAAAAAAAGGGTGTGATGCAGAATACTCACTTTTTAAAATCAGCATGAAAATCACTACCATTCTAAAACTTAAATTCATCCTTGAACATGAAAAAAAATTAAAGTTCCAAAAACCATGTTCTAAAAAAAACATGTGTATTCTGCATCACCACTTTTGAAAATCGGGTCATTTTTTTGCTATCTCTACGAAACGGGTAACAGTATCAGTTCCCGTTTCAAAGTTTACATTGTTTTAGGAGAAAACACTAAAAAAGCTAAATTGGTGAAAAAAGAATAAGGGTTCTAGGCTAATGAGGAGTTGTTTTATCAAAGATTGCATCAATTTTATTATATTGAATAGTTTTTTAAAATTATTTATTACAATATGAAAGTTTTAATTATTCGTTTGAACTTTTGTAATAAATATTAATAGAGGTTTATTGAATGAACAAGGTATGTTCACATACATGGTTTATATATATATATATATATATATATATTCATATTCGAAACATTGTTGATATGTATACTTTGACGTTGAAAGACTCTACAATTCAATATGATCAATTACATTGTTGATATATATATTTATTGTGTTGAAAGACTCTACAACCAATATGATCAAATACATTGTTGATATATATATATATATATATATATATATATATATATATATATATTGCATCGAAAGACTCTCTACAATGCAATATGAAGGATTTTTATTTTTGAATTTAATAAATTTAGGTCACAGACACAGAGTGGCTGCTACAACCACGGGAAAATTTAGATAGATCAACTTGAAGGGATCTACCCGCCAATCAAATTAGCGATGCTGAACCCCAAGGGTGTCGAGGAGATTTGACCCTATGACCTCTTGATAGGCGAGATACTTAGCAACAAGAGCTCGACCAACTAAGCTACTCGGGGCTATTCCTTTGTTAACACTTACATTAACAAATTTATAAAAATATTAATAATAAAAAAAGCCATTGTTGGGCATAAATAAAATATTTCAATTTCCATTTCAAGCTTACAACAAACCTTATATAGAGAGAGAAAGTGATTGAAAGTAAACCAACATAGATCCATTTTAATCCTAGATCTATCAGGTACAGAGATCTATCGGAGTGCAAAGCTCTTTTTTTTAGTGCAAAACTAGAGAAAAGGTTTGTACCTCGAGAGATTTGATATCTCTCGGGGCTTGATAGATTTGGAGTTAAGATGAATCCATGTTGGTTTCAATTGAGTGCAGCCATGGAAAATTTGTTGAACATCTAATTATTTTGATAATTTTTATATGTTAAATATGGCTAGGATTAATTTGGTCATTTTAATTTTGAATTTGCTCGGTTACCTCAGTTTGTTGAAATGATAGACGCGATTAATAACTTGAATGATGAAATAAATTTTTTGAATGCACAATGACAATGTAATAGTGTTGAATGATACTAAATGTGAATAATAAAAATGTAGTCAATTACAAATAGTTTTCACTGTGATCGATCTCAAACTGTTTTTTTCTATTTTTTTTATTGTCACACTTGTTAGTTTTTTCATCTTAATAGTGTTGAACAATACAAAATGTGAATAATAAAAATGTAGTCAATTACAAATAGTCTTCACTGTGATCAATCTCAAATTGTTTTTTTCTACTTTTCTCATTGTCACACTAGGTTTTCCATCTTTCATATTGATCATATGAAAAAAAATGGTTGAAATCATAGACCATTAATTTTTTTTACTTGATTTATTGTAGTAAATGTCATACCTTGTCTCTCTTGCTCTTTGATAAAAATATTAGCTTTCTCCAATGTCAATCATTGTGGCTTATGGAGAATTAAACCCTAAGTGTGGGTCAATGGTAGTTGTTTTCTATTATTTCATTTGAATGCAAAGTGACTAGCGATGTTGAATGATGGGATATGAGAATAATAAGAATGCAGTAAATTACAAATAGTTTACCGTTTACCGTTTCAAGAAGCAAACATTTCAGGTAAGTGAACATTTTATTTAAGATGAAAATTCAAGTATTTTATATATGGTTGAATTATTGTAACACAGAAATTAATGAATGTCGTCAATAATTTTTTTCTTTGCACTAAAATCAATGTACATTAATCTCATTAGTTTGAAATCAATGTACATCATACATCTAGTTACATCAAATCAGAAATCAACATTTACACTAAAATCAATGCTTCTATTGCAAACAATCAAATAGGATTAGAAATCAACGTATACACTAAAATCAATGCATTTAATGTAAGAAATCAAATAGGATTAGAAATCAACATTTACACTGAAATAAATGCATCTAGTGCAAGTAATCAAATAGGATTAAAAGTTAGCAATGATAGTGAAATTAATTCATCCAGTGCAGTCAACCAAATAAGATTAGAAATCAACATTTACATTGAAATCAATGCATCTATTCTAGTGAACAACCAAAATTTTCCTAGATTGCTAAATTCAACTTTTTTTACCTTCTTTAAAAGCCTTACTTCCTCTTCCTCTATGGTTAATAACTTTCAATATTATATACTATTATATAGTAGCTTTATTTGTTTATGTGCATCTCTTTCTTTTTCCCTCTCTCTCTCCCCACCTCTGTGTCTATCTCCCTTCCCCTTTCTCTACTCCTTTTTCTCCCCCTCCCTCTCTCCTTGCCTTTCCCTTCCTCTCTCACCCCCCACTATCTATATCTCCCTTAATCTCTCATTTTTCTCTCTCTATCTCAACTCCCCAAACACACATGCTTTCTCTCTCCATATTTGTTTCCCATCCTTCCCTCTCTTTGCCTCTTTCTTCTTCCCTCTGTCCCCACTCCATCTATATCTCTATGCCCTTCCATCTTTGTTTCTTTGTCTCTTTATCTCACCCCCAAACATAGACGCTCTCTCCATATCTATCTGTCTCTCTCTCTCTCTCTCTCCCTCTTCTTCTCCCTCTCTCTCTCTTCTCCTCTTCTCTCTCTTCCCCTTTTTCACTCTCTCACTCCCTCTTCTTCTCCCTCTCTCTCTTCCCCTTCTCTTCTCTCTTTCCCCTTTTCCCTCTCTCTCTCTCTTCCCCTTCTTCCCTCTTCTGCTCCTCTCTCTCTTCCGTCTAGCTCTTCTCTCTCCCTCATTTCTCTCTTCATCTCTCGCTTGTCATTTGCTTTCTCTCTCTCTCTCTCTCTCTCTCTCTCTTTCCCTCCCTCCTTCCATGTCTTTCTTCTTCCCTCCCTCCCCCCCCCCCCTTTAACTCCATCTCTCTCTTTCCCTTCCTTTTTCTTTCTCTTTCTCTCTTCCTTCCTCTCTCTCCCTCTCTCTCACCTCCCTCTGTCTCCCCCCCATCACACTCTCTCTTTGTCTCTCTCTCTACTCTCCAACTCTATCACTATCTCCCTCCCTCTCTCCATCTCCGTCTCTCCCTCTCTCTGCCCTTTATCTATGTCTCTCTCTCTCTCTCCCTCTCTCTACCCTTTATCTATGTCTCTCTCTCTCTCTCTCCCCCCCTTCTCCTACTCTCTCTCACTCTCCTCTCCTCTCTCTCTTCCCTCCTCTCTTGGCTCCCTCTCTCTCCCTTGTCACTCCCTCTCTCTCTCTCCACCTCTATCTCTCTATGTCTTTGTACTTCCCTCCCTCTCTCTCCCCCTCCAACTCCATATCTCTCTTTCTCTAACTCTCTCCTTCTTTCTCTCAAGTCCTTTCTCTCCCACCTCCCTTTGTCTCACTCTCTTACTCTCTCTCTACCCTCCAACTTTCTTACTATCTTCCTCTCTTTTCCTCCCCACTCTCCTCCCTCCATCTCTATGTCTCCCTATCTCTCTCTTCCCCTTCACTTTTTTTCCTCTATCTTCCCTCCTTTTCTCCTCTCTCCCTCACTTTCCATCTCTCCCTTGTCACTCCTCTCTCTAACTTTATCTCTTTGTCTTTGTTCTTCCCTCCTTCGCTCCCCCCGTCCAACTCCATCTCTCTCTCTCTCTTCCTTTCTTTGTCCCCCATCACTCTCTGTGCTTCTTCACCCTCCAACTTTGTCACTATCTCCCTCCCTTTCTCCTTCTCGCTTTCTCCCTCTCCCTCCCCCCTCTTTGGGTCTTCCCCTCTTCTTTTTCCCTCTTTTTTCCCCCTCCATCCATATGATTGAGAATGATTACTTTTTGTAATCATAATCAATATTATTGATTATTATACCAATAATAATATATAACGAAATAACTTATTAAAGAAACACTAATATTTTAACCTTTTTTTTTTCAAAAAGAAAAAACCAACAAACTTATATTAGATAGAAGTTGTTTACATATGTCATGTGACCTATATTCCACAAAAAATATTAAAATATAGTATAATGGTTTTTTGTTATCTCATCACACTACATGTATGCTATGAAAAGAAATCTAAAAAAACCGTCACGTCTTTCAAAATAAACATATGTCCATCCAGATGTATCATTGATGTGGTCTAAGAGATTTAGAATTCGCGAGGAAAATAAAAAAAAGTGACAGAGCTCTGTCAAAGACGATAAACATCTTCGCCCACCCACTAATATCCATTGTTGTTATATGAATGTCGAGACTTGTTAATAAAGTAAAAAACCAGAGTCAATTATCCATGGATATCTAAAAATATATGTTCCCTGCCGTGCAATCACGAAGAACTTTATAATGCCGACATCTTGTACACCAGAAAGAAAAAACGCCCCCAGACAACCATTATAGAACCAATGCAACAACCATCATTATGTATGTCATGTAATGAGAATCTTTCCAGCACTCTAGAGTTTGGAATTTTCAAACTTGGTATAATATATTTCACTGAATATACGATTGAGTCCTACTTTGGATAGAGAATCCACTATTTTATTCAGTTCCCTATGGATATGAATGAAAGTCACCAGTTGGAAAAGTTTAGTTATCTACCTAATTCTCTGTAACCAATTGATCCGTACTAGAGGGTTAAAAGATGTCCTCTTTGAAACCCACTCAACCACCACCTTTGAATCACTAAATGCGTCTGATGTGTCACTTGAGAGCCATTTAGCACATAATAAAGTACCCCATAGTTCCAATACCTTGGCACATGCATTAGAACTAGAGCTCCCATTCTAGCTGAATTGGTAACGAAGTTTGGGATTTATAGTAAAGACGGCACCACACTCACACACACACATTGTCCTTTGAAACACCATCAAAATAAGCGAGAGGGAATCTATCCATAATGTTTAATGGTAGTAACATCCTCAAAGATCCCTGTGCAATCATAAGACCAGATTCATTGTAGTTGGCAACTACCCCAATACACATGCCGGTTATATTCAGATGAGTATTTTCAAATATAAGTAATTTCCTGCTTCTCCAAATGCCCCATCTATTATAATGGAAGTGAACAATATATATTGTATTCAGATATCTAATCCATCAGTGAAGTAGTATTCCAAATAACATTAATATTTAAGATATGCATAACGCCCAACGAGATTGAATGTGCAAAAGAACATTTCAGAAAAAGGTGGGTCACATCCTCCACTCAACATCCACATAAAACACATCTACTTGGACCACAAAATCCAATATGACAAAAATTGTCCCACGTCAACACCTTATTTCACCATGCCAACCAACGAAAACATTTAAGTTTGAGAGGAATATGCCAACCCCAAATTATCTTGAACCAACTATAGGTCTCTGAGTGTTGAGTGATATACCAGTATGCTTCCACCACCAAGAGATGATCCTAGTTAGATGTGCCTCCCCACGAGAAAATATCATCTTTATCTCTAAGTGCAATGCCAACCAATGTAAGATTAAGAATATACATGTCCCGATATTGAGCCATCTCACCAATTAATTCTAGGTCTCGAGATCAAGTATAGACCAGAAAATGAACACCATAATTCGTTAATATCTGATTTAATGTATAAACACCACGATTATGAATAAGATGAATAAGTGGCACCGATAACAAATGGTCACTAGTGAAGCCACATATAGGATCAAGACCAATTTCAATTATGTACCATTCTCTAGCTGCCACTTAATGTTACCCAATAACCATTGTCTAACCATCATCATACTCTTTCATATATATGAAACTGCATATGGAAATCAAACACCGTCCTTAATCCAATTCACCATTGATTGATTCCTCATGTATTTCTCCTTAACGATTTGATTCCATATTTCTTTTCTAGTGAGAGCCCTCCATAAAATTTTCATCAATACTGCCCTAGGTCCTTCATACCCCAACCCCCATCTTCTTTTATGAGTGATAACACCTCCAAATAAGTCAGATGATATTTTTGTGCATATATTGAACCCGCCCAAATGAAATTTGAAATGATAGAATTAATCTTGTTGATTATGGATTTGGGAAGCATATATAGATGAAGCCAATATACCTTTATGCTTTGTAGAATCCCCTGTCCTAAGATTAGTCTGTCGCCCAATGTGACCAAGAGGCCAACCTGTGTTCAAATTTATCAATAAGCCAACGCTATTCTTTAATTCTGTAATCATTAGGTTTAAGAAAAAACTGGAATATTTAAAACTATTATCCAATGCCACAAACTCCACATTAAAAAGATCAACAATCTCCAAATAAAGTGTCGATTCCAATGAAGAAGTAATCAACAAAGATTTAGAGGAGTTCATATGTAATCCATAAGCCTCTCCAGATAGGCTAATGATCTGATGTAAAGCCTACCATTCCAATATTGATAGTTTTCCACTAAAGGATATAATTTGTAAATACCAAATGTGTGAGATGTAAATTTCTAGTAAGTCCCACACCCGAGAAAACACCAAGACGTTGTGCATCCATGATCAATATTCTCATGCCCTTAATAACAAGTAAGAATAGAAGAGACGATAGTGTACATCTCTGTCGTAAACCTCGAGTAGCCTTAAAAAATGAGGAAGGCACTCCATTGAACAAAACCGCGAAGTTAACAGTTGTTATATAAGCCATGATCCACTTCACAACTTGAATCGAGAGATCAATCTTATCTGAAATCATACGCAAGAATGACCAATCAACACAATAAAAGGCCTTATGTAACTCAAGTTTCAACAGATCAACCTCTTTCTTTTTAATCTTGATAGAGTGAATGCACTCATGTGCAATAGCAATTGCATCTTGAATCTGACGATGTTGTAGAAAGCCAAATTGTTTCGGCTCTATTGTTTAGACAAAGTGGATTTCATCCTATTGGAAATGATCTTTGATATCATTTTATATACAGTGTTGCACAAGGAAATGGGCTAGCAATCCGTAAAAGAAGAAGCATTTGATACCTTGGAAATCAGAGTTATAAAGGTGGACTTCAATGCACTTGATATAAGACCATAAGTTCTTGATTCTCCAGCCATAAGCAATAAATCTTGTCCCATAATGTCTATAAAGTGAATAAATAATTCAATCGACCAACCGTTTGATCCCGGGCTTTTATCTCTCACAAATGACTTCAGAACAACCATTAGCTCATCTAATGTAATCGACCTGTCCAATGTTGCATTGGCCTCCTTATCAAACATAATCAGAAATGAATTTATGACTTCCAATTTTTTCTATATTCACCCCATCCTTGGCTTTATATTGCATGCCAAAATGTTGAACAACATCCAAGTGAAGTTCCTTAAGGGAAGTGATAGAATTAACAGTTGAATCTTGCAACTCCCAAATAGAGTTTTCTCGCCTCCTCTTACAAGCATAGTTGTGAAAAAACATAGTGTTTTTGTTGCCTCCAACGATCCAAATGGCCCTACTTTTAAGCCTTCATTCCTCCTCTTGAAACATAAAGATCCACCTCTTACGCCCTTCCAGTTCCAAAGCCAAAGATTTATGAGAAGTTGTGTCTTATTCTTCTGATCAATTGGTAGCTACATGTGTTACATTTTATATTACATTTTATACATTTTACATTATATTTAACATTTTAATTTTTTATTGTGAAATGAGTTATGCTTTTTGGGCCGTGGTATTGATAAGCCATGGTATTATCCCATGGTGCTGTAACAAAATCTATTTACAAGTTAATAATATCCTTGGTAAACTGAGGGTGAATATCCATGGTTAGGGATTTTGTTATAGTGTAAGTTTATTGTAAGTATTAACTTTTTATGTGCTTATTAATTAAATTTAAATATGTTTACAAAATCCTTATTAGTCCCTGCCAAGGCTTGACTCTAACAATTGACCTTTGCACAATATAATGCCATGTGAATAACTATCCATAATTTATGGATATGGTTGCAATATTCATACATGATTTTTCAATATTTGTGTAGTGATTTTTTATTCTTAAGCTTTGTAGCAAAACCATCCAAAAATAAAATTCTTGAAAATAATTCACACTTAAGTAAATAACATATTTACCATCAATTACTTCTCATCATAATTTAAGTAAGTCTTTGCATAAAAAATGAATACGAATAATATGTACACAAATATATTTACTAGGAATTACTTTCCACCATTATTTATGTTTTCCTCGGCATTTATGTAGGAGTAAAATTGTACATGTGTAGACTTGACTTTTAACTTTTATTTATTTATTAATTGAGCCAACATTTAAATGTTTACACTCATTTATGGACACTACAACATCTCCCCCATACTGGGCTCTCTCTCTCTCTCTATATATATATTTTTAATTAAGCTGACATATAAATATTAAATACTAAATGTTAAATGTTTACAAACATTTACGCCTACACATCCCCTATACTACGTTGTAGAGGGCCTCTCAACGCCAAAATATATATATATATATATATATATAATTTTCTTTTTAGTACAAGAGACATATGTAATTACTTTGTTACTTAAAATGGAGTTGACAAATGAAATGTAAAAATAATATTATTAATACTAGATGACATGTGTAATTCATTCTGTCAGGCCAGGAAGTAACTCCTCAATGCTAATTGTGTTTTTGCATTAAAATTGCTCATGGATATAGACATGGAGGGAGAGACTTTTGGGCTTCACCTCCCAATGTCTCTTCATATTCCTAATCTCCTTATTTTATATTTACATTATTTACATGAATTTCCTAATCCTAAAGATTAGGTGTAACCATTCCCCCCTTATCTGAAGGGATGTTGGTGAGTCCACACATCATTTTGAATGTTTCAAACTTTTTTCTTCCAAGTGCTTTGGTGAAGATGTCTGCAATTTGCTCATTTGCAGAACAATGGCGTAGATGGATTGTCTTGGCCTCAACATGATGTCGAATCAGATGGTATTTTGTATTGATGTGTTTCGTTCGATCATGGAACTTTGGGTTCTTGGCCAACTTTATTGCAGAAGTATTGTCAATCATGAGAGGAGTTGAATGCATTTGTTTCTCCTGCAAATCTTCCAGAATTTTCCCGAGGCACACAATTTCCTTTATCGCTTCAGTTGTTGCCACATATTCTGCCTCAGTTGTGGAATCTGTTGGAACTGATTGTTTGCGTGATCTTCAGGAGACAACTCCCGATCTAAGACTAATAACATACCCTGAAGTAGATACCCTAGTTTATTTGTCTCCATTGAAGTTTGAATAAGAGTATCCAATCAATTTGAAGTCGCCCACTTGTGTATACCTGAGTCCAAAGTCTTGAGTTCCCTTCAAGTATTTTAGAACTCTTTTTGCAATAGACCATGTCCCTCACAAGGCTTTTGCATAAACCTCGAGAGGATTCCAACAACAAATGAAATATCTGGTCTGGTAGTATTCAGGTAGTTGAGACTTTCTACAAGCTATCTATACTTTGTTGCATCCTCAAAATTTTTTCCTTCATTGGATGTGAGCTTCAAGTCTTGTTCCATTGGAGTAGTCAACAGATTGCACTCAGCCATCCCAAACCTGTTCAACATATCTCCAATGTATTTCTTCTGATAGGAATATAAGCTTCGGATGTTGAGCTACTTCAATACCAAGATACTAGTGAACATAACCCAAGTCAGTGATTTCAAAACCTTTCCTCAATTCCTTCTTTATGGATTTAATGTAGCTCTCATCGTTACCTGTCATCAAAAGATCATCTACAAACACCACAAGAGATACAATTGTTTTGCCAACTTTCTTGACAAACAAATTTGCATCATCAAGATCATAATGTTTGAAGTTGAGTTCAGAAAATGCTCAGTTAACTTTTC
This sequence comes from Pinus tabuliformis, assembly GCA_031772625.1. NCBI lineage: Eukaryota > Viridiplantae > Streptophyta > Pinopsida > Pinales > Pinaceae > Pinus > Pinus tabuliformis. The sequence continues at coordinate 1,617,224,858 of CM062817.1, read as the reverse complement.
ATACCAGGCTCGCGGTGCTTGCTTGAGGCCATACAAGGATTTCACAAGCTTGCATACTTTGTGTTCTCGGTTCTTCAAAACAAATCCTTTTGGTTGCAACATAAAAACATTCTCTTGCAAATTTCCATTCAAGAAAGCAATTTTTACATCCATTTGATGGACTTTCCAACCGTTCTGAGCTGCAAAGGCAAAGAGTGTTCGGATGGTAGCCCGTTTTGTCGTGGGGGAAAAAGTCTTCTCATAATCGACCCCTTCCTTTTGTGCAAAACCTTTTTCCACAAGCCTAGATTTGTGCTTGTCAAGTGAGCCATCAGCTTTATACTTGTTCTTGTAGACCCACTTGCATTCAATTGGTCTGGTTCCCAATGGAGGATCAATCAACTTCCAAGTGTCATTCTTTATCAAGGCATCATATTATTTCTACATCACTTCTTTCCATTCATAATGAGAAGCGACTTCTTTGAAGGAACTTGGTTCAAAATTTGTAAACAAATTCAGTTCACAGTCATAAGAAACATCCATATCAACAAGTGAATCAAAATTGTCTACATCACCTCCATTTTGCCTTATTGAATTTTTTGTTCCTGTCTTTCCAACCTCATTAGGACGAACACTTTCAAATGTCTTTGTCATCCATTTTGGAGGACCTTTCTGAGATGGTCCAAGTTTCTTAGTTGACGAAGTTGGGGCTGAATCAAGATTTAGTCTCCTAATTCTATCAATCACCTCACTCAAAGTGTCAATAGTGGTCAGAGCTTCATTTGGGGGAGAGAGTGTTTCAAAAGAATATTCCACATATTGATCCAATATAGGAATCCCCTCTTCAATATGTGGAATCTGATTATCAAATGCTTGAAATGACTTTGCATGTCCGAATCTATCCAAGCGATCAAGCTACCGCTCAACAACATTGTCAGCCTTGGAAGATTCAAGAAAGATCACATCTCTAGATACAACAAACTTCTTATTAAATTCATTATAGAGATGATATGGTTTGGAGGTATTTGAATACCCCAAGAAGATACACTTACGATTCTTTGCACCAATTTTGTTTCTTTGTTCCTTAGGTATCAAGGCATAACAGGTGGAGCCAAATACCTTGAGATGCTTTACCAAAGGAATATGCCCATACCACATTTCATAAGAAGTCTTGTTTCTAATAGCATTAGAAGGACACATATTCTTTATATAGACAACACATAGAATTGCATCAGCCCAAAACATCAATTTAACATTCTTGAAAAACATCATGGAACGTACCATATTTAAGATTGTCATGTTCATTCTTTTAGCTACTCTGTTCTGTTGGGGATTATAAGGCACAATTGTTTGATGTTTGATCCCATGTTGGCGAATATATTTTTAAAATTCATTTGAAGTATATTCTTTTCCATTATCATTGCGAATAGAGCCAATATGAGTTTGTGCATCATTTTCAATCCATGCATGAAAGTTTTTGAATGTTTGAAAAGCATCAGATTTGTTCTTCAATAAATAAACCGAACACACTCTGGTGTAGTCATTAATAAATGTCATCATATATTTATTTCCATTTGCAGAAGGAACATGCACTGGGTCACATAAATCTGAATGGATAAGTTCAAATTTTCTATGGGCTCTGGAATGAGAATCATGAAAAGACTGTTTGCTATGCTTTCCTAGAATACAAGCATCACACTGCTTAAGTTTTCTAGGAACTGTAGGCAAACCAGTAACAACACTTTTATTAAACATACAAAGGTTGTCATAATTCAAATGTCCAAATCTAGCATGCCATAAAAGACTCGATGGAAATGTACCTTTATCATAATGGTAACTATATGAGAAGTTTTGTGCACGAGCATAGGTACCTTGTAGCTTCAGAAATCTTTCTTCTTTTATCCCAGTCATGACAAGTGAGTGATCTGATGCTTTTCTGACCTCAACCTTGCCATCAAACATATGAATGGAGTGTCTTTGCTGACGGATGTGGACCAAGGACAACAAGTTTCTCCTCAACTCTGGGAGGTATAGATCATCATGTAGAAGAAAGTCTAGAAGACCAAGGAATCTGAGCTTGATTGGGCCAAGCCCTGATGGCTTAATTTTTGAATTATTTACAAAATACTCTGCTCCATCAACATTTTCAGTGAATTCTTCAAAAAAATCTCTCCTAAAATTCATGTGGCAAGTTGCTCCTGAATTAAGTAACCAATCATATCTCCATGAAGAAAGTGAAGCATTGAACACGTCTTCATTTACTCCAATATTGCAATGTGCCACAACATAATGAGTAGATTCGGGTGGTTTAATTTTCTCTTTGTCATGGGTTTTACCTTTACTTCATTTCTTTCCCGCTCAATTCTGTCCGAAGGCAACTTACATGTGGATGCATCATGTCCATCTCTATTGCAGCACATGCAATGAAGATCATACTTTTCTCCTTGAAACTGTCTGCAGTAGCACCAGTCTCCAAGCCAGGATATAAACTGTATAAAATACAAAACTTCGGCCTTCACAAAAGAAAACACTCACAGTGGATATTCGTTGCAGCCTTGAGGAATATGAATGCACAAAATATTGCAGAGAATATAGGAACATAATATGGTAGAGAAATGATAAGAGTTACAACGCAAACTAATTTGGGAGCTGGCTGTGATACCATGTCAGGCCAGGAGGTAACTCCTCAATGCTAATTGTGTTTTTGCATTAATATTGCTCATGGATATATACATGGAGGGAGAGACTCTTGGGCTTCACCTCCCAATGTCTCTTCATATTCCTAATCTCCTTATTTTCTATTTACATTATTTACATGAATTTCCTAATCCCAAAGATTAGGTGTCAACACATTTTATGTCCAACTAACATGTAACATTTAAAACTAGAATATTTTTTTTTATACTATTAACTATAGATAACATAATTTTATATCAAGTTCATATAAATAAATTCAAATTATTATTTCTTATATTTTCACTTTCTAATGTAAGGAAGACGTATAACTTATTCCATTCCTTTTTTATTATCAATCAACAACATTTCATTAATTCCTAAAAAAAGTATTACATTAAGGATATCAATTCATCTTCACCCTCCTGGCTTCACTATGACCGAATTTGTTAGGCAGGAGAGTAATTTATAATATCTACAAGGCTTACATATACAAAAAGTAATTACTGCCCAAAACACCAGTAAAACTAGAAAACAACCTACAGAGAGAATTTACAAAGGAGGATGCGGTGCATCAACCGCACCTTGGCCCACAGGGTGGCCCGACCTTGATGAACATGGAAATCAATTTGAGTCAACTGTGATTCGATTTCATCCATCCTTTCACTGATTCGACGCTGACTCCGACACACAAAGGCAAGACAATCAAGGATTTCTCCTTGACTGAATTGAATATCATTAGTGTAGGCAACAATCTTGTTGAAGTCTTCGTATCTCTACTCTCACGGGACATCCAATCTGTTTGCAATAACTCATAGTTGTTTTGAAATTATGATAAGCGAGGGCGGTTGCACCACCCTCCCAAGAGACTGCGGGACTGTGACCTCTTCCTACTCTTTGACGCTACTCACTGAGTCATCTTGTTGCATCCCCAGATTGGCTCGCTATCCCTGCATGCCTCTCGGGCCTACTCCCCATTGAGCATGACCTTACTAACAATTCATTTTCAATGAAACAATGAAACACCAAGGGATAATACACCCAAATCCTCCATAGAGGTGCACAACCAACCGCCTACTTTCTTACTTCTGCACAGAGGCATAGCCACTCAATCTCTCGACAACTACCCAACCGACTAGCCTTGCCATTCAAGAGGGCCACAACATAACCTCGTAGTGGCACTCTTCCGTGGAGAGACCTCATCACGGAGAACTATGCCACCTATTATCACCCCAAGAAACTCACCCAGGTTGCATATCGGTGATGCTCGGGAACATTACAAATTCAACAAAATAGTTGGATAAATGGTGGATGAATGAAACAAATGTTGCATATTCAAGCTAGATAACCACTTCTACTATGATTGACCCCAGACATGGGTGAACACCCCCAGACTACAAGGCTTTTAACCACCAATTACTCACAGTTTGAGAATAAGGTGACAATGGAGAAAACTGACCACACTAGCAGATGCACAGGACCTTGTGATGGCCGGATGCAACCAGTTAGGAGGTCTGTAAATCTATTATCTAATACCCAGACAGGATGACAGCTCTCTGGTATTGAAACAACAGAAACCTGCATGCAAATTCAATGATACGGCTAAATCCTAACACAGAGGTGGGATGACAGCCCCTTTAATGCTAAACATTAACAGAACATGAATCAATGCAAACAAGCACAGCCTGGAACAAGAAAGAGAAGTGGAAAGTGAGCAATTAACAACAAAAGAAGCTTGTATTAGCTGGAAATGAAGACCAGATGCTGCAGGTTACAAGGTAGTTACAGTCTCCAGAAGTTGAACCTTACAGCAAGGTAACTTTCATCTAACACTCATCAACCTCATTACATCTGTGTTCTCAGTATATATGGTGTCTCATTACACAATATCTCTGCTAAACATGCGTGGAGGAGCCAATAAATGGTCACCAACCACATTTACACTTAGAAATGGGCCTCTGATACAAATCCAACTGTGTTTTAAATGGACTTGACCTTCTCTGGTGCTCTGAGGTCCTCCTTGGGCAGGTGGAGTGAAATGCGGGTGAAACCCATAACCATTGAATGCTCTGACTTGATTGGCGGTGTCCTGTTTCCTTCTCGGCCATACTGTGAATTGAAGGCAGCTGCCTGCTGCGCTATACTACTCCATGCTTGCTTTAACCAGTTCCGCGCCACCAAGAAATCCTAGCCGCTTTGCCACTTTTAAATATCAAAGGTCCATTTATGCAATATTTCCTGTATCGGGCCCGCCTTTTGGGTCGTAGTACATATCGCAGCGGCCAATCCTCTGTTTCTCCTTATCCTTAAAAATATATTAAAAAAACTGTAAAACACAAAAATTTCCCTTTGGCGGACTTGAAAATTTATGTATTTCACTTCCCAGACCCTTTCAGGTCCGGGCTTCATCGCTATCGGCATTCGCCAAGGCTTCCTTTGTATCTCCTTTATACATTGAAAATACACAAAATTCATTGAAAATGGCCCGGGCGCGGACTTGAAATTTTATGAAATAGAGTGTCGTATAACCGTCGAGTCCGACCCGTCACATCGCAACATAACTTATGTAAAAGCCCCACCCCTTTGGAAACGCCGATAGCGATACGCCGATGCGATATCGGCAATCGCAAATATATATGTGCAAAAGGCCCTGCCCCCTTTGAAAGCGCCGATGCAATACGCCGATGCGATATCGGCGATCGCTCATCGCAAAATATAAAAGCCCAGACCTCTTTGTAAGTCCTCCATTGCGATACGCCGATGCGATATCGGCGATCGCTCATCGGCGATGTCCCATATCGCTGCCGCTGCCTGCCTCCTCCGATTGCGATATGCCGACGCGATCTGGACCGTTGATCGGCCAGATCCAACGGCTGATATGAATTCAGACCTTTAAGCCTGCGATTTTGATTTTTGCATGGTTTTGGAGTGTTTTTGCCTCCCGATAATGTATTTCCGCCCTCCCAAGGGCTTTCCTCTTGCAACTTTTTCAATCGGTGGAAGGATTTTAGTCAAAATTTGAAGATTTCAACAACAACAATGGATCCTTTGGCATGATTATAAGTGTGTTTGCAAACTTTGAGAGTGCTTTGAATCCATTTTTGATCCTTTTGTATAGCAAAGCTAACACCACCAAGCTCCCTACTAAAGTGGAAAGCGACTCCCCCTTTTTTCCTACATCATAACATAATGTTGCTACCCTGCAATCGCAAGACCTTAACCAGGTCCACTAAATCACCACATTTAACCCACCTGGATAAAAACCTAACCCACCGGGACAAACCACAAAAAGAGAATATACCGCAAATAAAACCAGTGCTAGAACTTCCAAATAGAGCTCAATAACAAAACCACGTGCAAATAAATAACAAAAATAGACACTTACCCAAATTTCGCCCCTTGTAGAGAAAATGCGACCAGGACTACCCAAATTTCGCCCCTTGTAGAGAAAATGCGACCAGGACTAAAAGAGCATTCCAGATTCTTTGAGACACAACCAACCCTTTGCACTTCTTTCCTGGGCTACAAGCAACCCCTACACCAAGCGCCTGGATTCCACACCGCCCAACTCTTCACCACAACCATCGACTCCTTGAGCTCATACTCCCTTTCATCAGACCAAAACATAGTCACACCACCAGGACCTAACGAGATGCACAGGGAAGGATTTTGTGCACACTCAATTGGGGTAACCTCGTTTACCTTCCCTCCCATACCAAAATGCCAAACGACGTGGAGAACACTAGCCTTCCCAATTTTATGAACTACCTTAATCTCCTCGATTGTTTTGTCTCGCGTCCTCCACTTGGCTTAGTCGCCGCCTAAGCCCTTACCATGTTCCATATTAATTGTAAACTTCATTCTTTTTCACATCCGGTAGTGTCAGGGCTGTCAGATTAGTCACCCCCCCATTGGGGTATAGCTTATTCCATTCTTAATATGGAGTTCATATATAAAACTTAAAAATATGAATAACATGAAAAAAGTTTGAAGCAGGTTTAAATAAAAGATTTCACTATGTAGGTTGAGTAGAGAAAGAGAGAGAGGGAGAGAGATTATTCCACATTAATAAGTTCTTCCTCATTCAAACTATGATAGAGAATCGAATTTCTTCAATGTTTAATATGGAGTTGACATGTAACATATTAAAAAATATTAATAACAAAAATGATTAAAAATTATTAATAACAAAAATAACTCAATCTATATATAGAAAGAGAAAGCAAAAAGAATTCTATATATTATACAAAATAAATGTTGTTTCGTTGTTTTGTTTTTAAGTTAGACAATAGTAATAAAAAACATAGATTCATCTTAACTCTAGAGATACCAAGAGCTGAGAGGAATTAAATCTCTCGAGGTGCAAAACTTTCCTCAAGTTTTGTAGTCAAAAAGAGGTTTGTATCTTAAAGATTTGTTTCCTCTTGACACTTAGTAGATCTAGAGTTAAGATGGATCTATACTGGTTTGTAGACAATTACATTAATATATCAAAGATCGCATCAACTTAACTACATCAAATGGCTTTGAAGTAAATTATTATAATATAAAGGTTTCAATCATTGACTTGAGCTTTTGTGATTGTGCTTAGAGGTGCTTTAAAACCCAATATGGCAACGATGTTGTAAAACATTATATAAAGCATTATGTATGTAATGTAATGTGATGTTGACTTGACAAATTAAAATTAAATTTTTAGGCTATAGACTAGTTAAGATAGGTTTGTGTTAGTTATTTTATGGGTTTATCGATAGTGGTTTATAAGACCATGGTATTTGTCTGTGGTATTTGTTATGATAAAACCTATTTAAAGGCTTGAGAAAATACATTATGAAATGCAAGAGTACCAACTTAGATCCATACTAACTCCAAACTTGATCTTTCTCACCACCTGGTAGATCTAAATTTAAGATGGATATATATTAATGGAAGTTTATTGAATAAACATTGCATACTCATGTACAATATTGATACATTAAATGCAATCTTTGTTTTGTTTCTCTATAACAAACAATGAAAAGAATTCTTGGTGAACAAAGTCTAAGAACAATATTTCAATTGACATTTGTTGCATAGAGAATTTGCAAAATTGATTTTTATTTTTTGGGAAAATTTTGCAAAGTCAATGATAATACGATTTTTTCCACTATAGATTATATAAAAATAGTAAAATTTTTAAACATTTATAATTTTATTTTTAATTTGAATGATATGATAAAACCATATTAATAATAATTAGTGTAAAATCTCTCTCTCTCTCTCTCTCTCTCTCTTCATATATATATATATATATATATATATATAAGTTACATGAAACGGGGAAACGGGTACAAGTTTCTGAAACGAGCACGGGTACGAAACATGACCTCCCCAAATTTTGGAAATGGGGAAACGTGTGTATATATATATATATATATAGATATATATATATATATATATATATATATATATATATATATATATATATAGAAGTTAGGACATTTAAGAAATGTTATGTGCAATCATAAAGCATACATGATACATTATAATTTATTACATTTAAACATTATGATTAAATTTACATCACATTTACTCATGAATGATCACATAATGAAAATAAAAATATCGGAGTATACAAAAGCAACCTTTATTATATATATGAGGCTGCAAGTACAATAAAGACTATAAGGCTGCAAGAACTATAGAGACAAAAGACTAATCCTCATCATCATAATCCTCATCAAAAATAGAAGCAGAACCATGCTCAACAATGGATGGTGGTGTTGAAGAAGATGATGGGCCAATTCCACTTCCAGGTTGGACCTCAATATTCAAGGCAGCAAGAGAGAGATCCAAATCAGGACTTTCTGCATCCACATCCCATTCTTTAGAAGGACCACTGGCAACTAGAAGCCACTTTAGTCGCCCAATAAAAAAATAGAAAACAAAATAATAATAAAAACATAAGAAAAAGTCAAGTTGCATGAGGAAACTCCGTCGTACGGTCCGGAAACTCGTTTTCAGCCGTACTAGCCATGTTTCCTCCTCGAGAAATGGGCCAGTACAGCCAGAACCAAGTTTTCGGGCCATACGACACGCATTTCCTCATTTCCATACGAAAACAGACCCTAGACCCACGTTTCCTGCAACTTATATATATATATATATATATGAGATGAGATTTGTGACCTTTTATATTGATATTTCAATAATAACCCTGTTGGGCAGTTAGCATTGCTTGAATGGCTGGTGGCATCTTGTGTGTTGGCAATGATGTCAACCACGCTAGCATTGGTCTCAGGGGGAGCCCCATGGTTGTTGTTGTCTTTTGTAGAGAATTATCATAGTTGCAGGCTTATTGGAAAGCCATAAGATGATGACTATGATGGATGGGAGTCCCAGGATTTGGAGGAGATTCTGCCTTAAGATATCAACTCGGATACTCATGGAAGTGGCACAGTTGGTTATTGCTCGAAAAGATATTTCCAATAGTATGTGGAAGTCTGCAAATGACCTCCTTGATCAAAAGAAAGAGCTAGTAAAAGATATGGACCTCAAAAGTCAAAATGTGCAAAGATAAAAGGCTTGGAGACCATTTTGGAGTAAATCCAAGTTTGGCATAGTTTCGAAACCCAATGAGAAAGTTAACGGACTAGCCAAAGGAGGACCGGACTAACGTGGTCACAGTGCAACAGCGAGAGCATTTATTTATTGGCTCAAGTGGAGCCCACTCGATGGAGTTACCTTGACGGATGTACCTCAACAGTTTGAGAAGGGTGCACAAGTTAAAGCACCGAGATGCAATCAGGCGGGCTGACTTGGAGCGCCAACAGTGCAACCGAGAGCCTTCTTATTGGCGCAAGTAGAGCCCACTTGATAGAGGAAAGTCTGACAATATACCTCGGCTTAACCTTTTGGTGCAAAAAAGGAATGAACCAAGAGATAGTCGTTGGGACACGGAAGCAAAGAACAAACCAATGAAAGTGAGCAAGAGGTCCCCACACAAAAACTTAGCCTACTGAGGGCTAGCCTGGAGAGGCAATTCTATATGATAATAAGGCAAGCTCACATGAATGATGCTAGAGGAATTTTAAGGCTTGCAAAAGTAATGCGTTAGGATAAAAAGTATCGGGAGAAAAGGCATCGAGACATGGAGGACAGACAAGTTGGAAAAGACAACATATCAGAGGGCGAAAAGTGGCGTCACCTTGGAGGAACGAGCTCAAAGTTTTATTAGCAAAGCACAAACAAAAGCGCCAGGATAGAGAGAGCCTCGACCTTAGCACTAACACTTGGTCATTTCGTGTAAAAATAAGACCAAGGGCACAAAACATATAATAAAAGGAATTCAGCCTGTGAAGGGCATAGAGCGGCTTAGCTGACAGTCATAGGCAATGGTTCTATGGAGAAAAATCGAATTGGTGCTAGCATGAAAGTGACTTAAGGCCAAAAAGTTTTCTGGCAGCACTGTTTAATAAAATAAAAAGGGACCGAGGTAAGTTAATCTAACAGTGAAGCTTTCAGATAAGGCTTATGGGTCTTAGCAAAATTCTTAGGCACTTGGATGAATGAGTCGACAACTGATTAAATGTGCATAGCAAGGTTGGTGTTTATGATTAATGGCAACTGTAGAGAGGACCACAATTTGCAAAGGTAGTAGTTGTATCCTGAACAACCATGCTTGAGGCTTCTTGCACGCTAATGAATAATTAAATGTAAAATATGGCCAACTACAGAAGCGTTGATCACAGTAAGGAGAGCCATACCTGAAGTACAATCTGAGCTCTGTGGGAAATTAAGAAGAACGGAGAGCCTTGGTAGAGCACTCTGTTTTGTTTGTGAATTAATTCTTAGCATGAAAAATGCTCAGATGCCCATTCTCTGAATTAATGGTGTTGCAGTGAGCAAGTAACCACATGTAAAAATAACATGAATAGCCACAGGAGTACACTCGAGTAGCGTGAAAGGGAAAGTTGTAACACCCTACTCCCACATTTACCCAAGCTAACCAGTCCACTGGGGTAGACATGTGACAAAGAGTTACTATGATATTATTCAACTCCCCAAGTACAGTTAAGGAAGTGGAACCGACAAGACAAGACCAATCTTACGTTTCGTAGGAGCTACAGAACCTTTAGGAGACAACCAACCCTTCCAGGTGCCCAACCCCTAAGACAACTTGATGTTTTGCTAATCTAGACCCCCAGTCACTCCCATGACAAGCCATGCATGTGAATGAGACCCTCCAATCGCTCCCACACCAATGCATGCATGCGATTGTGGCCCTTTTCAGACAATTCTCTGCTAGCGACCCCAGATTCTGTGCCACTTTTTCAAGGCCATGACTCAGGCCATTGCCCAAAATTTCATGGAACTACTAGAAATGATAATTAACATTGATACAAGTTTACTAATGCAAACACTTGACCAATGAATTGATCTAACCCCTACTAGCCATGACAGGCATTTCGTCAAACATATCGTAAACATGAAATGTATAGTTCATAACAACAAATTTGAACATAGGGATCTCATATTTATCTGAGAATCATCAAGGAGGATTGATATCTCCTCCCAATAGCTGCATTGTTATCTATGAGGTCATTCATTCCTTACTATTTCATTTACTAACCAAAACATGATCAGATCCATACATCAAGATTATTATAAAACATGCTCGGAACCAGCAAATAACTAGATATATAGCAATGATGAAACAACTATTAAATCCACATAATGACAAGAACATTTTCTCATGAAAATACCATAGGAAAAGGAGCTCTTATTAACATTTGCAAATCCAACCGACTCAAGGACTTCCATGTACCACTCGACCATATATTGGGCTGAACCAAATCTCTCTTTCAACCAATCAACCTCGCACCATATTCCAAGCACCATAGGCCAAAACACCTCAACCCTCAACTAGTGATTCCACCTCATGGTCCGACATCACTAACCACCACCAGATCGGTCTCTACCCAAGTTGTCCAGGGCTCTAGAGCGTTTGTTCCAACGAAGGATTCCAGGACTAGTAACTTGACCCACGACTATTGTCGGGATCTAGAGCATTTGTCAAACCAGGGATTCTAGGGCTAGTAACTCAACCCACCAAGGGCTCAAGAGCATTTTTCCAACCAAGGCTTCTAGGACTAGTAAATCAACCCAATATGTTACAGGGCTTCCAGAGTGTTTGTCCAACCAAGGCTTCAGGAACTAGTAACTCAACCCACAACCAAAGGAACATGAGCACCAACTAGAAAACAAAGATAAAACCTAAAACACCTTGGTTATACAATAAATGGAAAGGTTAGGCAAAACCATTGTGAATGGAGGGAATCATCCATGCCAATGGTAGATCATAACTAAGAAACCACATGCATGTGCCATGCATGCCAAAACTAGCAAGAAAATCATATATGCAATTTTCTACCTGCAAGCAAAACCCATTGTAGCTACTAATCCCGCTGTCCTCTCACACTTTCCTACTTTTCCTTTGCCTCCTTGCTCCAAATCCATAGTATGCCACACTCCTCCAAGAGTGCTCCAATAAAACTCTAAGTGTTCAATAGTATGAGAGAGAGAGAGAATAGCAGAGAGAGCTCCAAGCTAAGACTGACAAAAAAGGTTGTGAACTGATCCTCAGAAGCCTTTTTATCAATGAGGCCTTTATTTTCTTCATTTTCCAATATTTTCCTCCTCACATGAAACTTGTGACCTTTCACCTTCCTTTTCTCTTATTTTCCATTATTTTCAAAAATAAATGCTAATAAATTCCACTTTGCCTTTTCCATAGCCATTAATTAATCATGAGTGATCCCCATCACTATTTTTTTTTCCCAACATTCAGCTTGGAATATGTGTCCAATGACACTGGTTATTATTTTGCCTTTATTAACTTTATTACATGGATTTTTGACCAAGGCTGTTACAGAACCCTCCCCCTTGGGGGAACATGTCCTCGGCATTGAATGACACCTACAAACTACAAGAATGCTAAAAAACAAAACATACTTCCCATGGAGCTTTATAACTTAGCTCGTTGCAACATTTACAATGATCAACTTGCTGAGGAAGAAACCAACATAACCAACATGACAATCATAATTACATGACAACCATACTACTTATTGGAGCTTTATAACACAACTCATGGCAGTATTTACATCCATATACATATATACATATACCAAAATACCATACCAAAACATATACCAAAGAAATCCGCTCAACCAACAAATAGATAAGGATACATTTCTCACATCTGATCAACCATCTCCCAAGTAGTTTCATTGGGCCCAAAGTGATTCCATTTCACTTTCACTTGCTCAATTGCTCGATTCTGGAGCATGAGCATCTTTCTCTGTAAAATGCACTGAGGTTCCGACTATAATTCTCCTTCTAGCTACACCTATAATACAGACCAGTCAATCACATGATCAACATCTTTAACATACTTTTTAAGTAATGACACATAGAAAACATCATGGACTTTCACTATCGGAGGCAGTGCAAGTCGATAGGCTACTGGTCCAATCCTCTCAAGAATCTTGAAAGGTCCACAAAACCGAGGCACCATCTTGGCACATGATGTAATCCTCAAGGAGATCTTCTTGGGCTTGATGCGCAAGTACACCTGTTCCCCAACCTGAAAATCCTTAAACAACCTGTGTTGATCTGCATAACTTTTCTGCCTCTCTGTGTTGCCTTTAAATTCTGCTTGATAACTTGCATTTCCTGTTCCATTTCTGACAACATGTCTGGTCATATCAACACCCTATTAACTGGATCACCCCAACTGATGGGAGTATTACAACTCTTCCGATAGAGTGCCTCAAACAAACTCGTCCTCAAATATTCCTGATACCCATTGTTGTAAATGAACTCAACCAGTGGAAGATACTCTTCCCACTTTCGTTGTTGATGCATAACGTACATCATCAACATGTCCTCCAAAATCATGTTGACCCTCTCTATTTGTTCATATGTCTACTGATGATAAGTCGTGTTGAAGGCCAACTCTGTACCCAAACCTGCAAATAACACCTTCCAAAACCTGGAAGTTAACTTAACATCTCTGTATAATACAATCTTCTTCAGTACACCATGCAACCTCACTACCTCTCTGATGAAAACCTGTGCTACATCATTAGCTAAATATGTAGACTTACTGGAATGAAGTGCTCTACCTTTTTCAACCTATCAACCACAACCATAATAGAATCGTGTTGTCTAGACGTCCTCGACAAACTTGTAATGAAATCCATGGAAATGACCTCCCATTTCCACTCTAGAATCGGAATCAACTGTAGTAATCCGACTGGATCCTTACATTCTACTTTTACCTGTTGAAAATCCAAGCATCTAGCCACAAACGCTGCCACTTAATAGAACTTATTTACCACTGTCAATGTCTTCTTATATCCTAGGTGTTATGAATACAATTTTGCATGGAATTATAGCAAGATAGTCTTCTTGAGCTCACTGTCATTCGACACATAGATCCTGTCTCTAAATCTAACCAAGCCATCTGTTGTGAGATTATAGCTGACTTCCTGATCACCTGTACCCTATTATAACCTATTCCTAAGCTCCATGTACCTATCATCTTGCTAACATGCTTGTAAGATCCGATCTTGTATATGTGTCTCATATGAACTCATAGCTTCTATGTGATTTACTTTTACTCTCCTGCTAAGAGCATCTGTAACCTTGTTCTCTTTACCTTTAATGTACCTAATCTCAAAATCGAACTCACTGATTGTGGCCAACCATCTATCTTGCCTGACATTCAAGTTTGGTTGGTCAAATAGATACCCAATCCACTATGATCGCTCATCAATACAAACCTCCTGCCAAGAAGGTAATGTCTCCACATCTTCAATGCATGAACAATCGTTGCCAACTCAAGGTCATGTGTAACATAATTTTTCTCGTGCTCATTCAGTTTCCTTGATTCATAGCATACTACCTGTCCTTCCTGCATCAAGACTCCACCAAGTCCTCTCTTGCAAGCATTTGTACATACCACAAACTCTTTGTCCAGATCTACAATATTTAAAACTGGAGCATTTGTCAACAACTGCTTCAATTGCTCAAAATTGGCTGCACATTCCTCTGTCCATTCAAATTTCTTACCTTTCCTCTATAATGATGTAATGGGATAGGCAATCCGAGAGAAGTTCTTGATGAACCTCCTATAATAACCTGCTAACCCCATGAATGATCTTACCTCATCCACATTTCTAGGAGTTTCCCATTCCATGATAGCTCTTATCTTTTCTGGATCCACTGCTATTGAGATTAGCATACAACTAATGCTCCCTCAACAATCTCAACACTGCTGCTAAGTGTTCGACATGCTCTTCCTCATTCTTAGAATGTACCAATATATCATCATTGAATAAAATAAAAAAACTTGTCCAGATAAGGATGAAATACACTATTCATCAAGCACATAAAATTAGTTGGAGCATTACTCAAACCAAAAGGAACCACAACAAACTCATAATGCCTAGACCTTGTCCACAAAGCAGTCTTGTAGTGTCCTCTTGTTTAATGCGTACATGATGGTATCCTGATCTCATATTAATCTTTGAGAACACTGTTGCTCCCTTCAACTAGTCAAAAAAATCATCAATCATCGATAACAGATACCTGTTCTTGATGGTCAATTTGTTCAACTGCCTGTAATCAATGCATAACCTGAGAGTGTCGTCTTTCTTTTTCACAAACAACACTAGTGCACCCCAAGGTGATACACTTGGTCTGATGTATCCTTTGTCAAGCGTTTCCTTCAATTGTAACTTCAGCTCTACTAACTCTGGTGTGCTCATCTTGCATGATGCCTTTGATGCTGGTGCTACCCTTGGTACTAACTCAATAGAAAAGTCCACTTCCTTATGAGGCGGAAACTCTGAAATATCTGCCGGGAACACATCCTGAAACTACTTTAAAACTGGATACCTCCTCAAGACATCCACATCCTCAACTTCCTTAACCTTGTCACTAGAAATATGCATCGCAAACAAAACACACCCTTTCCTACGACTGCGCTTTGCCTCCATAGCTGTCACCATTCTAACTTATGCAGCTTTCTCCTTACCCTGCAATATTCTTTGTTCCTCATTGTCATCGAAGCACTCAATATCCTTGTCATAACAATCCACCTTATTCATGTGAAGATATAGCCAATCCATACCTAAAAGAATATTATATGATCCCAACAGAAGTACACTCAAATGCACTAATGTAAACATACCATTCAAATCAAATGCACAAGCTCTTACCCAGTGATGAACTCTTTTCTTTGTACCTGTAGCCAACTGCACTAACTAAGATTTTGCATGCACTTCTTTATTCAAACCACACTTATCCACGAGGCCGGGATTAACATAACTATAATTAGATCCAAGGTCAATCAAAATAGAAACAACTTAATAACAAAGCTTATTGTCCATCTCGATAACAGAAGCCTAGTGATCGACCTGCTTGTTATCCAGTGCTGCATAGATCCGAGGAATACTTTGTCCACCATCCCCCACTGTTAGTGCCTCCTGATCACTGTCAATCTGTAGTCTTCCACCTTGATGCTGGACAATATCTTTTGTGATGCTCTCTTCCACAAGTCCAACACTACAAGGGCTTCCTATCATCACCCTTGTTTTGCTCCTTAGACCGAAATCCCTGTCCTTTGTCAAATGCATTGAAATTCTTAGGTGGTGCTACATTTTCTTTGTGACCTATGTCTTGAGGTCTTGTTCACTTCTTATTCCATTTTCCTTTATTCTTATCATTACCTTTCCAAACCTACTTAGTCTCAGATATGCGCTTTGATTTCTCATAACAATGCTTTAGCTTCCTAATGGGTTCCTCTAATGATCTAGGCTCATCAAACTCAATCATGTCCTTGAATGCTACCGACAACCCACTGATGAATCTCTGAATCTTCGCTTTCTCCTCCTTCAGATAAGGCACATACCTCAACAACTCCAAGAATTTTCTAGTGTACTCCTCATCGCTCATAGACCCCATCTTCAGCTCATATAATTCTTTTGCCCTGTCATCATAGTATCTCTCTAATAGATGTTTTTTCTTGAAAAGTATCACGGATTCTCTCCAAGTCAACTCCTCTTCATGAATACCTATAACATTCTTTACATATTCCCACTAGATGTCTACTTTACCTTTAAGACTGAATATAGCTATTATGACCTTCATGTTCTCTGAGTAATCGTGCAATCTGAAAATATTTTTCATCCCAAGCAACCACTCTTCCGTATTCTGTGACTTCTTCATTTCTCCATCAAATGTAGGTGGCTTTGCTTTCTTGAAATCATTCGATAAGTATCCCCTGTCACTCCTCATGTAAGTATGATAACGATGATGACCATGATACATGTCTTACCCAAAACTAGAGTAAAACCCATGTCCATTGCCTCATCTATCTATTGTATCCAAGAATCTTCCATCTCTAAACGTGTCATCTCTATCCAACCTGTGCCCACCATGTGACTTGCTACCATATGCTCCATTAGTCCTATCCTCCTGCCCATGACTGATTCTAAGCGGTCCTTGTCTTTGTAAGACTAACAAGATCTGAAGGATAACTGCATTAACTTCTACTTGTTTCTCTTATGCCCTAACAAGTCTCTCTTGTAATTGAATGATTCAGCCATTATCTTCTTTGCAACTCCTTATTTCTACCTTCAAACTTCTCAAAATGTCTGCTAGGTCAGGAGAATATCCTTCACCATGTTGCTCATCTGATTGATAGGGAGAATCTCGTGAGTTGTAATCTACCATATTGCTAGTCATATTTATTCTTCTCTTCCTACAAGGTATATCATGTCAGCTAAACCAAATTATAAACAAACCAACGTATGATCTGAAAGGACCATATGTTAAACTAAAGTAGAATTGATTAATGCCAACAGTGAACTGAATGTTAACTTAAAGTGCTTTAACCATGAGAATCGATTAAAAAGGAAAGACTTTACAACAGATGAGAAACATAAGCAAGATGTAAATAAAAGTGAAAATCAGCAAAAACACAGTGATACCATATAGCAAGATTGATTACGGAGTTCGTCCCTGATGGACTACGTCTCTGGGTCCGCTTTCAAGATGGGCAACCGCTTTATTAGGATTGAATCCGAGGAGGTCGATTACACAACAAATTAACCAGACTGATTATACATGCAGGAACTTCTGGTCACTGTCACAAGAAAGCTCTATGAAATAGCTTTCCAACACCTATCACGGTTCCCAATTCCGACTCCAGATGCTCCTATTACACTGAAAAAAAAACATCCTATATCCTCCAGAATCTGCATACAAAACTCAAAACCACTCTAATATGCCTCCAATGCACCAATCTTCCTTTATAACCCTCCAGATTTATTCGAACTCCCTCTTGCATAGTTTAGGAATGAATTCGCTACTCCTTGGGGTTAATTTAGGGTTTATTGGTTAGGAGTTAATGTCAAATGTGACATTCACCACTTAGGAGGAATTGAATTATCCAAAAATACACATAAAAACCCACTTTTAGACTTTGGATAGGTCGCGGACTATTAGCAATTAGCTAACCGGGCAGAGGGCACTGATAGCGCATGTGAGCAGTTGCCATAGCCACGGTTAGTGCGCTGGAGGTTCTGTTGACTTATAACGACCGACAGTTAGTGAGCTGCATTGTTCACATGCCAACGATTTATAACTCCCCGTGCGGTCAGGCTCTGCTACGGAAACCCCGACGGCTTATCCCCTTGCCGCTCACATGGTCCGCTGCGGTCAGACTCCGATGCGGTCTAGCCGGCGATTAGGAGCTGCGGTTAACGTGACGGTTGATCACTTGAATATGCTCATGTGTCATTGTTTACTCTGTCGGGCTCAGGCTAACCCTCTACGGTTTAGAGCCTGCAGAGTATTGATATTTGAACATTTGTTTTGTATTACAGCCCAAAAGGGTTTTAGACTTAGGTTTAATGTATTTTTAATGTATGGTTTAGGTTCTAGGTATAGGTTAATGTGTTGTAATTTTTACAAAGGTCCAAGTGTGTGGTTAGATGCTTATGTGTTAGGTCTTAGATCTTTAGACCTAGGTTCTAGGGTTTAGGACTTAACATTTAGAAAAGGTCCATACATCATGTCACTTCCCCTTAGCTTAGGGTTTAATAATTAGAACCATTACAATTTTGTAAAACCAAAACCATCACCATGTCAGAAGAACCTAAAGAAGATCGATACCATAACGACCATGAAGACCACATCAACCATTGACAACATCGGCGGAACTGAAAATCAACACCGGACAACCTGAACCATAAACATCATTGTCGAAGCTGAAGACACTGGACACTGAATGTTGATGACGAATAGTAGCGAAGTTGATAAAGTTAAAGACCTCATTGACCATGATCATTTGAAGATCATTTCGACTTTGAACCACTGAAGACTTCGCTCATCGTGTACAGACAAGATGCCCCTGGATCAATCCTCCACTTGAAAGATTTTGGACCACAAAAGTTTGACTAAACAGATAGCAGGTGAGGGTAGAGCTCCCTCACTCTCCACCTTGCCCTGATGATGTACCAATAGATTCGATCAACCACCTAAACGTGATGATCCTAATGATGCTGATCATGGCACATTTTGAATCTGTGAACTGTTCCATCCATCTGTAGTATGCACAACTTGCGAAGATGGTTAAACAACCTGTTATGAACATGTCAATTGACTTCTTTCCATGAAGTACCATGAACTAGTGATTCATAAACATCTTTGAAAACAATCTCTACATGATATTGTTCAATACTATTGACATGTATTAACAATCTATTTTGCGGAATGGTAGAAACATTCAAAGACATTTTGGACATCATACCAACTACTTGATTTGATATACTTTCCTGATTCTTGAGTACTAAGTGAACTTGCTGCAATAAACTCATCAAACTATAAGGTGAAAACTGCTGCAACTTAGTTTGATTTTGAAAGTATTGAAATGTCGGATGATTTATTTGAATCACTGTTTCTTCATTCATTAAATGATGTTTCCATTGATTAACACTTTCCCTTGATGCATAAGTTTCCCTTAGATGTATTGGATACTTTGGCACTGCTTTAGAAAAGGCTTTGATATGAAAATAAATGGCTTCCTCTCCACTTGAAAAGAGGCTTCCAAACTGTTTGAAACATGAAATGGTGATACAATACAAGAGAAATATAATACTAACTTTCCCCAATATTGACCTACATCCTTGTAACTTATAACTCCCAAACTTGGACTGAAATGATACATTCTGACATTAGGAAGAGGAGATTTGGACATCAACTGTAACTCATGTTGTATTCCCTGCTTATGAGTAAGATGTTTGGGTTCTTTAAATAGAACTGAAAAAGTTTCTACCTTCTTGACCAAACTATCTTTAAACTGAGACTCACAACTTGAACAAACATCATGTCAATTCTTATGTTGTTCCTTTACACACATGAGTATAAATCTCTTATTTGAACTTATTAATCGCTTCATCTAATTAGCAACAACTAAATTCAAGCGAGTTTTACTTTTATGTGCCTTGACAATAAATTCAACCCCATTTTTCTTAAGGTGGTATTTATTCTCTTTCCTATAAAATACTACATCACGATCATAAAGATAAGGACTTCCTAAGACACCTCCACATATGTTTACTTGAACCACATCTAATTCCACTTCATCAATGTAATTAGCTGTAATGGAAAATCTTAATCGACACTGTTTTGTGACTTTCATTTGAGTTGATTTATTTATCCATCCTAATGGGTAAGGTCTTGGATGATTTCGTGTCTCCAGACCCAAGTTCTTAACTAAATATTCAGATATTAAATTGGCCTGTGATCCACTATCAAACATTGTATCTATCTTCGTGTGCTTAGAAGTTATCCTTATGTTAAATAGTTCAACTCTTTTATCCTCATTTGAAGGATTTATGTTTGATGAAGATGCAATAGTATTCGAACTTGAACCAATGTCAGAAGTTTTACCTGTCGAAACTATGGAAGTTATCCTCCTTTCATCACCTGAATCGAAACCTAGATCTTGCTGGATTACTGCAATTGCTTTCTTTTCATCCTTCTATTTAAGGAACTTTTTGGGCTTAAGTTCGGGATGAAGTTTCCAACACCTAGATTCATCGTGACCAATTCTCTGGCAATGAGAACTAGTAGGTCTTTCCTTCTGAGTTGTTATTGATTTCTTTCTCTTCGAATTGTTCTTCCCCTTACTGTCATTGGAATCCTTGATTTCCAACTCTTTGGATGATTGCGGTGAAAACTTGAATGGTCTTCCACCTGATTCAATATGTATGGCTTGAACACACACTTCATCAAAATCATCAGGATTAAACATCAATAATGTATGCTACAAATATGAATGTAAATTGCCGATGTATTTTAATAAAGTTTCACGTGTATCCAATGAAATACCAAGTGCCAATGCTTTCTTTTTGAACTCCTAAGTTAACTTCTGAAGACTCTACCCTTTACCTTGCCTCAAGTGTTGCCAATCAATAACAACTTGCTGCTTGTATCCTAAAGGATAGAATTGTTTCCTAAGAGATTTTAAAAACTTAGACCATGAAGAGATGACTTTGCCTTTGTGCTTTACATCTATCCCAGTTTTACTTTCCCACCAGATTAAAGTAGCTCCCCCCATTCTAAGTGTAGCTAACTAAATTTTTGTTTTATCGTCAGAAATGTTCTGAATATGACAATACACTTCTAACTGCTTAATCTAGTTATCTAACTTTTCAGGATTCATTTCGCCATCATAAATAGGTAACTCAAATTTTACATCAAGTTTCAAAAGAGATGTTTTCTTAGGTTTCTTTTCTATTTCAGATTCTGAACTAGAAGAAGAAGAAGATGATGATGATGGAGATGATGGAGGTGAAGGAGGTTTATCAACCTTGCCTTTACCTTTGTCCTTCTTTGATGTCTTTGAAGAAGAAGTTGCATCTCTCGCCTTCTTATCTTCGTAAAGTTCTCCCAACATCTGCTGCATACTCAAGAATTCTTGCTGAAATTGTTCCTCGCTCATCTTAGTTTCTGGAGTTTCACCTGCATCAGATCCTGTCATGGTCGATTTATGAGCGACTCTTCGCTTTCCAATCTTTAGATCAATCTCCTCGAGGATTCCTTCTCCACGTTGTGACTTAGACCTGGTTAACATTCACTGGCAAAATTCTACAAACGCAACCTGCTCTGATACCAAATTATATGATCTGAAATGATCATATGTTAAACTGAAGTAGAATTGATTAATGCCAACAGTGAACCGAATGTTAACTTAAAGTGCTTTAACCGTGAGAATCGATTGAAAAGGAAAGACTTTATGACATATGAGAAACATAAGCAAGATGTAAATAGAAGTGAAAAGTAGCAAAAACACAGTGATACCAGACAACAAGATTGATTACGGAGTTCGTCCCTGATGGACTACGTCTCCGGGTCCGCTTTCAAGATGGGCGACCGCTTTATTAGGATTGAATCCGAGGAGGTCGATTACACAGAAAATTAACCAGACTGATTGTGCACGCAGGCACTTCTGGTCATTGTCACAAGAAATCTCTCTGAAATAGATTTCCAACGCTTGTCACGGTTCCCAATTCCGACTCCGGATGCTCTTGTTACACTGAAAACAAAACAACCTATATCCTCCAGAATCTGCATACAAAACTCAAAACCACTCTATTATGCCTCCAATGCACCAATCTGCCTTTATAACCCTCCAGATGCATTCAAACTCCCTCTTGCAGAGTTTAGGAATGAATCAGCTGCTCCTTAGGGTTAATTTAGGGTTTATTGGTTAGGAGTTAATGTCAAATGTGACATTCACCACTTAGGAGTAATTGAATTATCCAAAAATACACATAAAAACCCACTTTTAGACTTTGGATAGGCCGCGGACTGTTAGCGGTTAGCTAACCAGGCGGAGGGCACTGACAGCGCATGTGAGCAGTTTACATAACCGCGGTTAGCGCGCCAGAGGTTCCGCTGACTTCTAACGGCTGACGGTTGGTGAGCTGCACTGTTCACATGCCAATGGTTTATAACTCCCCGTGCAGTCAGGCTCTGCTACGGAAACCCCAACAGCTTATCCCCTTGCCGCTCACATGGTCCGTCGCGGTCAAACTCTGATGCGGTTAGGTCGACGGTTAGGAGCTGCGGTTAACCTGACGGTTGATCACTTGAATCCGCTCATGTGTCTTTGTTTACTCCACTGCGGTTAGGCTAACCCTCCGTGGTTTAGAGCCTGCAGAGTATTGATATTTGAACATTTGTTTTGTATTATAGCTCGAAAGGGTTTTAGACTTAGGTTTAATGTATTTTTAATGTATGGTTTAGGTTCTAGGTATAGGTTAATGTGTTGTAATTTTTACAAAGGTCCAAGGGTATGGTTAGATGCTTAGGTGTTAGGTATTAGATCTTTAGACCAAGGTTCTAGGGTTTAGGAATTAACATTTAGAATAGGTCCATACATCATGTCACTTCCCCTTAGCTTAGGGTTTAATAATTAGAACCATTACAATTTTGTAAAACCAAAACCATCACCATGTCAGAAGAACCTGAAGAAGACGAATACCATAACGAACATGAAGATCACATCAACCATTGACAACATCGGCGGAACTGAAAATCAACACCAGACAACCTGAACCATAAACATCATTGTCGAAGCTAAAGATAATGGACACTAAATGTTGACGACGAATACTAGCGAAGTTGTTAAAGTTCAAGACCTCATCGACCATGATCATTTGAAGATCATTTCGACTTTGAAACACTGAAGACTCCGCTCATGATGTACTGACAAGATCCTCCTGGATCAATGTACCTCAATGTAGTTCAAGAGATGATCTCCCACCTACAAGATCAACCAAATTATCACAATACATGTATAATCATAATCATCACAATATATAGACATCATCTTAATCGTCATCTAGTTACCATGCATAATGCCATAATTATAACACCGACTAGGTACTATGCATAATAAACATATGGATGACACACATGCATAACAATACATACACAATCGACATACATTCATGAAAACACATCTTAACAACAACATCATCATCTTCAGCATCACATCAGAATGACAACAATGACTAATACAATGCATACATAAAAAGCACATAGACCAAAAGCATAATGAACATATATGAAATTTACATGTATACATGACAACACATTCATCCAAGGAGAATGGAAACCAGACATCCCCCAAGGAGAACGAAACCATGCTTTGATTCCACTTTGTAGCACCCTCCTCCCACATTTACCCAAGCTAATCGGTACACCGGGGTAAACATGTGATGAAGAGTTACTATGATATGATTCAACTCCCCAATTACAGTAAAGGAAGTGGAACCGACAAGACAAGACCAATATGACCTTCTTGAGGAGCACATAAACTTTAGGATAAAACCAACCCTTCCATGTGCCCAACCCTTGATAAAACTTGATGTTTCACTGATATAGACCCCAGTCACTCCCATGAAAAACCATGCATGTGATTGAGACCCTCTAGTTTCTCCCATAGCAAGGAATGCATGCGACTGTGGCCCTTTTCAAGTAGTTATGTGCTAGCGCCCCTAGATTCTGTGTCACGTTTTATGGGCAAGGACTCGAGCCATTGCCAAAAACTTCATGGAACTACCAGAAATGATAATTAACACTAAGACAAGGTTACTAATGTAAATACTTGACCAATGACTTGATATGACCCTTACTATACATGGCAAGCATTTTGTCAAACATATCGTAAACATGAAATCTACAGGTCATAACGACGGATCTAAATATAGGGATATCAATTGTCAAGGAGGATTGATATCTCCTCCCAATAACCTCATTGTTATCTATTAGGTCATTCATTCATTACTATTTCATCTACTAACCAAAACATGATGAGAGCCATACATCAAGATTATCATAAAACATGCTAAGAACCAACAAATAACCAGGGATATATTAATGATGAAACAACTAGTAAATCCACATAATGACAAGCACATTTTATCATGAAAATACCAAAGGAAAATGAGATATTATTAACATATGAAAATCCAACCCAGTCATGGACTTCCACGTACCACACAACCATAGGTTAGGCTGAACCAAATCTCTCTTTTAGACAATCACCTTCGTGCCATATTCCAAGCATGAATGTGGGATCTCATGAAACAAATCAAACAAAACCAAACCAGGGCTTCTAGAGGCCAAACCACCTCAACCCTCAACCAATGATTCCACCTCAAGGTTAAAAATCACTAACCATCACCAGATTGCTCTCTACCCAAGCTATCCAGGGCTCCAAAGCATTTGTTCCAACCAAGGCTTCTAGGACTAGTAACTCAACCCTTAGTTGTTGTCCTGCTCTAGAGCATTTGTCCAACCAAGGCTTCTAGGACTAGTAACTCAACCCACCAAGGTATCTAGAGTGTTTGTCCAACCAAGGCTTCTAGGAGTAGTAACTCAACCCAAGATTTACAGGGCTTCCAAAGTTTTTGTCCAACTAAGGCTCCAGGAACTAGTAACTCAACCCACAACCAAAGGAACATGAGCACCAACCAGATAAAACCCACAACACCATGGCTATCCAGGAAATAGCAAGGTTAGGTAAAACCACTATTAATCCAGGAAATCCTCCATGCCAATGACAAATCATAACCAATAAACCACATACATGTGTCATGCATGCCAAAACTAGCAGGAAATCATACATACAATTAGGTACCTGCAAGCAAAAACCCATTGTAGTTGTTGATCTCGATGTCCTCTCGTGCTTTCCTGCTTTTCCTTTACCTACTTGCTCCAAATCCCCAGTATGGCACACTCCTCCAAGAGTGCTCCGAGAAAAATCTAAGTGTCCAAGAGTATGAGAGAGAGAGAGAATAGAAGAGAGAGCTCCAAGCTAAAACTCAAAAAAAAGGTGGTGAACTGGTCCTTAGAAGCCTTTTTATCAATGAGACCTCCATTTTCTTAATTTTCCATTATTTTCCTCCTCACATGCAACCTGTGACCTTTCACATTCATTTTCTCTTATTTTCTGCTATTTTAATAAATAAATTCCAATTTTCCTCTGCCACTGCCTTTGCCATTTTCCATAACCATTAATTAATCACAAGTGATCCCCATCATTATGTTTTTTCCCAACATTCAGTATGGAATAAGTGTCCCATGACCTTGGTTATTATTTTTCCTTTATTAACTTTATTACATGGATTTTTTACCAGGGCTGCTACAAGAATAATGGCTGACAGAGACAACATTGTTCCTTGTGCAACACTGGAACAAAACCATGGATTTCAATTGTGAAATGGGGGGATGCAACATTGTTGTGAGTTGAAGTGAAATGAATTGTATGAACAGAGTGAGGTGTTGTATGTGAGTGTGTGAGCTGAGGGGCGACTTGGGCTAAGAGTTAACAATTATGCAGAGTAGCTGAGGGTCGAGACCAGTCTTGGTTGAGCAGTGAAGGGAGCAGTGCAAAGATGGATTGTAGAGCTAAAGGGAAAGTGCTAGGTGCAACAACTAAACAAGTTTTCATTCTGAGCATTTGTTGATGCCTCTATTTTCAGTTTGAAAATTGCATGAAAAGAAGAACATTGGCTAGAGGAGGTAGTAACCAACATTCATAAGAGGTTGGTGCCTGTTGGCAAGTAGTGGATTGTTATATTAAAGGGGTTGGGGCCTTCTGTGAGTGGGTTCTCACAAGAAACTTGATGTAGTTAAGTGGGTTCTTAATTTACATCATAATAACAAACATATTGGTGGTTTTCTCCCTTTGGGTTTCCACGTAAAAAATACTTGTGTCAATATATGTGTATTACTCAATTGATGGACCGTGTGCTCGTGTGAATAGTTTACTTTGATATATATATATATATATATATATATATATATATATATATATATATATATATATATATATATATATATATAGATATATATAGATATATATAATGATATTGTTGTATAAATGCTCTCACAAGTAACTAGAAAAAGTAGAAGGAAATTGAAGAATTGAGATTAAATATTAAGAACCTCACTATTACTGATTCACCCCCCATCTTAGTAATTCCTTATTCTAACAATTGGTATTAGAGCGAGGTTTCCTTATGTAACAATTTAACCATTGGAAGGTAGATCCATAAGGAATTATGTCTAGACAAGAGAGTCAGGATGCTTACTCAAGTAAGATACCAGTCTTTGATGGGACAAACTATGCCTTTTGGAAAGTTAGGATGGAAGCCTATCTTATGTCCCTAGGAGTAGATGTTTGGAGCTCTGTGTTGGTGGATTATGATGTCCTTGATGTCCCTCCCACAGATGCAGACAATAAAAAGGTGTATGGGAATAATGCTAAAGCCAAGAATTCCATTCTCTTTGGCCTTAGTTAATCCAAACTTGTAAAAGTTATGCATTGTAAGTCTGCCAAGGAAGTATGGGTCAAGCTCAATTAGAGTCATGAAGGAGATAATAAAGTCAAGCATGCCAAAATTAAAACCTTCATAATGAGGTTTGAGATATTAAGAATGAGTGAAGAGGAAAGCATAACATAGTATTTCCTCAGAGTTGATGAAGTAACCAATATGATTAGAGGACTTGGTGAAGCTATCAAAGAAGATGTAATTGTTCAAAAAGTATTAAGATCTATGCCTATGAGATTTAATGCCAAAATCTCAGCCATTAAAGAGATGTTTGATCTGAAAAGTCTCACAATGGACCAACTACTTGGTACTCTCATAACCTATGAGGTGAGAGTATAAAATTAGAAGAATGAACCAAAGGAGTCAATTTTCAAGGTGTCTAAGAAGGCTAAGGAGCACAAAGATCATCAAGATTGTTCCAGCTACAAATCTTATCAGGAGCTAGCTCATTTTTCCAAGAAACTAAGGCGTGGCTCAGGAAAGTATAAAGGGAGGTTTCCCTTCAAATGCTTTCACTATGGAAGAGTTGGAAATTTTGTATCCAAGTGCCCTTATAAAGAAAAGACAGAAAAGGAAGATGATCAGAAGTTTAGAAGCAAAGCTCAAAAACATCAAAAGAAGAATATTTTTAAGAAGAAGGGACTCTACTCCAAAGAGGACAACTCAACACCAAATTCTAATAGTGATAATTCCTCAAAGGACTAGTCAAATGAGTGGTTACTTATGGAATTTGGAGCTGACTCGAAGAAACAAAATATAACACACTCTAAAGAAGAAGAAGAAGAAGAAGAAGGAATCTTGGACCTTGAAAGGGAGCTCATCAATGCTCTTAATGAGTTAAAGAAGACTAGAAAAAAGAACAACAAACTAAATGAGCAGTTGTTGCATGCTGAGGAATGTATGTACAACTTACAAAATGAAGAATTTGTCTATCAAAGAGAAAAACTTGAAGAAGCTATTAAAAGTGGAGAAAGCTTAGCTCTCCAAACAAAGAGTATGTGAAAAATTGGAAGAAGAAAATAGTCCCTTAAAGCAAGAGTAGATTAAGAGGGAGAAGAAGATAATCTTTGAACCATGTAGATGAGATTTTGTCCCTAAAAGTCAAGCTGGAGGAAGCAAGACAGAAGGAAGAGATGCTTAATGGTATGATTCTCGAATGGGAGGAGAACTTTCAGAATCTAGAAGTTGAGTTTGTCTCCCTAAGAATAGATCTTGAGAAATTATAGACCAAGAAGGACCTGGATAAAAGGTTTGATGAAGGGACTATAAAGCTAAACCACATTCTAAGCAGTTAAAGGTCTCCAGAAAAAAGGCAGGGTTGAGATATCCTAGATCATAGGAGTCATCTACGAGAAAGATGAGTTTCAAGTACACAAAATTTGAAGAACCCCAGAACTATGCGAAGGTGCTCCAAGGTAGACTCAATGATGACAAACAAAAGTCTAGCCAGAGAGGCACCCAACATGGGAACATGAGTACTAACTTTTCAAAGGACTCACACCAGAGGAGAATGAATAAATCAATAAGACAATAGAGGAACCAGTGACCTACACAAACTCATGAGCCTTCCAATTTCAGGTACCCTAATTTGTTTTATGGTTATTTCTATAAATTTCGTTTCTTTTGACACAAAGTTGTTAATTTTAAAAGTGTCAAAGTTGAAAGAGATGAAAATTTTAGATACAGAAAGTATCATAATTTTAGATCTCAAAACTCCCCTCCCAGGAATAGAAATTCCTTCTCTCCCGTGATGGATGATGTTGAATGATTTAAATGTAATAATTTCAGACATAAGGCTAGTGAATGCAGAATTAGGTTTGAGTATGCTTCTAAATCCCAGAATGCCTAGGACCCAGTCTTTCCAAACGACAAGAAGAATTGGAAACACAAGACTGGAAAAATCATGGAATGTGGGCTTGCACTGTTAACACATGATCAAGAAAACAAATGGTATGTGGATAGTGGTTGTTCCAAGCATATTATTGGGCATAAGTGTAAACTATTGTCTCTAAAAGAAAAAGACAGGGGGAACAATGACAATTTTGATAACAATGCTTTAGCAAGGATTAAGGGGAAGGGCACATTCAGCCTTTTATGAAAAGACTAAGGCCCAAAATGTGTTATATGTGGAAGGAATCAAGCATAACCTGCTTAGTGTGAGTCAAATGTGTGATAATGGATACAATGTAACCTTTCTATCTAAAGAATGTGAGATCTGAAAAGAAGAAAATGGAAAGCTAGTGGGAAAGGCAACCAGGACACACAATAATGTGCACATGTTTGATGACTCCATAGTGAGTTTCTACTTGAGTAAAACAAGTTAAACTTGGTTGTGGCACATAAGGCTTGTCCATATCAATTTTGACAACTTAATAAAGATCAACAAGTCAGAAGTTGTAAGAGGATTTCCAAGATTGTCGAGGCCTGATGAATCAATTTGTAATTTTTGCCAATTTGGTAAGCACACAAGGAATCAGTTCAAGTCAAAGGAGTTCTCATCATATAAACCTTTGGAGATAATTCACGCTGACATATGTGGCCCTACTAGGATAAATCCCTAGAGGAGAAAGGTATTTTCCTTTATTTATTGATGACATTACCAGAGCCACATGGATAATGCTCTTGAAAGAAAAATTAGAAGCTCTTAGGAATTTCAAGATATTCAAAGCTCAGGTTGAGAATGAGAAATATACAAGTATATGACATCAAACAGAGGTGGAGAATTCACTTCAAGAGGATTTGAGGATTATTGTGAAGAGCATGGCATAAGGAGGCAGTATTTTGTGGCCAAAACTCCACAACATAATGGAGTTGTAGAGAGAAAGAATAGAACAATTCAAGAGATGGTCAGAGTTATGATGGATGAGGCAGATGTACCCCACACCTTTTTGGGAGAAGAAACACAAGCAACAATATATATAGCAAATAGAACACAGCTCAAGCCTAATCATGATAAGACTCCCTATGAGTTATGGAAGGGGATATCTGCATCTGTGAAACACTACAAAGTGTTTGGGAGCAAATGATTTATCAAAAGGAATGATAAGAAACTTGGAAAGTTTGTTCCTCGTGTTAATGAGGGTATATTTCTTGGGTACTCAATCTAGAGCAAATGATACAAGCGTTTTAACATAACGACAAAGAGAGTCGAAGACTGCATCGACATAATTGTGGATGAAATAATGCCATAACCTAAGTCTACCAAAAGAAACATGAACTCGTATGGAGAAGAAAGTTCAACCACCAGATTCTCAAATCAAGAAGAAACAAAGGCAAATGATGAATATGAAGAAATAAATACAACCCCAAGGACCAAAACTCCCTCAAGGTATGTATAGAATACACATCTAGAAAGCCAAATTATTAGTGATCAAATATTTGGTGTTCAAACAAGGAGGAGATTCCTTAGAAGCCCAAACTGCATGAATATTGCTATGCTATCTCAAATTCAGCCCAAGAATCTCAGTTATGAAAGTGAGGATAAGTCCTGGGTAAAGGCAATGAATGAAGAGTTGGATCAAATTGAGAAGAATGACACTTGGGAGCTTGTTCCAAGACCCAAAGAGAAAAATATCATAGGCATCGAATGGTCTTAAAAATAAGCTAAATGAGCAAGGTTAAGTGTTTAGGAATAAGGCTCGCTTAGTCTGCAAAGGGTATTCCCAAATAAAGGGGATAGATTTTGAAGAAACCTTTGCACCTGTAGCAAGATTGGAAGCTATTAGAATGTTTCTTGATTTTTCCAGTCATAATTTTTTTTTATGAAATCAACTCACAAAAAGATAGAAAAGATAGATCAATGCCTTAGAAATAAGCCTCTTCGAGGGGGCAACCTCCTTTACATTACACAAATGAACAATTCTTAGATGATACAAATGATAAGACCTCCTTTCTATATATAGGAGTCTAAGGGGTCATAATATAATCAGAGCCGACATAACAATAATAATGTAAGGGCACAATAATAACAATAGTGGGCTTCTATGGGGCACAATAATAACAATATGGGGACTACATGGGCACAATAATAACAATAGTGGGCTTCTATGGGGCACAATAATAACAATATGGGGACTACATGGGCACAACAATATAATAAGGGGGTTGTACTAATAACAGTAAGGGGTTACACTAGTAGTATAGGGACCTAACAT
The DNA here is from genome assembly GCA_031772625.1 of Pinus tabuliformis. Classification (NCBI taxonomy): domain Eukaryota; kingdom Viridiplantae; phylum Streptophyta; class Pinopsida; order Pinales; family Pinaceae; genus Pinus; species Pinus tabuliformis. Next base: position 1,617,193,588 of record CM062817.1, on the reverse strand, counting down.
GCGTCTCTCCTTCAAAAAGTGTTGTCCTCAACGCTTGAGTAGTTCTTGATGCTTCTGTATAAATTATTGTCCTTCCATGTGGAATCTTTAGCCGGTAATTTCTTCCACTTGATGAGATACCCTGAAATTGATCTATTTTGTAGCTTTCAATTTCTTGGTTCTGTGACTGCTTCAGGTTCCAATATGATTTTTTCTTCCTTGTCAAGTTCTCGCAATACTGTTTGAGCTAGGATCTTCTACAACTTTTGAATGAGTTCCCACTCCTTTGGGCATATGGATATATGTAAGGCCTGATGTTTGGAGGAACACTTTGTGGAATCAAATGAATAGCATGATCTCGGTCACGAATAGATGGGAGGCCTTTGGGAGTCTCAAATACCTCAGAATGACTATCCAAAACATTTTGGAGATCTCGAGAAATACATGATTTCAATATGGGATCCTCTAGCGAATATAATTGTGTAATTACACCCTGTTGTTCTTTATTTGGAAGCTTTGTCATGCTGTTAGAGTTGATTATCTTTCCAGGTTTTCCTTCAATACCCCTCAATTCAACTTCCTTTCCTTCCCAAAAAAATTTCAAGAAAAGTTCTTGAAAATTAAAATCTATCATACCTAAAGATTGTAGCCATTGGACTACTAGTAAAACACCAGCGCCACCCATTGGAATGGAAAGCATTGGGCTATTCAATACATATTCTCCCATGGATAGCTTGATATTATGGCACTTTCCAGAGCAATTTATGGTTCCTCCACTTGCAACCATCACTTGACACTTCGGTGCTGGATATAGGAAGCAATTCAATTCCTTGGCTATCTTACAATTAATAAAATTATGGGTACTGCCCGAATCAATCAAAACACTTACCTTTTTCTTCTTGATATGTCCTTCTATCTTGATAGTTTGAGGAGTGGTAATTTCTTCCAATGCATTACAAGATATGGTCGGATTGATTTCTTGAGACTCGATGTGATCTTTCAATTCTTGAACATTTTTCTTCTTGATATGTCCTTCTATATTGATAGTTTTAGGAGTGGTAATTCCGTCCAATGCATTACAAGATATGGTCGGATTCATTTCTTCTTTCTTGATGTGATCTTTCACTTCTTGAACCTTTTTCTTCTTGATATGTCCTTCTATCTTGAGAGTTTTAGGAGTGGTAATTCTTTCCAATGCTTTACAAAATATGGTCGGATTCATTTCTTCTTTCTCTGGGGTTGGTTCCTGGTGTATATACTCTTCTTTTGACATTTCTTGATCCCTTTCTTCCTCCTCTCCACAATCAATGTAAAACAATTTCTTCCCAACACACTTATGACCTTTAATGTATTTGTTATCACAATTCTGACAAGGCCCTTTTTCTCTTTTTTCTTCCAATTGTTGTGGTGTAACCCTTGTAGGTTGTGGAAGGCTAGGGGAAACAACGCTTCCATCTTTATAGTTATGAGGGGTAGACTTCCTTGTTGCCATAATTTTGCTTTCCACTTTGTAACAAAGCCCTTTTACTCTTTTTTCTTCCAATTGTTGTGGTGTTGCTCTAAAGAAGGTGTTTCTCTTTGTATCCTCATAATGTGCTACCATTTCCTCTGTGAAAATTGACCACGTAACAAGTTGTTTACGAGAACAAATCCCTTTATACCATAAAAATTGATTCGGTTCTAAATAATTAGATGCAATACGTACCTTTTGTAACATTGGTACACCATGTAGATCAAAAAATTCTCCATATGTAGTATCCAGTTTACTAGATCCTTGCCATCTAACCTCCTCATATCGCCTTTTCTTGATTTTAGGAGCTCGATCTTGAAACGACTGTAACTCTATAATTTCATATCATTTTTTCACTTTGTAGGAGCTCGATATTGAATTTGATGTATCTCTGTAATTTTGGATCTCCAAGCTTTGAAATTTCTTCTTGTGGTAACCCTATGAGTAATATTTCTAACCCCAGAAGTCTGATCAAGATTCGATTCTCCAATGAAGGGTTATGCCAAATCCCCCACGATGACCTGAGTATAGATTGGTCTAGTAGGTAGAACTTGTACGACGTACCACGGGTCACTGTTTCAACCTAGATTCTGAAAATGATATCCAAACAATTACAGTTCGTCCTCTTTCTGTAACTTCTTACGAAATTTCAATCTGATGCTCAGAGAGATAGTTATGACGATTTTCCCAAGGTGATCTGTTTGGAATGTAATTCGGGGGTCTGCAAAAACCCTAACTTCCTCAGACTATATCTTTGAAACTATAGCGAGACAGGATCTGAAATTTGGAGCCGAGGTTCAGACCGATTTCTTCTCAAATGGGTTTTTGGTTTAGCTTCTGAAACTTCGTAGCAAAAGATTTATAGTGAAAATCCCACGATGACCTGTTTTAGTTGAAATTCTAGAGCTTGCAAAAACCCTAACTTCCTCAAATCATATCTCCACAAATATAGCGAGACAAGCTCTGAAATTCAGACCCGAGATTCAGTGCGAGTTCCACTCAAGTGGGTTTTTTTTCGCTTCTAAAACATTGCAGATAAAAAGTTATAGCGAAAATTCCACGATGGCCTATTTGGAGTAGCAAAACCCTAGAATCTAAAGTTCTGATACCAAATGTTATGAAATCAACTCACAAAAAGATAGAAAAGATAGATCGACGACTTAGAAATAAGCCTCTTCGAGGGGGAAACCTCCTTTACATTACACAAATGAAAAATTCATAGATGATACAAATGACAAGACCTCCTTTCTATATATAGGAGTCTAAGGGGTCATAATACAATTAGAGCCGACATAACAATATTAATGTAAGGGCACAATAATAACAATAGTGGGCTTCTATGGGGCACAATAATAATAATATGGGGACTACATGGGCACAAAAATATAATAAGGGGGTTGTACTAATAACAATAAGGGGTTACACTAGTAGTATAGGGACCTAACAAAAATATCAAGGTGTATTAGATGGATGTGAGTTCTACTTTTCTCAATGGAAATATGGCAGAAGAGGTATACATCGAGCGACCAAAAGGGTTCATGATCACATAAAAAGAAGGGTTTGTTTGCAAACTGAAAAAGGCCCTATACGGGCTCAAACATGCCCATAGAGCTTGGTATGCCACATTGGATAAATACATTCAACAACAAGGCTTTAAGAGGGGCATTACAGATAGAAATATGTATATAAAGTCTGAAGATGACCACCTATTGATTGTGGTAGTGTATGTAGATGACATAATCTTTGGCAACGATTTGGAGTAGTTGGGACATCAATTTGCAAACTGTATGAAAAAACAATTTGAGATGTCCACGATAGGAGGACTATCATTTTTCCTAGGGTTGTAAATTTCTCAATCAAAGGATATCATCTTCATCTCTCAATCCAAAAATTTGTGAGAAACACTGGAGAAATTTGGACTGGAAGAATGCAAGTCGGCTATCACTCCATTGGTTACTGGCTGCAAGTTATGTAAGGAATATGGGACACCTCATGTAAATCAGATAGTCTATAGATCAGTGATTGGAAGAATTCTTTACCTTACACCATCTAGACCAGACATCATGCCACTAGTAGGTTTGGTGGTCAGATTTCAAACCTACCCCCGTGAAAGTCATGATTGTTGTAAAAAGGATTTTCAATTACTTGCAAGGCATTGTAGACTATGGTCTATGGTATGAAAGGCCTATATTGATGTTGATTGGGTAGGCAACATTGATGACAGGAAGAGAAATTTTGGTGCAACATTATTTTTAGGAGATTTCTTAGTATCTTGGGTCAAAAATAAATAAGACTCCATCTCTTTATCAATAGCTGAAATAGAGTAATTTGAAGCTACCACTTGTTGCTCACAAATTATCTAGATGAAGTAGATGTTAAAGGAAATTAAGGTAGAGTTGATTGATCCAATTCCAATCATGTGTGAAAACACTAGTGCTATCAACATTTCTAAAAAATCATGTCATGCACTCAAAGACCAAGCACATTCCTATTAGGTTTCATTTATTAAGAGAACAAGTTACTGCGAATGTTGTTCGACTTGAATATGTGGCCACTAAAGAGCATCTTGCAGACATTTTCACTAATCCACTAGCAACATAACCATTTGTGTATCTCTGACAACGGATAGGAGTGGTGACTACTCCATTCAAATGACTCAAATACAAAGAGTATTGAAAACTACTCATCTTATTGGATCAATTGAAGAGTAGGTTGTAGTGTTTAAGGGGGAGATTTTGGGAGCATCCTTTTCCATTGATGTCAAAGGGGAGAAGTTTATTAATACCAAAGGGAAGAACAACGATGGATAAAATCATGCCTTATTTCATGGGAAGCTTGATCGGTTGCGATCAATGCAAAAGGGGGAGATTATTGAGCAGTTGGTATTGCCTCATTGGATGGTGGGATCTTGTGTGTTGGCATTGATGTCAACCATGCTAGCATTGGTCTTACGGGGAGCCCCATGGTTGCTGTTATCTCTTGTAGAGAATCATCATAGTAGAAGGCTTATTTATGAAGCCATAATATGATGACTATGATGGATGGGAGTCCCAAGATCTGAAGGAGATTTTGGATTAAGAGATTAGCTCAAATACTCATGGAAGTGGCATAGTTGGTTAGTGCTTGGAAAGAGCTTTCCAACAGCATGTACAAATATGGAAATGTCCTCCTAGATCAAAATATAGAGCCAGTCAAAGCTATGGACCCCAAAAGTCAAAATGTGTAGAGATAAAAGGCTTGGAGATAATTTTGGAGTAAAGCCATGTTTGGAATAATTGCCAAACCCAACAACAAAGTTAGCAAGGCAACCAAAGGAGGATTGGGCTAACTTAGCTGACAACGCAGTAGAGGGAGCGTTTTTTTATTGGCTCAGGTGGAACCCACCTGACAGAGTTACCTCGGTAGTTGTACCTCTACAGTTTGCAAAGGGCGCACAAGTTAAAGTGTTGGGATGCAATCAGACGAGCTGACTTGGAGTTCCAACAGTGCAGCGAAGAGCCTTCTTATTAGCACAAGCGGATCCCACCGTACAGAGGCAAGCCCAGTGGTATCACCCTGACATAACCTTTTGGCGCACAAAAGGAATGAATCGGGAGATAGTCATCAAGACACGACAATAGAGCATATAATAATGAAAGTGAACAAGAGGTCTTGACACCAACAACTCATCCCGGTTAGGGATAGCCCAAAGAGGAAGTTATGGAGGAATAATAAATTAAGTCCACAAGAATGATCCTGGAGGAAATTTAAGGCTTGAAAAAGGAATGCACCGGGAGAAAAGGTGTCAGGACACGAAGGACAGACAGGTTGGCAGTGGTAGCATATCAGAGGACGACAAGTGGCGTCACCCCAAAGGCATGAGCTCGAAGGTTTATTAACAAATCAAAAACAAAAGCTTTGGGATAGAGAGAGATCTAGCCTTAGCGCTGGTGCTTGGTCATTTCATGTAGAAACAATACCAAGGGTGCGAAGCATATAATAAAATGAATTTGACCCGCGAAGGGTGTAGAGTGGCTTAGCTCCTAATGGCTTAACTGGTGGTCATAGGAAGCGGTCCTATGGCGGAAAATTGAATTGGTGCTAGCGTGAAAGGGGTGTAATAGCCCCTGTGAAAAATCCATGTAAATAAAGTTAATAAAGGCAAAATAATAACCACGGTTATGGGACACTTATTCCAAGATGAATGTTGGGCAAAACATCCTAGTGTGGGTGTTCATTTGGTTTATTATGGCTAAGGAACTTGGAAAAGGAAATGGAAAAGGCTTTAGAAAGGCTTGAGGCATTAATTAGCATTTTATTTATGAAAATAATTGAAATTAGGAGAAAATGAAGGTGAAAGGTTATAAGTTGCATGTGAGGAGGAAAATGAAGGAAAATAATGGAAAATTGAAGAAAATAGAGGCTTCATTAATTAAAAGGGTTTTGAGGATCACTTGGTACCTTTTTATCAGTTTATTTTTGGAGCTCTCTCTCTATTCTCTCTGTCGCACTCTTGGACACTTAGAGTTTTCTTGGAGAACTTCAACATTGGATCAAGAAGGGCAAAGAAGGCAAAGGAAAGCAAAAGTTTCAAGCAAGGAAGAGCAAGATCCAACAACTACAACGAGATTATTTGTAGGTATTGATTTGCATGTGTGATTTCCTTGCTAGATTTAGCATGCCTAGTTATGCATGTGTGTTCTTGGTTCTCTTGCTTTCATGGGCATGGGTTTTTCTAGGTGTGACAATGTTTTTCAGCCTAGCCTTTCCATTTCCAGATAGCCATGGTGTGATGGGTTCTCATGTTTTTGGTTGAGTTGGATTGTTAGATGGATTTGAAACTGAGTAAGGTGGTATATGAAAGAAAGAACACATGGCCTAGTGACCCCTGAACTGGACTATGGTTTGCGGTAAATCTGTATTTTGTGTTACCTCAATGGGTTTAGGAATCCTCGAACGATGAATGGCGGGATATATGGTAAAGCCTAGAGGTGTATGCTCTCCATCAGGCCTAGGAATCCCAAGATGGGATATATAGTAAAGACTTGAAGGTGGAGTTTCGATTGGGCCTAGGAATCCTGGGATGGGACATATAGTAAATCCCAGAGACTGGAGTCTTAGTTAGGGCCTAGTGATCCGATGTGGATTGTTGTAAATCCTAGAGACTAGGAGGCAAGAAAATTCCTCACTTGTAGGTGGAGAAATCCTGTGGCATCCATGCTTGTTTAGGGCCTAGTGATCTGCTGAGGATTACGGTAAAGACTGGTTCTATTGATTAGGGTGAGGTGGTGTAGCCTCGGGAAGCCCTAGTTGATTTGTTGGTTATGAGTCCCACATTCATGCTTGGAATATGGCACAGGAGTGATTGGCTGAAAGAGAAATTTGGTTCAACCAATCTATGGTCGGGTGGTTCGTGGAAGTCCCAAACCTGGTTGGCTTTTGCATTCATTAATAAGAGTTCCTTTCATTAGTATTTTATGAGCAAATGTACTAGTTCATATGTGGCATTTATGGCTTATGTATCCTTCTCATTTCTTTTGTTTATATGTTGGCTATGAGTATGTTTTATGACTTTGATGATGTATGGCTCTCATCATGTTTTGATTTTTAAATGAATGAATGATGAATATATGACCTAATAAATGATAATGCAACTAATGTGATAAGGCATCAATGCTTAATAGTGATTCTGAGATAAGTATGGGACTCCTATGCTCAGATATGTTGTTATGACCTATAGATTGCATATTTGTGACTTGTTTAACGAAATTCCTGTCATGGCTAGTAGGGGTCCAATCAAGTCTTTGTTCAAGTATTTTCATTTGTATCATTGTTTCGATGTTACCTTTCATTTTTGGAAGTTCCATCGAGTTCTAGGCAGTGGCTTGAGTCCTGGCCCTTAAAAGTGGCACCGAATCTAGGGTTGCAAGCTCAGAACTAGCTAAAAAAGACCCCAGTTGCTTGCATGCCCTTGTTGTGAGAGCGACTAGAGGGTCCCAGTCATATGCATGTCGATGTCATGGGAGTGACTGAGGCTCTAAGTCAGTAAAATGTTAAGTTTCCTCAGGTTTTGTCCACCTGGAAAGGTTGGTTGGCTCCTGAAGGTTCTGTATCATGTGTGGAAGGTCAAATTGGTTGTGTGGTGTTTGTTCCACTTCCTTAAATCTACATGGGGATTTGAATCATATCACAGTAGCCTTTCATCACATGTTTACCCTAGGGAACCGATTAACTTGGGTAAATGTGGGAGTAAGGTGTTACAAAGTGGTATTAGAGTGTGGTTCACCCCTTGGACTAGGTGGGCGATGTTTTGGTCATGCATTCATGTCGGTTGCATATGTGTTCCTTATACTTGTGGTCTATGTACTTGTTGCATATGCATGGTGTTGGTCATGGTTGTGTTTGTGTCTCCATGTGTAAGTTGATGGTGTGTTGTTGGATGTGCTTATAGTGAGTATAGCTTGGTTATGCATTTCAGTTTTGTATGTATTGTGTATGCATGCATGTCGTACATATGTTGATTATGCATACATTGATATGGGTGTAGTTGTCATGCATGAGGTCATGATGTGTGGTTGATATGGTCATGCATTGATGACTGGACTATGGTTAGGATGATACCTATATGTTGTTATGATTATGTTTATACATGTATTGTGCTAATTTGGTTGACCTTGTAGATGAGATATCCTCCTCGAGCTACACTGAGGTATGTTGATTATGTTTATATTTTGGTTTAGTTAACATGGTATGTTTTGCAGGAAGATATCAAAGATGACTAGAAAGATGGTAGACTAAAATTCCTGAGATTCTCCTTATGGATCAGATGAGCAGCGTGATGTTGGGCACTCTTCTGACTTAGCAGACACATTGAGAAGCTTGAAGGAAGAATTAAGAAGTTTCAAAGTAGATAATGACATAATCATTCAGGCACAGGAGAAACAAGCATAAATTTAATGTAGTAATCCTTCAGATTTCATCATAAGTGCAGAGATAGGGACCATTTCAGATCAACCATGGATAGAGGACAAAATTAATGGGGTATATGGTAGTAGATCTCATGATGGGCATAGGTTAGATAGGGATGACACAATGAGAGATGGCAGGTTCTTGGACACTCCAGATAGGAGAGGTAATGGAGATAGGTACTATTCTGACAGGCACTATGATCGTCATCGTTATCATTCTTATAGGAGGAGTGAAAGGGGATATTTTCTGAATGAGTTTAATAAAGTTAAGCCCCCTACTTTTGATGGAGATTTGAAGAAGCTGGAGGATGAAAAAGCTTGGTTACTTGGGATGAAGAAGTTCCTTGAAATGCATGATTACTCAGAGAACATGAAGGCCAGAATAACAACATTCAGTCTTAAAGGTAAAGCAGATATTTGGTGGCAAGATGTAAGGTGGGTTAGAGACATTAGGATAGAAGTGTCGATTTGGTATGAATTCAAAATACTTTTTAGGAAGAAGTACTTATCAGAAAGGTACCAAGATAGCAAGGCCAAAGAATTTTACGACTAAAGATGGGATCGATGACATGTGAGGAGTACACGACTAAGTTCTTGGAGCTATTGAGGTATGTACTGTATATTAAGGATGAGAAGGCTAAGGTTTAGATATTTGTCAATGGATTTCCATTAGCTTTTAGAGATTGGATTCAATACCCCTCGACATCAAAAGTTATCCCCCATCCAGGTTATATTATCTATTATTACCATCTTGTGCTATTTAGTTATTTATATTAAATGTTATTATTTTGGATGTTTATTTAGTATATAATTAAGACTTAGTGACATCTTTAAAAGAGGAGTTGCACTCCCCCCACCTTCTAACGAAGACACTAATGTCAACATTTTATAGAACATTATTTAAAACACTTATGTTAATATTTTATAAAACATTATTTAATATGCTTACACGCAAGTTATAGTATATTTTCATGTAAGTTTATATAGATATTTCTACAAAGCTTGTAACATCCATTGCATGCAAAAATAACCTATTCGATCCAATGTTGTGGTGGCTCGATGTTTTGGGCATTTTTGTAAGGATAAATCACCCAAAATCGTTTTGTGTATGGATTTTTAGGACAATCCTATGTGTTGTCAAATATGGTTTGTGTTAGATATTTGTTTTGAATACAAATTTGGTATGAACTCTCAAATGTAAGGAAGATTTAGCAGTTCATCCCATTACCTCTTCATTTGGGAACATATTTTTTTTTAAATATTGGACATATAAATAATTTGACTATGGATTCAGATGATTTTGTATCATTTATCACAAGTGAGGTGGATGGATGCGATCCAAAGGGCTTGTAACCTAACATACATGGAAAAATTAACTATTAAGAGCTATTCAAGACAAAAACCTTTATAAACAAAGAGAATATTAGAAATATTGAAAAATATTCTTAGATTGTTGGGATCATAAAAGGTGAAGTTGATGTCAATGTGATTTTCAAGGAAGAATATTCCCTTAATCCTCTCTTAGGTTGAGATTAATGTGAAGGTATTGATAAAGGATACAAGGTGCAATCCTCAATAGAGGAAAACCAGGGGTTGAATGAAGTTAGAGTATCTAAATCTACTCCACATGTCGTTAGTTTGTCACACCATCGTCTAATGGATTAGTTGAAGAGCTTGAATTATGGATTCAACTTTTCATTGGCATTGGAGCTTTCTATCAAAAATGAGCTGCCACCTATGCAACAATTATGCAAAACAACATCTACAAAAGTTGTTGATGATAATGCATTCCTTGGTGGGGCCACCACAATACTTTTGCAATACACTTTAGTCCTTTGAATTCTATTATGGACATGATGGAGGAGATGGCAATGACTACTACAATTCAATAAGGCCTAGAAACATAAGATAAAATGAGAGGAGAGAAAGAAGAATATTAAAGTCAATAGGAAACAAAAGCAAGTTGAATACACACACACTCCTGTTGGTAAGAACTATCTAAGTATTCTCATGTATTCACAAATTATTTTTGTAATCATTATAAAACTTTCCACTTGAGGGAGAGGAGGAGAATTGGGAGACCTTGATTTGAAGCACCTGAGTGACCTGTATTTGAATTGAACAATAGAAAGGGAATATTGAAATTTATTTAGGAAATCCTACAACCAACATTCAAGAATGAGTTGCTTAACCTTCATGACTTAAAATATGATGACAAGAATAAGTCATTAGTAATGAATCCAACTTGATATAAGGGAAAGGGCAACAAGAAAATATATATATCACATATTAAATAAATGAGTCTAATATAGCTATCACATATGCAGTCAAGTTAAATGGGGTAACTACATTGGTTGTTAATCCAAGAATGGTAGGCATTAGTTGAAACATTGAAAAGAGAAGTTATAACTAAAAAACATCAATTCATAGGATTTAGGAGCATTTTATTATCATAGTTTTTGTGCATTTTACCACCTCATTTGGGTCCCCTAGATAACCAAGAAAGGGAAGCAATAATAACTTTGAATTTCTATGCAATTTGAGAATTGAGAGAATTTGATTCTCAACACCCAAGTGATCTGTATTTGAATTGAACACTATAGAGAGAATATTTGAATTTATTTAGGAAATTCAACAACCACCATTTGAGCATGAGTTGCTTAACCTTCATGATTTAAAATACGATGACAAGAATAAGTCATTAGTAATGAATTCAACTTGATATAAGGGAAAGGGCAACAAGAAAATATAAATATCACATATTAAATAAATGTTTCTCATATAGCTGCCACATACATAGTAAAGTTAAATTGGGTAATTACATTTGTTGGCAATTCAATCATGGAAGGAAATAGTTGAAAAGTTGAAAAGAGAAGTTGGAACTTAAAAACATCAATTCAAAGGATTAAGGAGCATAGTATTATCATAGTTTTTGTGCATGCATCCCACCTCATATAGGCCCTCTAGATGACCTAGAAAGGGAAGCAATAATGACTTTGATTTTTCTAGAATAACCTTAAGGATCATGATGAAGGTAACCATGGATAACCTAAATAAAAAAGATATATTGCTTAAAGATGTTTGATAGTTAAATAATCAATCTCATGATTTGTGCAATAATATTGAAATAATGGGCAGGGGAACTAGAAGGTGATATTGTTTTTGAAGAATATTATGTTAAAACATATATATAAAACATGGTTGCAATTGAGCACCAACAAGGCAAGAATAAAATTATCAAAATGTTGAAGGTTTGTTAGGGTCTTACCTAGTTTCTTTTATTAAGTGAATATGTTGTCACTTGATTTATATTTGCCATGTTTATTAAACCAAATTCGCTAGGTAGTTATAATGTTAAAATTACCACTGGAAAGTATTTTTTCTGAGAGAAGATTAAAAACAATAGGTAACAAATCAAAAAACATAAACACAATGCACACAATGTTTATCTTGGGAAATCCCCAATCTGAGGAAAAATCCAATTAACATAATTCTATTAGTTCCTTGGCCAATACCCAACCAAGTCAACTAAGTGAACCTTCACTGCTCACTTCCCTTACACCCTTACAATGGAGTCTTTCCAAGCCTTTTAAAGGCTTCATTATATGCAATCCACGAGCACAAACCCATGGGAAACCATAAGCATGTGCCTAAAACCACAAATGTTTAAGTGAGCAACTTTGACTCCTTTTTCGAGTCAATTTTTACCTAACAATCCCCCCTTAAACCTTGACTTGGGGTTTCCCTTGACCAAATTTGACCAAACCAACCAAATGAGTTAGCATTGCTCACTTCCAAGTCCTACCCCCGTCAAAGTTATTACCCAAGGTATATGTTAATTTGGCATGCCCCTTAACACCTACGTCTAACTCTAGACTTTATCAATAATTTCCCCGGGTTACACATGCCTTACCAGGTCTTACAACCGTATGCCCATTTACATGCAATATATTTTCAAATACAATATATATATATATATATATATATATATATATTATTTGTTTGTTTGTTTGTTTGTTTTTTAATTGTTGCTATTATGAATCCCATCCTATCACCATGCAATTAAAATATCCTCTCAGTCTACAATTTCTCTAACTTCAATATGTATCAACATACCCAATCAGGATTCTCTACAACTGTCACTTCCTTCTTACCTTGTCAAACCTTCATCTCGATCACTTCATCCAAGCAATTTTTTTGATCTACAATTGAGCAACCACTTTTGATCTCTTACTCCGATTCTTAATCTTTGACATCCACCAATCCAAATATATCCTTGACAATGAAGGTGTTCCCTTGAAACCAAAACTCAACCCTGATATATCCATCACGTTCAAGTAGGCAAGCCATAAATAAACCTTTGGCTTTGATACCATGTTAAAAATTCTGGTGAGAAATAAATTTACTAAGAGAATATTAAAAACAATAAGCTAGATATTAGAAAATATAGACACAATGCACATAATGTTTATCTTGGAAAAACCCAATCCAGGGAAAAACCACTAACATAATTCTATTAGTTCCTTGGCTAAAACTCAACCAAGTGAGCCTTCACCACTCACCTCCCTTGCACCCTTACATTGGAGTCTTTTTAAGCCTTTTAAAGGCTTCATTACATGCAATCCATAGGAAACTAGAATCACGTGCCCAAAACCACCACTGTTTGACCGAGCAACTTTGACTCTTTCATCTAGTCAAGTTTTACCTGACATATAATGTGTAATCAATAATAGAAAGTGGTTTTATTGAAGAAGGTCCACTAGGTAATTGATGTAGTCTCATCAATGAAGACCCACCGAGTAGTTAAGGTTTGGGGTAATATCATCTATTTATAGTAGGAGAAGCCATGTAACTGGGTGCCACATTATTAATATTGTATTGGGGCTCTTACTTAATTGGAAATTACCCCCTCGAACAGACTAGTGAACATTACTTCCTACTTAGAATATCAATAAAGGTTTGGTTATTGTTGTTTCTTCATCCTTTGGTTCTATCTTATTGCTTTCCACCTTTACACTTCTATGAATACTAATCTAGGTTTTTTCTTTCAACTATTAAGGGACACCACAAGTGGTATCGTAACACTTTCATATTCCAATATGCACCCAAATTTTAGATTTTTTATTTTTTATTTTTTATTTTTTTTAAAGAAGGTTAGAGATGTATTTTAGTGTCTTTAAACATAGATATTTCTTGTTCAATAGGTAAAATTGAGGTTGGAAAGCATTCATGCAAGGAATACAAGCAGAGTCACTTAGTTGGATGAACTTGTTGTAGTACCCTCCTCCCACATCTACCCAAGTAACCGGCCAACTGGGGTAAACACGTGACGAGAAGTTACTATGATATGATTCAACCTTCTAAGTCACCTTAAGGAAGTGGAACCAATAGAAACACACCATATATACCTTACACATCAACAACAAGACTCCTAGGAACCATCCCAAGCACTCAGGTATCCAACCCCTGGGTCCCACTGAGTTTTTAGACCATTAAACCCTCAGACGCTCCCTTGATATGGACAACCATGTGTCCATGAGGTTCCAGATGCTCCCACAACATGGATATGCATGTGTCCAGGGACTATTCTACACAATGTGTGCCTTCGTCTCCGGGATTTGAGCCAATTTTTCAGGCCCAAAGCCCAGGTCACTGCCCAAAACTAAATGCCACTTTTAGAAATGAAAAATAACAACATAATAATGTTACACATACAATTACTTGAACAAGGACTTGACTGGACCCCTACTAGCCATGACAGGGATTTCATCAAACATGTCACAATTACATAATCTACAATTTTAAACAACAGATCTGAGCACAGGGGTCTCATACTCATCTGAGGATCGCTAAGAAGCATTGATGCCTCAACACATTAGCTGCAGTTTCATCCATTACGCCATAGATACATTGTTCATTCATTTATGAGTAAAAACATGATGAGAGCCGTGCATAGCCATTGTCATAATACATGTTCATAACCAACATAATACAATAAAAATACAAAGAAAACAATAATCATATCATCCACATATAAACCAGTATAATACTCAAGAAATAACAAGGAGAAGTAACCTCATATCAATGATGCAAAGGCCAACCATATGTGGGACTTCCACGAACCACTCGACCATAGACATGGCTGAGCCAAATCTCTCTTTAACAAGTCACCCCATGCCATATTCCAAGCATGAATGTGAGACCTCATGAAACACATCAATCAAAACCATTCTAGATGCCAAACCACCTCAACCCATCAAATAATGATTCCACCTCACGACCGCACATTACAAAACCATCACCAGTTTGGTCTCTACCCAAGCCTTCTAGGGCTCCAGAGCGTTGTTCCAACCAAGGCTTCCAGGACTAGTAACTAAACCGACCAAGGGCTTCCAAAGCATTTGTCCAACCAAGGCTTCTAGGACTAGTAACTCAACCCAAGCTATTACATCGCTTCCAAGAACTAATAACTCCACCAAAGCTAAAGGAAACATGAGAACCAACCATAAAAACAAAGAAATGAACCCACAACACCATGGTTATCTAGGAAATGACAAGGCTAGGCAAATCCACTGTTAATCCAGGCAAATTACCACTGAAAAGTATTTTTTTTAGAGAAGATTAAAAACAATTAGCAACAAATCAGGAAACATAAACACAATGCACACAATGTTTATCTTGGGAAATCCCCAATCCGAGGAAAAATCCAATTAACATAATTCTATTATTTCCTTGGTTAAAACCCAACCAGGTCAGCTAAGTGAACCTTCACTACTCACTTCCCTTGCACCCTTACAATGGAGTCTTTCCAAGCCTTTTAAAGGCTTCATTATATGCAATCCATGAGCACAAACCCATGGGAAACCATAAGCATGTGCCTAAAACCACAAATGTTTAATTAAGTAGCTTTCACTCTTTCATCGAGTCAATTTTTACCTAACAATCCCCCCTTAAACCTTGACTTGGGGTTTCCCTTGACCAAATTTGGCCAAACCAACCAAATGAGTCAGCATTGTTCACTTCCAAGTCCTACCCCGTTAAAGTTATTACCCAAGGTATTCATTAATTTGGCATGCACCTTAACACTTAGGTCTAACTCTACACTTTATCAATAATTTCCCTGGGTTACACATGGCTTACCACGTCTTACAACCGTATGCCCATTTACATGCAATATATTTTCAACTCCATTATATACATACATACACACACACACACACATATATATATATATATATATATATATATATATATATAATATATCCTCTCACCATGCAATTAAAATATCCTCTCACTCTACAATTGCTCTAACTTCAATATGTATCAACGTGCCCACTGAATAAAACCCAATAAGGCTTCTCTACAACTTTCACTTCCTTCTCACCTTGTCAAACCTTCATCTCGATCACTTCATCCAAGCAAATTTTTTGATCCACAATTGAGCAACCACTTTTGATCTCTTGCTCCAGTTCTTAATATTTGACATCCACCAAGCCAAATAAATCCTTGACAATAAAGGTGTTCCCTTGAAGCCAAAATTCAACTCTGATATATCCATCACATTCAAGTAGCCAAGCCATATAAACCTTTGGCTTTGATATCATGTTAAAATTACCGATGAGAAATAAATTCACTGAGAGAATATTAAAAACAATAAGCTAGAAATTAGAAAACATAAACACAATGCACACAATGTTTATCATGGAAAAACCCAATCCAGGGAAAAACCAACTAACATAATTCTATTAGTTCCTTGGCCAAAACTCAACCAAGTGAGCCTTCACCACTCACCTCCCTTGCACCCTTACATTGGAGTCTTTTAAAGCCTTTTAAAGGCTTCATTACATGCAATCCATAGGAAACTAGAATCACGTGCCCAAAACCACCACTGTTTGACCGAGCAACTTTGACTCTTTCATCTAGTCAAGTTTTACCTGACATATAATGTGTAATCAATAATAGAAAGTGGTTTTATTGAAGAAGGTCCACTAGGTAATTGATGTAGTCTCATTATTGAAGACCCACTAAGTAGTTAAGGTTTGGGATAATATCATCTATTTATAGTAGTAGAAGCCATGTAATTGGGTGCCACATTATTAATATTGTATTGGGCTCTTACTTAATTGGAAATTTCCCCCTCTAAAAGACTAGTGAACATTACTTCCTATTTAGAATATCAATAAAGGTTTGGTTATTGTTGTTTCTTCATCCTTTGGTTCTATCTTATTGCTTTCCACCTTTACACTTCTATGAATACTAATCTAGGTTTTTTCTTTCAACTATTAAGGGACACCACAAGTGGTATCGTAACACTCTCATATGCCAATATGCACCCAAATTTTAGATTTCTTTTGTTTTTTTTTAAGAAGGTTAGAGATGTATTTTAGTGTCTTTAAACATAGATATTTCTTGTTCAATAGGTAAAATTGAGGTTGGCAAGCATTCATGGAATGAATACAAGTAGAGTCACCTAGTTGGTTGAACTTGTTGTAGTACCCTCCTCCCACATCTACCCAAGTAATCGGTCAACTAGGGTAAACATGTGACAAGAAGTTACTATGATATGATTCAACCTCCTAAGTCACCTTAAGGAAGTGGAACCGACAGAAACACACCATACATACCTTACACATCAACAACATGACTCCCAGGAGCCATCCCAAGCACTCAGGTAACCAACCCTTGGGTCCCACTGAGTTTCTAGACCATTAAACCCTCAGCTGCTCCCTTGATATGGACAAGCATGCGTCCATGAGGCCCCAAATGCTCCCACGACATGAGTATGCATGTGTCTAGGGACTTTTTTGCCCAGGGTTGTGCCTGCATATCCAGGATTTGAGCCACTTTTTCAGGCCCAAAGCTCAGGTCATTGGCCAAAACTAAATGCCACTTTCAGAAATGAAAGATAACAACAAAATATTGATACACATACAATTACTTGAACAAGGACTTGACTGGACCCCTACTAGCCATGACGGGGATTTCATCAAACATGTCACAATTACATAATCTACAGGTTTAAACAACAGATCTGAGCATAGGGGTCTCATACTCATCTGAGGATTGCTAAGAAGCATTGATGCCTCAACACATTAGCTGCAATTTCATCCATTAGGCCATAGATACATTGTTCATTCATTTAGGAGTAAAAACATGATGAGAACCATGCATAGCCATTGTCATAATACATGTTCATAACCAACATAATACAACAAAAATACAAAGGAAACAATAATCATATCATCCACATATAAACCAGTATAATACTCAAGAAATAACAAGGAGAAGTAACCTCATATTAATGATGCAAAGGCCAACCAATTGTGGGACTTCCACGAACCACTCGACCATAGACATGGCTGAGCCAAATCTCTCTTTAGCAAGTCACCCCCATGCCATATTCCAAGCATGAATGTGGGACCTCATGAAACACATCAATCAAAACCATTCTAGATGCCAAACCACCTCAACCCATCAAATAGTGATTGCACCTCACGACCCGACATTACAAAACCATCACCAGATTGGTCTCTACCCAAGCCTTCTAGTGCTCCAGAGCGTTGTTCCAACCAAGGCTTCCAGGACTAGTAACTCAACCCACCAAGGGCTTTCAAAGCATTTGTCCAACCAAGGCTTCTAGGACTAGTAACTCAACCCAAGCTATTACAGGGCTTCCAAGAACTAATAACTCCACCAAAGCTAAAGGAAACATGAGAACCAACCAAAAAAACAAAGAAATGAACCCACAACACCATGGTTATCTAGGAAATGACAAGGCTAGGCAAATCCACTGTTAATCCAGGCAAATTACCACTTAAAAGTATTTTTTTAGAGAAGATTAAAAACAATAGGCAACAAATCAGAAAACATAAACACAATGCACACAATGTTTATCTTGGGAAATCCCCAATCCGAGGAAAAATCCAATTAACATAATTCTATTATTTCCTTGGTCAAAACCCAACCAAGTCAGCTAAGTGAACCTTCACTACTCACTTCCCTTGCATCCTTACAATGGAATCTTTCCAAGCCTTTTAAAGGCTTCATTATATGCAATCCACGAGCACAAACACATGGGAAACCATAAGCATGTGCCTAAAACCACAAATGTTTAACTGAGCAACTTTCACTCTTTCATCAAGTCAATTTTTACCTAACAATCCCCCGTTAAACCTTGACGTGGGGTTTCCCTTGACTAAATTTGGCCAAACCAACCAAATGAGTCAGCATTGCTCACTTCCAAGTCCTACCCCCGTCAAAGTTATTACCCAGGGTATTCGTTAATTTGGCATGCCCCTTAACACTTAGGTCTAACTCTAGACTTTATCAATAATTTCCTTGGGTTACACATGCCTTACCAGGTCTTACAACCGTATGCCCATTTACATGCAATATATTTTCAACTCCATTATACATACATATATATATATATATATATATATATATATATATATATATATATATATATATATATATATATCTATATATATATATATATATATATATATATATATATATATATTGTTTGTTTGTTTTTTAATTGTTGCTATTATGATTCCCATCCTATCACCATGCAATTAAAATATCCTCTCACTCTACAATTGCTCTAACTTCAATATGTATCAACATGCCCACTGATTAAAACCCAATAAGGCTTCTCTACAACTCTCACTTCCTTCTCACCTTGTCAAATCTTCATCTCGATCACTTCATCCAAGCAAATTTTTTGATCCACAATTGAGCAACCACTTTTGATCTCTTGCTCTAGTTCTTAATATTTAACATCCACCAAGCCAAATAAATCCTTAACAACAAAGGTGTTCCCTTGAAGCCAAAACTCAACTCTGATATATCCATCACATTCAAGTAGCCAAGCCCTAAATAAACCTTTGGCTTTGATACCATGTTAAAATTACCGATGAGAAATAAATTTATCGAGAGAATATTAAAACAATAAGCTAGAAATTAGAAAACATAAACACAATGCACATAATGTTTATCTTGGAAAAACCCAATCCAGGGAAAAACCAATTAGCATAATTCGCTTATTTCCTTGGCCAAAACTCAACTAAGTGAGCCTTCACCACTCACCTCCCTTGCACCCTTACAGTGGAGTCTTTTTAAGCCTTTTAAAGGCTTCATTACATGCAACCCACAGGAAACTAAAATCACGCGCCCAAAACCACCACTGTTTGATCGAGCAACTTTGACTCTTTCATCTAGTCAAGTTTTACCTGACATATAATGTGTAATCAATAATAGAAAGTGGTTTTATTGAAGAAGGTCCACTAGGTAATTGATGTAGTCTCATTAATGAATACCCACCGTGTAGTTAAGGTTTGGGATAATATCATCTATTTATAGTAGTAGAAGCCATGTAATTGGGTGCCACATTATTAATATTGTTTTGGGGCTCTTACTCAATTCGAAATTGCCCCCTCGAAAAGACAAGTGAACATTACTTCCTACTTAGAATATTAATAAAGGTTTGGTTATTGTTGTTTCTTCATCCTTTGGTTTCATCTTATTGCTTTCCACCTTTACACTTCTATGAATACTAATCTAGGTTTTTTCTTTCAACTATTAAGGGACACCACAAGTGGTATCATAACACTTTCACATGCCAATATGCACCCAAATTTTAGATTTCTTTTGTTTTTTTTAAGAAGGTTAGAGATGTATTTTAGTGTCTTTAAACATAGATATTTATTGTTCAATAGGTAAAATTGAGGTTGGAAAGCATTCATGCAAGGAATACAAGTAGAGTCACCTATTTGGATGACCTTGTTGTAGTACCCTCCTCCCACATCTACCCAAGTAATGGCCCAACCGGGGTTAACATGTGACGAGAAGTTACTATGATATGATTCAACCTCCTAAGTCACCTTAAGGATGTGGAACTGACAGAAACACACCATACATACCTTACACATCAACAACATGACTCCCAGGAACCATCCCAAGCACTCAGGTAACCAACCCCTGGGTTCCACTGAGTTTTTAGACCATTAAACCCTTGGTCACTCCCTTGATATGGACAAGCATGTGTGCATGAGCCCCCAAACGCTCCCACAACATGAGTATGCATGTGTCCAGGGACTTTTCTGCCCAGGGTTGTGCCTGCATCTCCGGGATTTGGGTCACTGTTTCAGGCCCAAAGCTCAGGACATTGGCCAAAACTAAATGCCACTTTCAGAAATGAAAGATAACAACAGAATACTGATACACATACAATTACTTGAACAAGGACTTGACTGGACCCCTACTAGCCATGACGGGGATTTCATCAAACATGTCACAATTACGTAATCTACAGGTTTAAACAACAGATCTGAGCATAGGTGTCTCATACTCATCTGAGGATCGCTAAGAAGAATTGATGCCTCAACACATTAGCTGCAATTTCATCCATTAGGCCATAAATACATTGTTCATTCATTTATGAGTAAAAACATGATGAGAGCCATGCATAGCCATTATCGTAATACATGTTCATAACCAACATAATAACAACAAAAATACAAAGGAAACAATAATCATATCATCCACTTATAAACCAATATAATACTCAAGAAATAACGAGGAGAAATAACCTCATATTAATGATGCAAAGGCCAACCAATCGTGGGACTTCCACGAACCACTCGACCGTAGACATGGCTGAGCCAAATCTCTCTTTAGCAAGTCACCCCCATGCCATATTATAAGCATAACTGTGGGACCTCATAAAACACATCAATCAAAACCATTCTAGAGGCCAAAGCACCTCAACCCATCAAACAATGACTCCACTTCACGATCAGACATCACAAAACCATCACCAAATTGGTCTCTACCCAAGCCTTCTAGGGCTCCAGAGCGTTGTTCCAACCAACGCTTCTAGGACTAGTAACTCAACCCAGCAAGGGCTTCCAAAGCATTTGTCCAACCAAGGTTTCTAGAACTAATAACTCAACCCAAGCTATTAAAGGGCTTCCAGGAACTAATAACTCCACCCAAGCTAAAGGAAACATGAAAACTAACCAGAAAAACAAAGAAATGAACCCACAACACCTTGGTTATCCAGGAAATGACAAGGCTAGGCAAATCCATTGTTAATCCAGGCAATCCTCCATGCCAGCGATAGATCGTGACCAATAAACCATATGCATATGCCATGCATGCCAAAACTAGTGAGGAAAACATACATGCAACTCGGTACCTGCAAGAAAAACCCATTGTAGCTGCTGATCCCGATGTCTTCTTGTGCTTTCCTGCTCTTCCTTTGCCTTCTTGCTCCAAAACTCCAAGTATGCCACACTATCCAAGAGTGCTCCAAGAAAACTCTAAGTGTCCAAGAGTATGAGAGAGGGAGAATAGAGAGAAAGAGCTCCAAAACTGAACTGACAAAAGTCCGTGAACTGATCCTTAGAAGCCTTTTTATTAATGAGGCCTCTATTTTCTTCGTTTTCCATTATTTTCCTTCATTTTCCTCCTCACATGCAACATGTGACCTTTCATCTCTCTTTTCTCCTAATTTCCATTATTTTCATAAATAAATGTGCCAAAATGCCATTTTGCCTTTCCCAAGCCTTTGCCGTTGCCTTTGCCAATTTCCTTAGCCATAATAAACCAATGAACGCCCACACTAGGATGTCTTGCCCAACATTCAACTTGGAATAAGTGTCCCATCAACCATGGTTATTATTTTACCTTTATTAACTTTTATTACATGGAATTTTCACGAGGGCTGTTACACTTGTACACCTCTGTTGGTACTTGGAAAGTAGTGTTGCATTAGACGTATCTTGTATATGAATTCAATCTTCCATGTACCCTCGAGTATATTAAAAGCCCCTTAGATGCACTAGAAACCATCCTTACATAAACTTGTTAGTCACCTTGTTGCAATAGTACACCAAGAATAACACTTCAAGAGATCACTCTCATATTATAGGGCATATGGTAGTATGGTTAAGGGTACCATTTAGCCTCCTTAGTTAACATCGTGAATGACCAACAAAGCACTATTGTTGGAAACCCTCATGTGTACTAAAGAACTTGACACTCCTTTGCTCTTTAGACCTTGCAAGCCCTAACTTGTGTAACATAGAAAGGAAATTCCTACATAACTTGGAGTATAAGGAATTTAAGATTTTCGTTAGTACAAAACTACTTAGAGAGGAGTAAATACTCTTGCACATGGAAAGAACCCTCAATATATAGATCAATATGTGAGAACTATCTCAAAAGATTCCTCTTATAACATTGATCACCAAACCCTTAATAATGACCTCTATCCACAATATCATCTCACGATGTTAGATTACATTAATCTTCTTCCTTGATAA
This sequence comes from Pinus tabuliformis, assembly GCA_031772625.1. Classification (NCBI taxonomy): domain Eukaryota; kingdom Viridiplantae; phylum Streptophyta; class Pinopsida; order Pinales; family Pinaceae; genus Pinus; species Pinus tabuliformis. The sequence continues at coordinate 1,617,170,822 of CM062817.1, read as the reverse complement.
CCCTTCCAATGATCCTGAAAATCACATGCCTCAAACTAGAAACATATATTCCATAAAAAAATAAATAAATAACTTAATAATAACAATAATGAATCTTTTAAAATAATTATATTTTAATTTTTATTCCTAACGTTTTAAATGGATACTATACTCATATTAAGTGAAACTTAGAAAAACCAAAAAACAAACCAACATTATTAATCAGTAATAACATCATACATGTTTATAGACTAGATGGGACTTTACCTGCCTAGTTAAACATATCCACATGGAAAAGTTCGTAAAGATAGCGCATTTTATTGACTTATAATATAATACATCAATTTTTGAAAAGTTAAATATTGGTTAAAAAGAGATGAATTTATCTCCACATCTTACTGGGAAATGTGTTCTTTGTCTCTCCCTGTCGTCCTGTAAAACTTTCAACTAAAATTTAACGTATAAATTATTTGTAATAAAATAGAACCCATGAAATGATTGAAAAAAATTAAGTAATTTTAGGGTTAGGATCTTTGTATAAACAATCGCTTTGGGTCGCCTGAAGCTTTCTTTAGGCTCTGTGTGAGCCACGGGGGAGCCGGGGAGAGCCGAAGTCAGGAAAGGGCAATCTTTTGCAGGCATCAGAAAGAGGAGCAGCGGAGATCTGCAAGGTATGCCTTCAGGTTCACTTTTGACTAGTCTGATACACAATGTAGGTATGATGATTGTTGATAGTCGTATTCTCGCATTTGTATTTAAAAAACCCCGGAAGGTTTCCTTTTATAAAACCCGCGATTGCCGTTTCCCTTTTTCATTGCTAGTTTTTGGTAACATAGTTTTTACTTGGATCTGCATTGTCATTAAAATAAACTAATGTCATTAAAAGAAACTCATGTCCCGATCCCGTAGCAGCATTCATTTTCTTTTGGATTTTGTCACGGTAAAGAAATCACTCTTCCATCCCCTACGTTGGATTTGTAGATAGTGGCAATGGTGCAGATTGTGGAGGGCTGCTAGTTTTCTAGATAATCCCCTTCCCATCCCATACGTTAGCGTTGTGCGTGTTAGATGGTCTGTTGTTTCCTAAAACGCTCCATGACATCGGATGTAGTTCATTTGCAGAACAGCATGTCAGCTGGCTTTGTACACCTACCTTTTTTAGTTTGCAACATGGTACGTTGCAATAGGGCTGAGATAGCTAGGAGTTGTAATCGAAAGGGGTGTTCGATATAGTAATCCACCATTGGGTTGCATTGCTATGGGTGGCAACCGTGAACGGGCATGTAACTCAGTGGTAAAACAACTTATTGACTGGTGGCGGGTCCTAGGTTGAAGGATTCCAGGTTCGATTCTAAAATTCCCACTCTTTAGTTTTCAACATCGCCAGGTGGTGTTCGACTGTTGGTGTCCACTAAGTAAACTATTATCGAAGCCTTTCTAAAATGTTCAATTCGATGGATGAATACAGACTTTTTGTTGACTGGTAAGGTTGTTCGTCATGAAGGGGCATGTGGCTCACTAGTAGAGCAGATCATTGGCTATGGGCATGTCCCAAGTTCTTACACATCTTTAGTTGGCTGGTAAGGTTGTTGATCATGAATGGGCATGTAGCTCACTTGTAGAGCAGATCATTGGCTGTGGGCATGTCCCAATTTCTGGGTTTGATTCGAAGCCTATCCAGTTTTCAGTATTCCCCTGCCCTCTTGACCGCTGTGTTTATTATGCAAATTATCACTCCAGGCGGTAAAGATGCTGGAAACCAATAAGTACTTGCTGTAATGTATATCTTTCCATATTATAATCAAAATCAGAATTAAAACTCTTCGCTCTTCCTCGGAAAGATGATAAGTTTTAGTTGATAACGAAGTGGTTGACAGTAATGCACAACGACTCAATTAGATGTGTATTTGCATTCAGTTGAAAAAAATTGTTATTTAGTACTCTTTGTGCCATGTTAATTCCTGGAAATTTTTATGATGTATTTTTCATGCTTTATCTACAGAATAAGTAACTTTAGTGGGACTGGGTCACCTTCTGCTCCATGCTCAGGGAAAATTTGAACAGATGCCTAAGGGTAATAATTGGGCGAATCTTCTTTATATGTATAAAATTCCCCAGGCTAATATACATACAGCCGTAAAAATTGTTGGCTAATTTACTAATTCTAATGATTTGGTTAATCTTCGACAAGTTTACACAACTATAAAAATCCTTGGTGAATCTTCCATTGTATTTAACAACCATAAAAGTTCTTGGTGAATTGTTTGATATAGTATAAAACCATTTCTAATTTCTACCATTTTTTAGCATATGAAATAAGAACTCTAATCCAGTTTGGATTCCTCTATAATATCATATTGTTATTTTGAAGGGAACTACCTATACTCGCTTGGGTAGAGAGAAGTCAAATGACTGATAAAGGCATCACTTTTGTTGTTTAAGGTTCCTAACTTGGACATATTGGTTTACAATCATCCAGTGACATCGAGGAAGTTTGATGAAGATAAATCTATCCTTATCTTGAGCTATTTGCAAGTTGAGAGATGAACCTTACTAATAAAGGGTGAACAAAATTAGAAATGGCAATTCTTGAAAGGTTTCTCACAAATACTTATCAATTCTATGAGGCACCTTGCCCAAGTAAATTTGTTAAACATTTATGTTGATACATGGAAAATGCCATTTTTTGTTCACAAAATGTTTTTGTAAACGATAGCAATAGAAATGATATTAGCATAATCTATGCCTGGGGCACAACAATATACAACCAATGTTTAGAGAGCAGGTTTTTCATGGATGATTCAAAACAATTGTAATCCTATTAGATCCTTTGCACCAAAATCCTATAACATACATCCATAGATTTCTAAATGTGTACTTTTTAAACCGAAATCGAGAATTTATATCATATTGAAATGTTGTGTTGGTGTCACAACAAATACATTAGAGATACCTATATTAAAGTCTGATACAAAAATTGGACAATAGGTCAAAAAGAGGAATTCCTCTACTGTCCTTTTTAGATCTAGATTGTTAGCTATTCAAGAGGATTTTGATCCATACATTGTTCCATTGATACATTCTCCAAAAACTCCTACAAGCTGACAAAATTTACATTTCATTCACAGAGTTAGAGATGTTTATATGCCTCCCTAGGGAGAGGGTTCACTTGTTGAGTAGGATTAGTCAAGTTCAGATCTGGGTTGTACTTGGAGCTGACACAAACCGAGTTGTCAGATGCAGAGGGCTGGTCAAGCTTTATCTTCTGGTTCATGTCCTTAATCTGGGTTCGCAGGCTAGCCATCTCGTCCTCCATTTGGTTAATTTTAATCTTCATTTCATTGATCTGGTCCATAGAGAAAGTGAAGGTGGCTGCCATCTGATTGTATTTGAGTTTCATTCATGATTTCAGTCTGCAGTTCCTGCATGTCCAATTCCATATTCTTCCTCCCTGATTTTCTAAACATAATTTCTAAAATTCTCTCTTCCCCCCTGCTGAGTTGCCCTCTGTCACCCAGAAATTGTCCGCCTGAGGGAGTCCACTCCCTAAATGCCCAACAAAGGATGAGCCACAAAATCCACGCCCTAAGACCAAAGACTGATATGGAGAAAAACAAGCAAGAATCAAAGCTCTGCAAACTTGGTATTATCTACTCATCTACAGTATGTATGTACTTCCTTTTTATGTATGATCAGAAGAAGTTCCAGCAGTTTTGAAATAGGTAGAAAGGGGGTATCTTTCTGTAGTGACAGATGTAAGGCCAGATTTTTGCCCTTAATTTTCTACGGCCAGCCAACACTTGCTTGCTCTGGCATATACAGAAATTTCCTTAGATACAAGTTCCAACATTTTAAATCTCATGTTACATAACAGCTAGAATATGCTTAATTATCTTTTTTTTTTTCCTTCTACCAAGAAAAATACTTTATATTTTCTAATATCAAGTAGAATTCAAAATATACACAGAACGATTTTGACATGTCAAGAAAGAGTACTGTATGTACCAGATAGACGCTTATGACATGCAGCCAGTATTGTCAATAGTACATTCCAGCTTTTACAGATACCTCAACTGGTTACAGAAAGTAACAGTACATCGAGACTCTGAGAGTAACCTTCAGAAAGACACCAGTATTATCCAAAAACAAAAAGACCAAATGACCTCCTCCTGAACCTGTTAACCAACAATCAAGGGATAAAAGACTGTATTTCTGGGATGTGCTCCTCACCTTGGAATTCTTTGCAAACCAAAAGGCCTTCATGTAGAGCAATCAACTCCTTTGAAAGAGCTTCAGACTGAAGATTAAACTCTTGATAGACATGTTCTATGGAGATTGATTCAAAAGTTTCCTGTAACTCTGGGATTCTACGCTGCCAAGGTAACATAGCTATAATATTTAGGTGAGCTCTCCCTATAAACCAATCTACGACTAACTTGGAGTCACCCACCATTTATAAAAGTCTTATTCCTTTTTCTTGAGTAAGTTTAATAGCACCCCAAGGGCTATATTCTCAGCCCAATTATTAGTGCCAATTCCACTCCTAGTTTAAAATGAAAAAAATGATCAGAGGTCAGATGTAACACAATACCATCTCCACAACTGCCTGGAATCCCCTGAAAAGCACCATCAAAATAAGTTCATGCTATTAACTGGTTGAACCAATGTTGCTTGGGAGCGGGAGCGGGAGCGAAAACGGGAGCGGGAGCGACCATTTTCAGAAGCTCCCGGTTTGGGAGCGAATTCGGGAGCGATTTTTTAAAAATATATATATTTTTTATATTTTTTAATTTTTGATACATATATGTCAACAAAAACATGTAGAATGATGAAATAGACATAAAAAACATAAAAAAACATAGATTGATCATTGAACCATATCACATCAATCATCTAGAAATTATAATCGTCATCAACCATGTCCACAAGTTAGTAAAATACATATTACAACTGCAACATATTGAGTCTCATGAATCAGGATTCATCAAATTCAATCTTAAAGTTTCAACTTCAAGCTTTCAAAATTGAAAATTCAATAACATTTATCATCATTGATCACCAAAGTTGTACTTGTAAGCTAAGTTTAACCATTACAAGAAGTAATATCTAAGATATTTCTAAGTCCTAACTTCTAATTGTTAACATGATATGAAATGTTGTAAATTTATAAAATGAAACATGAATAATGGAATGAAATGAAACAACTTTAGTCTTTCACGAAGCATCATATTAATAATTCACAATCATTACCAATGAGTTATAATTGCCAAGGCCCAACTTCAAACTTCAAATTTTCATTGTCACAGTGATATATTGTTTACAAAAAATATCATTATGATATGAAAGAGTCAAGAGTCAAGAGTCAAGGACTCAAAACTCAACAGTTATGAAAACTAAAGTCTAATAGAAACTAAAAAAGACAAGTAAACTGTAAATCTACATGTGGCCCTTGCCACGAGAGTCTCCAGGAGTATAAGCAGGTCGTGGTGGTCTTCTAGGAGTCTCCCGCACAGACCGACGACCAGAACTAGAACCTCCACGTGAGGGTGTAGATGGAGGTGGCGACAGCAAAGGAACAAGACTCGGACCTCGAGCACTGCTACTGGATGGTGGAGGTGGCATGGCTGCTTCATCTTCATCCCTTACAAGTTCCTCTTCCAGTTCTTCAATATGTACAATGCCATCTTCCAAATTGTCATCCTCTGGGTGATTGTCCCAAATTTTATATGTGGGATCCTCATAAGCCCGATCACAGTAATGACTCAACAACCTCAAGTTGTAGTGCACATAAACCAAGCTTTCTGCTCGGTTTTCATTGAGTCTGTTTCTTTTCACATTATGTATGTAGCTGTAGGTGCTCCAACACCTCTCTGCAGAAGAAGTATTTACAACCTGTGAAAGAACTTTTTTTGCCAATTTTGGCAAAAGTCCCTGGCCGCCATATGTTTCCCACCATGTGAGAGTATCAAATCTATCTCTGTCATCCATTGCATGGAAGTTACCATACAAACCAGTGCCACTGAAGTATTTGCCTATTTCAAGGCGCACAGCTGCACATTCCTCCCTGTCAGGTACCAACTTTTCTAATGCTTCCAAATATCCTTTAGTTACCTCTGGATCTAAATGGGGTTTGGTCCTAGCCCCACCCCCTGCTGCAGGTTGGCCCAACCAAGATGTAGAGTAGTATTTTGGTGTAAGGATATACGCCAAGCAATGTAGTGGAAGATTAAGCCTATTCCACCGTTCACACACACAATCATGAATCAGTTTGTACAAGTTGGGATCTCTATTATGAACAATATCTTTTATTTCCCCCAACATGGTATCCATTTGCTCATACACCTCGCCAATCATTGGTTTGTCTATATCTGCAAACCGAATCATGTGATAAATTGGCTTGGTGAAATCCAATACCTGCCTCACACTTGTCCAAAACTGCCCATCAAGAGCGGCCTCCTCCACCATTTCAAAACCTCCCATGTCAGCTGCATTTGTAGCCCTTTCATTTAATACCTGCCAATGTGGATTTGATAGTAGATACCATGCTAGCTAATGCCTCTCTTACCTTCAAAAGGCGCCTGAAGGTGAGGTAATAGCTACCAAATCTGGTCTTCGCAATCTTCAACAACTCCAATCTCGAGTGATTGCGGAAAAGGCCATGGGTATTGCTATGATTTGTAATAAATTTTATCATTTGTTTGCCTTTCTTGTACAAATCACCAATCCATTGGTATTGTTCATTTTTGTTCTTGACAATATCATGCAACAGAAGGTTCAATGTGTGAACCAAACATCCAGACCAAAATATGTTGGGGTATTTATCCTCAATAATTGCTCCCGCTGCCTTACAATTAGGAGCATTATCAGTGATGACTGGGATGACATTGTATGGGCCAATACTCAAGTAATGCTTCTGCAATGTTGATGGTGGTCTTGAACTTGTCTGAGTAATCATGTGCAGTTAGAAAGATGGGACCACTAACAGACACAGCAAGAACACTTATCAATGGCTTGCCTTTTACATTTGCCCATCCATCAAATACAATGGACACCCCATGGTCAGTCCAAGAACTTGTCATTCTATTCAAAGAATGTGATATTTTTGCTTTTTCATGATCAAGGCCAACGGTTCTTGCCTTGTCATACCCAGGGCTCTTGTATCCTTTAGGGGCATCATTTATGGCAGAAACCATTTCGTGCCAATAAGGTGAGCGAAGAACATTGAATGGTATCCCACATGCATAGAGAAACCTGTAAACCTTTGAATCCACATCATTCCTACACCCCTCATCAAGGAAATCTGATATGGTTCTACGTCTTAAAGATGATGACCCTGTGCCTCCATATCCACTGCCTTGGGAGGACGCTGAAGGAGTTCTTTGTGAGTGTGAGCTTGGTTCAAAGAAACCCCTTGATTTTTGTGATCTGTATTGGGCTTCCTCCTCTTCCCTTATGTATTTGGCTCTATCCGCTGCTGACACCACTGTACAAGTTTTGATTCCTATTTGTTTGTCTCCATCCCATGGCCTTTTCCCGCAGAGGTGTCTTCTAGCACGGGTGTATGAACCTGTGTAATCAGTGTTGCAATGGGGGCAATGAAATTTAGTGGTTCCACCCCCTCTCCCTGTTTCAGCCCTGTTAACATATTTCCACAATGGAGTTTGGTCTTGTTTAGTTTTTTGAGGGTCATGTTCACCCTCCTCCAGCTCCTCCTCACCGGGGTTTTCACCAATTTGACTTTCTCCAGCTTCTTCATCCCCCTCTTCAGTTTGGCCCCTCCGTTTCCTACTCTCCAGCACCATAATAACCATAAAAGGGACCAGGAAGAGGAAAATGCCAAGAAATATAGCCAGGTCCATGGTGTTTGATGTTTGTAGGGTTTTGATTCTTGAATCTGCAAATTAATTTAATTTATTGGGATGAATTAATTTAATTTAAAATCATGATTTTTAAACTCAATAAACTAAATTACTACCTAACTAAATTAAACTAACTAAATTACTAAGTTACTTACCTCTGCAGGCTTGCTCCTCGCTCCTCGGCACTTGCTCCTCGCTCCTCAGCACTTGCTCCTCGCTCCTTTGCTCTTGCTCTTGCTCCAAGATCTTGCTCAATGAAGTGATAATGAAATTTTTTTAGGCCCATTGGGCTTTTAAAACAAATTATTATTATTATTATTATTATTTTTTTAAATTTTTTTTTTTTATTGTTTTGTTTTGTAAATTCGATATTTTTTGCTCTTGCTCTTGCTCTTGCTCCAAGCTCTTGCTCAATGAAGTGATAATGAAATTTTTTTAGGCCCATTGGGCTTTTAAAACAAATTATTATTATTATTATTATTTTTTATTGTTTTGTTTTGTAAATTCGATATTTTTTGGTGTCCGCGGAATTTTTTTCCGCCGGATCGCTCTCGGCGCTCGTCGAAACGCTCTCGAGCGTTTTTTTAATCCCCGGGAGCGATCGCTCCCGGGCGTTAAAAATCGCTCCGGGAGTGACGGAGCGATTGCTCCCTGCAACGCTCCCGAAAATGGCAGGGAGCGCAAATTTTTTTTCGGGAAAGCGCAAATTTTTTTCGGGAGCGCGCTCCCGAAAATCGCTCTCATCCGGGAGTGATTTTGGGAGCGCGCTCCGGAGCCGCTCTTGCCCGGAGCGCGATTCGGGAGCGGGTTCGAGGGGGGGGGGGCGCTCCCCCGCAACTATGGGTTAAACAAAGGTGCTCGAAGGGGGCCTGTCTATCTTTATAGTGACCTCCTTTTCTTTAAAGGCAGTTCGAACCTTGTGTGCTACGCACAAGGGGCATCCACCTTTGCCTTCGAATAAAGTTTGATTTCTTTGTAACCAAATTCTCCATATGACATAATAAAGAAGGTTCTTCAAGGGAGTTATTACTGATCTTTTTATTGGGGCCGTAAGGTCTTGGGCACACATACGGCATGGGACCCACTTTTACCTTTGGAAATACTGAGAGGGGGGTGAATCGGTGTTTCTTATCAATTAGTATATTTTTAATTCAACAAAGCATTAATTGTTATTAGCATAAGATAAACATAAACTTCATCAATACCATTCAATAATGCATAACAAATAGAGACAATAGACAATGGACAAATATTTTTAGGTGGAAACCCCTCCGGGACAAAAACCATTGAATGCTTCTTAATATTTGTCTTTCAAAGATTTACATCAAGTTCTTAGGATCCAACCTAAGGAAACTCCACTCTCCTGCCTTGCACCACCCAACCACCCTGATCAACCGATGGATCATGTTTCACAATTTTCAGACTCGATCCCCCTGTGCTCAATGAAATAAATAACATCAAATAAACTGTTGGCTTTAGTCGTTTTGTAATACTGGCACAAAGTCATCAACAGATGCAACAATTTCATATGTTCAACTATCAAAACCTAGCTGTCAATCCCAATGATGTACTTCAACTTCTGCAACTGAAACCCAACTCTGCTTGTTGTATAGATATATTTGTTAATAACCCTAGTAGTAGTACATCCAATCCACTAACACAATGATCTGAACTGTATCTGCTCAAGCATCACAATCTTGTAATATTGCAACTGCTATCACTGTTTACTTGTGCCCACGAGCACAAACCTAGATGCCACCAGTTTGACCTATGCCCAACTGTAAGTTTTATCCTTGACGAGCTTGGGATCATAGGATGCTGAAACAATATACTGTAACAAAACCCTAGTTGCTCATACCGGCATCATCAACTACTGCAAATGCTTCTGATCTCAATGCTTTTCCCAGTTCTTAATTTGGTTCAATAATGCTCTCAAAAATCATATTAAACCATATAGTAAACTAAGAATTCTACAAATTGCCTGATGTCTTCCAGTTCCCAATTTTGATCCAAATATATGACCATATCAAACCAAAAAGCCAAATTAATTACTCTACAATATATAAATTTCCATGCTCCCTCCAAATATAATATCAATCACCAACCTTTGTAAACTGTGCAACAAAATTGCAACCAAATAAAATATTTGAACATGGGACCCAATCTCTCCCTTACCATATTACATATGCACAGACAAGGTACTCATATGATATATCTAAAAAAAAATCAAAGTTTCACAAGGCTTCATCGAACAACAATATATTGAGTCACCAGGAAAAGCTGATTCCTCAACGTGCCTACGAGAGCATGTATGTGTCAATCTAAAGCTACGGTGGGGACCTTGTGCAAGAGCCACATTAACCCTTGAGATGTCGTGACTTGCTCCACTTTTTCAATTCAACACACTCGACAATCTGAAACATTCATGTCTTCTCCGTGTATTTAACCACAACGTTGGATCAATTCCACTTGTTCAGAACTTGGAACCAGAACAACCTCCGCCTTGAGTCCTGAGTGATATCGGCTTTCTAAATAAGAGTAATGCAGGGTAATAAAATAATAATTGTGCACAATGTCTTGGATCACAGTCGAGGTCGCAATTGAAGAAGGCCAATGTAATAGCTGAGTCTGCAATAATTGGAATGTTGCTCCTTTTTTTAAAAAATCGTTGCCCAAAGATCACAGGTGCACAGAAATACTGAATGCCTGTTCCAGATGAGGAGCGAATAAACCATTGAAATATAAGCCTTAGATTGCGTGGAATTTGTATCTCTGAAATGGAGGCTGAGTGGTGTCTCAGACCTTGAACACCACAATTCAACAATAATCATGTCTAGTGCCCTAATCTGCAACAGTAGATTCGATTGACTGTGCCAATAAATTTTTAGTAGTGCACACTTGTTCTAAAAAATTGAACGTTGCCAGACCGAGCCTCAGAGTGATGTACAGAAAGGGAACAAAGCCGCATAAAGAATAAAACACTACATCAACGAACAAATTAATTACTGAAATTTCATGCACTTGAAGGATCCATCGTAGATGATTAGGCCTCAACTATTCTAGATAATAGCATGGACTTTTAGATGCTCAGATCCTTAGATATGTAATGCAATCAATAGGGCCGAAACATAGAAGACCCTTGCTCCTTCCTTCAAAGCTTGGTCTTTTCAGAAATAAGGCCGAATGAGCTAGTGGTCTTGTAACAACCAAAAACCAATCTTTGTTGGCCTGTAATTATAAAATCTTGCCTCAGAGTAGAGGGTTGAGTCTTGTAAAAGATAACCAACGAATTCCAGGTGCCAAGATCAAAGATAAAACAACCCTACCCTTTAAACCCTCGCTGTTCAGAGATTAGGTTGGTCTTCAAGCCTATTGTTGAATAGCTTCTTCATCACAGGGCTGAAGATCAAACACAGAGTCAAATCCCTCAAGAGATGTATGTTTAAAAATTGCATTGCTTAGCGGTCAAATCAAATGCCTTTATATAGATTTTGAAGATCACATGAGAGGTACCCGAATTGTGTTTAGAGGGAATTAAAAATTCGAAACTCGAATTCTATGGAGCCAAAATACCTTTTGATGAGGCCAACCATTGATTGAGAGCCATTTGAAATTTGAACGACAAATACTTTGGAGCCACAATCCTTGATCTTTTTAATTAAATGATTAATGCCCTCAAAATAATTAATTTATTCTTAATAGGAAGATTTCATTTGACTTCATGATCTTATCAAATAGTGAGATGCCACATCATCAACTTTTGGGGGGTTTTGCCCACAGGATGGGCCCTTCATCTTCTAACGGGCATAACTCACAAACCATGAAGGCCCACGAGACGCTTCGCATATCAACAAAATCTCCATGAAAAGGAGAATCCAATGGCGAGGGTCTCCAAGGCACACTCACTGATCTGCTTATTCAGAAACCTCTAACAAGTGCATGGTATGTCCATCGTCCAGGGATTCCAAACCCTTGAGCTAGGTATGTCCATCGTCCAGGGAATCTAAACCCTTGAGCTAGGGTTTCTAGTGATCCTTCAATGGAACTTCCAACTTGATGCAATCTAGACAAATATAAAAACATTCATTAACACCACAAATATAAAAGCATTCAAAAACCATATTAAACCATATAGTAAACTACAAATTCTACAAATTGCCCAATGTCTTCCAGTTCCCAATTTTGATCCAAATATATGATCATATCAAACCAAAATAATTACTCTACAATATATAAATTTCCATGCTCCCTCCAAATATAACATCAATCACCAACCTTTGTAAACTGTGCAACAAAATTGCAACCAAATAAAATATTTGAACATGGGACCCAACCTCTCCCTTACCATATTACATATGCACGAACAAGGTACTCATATGATATATCTAAAAAAACTCAAAGTTTCACAAGGCTTCATCAAACAACAATATATTGAGTCACCAGGAAAAGCTGATTCCTAAATGTGCCTACGAGAGCATGTATGTGTCAATCTAAAGCTACGGTGGGGACCTTGCGCAAGAGCCACATTAACCCTTGAGATGTCGTGACTTGTTCCACTTTTTTAATTCAACACACTCGACGATTTGAAACATTCATGTCTTCTCCATGTATTTAACCACAACGCTGGATCAATTCCACTTGTTTAGAACTTGGAACCAGAACAACCTCCACCTTGAGTCTTGAGTGATATCAGCTTGCTGAATAAGAGTAATGCATGTAATAAAATAATAATTGTGCACAATGTCTTGGATCACAGTCGAGGTCGCAATTGAAGAAGGCCAATTTAATAGTTGAGTCTGCAATAATTGGATTGCTGCTCTTTTTAAAAAATCGTTGCCCAAAGATCACAGGTGCACAGATATACGCAATGCCTGTTCCAGATGAGGAGTGAATAAACCATTGAAATATAAGCCTTAGATTGCGTGGAATTTGTATCTCTGAAATGGAGGCCGAGTGGTGTCTCAGACCTTGAACACCACAATTCAACAATAATCATGTCTAGTGCCCTAATTTGCAACAATAGACTCGATTGACTGTGCCAATAAATTTTCAGTAGTGCGCACTTGTACTAAAAAATTGAACGCTGCCAGACGAGTCTCAAAGTGATGTACAAAAAGGGAACAAGGCTGCATAAAGAATAAAACACTGCTTCAACGAACTAATTAATTACTGAAGTTTCATGCACTTGAAGGATCCATCATAAATGATTAGGCATCAACTATTCTAGATAATAGTATGGACTTTTAGATGCTCGGATCCTTAGATATGTAATGCAATCAATAGGGCCGAAACAGAGAAGACCCTTGCTCCTTCCTTCAGAGCTTGGTCTTTTCAGAAATAAGGCCAAATGAGCTAGTGGTCTTGTAACAACCAAAAACCAATCTTTGCTGGCTTGTAATGATAAAAACTTGCCTCAGAGTAGAGGGCTGTTAAATTATGGTATGTTCTATGCTTAGAGTAGTTTACTTCTTTTCTTCTTATTAGCCACATATTAGCAATCACATATACATTAAGTAAAGTGCAGATAGAACATTAAACGATCAATAGAAAACAAGCCAAGACAAGAGACACAAGATGTGGCGGCTAGCCAGGGACAAACCCCAATGCGGGGAAACCCTTTGATCAAATCTTCTTTTATCTTCAATAGTTCAGCAGAGAGAAATAGTACAAAATCAGAATTCTGTAATTTTATATCAGTAGCAGCAAACCCTAGATCAACAAAGTCAAACTTGGTCAAACGAGTTGAAATTGACCTCCAATATGCTTGGTCAATTTCCAGTCAACTAGCCCTCGAACAGCCTGAAGAAACAACCCTTGAACAACCCCAAAACATAGTCAAACTGCTATTGACTGAAGTCAACATGCTGCCCAAAACTACGGTAGTCAACGCTGGTCAAAGTTTCAAACTTGTGAATGGTTTGCCTCGATTTTTGTGCCAAAATCTGCGGCCTGCCTAGGAGAGGCAGCCACACCAAAACCGCACCCTTGATGAGTCAACGCTTGGTCAACGCAGGTCAAAGAGACCTTCAGCAGCTTTTGCATCCTCCTTTCAGTGTCCTCCTTGCCCTAATGCATCCTCCTTCTTCCCACGTGTGAGCTGCTCCTTGTATAACCTAAAGCTAAGGAGAGAGAGGGAAGAATGAGTGAGATGAGATGATGAGAAAATGAATCAACCTCTCTTGTATTTATATGATTCACTCGGTATGTGTGCCACACATTTAACTGCTGGCTGACCTTGATAGTTTGTCAAGTAAATACAAATAAATTCATATCTCCATAAATACTTGTCGTAATCGGATGATCTTTAGATCAATCCTACACCTCTCGACAAGAGGAATTTAGGAAAAATATCAGCTGCCATAAATGAGGTGACCCACATGGAGTTTGGCCCTAGTTGCCAATTTTAACACTCCCTCTCAACTAGGGAGATCTCCATCTGCAATCCGTCTGACCATCGCTACTATTCCAGCCATCAAATGCACTGTCCTGCACTACTTGGCCCTGCTCTGCTCTGCTTGAACTATGAAGAAGAAGAAATGATTGAGGATGTATCATACCATCCTCCATTGACTTGAAGTCAGTCTCAGAGTTTGTCATACCACTCTCATTGATCCCAGATCAGTATCATCGAACCCAAATCAATGGAGGTCATCCTAACATAGGGAGTACAGTGGATACAATGATGCGTCCATCGATAGTACTGCTAATGGTCCCTAACCCCATTTCCCTACTCATTGATTAGATGAAAGGTACTTCCCATGAGTCCCAGACTGCATGGGTAGGATGCCTCGATAGGAGAACTAATCATCTTGTCCATAGGAGAACGAATCATCCTGTCCAACAGTTGCCACAGGAGAACTAATCATCCTGGCCCACAGGAGAACTAATCATCCTGTTCCACAGTCGCCACGGAGAACTAATCATCCTGGCCCATAGGAGAACTAATCATCCTGTCCCACAGTCGCCACGGAGAACTAATCATCCTGGCCCACAGGAGAACTAATCATCCCGTTCCACAGTCGCCACGGGGTGTCACAGGGGAAGGTTGAACCTTTCACCCTATACATAGTGCACCACCAGGGGATGGTGAGTCACCTTGTGGTCGCATGTCGCTCCAAGAAGTACCCCGTGCCCCCTGGAGCTCCCAGAGCTCAATACATCATACTCGACCCTCATATGAGGGTCTTTGAACGACACCAAGTCGTTCTCGAAAAGTCAAGAATTTGACCTTTCCCATGGACTTCGTCAAAATGTCGGCAACCTGTTCATCTGTATCGATATGTTGGAGCCTTATTGCTCCCCGCTGCACCATATCCCGAATATAGTGGTACCTGATATCGATATGCTTGGAGCGATCATGAAATACGAGATTCTCTGATAAACGAATCCTGCTCTGGTTGTCACACAGGATCACGGTGGTATCCAATGTAAATCCAAACAGCTCACTGAAGAGATTTCACAACCAGACTGCCTCACAAGAGGCCATACTAGTAGCAATGTACTCTGCCTCGGCAGTGCTCAAAGCCACCAACTTCTGCTTCCTGCTCATCCAGGATATTGAGGCAAATCCCAAAGAGAAACAACACCCAGAAGTGCTCTTTCGGTCCACCACATTGCCTACCCAATCAACATTGGTATATCCATGTAGTCTCACATCTCCGGCAGTGTATCTCAACCCATGAGTGATTGTGCCACGAAGATATCTCAACAGATTCTTGGCACCAATCCAATGTGAGCGGTGAGGCTCAACCATATGTTCACTCAATGTGTTGACTGCAAAACATATATTCGGACGAGAGTTCACCAAGAACATCAATGCTCTGATGAGTTGATGATACTTGGTAGCATTTCGTAAAACGGGTTCGGCAGCACTACCGCTTAACTTCTTGAAGTCAAGCTCCATCGGGGTAGTTACGGGCTTGCAGTCCACCACACTGAATCTCTCCTATATCTTCACCACATATTTTCCTTGAGATAGGAAAATCTCCCCAGGCTTTTGCCAAACTTCTAGTCCTAGGAAATAGTGCATCAGTCCTAGGTCCTTCATGTCAAATTCAGAAGCCAACTCCCTCTTACATTTGTGAATAAGAGGGTTTGCACATGTTAGAAAGAGGTCGTCAACGTACAACACCAGTATGAGAGGATTGTCATCTTTAACCTTAAAGTGAAGGTTAGGGTCGGCTTCACTCTTAGTGAATCCCAACTTCATCAAGTAGCTATTGATCCTCTCATACCATGCTCGGGGTGCTTGCTTCAGCCCATAGAGGGCCTTCTTCAACCTGCACACATGAGATTCTTGATCATGAATCTCAAATCCTTCAGGTTGCTCCACATAGACCTCCTCTTTGATCGAACCATGCAAGAACACGGTCTTGACATCCATCTGATGTAGGTTCCATCCTTGCGAAGCAGCAAGGGCGATGATCGAGCGAATGGTGGTATATCAGGCAACAGGTGCAAATATCTCGTCATAGTCTATAACTTCCTTTTGAGAGAAGCCACGAGCGACAAAACGAGCCTTATACTTTTCCGCACTTCCATCAACTGCATGCTTTATCTTGTAAAGCCATTTCGAAGTGACAACTACTTTGTCCTGGGGTTTGGGAACCTACGAATGACGAAGGCTCATTTTGGATGATCGTGCTCATGATGGTCAAGTATCCTTGATACTTGGTTGGCTTCTTACTTTCCCGGAAGGTTCCCCTAGGTGCAACGTGCCCTTCAGCATCATCAAGTGTCCCCCCAAGCCATGAAGGCCTCTTCCTAGAAGAGGAAGGCTCTTATGGAGGGGGATCAATAGGATCCATAGGTTCTTCCACAATGGGCATCGTCTCATTTTCCTTTTCCTTTGGTTCCATGGTGTCAGCTTCTTTAGATCCTCTTTGAGTAGGAAGACTGTCAACTTTGCTAAGAGCCATATCTCCGTCAAAGGTGACATCATGGCTAATCTCGATTTCCCTTTGATCAGCCACATAGATTCTATAGCCCTTAGTGTTTTCGCTATAGCCCACGAAAATATACTGGACTTCTAAAAATTCTAAAATGAGATACGCTAGGTTTCTTACCAGTGAACGTCTCTTCGGGAGTCTTGGAACTCAATGCTTGATGAGGGCATCGATTTTGCACATATACGACGATATTCGCAGTTTCGGCCCATAGAAACTTCAGAAGTCTTTGATCATGGAGCATAGCACGGACAACTTCCACAATCGTACGATTCTTCCTTTCCGCCACACCATTTTGCTTAGGAGTATATGGTGTTGTAGTCTCCCTCTTAATGCCAGTCTCTTTGCAAAAGTCATGGAACTCAATGGATTCATACTGAGTCCCATTATAGTTCTTAAGATCTTGATCTTCTTTTCGGTTTGATTCTCGACCAAGGCTTTGAAGTGACGAAACCAAGTGAACACTTCATCCTTCTTTTTCAAGAAGTATATCCAGGTCTTGCGAGAATAATCATCTGTAAAAGTGAGGTAATATAAATATCCTCCCAAAGAGTTCACAGGCATCATACCAGATATGTCTGAGTGAACCAACTGCAATATATCGGAGGTCTTGCTTTGGCTTGAGGGGAATGGTCCCCTTTTGAGCTTCCCTTCGGCACATCCAGGACATACACCTTCTTGCTCTACTTGGAACTCGGGCATCCTTGTCACCATTTGTCTTGCATTGGGTAGAGCTTTATAATGAAGGTGAGCAAACCTTCGATGCCATAGTTCGGACTGAAGTGATGTGTCACAAGACATGACACCCAGCGTACTTCCTCTGACTTGATATAATGAATTGACTCGAAACCCAAGAGTGAAAGCTTCCTTAAAATTCTTTTTCCATACACATACCTTGCCATCAATGAAGGTTACCTTGTAGCCTTTGTCCTCCATTCCCGAAACAAACACCAGGTTCTTTTTGAGATCAGATACATATAAGACTTCTTGCAAATGAATTGTATTACCCTGATTCAATTGAAGAGTGACATTCCCTACGCCTTTCACGGGATATTTTGCGTTGTCCCCAAGAGAAATTTCCAGGTTGGTCTCTTTTTCTATCAAATTGGAGAGAGCTTCTTTGTAGCTAGTGAAGTGCCTTGAGGCACCACTATCAATAAGCCAATTTCCTAGTGAGTTTGAGGGAGCAGTAGTAGAGAGGGCTGCTGGTAGACAATATTCATCTTGCTTATTGTTAACAACATTAGATTCATACTTGGAGTTTCTTGCCTTCTTGAAGGGTTGTCCTCTTCCTTGATTTTCGACATTTCTTTTACCTCTGCCATTGGACCTGCCATTCCTTTGATTGCCTTGAGAGTGATTTTGGTCATCGTCATGGTGTGAGTCCCTTTTATCAGGGCACTCCCTCGCATAGTGGCCCATTTTTTTGCAATTGTAACATTGACCTTTTCTTCCACCCTTTGGTCCAACCTTTCCTTTGGATTTAGCCCCAGAATTGTTTCTTCTTTTAGCATGAGAAGAAAAGGCAGAGGGATGGCCTTTAAATTCGGGCATTTCTTGCTCTTCCATCCTTGTTTCTTCTTGAATACGTCTAGCCATCAATTCCTCAAATCCTGGGATGACATTATTGTTGAGAAGAGTAGTCCTGAATATATACCATTCAGGTGGCAGTCCTCCAAGAGTTGTGATAGTCATTTCCCTGTCAGGAACTACTTCGCCAATAGATAGGAGATCATTCTTGATCTCGTTGATCCATAAGAAATATGCTTGCATACTCTCATCTTTGCCCTTCTTAATTTCCTTCAGTCTATTTCTAAGGAACAAAACTTGATTTGCATCATTAACTTTAAATAAACTCACCAGTCTATCGTAGATTTCCCTGGAGGTTGTCAGCTCAGAATAATAGGCCACCAGGGGCTTGTCGATAGAGTCCCGGATGATCTTCCTTTCTTTGACTTCTCCCTTGGACCACTTGCTTTTGGCAGCAACGGATGCATTTGATGGAGGCGCAACAGTATTGCCTCTCACATGGTCCAACACTTCTGATCTTCTAAAGTTAGATTGAGAGACATCTTCCATCCGTGATAGTCAGATTTCTCACGGAGCTTGTCTTCGGCGGGGAAGAGTGTTGAGGACCCCATGAAGTTTTTAGGATAGCCTTGCCAACCTTCTCTTCGGAGATTGCTCTTGCTCTTGCTCTTACTTGGGTTTTGTCTTCACCTCAGCTCTGATATGATGTTAAATTATGGTATGTTCTATGTTTAGAGCAATTTACTTCTTTTCTTCTTATTAGCCACAGATTAGCAATCACATATACATTAAGTAAAGAGCAGATAGAACATTAAACTATCAACAGAAAACAAGCCAAGACAAGAGACACAAGATGTGGGGGCTAGCTAGGGACAAACCCCAATGCGGGGAAACCCTTTGATAAAATCTTCTTTTATCTTCAATAGTTCAGCAGAGAGAAATAATACAAAATTAGAATTCTGTAATTTTATATCAGTAGCAGCAAACCCTGGATCAACAAAGTCAAATTGGTCAAACGAGTTGAAATTGACCTCCAATATGCTTGGTCAATTTCCAATCAACTAGCCCTTGAACAACTTGAAGAAACAACCCTTGAACAACCCCAAAAACAAAGTCAAACTGCTGTTGACTGAAGTCAACCTGTTGCCCAAAACTAGGGCAGTCAACGCTGGTCAAACCTGTGGATTGATTGCCTCGATTTTTGTGCCAAAATTTGTGGCCTGCCTAGGAGAGGCAGCCACACCAAAACCGCACCCTTGATGAGTCAACGCTTGGTCAATGCAGGTCAAAGAGACCTTTAGTAGCTTCTGCGTCCTCCTTTCAGCGTCCTCCTTCTTCCCACGTGTGAGCTGCTCCTTGTATAACACAAAGCTAAGGAGAGAGGGAAGAATGAGTGAGATGAGATGTTGAGAAAATGCCTCAACCTCTCTTGTATTTATATGATTCACTGAGTATGTGTGCCACACATTTAACTGCTGGCCGACCTTGACAATTTGTCAAGTAAATACAAATAAGTTCATATGTCCATAAATACTTGTCGGAATCGAATGTCTTTAGATCAATCCTACACCTCTAGACAAGAGGAATCTAGGAAAAATATCAACTGCCATAAAAGAGGTGACCCACATGGAGTTGGGCCCTAGTTGCCAATTTTAACAAGGGCCGAGTCCTGTAAAAGATAACCAACGAATTCCAGGTGGCAAGATCAAAGATAAAAAAACCCTACCCTTTAAACCCTCACTGCTCAGAGATTAGGTTGGTCTTCAAGCCTATTGTTGAATAATTTCTTCATCACAGGGCTGAAGATCAAACACAGAGTCAAATCCCTCAAGGGATGTACGTTTAAAAATTGCATTGCGTAGAGGTCAAATCAAATGCCTTTATATAGATTTTGAAGATCACATGAGAGGTACCCGAATTGTGTTTGGAGGGAATTAAAACTTTGAAACTCGAATTCTATGGAGCCAAAATACCTTTTGATGAGGCCAACTATTGATTGAGAGCCATTTGAAATTTGAATGATAAATACTTTGGAGCCACAATCCTTGATCTTTATAATTAAATGATTAATGCCCTCAAAATAATTAATTTATTCTTAATAGGAAGATTTCATTTGATTTCACGATCTTATCAAATAGTGAGATGCCACATCATCAACTTTTGGGGGGTTTTGCCCACAGGATGGGTCCTTCATCTTCTAATGGGCATAACTCACAAACCATGAAGGCCCACGAGATGCTTCGCATATCAACAAAATCTACATGACAAGGAGAATCCAATGGCGAGGGTCTCCAAGGCACACTCACTGATCTGCATATTCAGAAACCTCTAACAAGTGCATGGTATGTCCGTCGTCCAGGGAATCCAAACCCTTGAGCTAGGTATGTCCATCGTCCAGGGAATCTAAACCCTTGAGCTAGGGTTTCCAGTTATCCTTCAATGGAACTTCCAACTTGATGCAATCTAGACAAATATAAAAGCATTCATTAACTAACGTTGGCATTAATGGCAACACCATTCAACAACCTCGGTACAAGCCCTCGCTATTTAGGCCCAACACCTCCTAAACAGCCAAGGGAGGAGTCCCTAAATATCCCCCAACAGCTCTGGTTTATGTCTAGTGTGTTGTATGGAGTCAATGGGGTGGAGGTGTTCTTGAAATATCTGCTGTCCTGCTTAAAACCAGTGCAGATTTCTACAACATATATTAGTAGCGAAAGTACTTCAAAGATATAGCATATAACCTATAGATTTTGGTCTAATGGAGCTACCCTAATCAAATATGTAATTATCTATTAATTTTGAAGTTTGGTTAAGCAATTACGAGTCAAAATAATTTGCTGTCTTGTATGACAATCTGTAAAATCTGCGTAGAAACATAGGGGCAACAACCTATTTTGCTGAAATAGCTAAACTACTGTGTGAAAAATACCTATAGGGAGTTACCTGAGAGCGTGGAAGGGTTAGAGGATGATTGTAGAGGCTTTGGTGTCTCCCCTCTAGTAGATTTGTGTTGGCAAGAAAATTTCCAACTTAGCTAGAAATTGATTTTCAGATTTCTGAGTTATGTTTAATAACTTTGAATTTTTTTATAAAATTATTATGCAATTTTGATGGCTGGAAAATAAATATTATTCAACTCTAACATGAAGTTTTTGCTTATAAACCAATGTTTTAAAACTCTGACTCAGACTCGGAAACGACCGAGGGTCGACTCCGACTTGGTATCGACTTGGCCTGTTTGATTTCAATGACTCGGTTGTTGTAAAAAATACATTAAATATTTATTTTTTTTTATAAAAAAAACATAATTTTAAAGATTTTCATTCATGTTTTCAAACACAAAGCTTTAGAATATAGATAGAAGACAACATATGATCAAAGTAGGCTCATGAATATATCCATTATATCAAAATGGCACCCATTGCATTGTCCAATACATACATGATGATGATATAGAAATGGCCTCTAAAGCAAAAGCAAGGTTGCACGAAACGGGGAAACGGGTACGAGTTTCCGAAACGGGAAGCGATACGAAATGCGACCTCCCCAAATTTTGGAAACGGGGAAATGCGAATATATATATATATATATATATATATATATATATATATATATATATTAGAACATTTAAGAAATATGTGCAATCATAAAGCATATATGATACATTCTAATTTTTTTTTTTTTTTAACAGAATCGGCTACTTTTGTATTATAAAAACCAACAAGAGCAGAGTTCTAGTACATAAGTATAGTGAAATTGAGATATGAGGTTCAAAAACGGGTTCGCAGACCCTGATTCCTCATTGCTACTCCTAGTATGACTGAAAGTAAAGTAGTGACGGCTATATTGCCATACATAAGAACCGCCAATCCAACAAAATTTACATTCCATGGCTCCTAAGGAAGTTTCTGAGTGACCGAATCGTCAGGAAGAGGTTCTTTCCTGGCTTAGCTTTAGTTGAAGCCTCTGCTTGGAAACTCTGAGGGAGAGAACGAATATGCTCGATGGCTTCCTCAAGATGACTGCATCTCTCTTTCAACGCCTCGATCTCTGCCTTGCGCTTCTCCAGCTTCTTTCGTTTCGACCTGCTATCAGCTTGGTAGTCATCCTTCAGCTCATTAAAATGTTTGACAAAACGGTTGATCAGGAATGTATGCGTTTTGCACATAGTGCACTCGTTGTTGTTGAAGATCTTGTCTAAGGGGTTATTGGCCTGCTCCTGGGCATTTGGCTGTTCCTGCTGATCCGCCATCTTGGTGATCACATTCAGGGAGCAAGGATCATGCTTCCGATGATTGCAAGCCGCTTCTGGAGGGAGCCCACGTTTGATTAGAACGCACTGAGGAGTCAAAGCAGCGCAGAGGAGTGAGAGGTCTCTGAGGCCCGAGCGGCTATATATAGGGTGATGGAGGTTCCTTAAACGCTTGGACCAGTTCTGGGAGGGACGGCTCTTGTCATGACTAAGATCTTCAGGATAGATCTTACCGCGTGCGAAGATGGTACTGAGGTGGTGATCCGGCTTATTGAGGCAGAGAACGACTGCTAAGGAAGCCTGATAATCATGGGAGTGGCTGTTTGATATGGTGTGGATCTGTGCAGGGGGGCGTATCTGATTTATGGAGTACCGGTTTGTGCAGTCAAGAGGATTTTGCGGGGGATAAGGAGATTCGATGGGATACCGATTTCGAGGAGTGTGCTGTCTGAGGTGACTCGGATGGAGGAGCTTATGGGATGGCTTTGTCATAGACATCATTGTTTTCTCTGACCTGACCTGTCCGTCTACTGATTGCTCTATTGGCCTGTTCATCGGCCTCTGCATTGTTTCCCCTTAGAACATGCTTGAAGATGGTCCCGCTGATTTTCTTGACATTGTCCATAACCCTGTATTTGATGCTGTTCAAAGCCATTTGATTGAAGTCCCTTCCCGAAACCATGGCCGCTATAATGATTGCTGAATCTCCCATAATTAACAGGTTTTGAAGACCGAGTTTCCTTGCAATAGAGGTCCCCAGAAGGAGGCCGTAGGCCTCTGCCTTGTTATTAGACATCTATCCCAATCCCCATTCATATGTTACTATTGTTTTTCCTTGGATGTCTTTAATGATTCCTCCAGCTCCGGCTTGGCCCGGATTGTTCTTTGAGGCCCCGTCAAAATGTAAGGAGGGCCTCCCTTGCTTTTGTATCCAATCTCTAATTTCCTCTTTTGTCCCTCTCAACTTCCAATCCGGATTTCCTTTGCCTGTGCTTACTGTTTTTTGAATTCTTACTTCATATCTGAATTTGCTCATCCACTCTGTTTCTCTTGGATCTCCCGAATTTGTTTCATCCTGGGTTATTCCATTCGCCTCAATGGACTCTGAGATGAGCGCGATTGTTTTTGCTATTGTGTTGGAGACGCTGGGGACCTTGTTGCTGAAAATACATTTGTTTCTGGCGTTCCAGATCTCCCAGCACAGGTTTGAGGGAATGCTGTTCCACAACCTTTTAGCCAAGGACTTGCCTTTTTTGGGAGGGGATAACTATTTCCCCAGTTTTTCTGCAGGAGAGCCATCTGAGTGGGGAGATCACCTATGATCAGAGGGCTGGTGATGATCTTCCAGCAAGTCCGCGCAAAGGAGCACTCAAGAAAGAGATGGCTACAGCTTTCTTCCGATGCCCTACACAGACAACAGACTGAGGGGCCATGTATACCCTTTTTCCTTAGATTCTCCGCTGTGAGGATTTTGCTGTTGAGGAGGGTCCAATTAAAGAATTTTACTTTTGGGAGGCTTTCAGTTTTCCAAGCCACTTTGTGGAGAGGCCAGTTGTTTATTGCTGAAGCTCTTTGGAGGACTTTATAACCCTCTTTGACTGTGTAGCTTCCACCATTGGAGTCCCAGACATATTTATCTTCTATCATTCTATTGATGGGGGCGGATCCTATGAGAGACATCTTGAGATCAGACCAAAGGTTCTTAAGATCATTGGGAGGGGAGATAGACTTCCAGCCGATCCAACAGTTTTGGTCCCAGGAGGAGATGTCATAGAGAGTCTTGAGATTTCCCTCTGTCATCCATCGTTGCAGGGGCCTGAGGTTTATGAGGGCTTCTCTTGCTTCTGATCCCATTATTCTGTCCGCCCATATGTTTGTGTTTCTACCATTGCCCGGGGCTCTTGAGATGCAGGCTTTGAAGTGAGGGAGAATTTTTTTAATAAGCTTCCATACCGGGGTGCACTGTCTGTCAATGATGGATTCTGAGAGGATGTTGGAGTTGGCCCCATTCAAGTATTTCTTTTTGATAACCTCTGTCCACCACGCCCCCTTTTCGTTGAGAATTCTCCATATCAATTTGAAGCCCATGGCCATGTTGGCGAGTCTGGGGATTCTTATTGCAAGGCCTCCTTTTTCGAAGGGTAAGATGACCTGTTCCCACTTAACTAGGCTGAACTTTTTTGATCCCTGTCTGCATCCTTGCCATAAGAAACTCCTAATGATAAGTTCCATATGTTTATGGATGCTTGTCGGAGCAAGGGTGGTGGCAAACTGATAGATTGGGAGGGCTGAAAGGATGGCTTTGATGAGAATTGTTCTTCTTGCCAGGTTAAGCCAAGTCACCCCCCAGCTCTGAAGCTTCCCTCTCAGCTTCTCAATTATCTTGATCCAGATTTCGGTTTTGACCTTTTCCTTGGCTAATGGTAACCCCAAGTAAGTGAAGTGTGTCCAGTTCCTTTGAGCCGGGATTTCCAAGATTGTGGAAATTCTTTGAATGATATGCCTGGGGACATTCCATGTGTAGATCATACACTTATTATTGTTTAACTTACCTCCAGAGGCTTGAAGAAAGAGATCCAGCGTGTTCTTGAATCTCCTAGCCATGAGGCTGGAAGCACCTCCAATTAGAAGAGTATCGTCAGCGAATAGGGAGTGATTTATTCCCTTGGTTCCCCGGACAATTGTGACCCCTGTTATCTCTTTTAGCCTGCGCAAATTCTCCAGGTGTATGCTAAGAGTTTCAGCCATGATGATGTAGAGGAAGGGAGACAGCGGGCATCCTTGCCGCAAACCCCTTGAGCTTTTGAAAGAGTTGCAGGGCCTGCCATTAATGAGGGGAGCTGTCCAAGTAAGTGAGATGCATTCCATGACCCAGCTGATGAAGATCTCGGAGATGCCAAATTTCTTTAGGGCTGCCTGAAGGAAGTGGTGATTGACCCGGTCAAAGGCATTCGCCATATCAAGCTTGATGATCATGCCCCTTTCTTTCCTATTTATGCTGCTGTGTATAGCCTCCTGGATAATGATAACATTGTCCGTTATTTGTCTTCCAGGAACGAAGCCTCCTTGATTCTCAGAGATAAGGGAGGGGAGGATCTTTTTTAGTCTGTTAGCTAGGATTTTAGTGATGACTTTATAGGAGACATTGCACAGGGATATTGGCCGGAATCTATCAAAGGTTTGGGGATTAGGATCTTTGGGGATAAGGGCTAAGTGGGAAGATTTGATGCTGCTGCCCATTTTGCATTTCATAAAGAAATTCTTAGCCATTCTGATGTAATCTTTTTTGATAACTTCCCAGTGATTTCTATAAAAGGCCACAGTGAACCCATCTGGCCTCGGAGCCTTGTCCATAGCCATGCTGAAGATTGACCACTCGATTTCCTCAGTCGTGATTTCCTTCTCCAAGTCGGCATTTTGGGCTTCTGAGATTTTATTTTCAATTATGCTAAGGAAATCTGAGTTATCAATATAATGAGGATCAGCTGTTAGGAGATCGCTGAAATGCTGGGTCGCTGCCTCCTTTATTTCCTCTTGTTCTCTGATTTCCCTTCCTTCCCTAATAATTCTCTCAATTTGATTCCCTGCCCTCCTTAGTTTAAGGCAGTTATGAAAAAAAGAGGTGTTTTTGTCTCCCGCTTGGAGCCAAAGGCATCGAGACTTCTGCCTTTGCTCTTCTTCCTCCTTTCTATTTTGTTTATACAGCTCTTTATATATTTCGTTTTCTTTTGCTTGATCTTCTACTGTGTCCTGCCTTCTTTCTTTTTCTTTGCTCCATTGCTCCAACTTTGCCTGAAGTTCGATTCTTTTCTTACCTTCCTCTGTTGCGTGGTTTTTTGCCCAATGTTTAATGGCAATTCTGAGGGATTTAAGCTTAGTTTCCCAGATGTAATGGGGAGATCCCACTACTTCTTTTGCCCATTGATCCTTGATTAGTTTTCTGAATTCTTCGCTGCTGTCCCAGGCCTTATTATATTTAAAAGGGAGCGGTCCCATATTCTTTCCTTTATCCAGAGTCAGAGCCACTGGCTTATGGTCCGAAATGTAACCTTGGATTATTTTGCTTTGGATGTTTGGGTATCTTGCCACTGTTCTCTCTTGGATGAGAATTCGATCCAACCTCTCTTTTATGTTATTGCTGCCTGTTCTTTTATTTGACCAAGTGAAGCGTCCATTTTGCGGAGGGATGTCCACTAAGTTATGGGCTTGAATAATTTCTTCTAAAGAATCTCTTGAGGGATCAGCAAAGAAGTTTCCTCCTAGCTTCTCATCAGCATTTCTTATAAGGTTTAAACTTTAGATCTCCTCCCAGGAAAATGTTCCTTCCCTGCACATTCAAAAGATCAGAGGTGATTGAATCCCAACATGAGGCTTTGTCTCTGTAATGATTGGGGGCGTAGATGTTGTATATTGAAAATTCTTCTTTCGAGGCTGTATTTTGCATGTCTGATCTTATCCACCATCTATTCTGCATTTGGCCTTTGAGTTTCCATTTGTTTTTGTCCCATAATGTCCCAATGCCCCCTGAGGCGCCTACTGCACTTAGAGCTATTCCTTCATAACTTCTGTTTTTTTTTTATGTGATTTTGAAATTCTTGATCCGTTATTTTGGTCTCCTGAAGAAGGAGGATGTCTGGGTGTTCAGCTTTGAGAAGATCTCGGACTGCATTTGCTTTTAGGGAGGAGCCCATCCCCCTACAGTTCCAGGAGACCAAAATCATCATTTACCTTGCTTGTTGTGAGCCCCGCTTTTCTCTTTCATTTTTTCCCCACTTCCTTTAGTTTTATCTAGGTATGTTTCCATTGGTTGCTGGGTCCCGGTGGCCATTTCCTTTGCAGCGTTTTCATCCCTTATCTCTTTATTTGACTTCCTTCCAACTTTTCTGGGGGGGTCGGTGGAGAGGTTGTTTTCCTTTGATTTGTTCCTAGTTAAGATTCTTTCTACTGTCGGGGGAGGGGAGGGCTGGGGGGGGGAGATATGGGAGGGGGTAACCATGGGGCCTCGCGGGGATGGTGGAGGGGATGGGGGGTCCTCTGCAGACAAGGATTCGAAAGGGTTAGAGGAGGAGGGGAAGGAAGGGCCAGATCCAGAGGGATGGGAGGAGGGGATGGGATTTTCCAGGGGGGGCTTAGAGGATGGGCCAGGAGGGGGGTTTGATTTTTTCTTTTTGACTATTTCCCAAGCTTCTTCCGGAGCTTCTACATTGCCTTCAGATACATTTGATTTAGATTTGCTACATCTATTGGCGAAATGCCCATATTCATGACATACCTTGCACTTGAAGGGCAGCTGCTCGTAGTACACTTGCTGTATGTGCGTCCACTGATCAACTTTGAGTTTGATTGCTTCCGGCAGTCCCTTACCAAGATCTACTTCAACGCATATCCGCGCACAGGCATGCATGTTCTCCTTTGGTTTGGATCTGTCGATATATTTTCCTACGGCATTCCCAATGGCCTTCACAGATTCATCCCCCCAGCAATGAAGCGGCAGATGGGGCAGGCGAACCCAGACGGGAACAGCGCTGGGAACATCCATCTCAGGATCGAAGTCAGGGGTCCATCTGTTTAGGTAGAGTCCTCGAGAGTCCATGAAATAGGGGCCGTTTCTGAAGATGAGATTACGATCCTCCATTGTTTCAAACTGGAAGGTGTAGAACCCCCTCCCGCAGAACCTGATAGCAATTTTCCCTTGCACTATCGAGTTCCAGTTTCTCTCGACCCATTTTTGGACTGAACGAGGAGAAGGCCACAGTCCCGTGAACTGTCCTACCAGTCCTCTTTCTGCTAATGCAATTGCTGCTCTCCTCGGAAGGGAAGGGGGGAGCGTGACTTCCGGAATTTCGTCTAACTTCTTAATGAATTTAGAGGCTGAAGGGCGGATTCTGTTTTCTGCATTCTCAGGGATAAGAGAGGCGAAAGATTTTTCCAGGTCATCCGGATCCTGAGACGAAGGATTCATTTCCGGCATTGAAGGGGGTCGAGGGGTTCAAGAAGGGGACCGGGGGAGTCCCCGGTGAAGGGAGAGGGCAGAGGCCCGAAGGGTTGAAGAAGAAGGGCAGGAGGCCCCAGACTGAGAGGGGGGTCAGCAGAGCGCGGGCCTAGCAGCGGCGCTGCCAGGCGCAGGCACGCAGGGGGGATCAGGCTAGGTCAGCGAAGCTCGAAGCAGGATCGCCAGGGCCGCATTGGTCAAAAATCATTCTAATTTATTACATTATGATAAAATTGTCAATTGTCAATGCATAAACTATAAGTATCTAAATTTACATCACATTTACTCATGAATAATCACATAATGAAAATAGAAATATCCAAAATCAGCCACGAGAAATTCCTAATTTTTTGTCTCGTGCTTGATTGGGAGTCTCCTCCTACATAGTCGAATGACCTTAGTGCTCTTGATTAAATACAAGTTTCATACCCTAGTACCCTACATTCTCTTGATTATTGGGAGTCTCCCCTGCATAGAGGGCTTTGTTCTCTCGATTAAATACAAGTTCCATACCCTAGTACATGATAAAATCCAATGGAAACATTGCAATCCCCCCAATCCTGAAATCCTGAAAAACAGATAACTCTGCTGGATTTTGAGTGAGATATAAAATTCTACTTTCTCCATATGAAATCCAATGAGGGCGAAACCACTCTCAAACATCCTGAGTCATTTCATGGTAATGTTAAAAATTTAAGTAAAATGATGAAAATGAAAAATAAAGGAGAATATGAATATCCCTTTTACTTTAAGAATTTAACATTACCATGAACTGCATATCAACACTAGGGCAAAAGTTCACTTCTATAACTTTAGACAGGCATCTGGAAGCAACTAGAAGTCACTAGGCTAACGTAAGAATAGATTAGAAAACAAATAAAAAAATTAAAAATTAAAAAAAACACAAGTAAATGCTGAAACGTGGGTCGTACGGCCTGAAACGCGTTTCAGGGCCGTACCAAACGCGTTTCAGCGTTTCGTACTCGTTTCCGTACGGAAACGCCCTCCTACCCCACGTTTCCTGCAACATAGAACAAAAGTAAATTGTGAAACATCACTAGTCACCACTGACTAGTACCACTGGCTACTGCTAGAGGAGCCAACATCATCTGGCTCAACCTCTGAATCAGAGTCGGACATGGAAACCCATGGTTCCTCCTCATCCCCATCTCTAACTGCAACTATAGAAGTGGTACACTAGCAGGTTGTGCAACAGCTGCATGTTTTGATAGACGAGATATGCGCTTTCGTCGTGGCTAAGCAGAGGAAGCGTCTGCAACTGGAGGATTTGGGGCTGGGCTGGAGGCTGGTACAAGTGGATCTGCATTCAACTGAACATTTTGTTCAAGTGATGCCGCCGCCTGTAATCCAAATCAAGATCCTCATCAGAATCAAACTCTGCTGGATGACTCTCCACTACCCAATCTGATGTTGGATCAATATCTTCCAACACAATGGGATCTGAATCAGGTCTTTTGCTTAACAATTGGTTGCGTCTGAGCCAGAGGTTGTATTGGACATAGACTAGATCATTTAACCGTTTTTGATCCAAGCGGTTTCTCTTCTTCGTGTGAATCCTCTCAAACACAGACCAATTGCGCTCACACCCAGTAACACTGCAAGTTTGACTCAAAATACGAATTGCAAACTTTTGCAATTGAGGACAATGGCTACCAAAAGCCTCCCACCATTGTGCTGCAAAAAACATAGTAGTGTAATGAGTTAGCTCAACAAATTATATCCAACTTTCAAATTATAAACAATTTAACAAAATAAGTATTAAGAATTTGAAAATTGCAATTTTTGTTAACCTGGCTCATTTGCTTCCCTTGCAATCTTTGCTAGGTTCTTCCCAAAGGTACCTATGGCTTTGCTGAAGGTTGTGATCTGTCGGTGTATCTCCAACTGATTACACTCCAATGGGATCATGTGATCAATGCAGTCAATCAATCCATCTCTAACCTCCCCACTCAAAGCTCCTGTCGTCTGAGCTTTATAATGATACCGTGGGTTCAAAAAATACCCAGCTGCATCTATAGGGTGATGGAGTTGATTGTTCCATCTTTCATCAATGATTGCCTAAATGGGCTCATACTTAGCCACTTTATCTTTGTATGCCCTCTTTATTTGCTCTTTTGCATGATCCATAGCCTCATAAATGAAGTCCATAGCCAATCTTTCCCCATCCACTAACTGCAAAACCTTAACTAGTGGCTCAACAACTTTCACAATCTCTACTGCCTTTCTCCAAAATATTTCTTCATTTTTCAATTCTTTGCCTTCCTGTTTGAGAGACCACTGGCTTTGATTCCATTCATCACTGGAATTGCAAGTTTCTATGTTGTGAAAGCATAGATTGCAATGTCAAAAAATGAATAGCAAATCAAGTGATGGCAGGCCTAATAATATCCCTGCCCCCTGTGTGTATCCTCATAAGGCTCAAAATCCATGAATGATTGTAGATAAATTTTGTTATGCTTTTGGCATGATCTACAATGTTTTTGACCCAATCTAATTTGCCAATATCCTCAAGCATGAGGTCTATACAATGTGCAGCACAACAGGTCCAAAAGATGGTTTTTTGTTTTTCCTCTAACAATTTACCAGCAAGAACATAGTTAGAGGCATTATTTGTGATGACTTGAACAACATTAGCCACCCCCACCTCCTCAACAACCTCATCCAATAGCTGAAACAACAATTGTCCATCTTTCACCCTATCAGATGCATCAACTGATTTTAGAAACATGGTTCCCTGTGGGCAGAAGATAAGAAAGTTTATGATGGTACAGTTCCTTTGATCAGTCCATCCATTTGACATGATGGTACATCCTGTTTTTGCCCATGAGTCTTTGAAATCTTTCAAATACTCATTAATGGAGGAAATTTCTTTCTGCAAACGATACCCCCTTATCTCATGCATAGTAGGGCCTTTGAAGCCTTTTCCAGCAACAAATATGGCATCAAACATAGGCTCATAATATGGTGAACGGGAAGCATTGAAGGGGATATCAACATCATACCACCATCTACATATGTAATCACAAGCAGTCTCCCCCCAAGGGAAGCATTGAAGGGGATATTAGCATCATACCACCATCTACATATGTAATCACAAGTAGTCTCCCTCGATTCTTTCTTCCAATGGTCATCTAAAGTGGGCTGGAAAGTTCTATTAGCTTCAGGGCCATGTGCATCTGATGGAGAGGAGGGTGTGATAGTGAAATAACTTTTGATATTCATATCACCCTTCTTTTTCATTTTACCTTTACCCTTTTCTTGAATAGACTCCAAAGAGGGAGGAACATATCGGAAGGGGTTGGATGCATCAGTGCAAGGGATAGAAGAAGAACCCTCAAAATCAAAATGGGAGTTGGTAGCCATCATTTTTTGTATACTCCTCTTCCTCCCAATTTCAGCCTCTATTTCTTTTGTGGTCTTTCCTTCTTTAAACTTATTAAAGGTATTTAACAACTCCTTTCTAATCTCCCCAATTTGTGGTGATTCACATGGAGTAATTTGACCTCTAATCCCTGCCAAGTGTTGTTTCAGCCTATTAATGCCCCTAGGACCATCTTTAATATTTCTATGGCAAAATTTGCAATGCATTTGACTATCAACCATTTCAACATATGCCCAAGCAACATCTTTCACTCTAGGTGCCATTTTATGACTTGGAAATGAAAGGAAAAAATTTGAAAATGAAAACAAAAAAAAACAAATGTTCATTTCTTTCACAAAAAACACACTTTTCAATTTCTAGATTTGCACAAAAAAATAAATAAGCAAAAACAGATTTTTAGAAGTGAAAAAAAAATACCTCTAGGCACAAACTGCCTCCTCAAAGTTGCTCCAACAAACCAACTCCTCAATGTTGCTCCAATGGGCTCCAATGGCTGCCCAAGAAGCTCCTCACCTCTGCTCCAATGCTGCTGAAGACTCCTCATTGCTGCTCCAAAAACAAACTCCACACCTCTTCTCAAACTCCTCACAAATTCTTACTCAAATGCAATGAGATGGCTGTGAGGAAATGAGAGGGGTTGGGTAGGTTTTATAGGGTTTGGGAGAGGGAAATGGACCCCAAAGAACCCAAAGGCACATTAGAATGGGCTTTGGGGTCCCCAAAAACCCAAGTTGAAAAAAAAATGCGCTTTATGATTGCTCCCACCAAGCCGACCGAGTTGGTAAGGAGAGGGAAATGGACCCCAAAGAACCCAAAGGCACATTAGAATGGGCTTTGGGGTCCCCAAAAACCCAAGTTGAAAAAAAAATGCGCTTTATGATTGCTCCCACTGAGCCGACCGAGTTGGTAACCAATTCGGCCGGCTCGGTAACCCACTCGATAACAACCCGGCTGGTTGAATCGCGCTGGTTGCCGAGTCGACCCGGTCATGCAACGACTCGGTCTAACTCGGCTGTTTCGGAGTCGATTCAGCTGATTTTTAAAACAGTGTTATAAACTAGTATAGAGCTGAAAAATTACAAGTTATAATGCAATATACTTATTTGTAGGCCAATAGAAGTCATTTATGGTGGTTGAAAAGGAGGTCTAGCAATCAGAGTGCCCTCTTAACATTGTACTTTGCAACCAAAAGGCTAGATACAATTGTAAATGCAAGGAATAATTTGTATCAAAGTGGGGTTTAGATCTAGCAATTTTGTTAGTTTGACAATAAAAACTAGCAAGCAAAAATCCTACTCTAGTGCAGAAAAGTAAAAGAAATTTGAAGAATTTTATATTTTTAATTTTTTAGTTGTTGGAAATTTTTACCAGTGCCTTCGGGCTTTGCCCTTTGTTGGAGTGTGAAGTAGATATCCCTCTAAGTTGCTAGCACTGGTTCATGTCTAGGTAGTAGGTGTTAAAATTGGCAACTAGGGCCAAACTCCATGTGGGTCATCTTATTTATGGCAGCTGATATTTTTCCTTGATTCCTCTGGTCGAGAGGTGTAGGATTGATCTAACGATCATTCGATTCCGACAAGTATTTATGGAGATATGAATTTATTTGTATTTACTTGACAAATTGTCAAGGTTGGCCAATAGCTAAATGTGTGGCACACATGCCTAGCATATCATATAAATACAAGTGAGGTTGAGTCATTATTCACTCATCTCATCTCTCATTCATTCTTCTCTCCTTAGTTGATTGGGTTTACACAGAAGGAAGAGAAGCTCACACATGGGAAGGAGGACGCAGAAGGGCAAGGAAGGAGGACGTAGAAGCTACAACAAGACGTTTTGGACAACGTTGACCAAGCATTGACTTTTTAGGAGTGCGGTTTTGGTGTGGCAGCCTCTCCTAGGCATGCTGCAATTTTTGGCACGCAAATCGAGGCAATCTGACCTCTGGTTTGACCAGCGTTGACTGCCCTAGTTTGGGGCAGCAGGTTGACTTCAGTTGACTGCAGTTTGACTGTGTTTTTGGGGCTGTTTATGGGCTGCTTCTTCTTGCTGTTGGAGGACTAGATGACCGGGAAATTGACCAAACATATTGAAGGTCAATTTCATCTTGTTTGACCAGATTTGACTTTGCTGGTTAGGGTTTGCTGCTGCTGTCATAAAATTACAGATTTATGAATTTGTACTATTTCTCTCTGCTGAACTATTGAAGATTAAAGAAGAATTGATCAAAGGGTTTCCCCACATTGGAGTTTGTCTCTGGCTAGCAGCCACATCTGGTGTCTCTTGTCTTGGCTTGTTTTCTGTCGATCTATTAATGTTCTATCAGCACTTTACTTTATGTTTATATGATTGCTAAACAGTGGCTAATAAGAAGAAATCGAAGTAAACTACACTAAGCATAGAACATGCCATAAATTAACAGTAGCCTTGGTACTTTCGGAAATCACCCCCATTTTAACTTAATCAACCCTGCAACCATTGTTGATTGTGGGCAGCAAAATATGAAGCCCTTGGGATAATAATGCCCTCTTCTGAAGCAATGTAGAACTCTTAGACCGATTTACCCACGAAACCAAAACAAACAAGTGGGGAGCCTAGTTTCTTGCTTCTACGTAGCGTATTAGCTCCTCAATGGTAGAGAACATTAGTTCTAGGATAACTTTACTAATTAGCAAAATGAAATTAGAATAGAAAAAATTAATACTCAATGGCAATAGCAAGAAGAAGAGTATGAACAATAGGCACTCCACAATTACACAAAAGCACAAATGTTTGCAAAAAAGACAAGCCCTTTTTATTAGATAGCACTTGTCTCAAGTGAACAACAACAATTACAATGGAGGAGAGCCGAGTTGTTTATAGAAAAATCTCTAACAACTAGTTAATGCCTAGTTGACTCTCATTAAAAATATTGCTAGTCTTACACAATTTGAGACTTAGCAATTTTTAATTTCTTGAAATTATTACGAAAATATTAGATAATTCCCCAAAGGGGGTTGAATTTTTCCAAGCATCTCAAGAGAGGCCACGACTTACCTTTGAAAGTGAAAATCTACCTAGAATAATCTATGTACTATTGACCAAGTATGATCGAGCCATAACTTTTCACCAGATGCCGTGAATGGAAAACTTCCATGTCAGATGGCATCCTCTAGTCCCGCTCTACAATTTGAGTCTTGGTTGACTTTTTTACGACTTGGACCATTTTGCATTGGGAATTGTGAATTGCCTTGGGAAGCATGAATGTTGTCACAAGAGACTGCTATGCTGTGAGAGCTTTCATGATTAATACTGCACCAAGGCCAAGGTCACCTACAGAATCTATAGACACTAACCATGTGGAATGACATAGGTGCACCTTGACATGAGTTGGACTGGCCCATACACCAGTGATCACCCCTACAAAAAGCAGGCTCCCATAAAACCATGAGTCCTCATGAGAAGCCTCCCAAGGTCCTCCAATTTGGTCAGGGATGAGATTGCCTAGATGAAGCTTTCAAGGGACAGGGCATTGGTTTGGCCAATCACAATGGACAAAATTGACGAGACACATGTCTAGGAGACCTAATACAAGGTCTCACATGTTTTTTACATGGCTTTGACTTGTGAGCTTAGGCTTACAATGGTGGTGAATGATACTCTGAAAAAGTCTATGTACCCCACTCGCTAAGGGTTAAAATAACTAGAAGTGACCATTGAAATCATCACCTAGGTCCAGAGACATTACTCCAATGAGGCTTGTTCCATGTTTATGGACAGTTTAACAATTGCAGTACCTGTTGCGCTGCATTGTAAATGAGCAAGAGACCAAAAGGTTGTCCACCGATTCCCCTTTGAGATTTTGGTTATCAAGTATGCTACTATTCAAAGATTGTAGATGAGATGGAGGAAGAACCTGTATTAATGGTGCAAGGAACATATCCAATGAGTACTGGTGTGGGTAAGTGGCTACATAGATAGCGGACAGTATCTCCATATTAGGACACAATTCTGGACTTCAAACATTTTGTTTTGGTGACAGTCATCTCTGATTCTGACATTTTGAGATAAAATTGGGGCTCGATTGTGAAGATTTGAAGAACTGAAGGTTGATTTGGTACTCTATTGCAAAGAATGGAAGAACCCAAGGCAAATCTGCCCTTTGTTGCAAATAAATGAAGATTCCAAGTTCCCCCAGTAACCCCATGTTAGGAAAAATTCTTTCCCTTCAAACTTTGCTTTGGTGACCATCTAATCCCGGATTCTGACATTTTGAGATGAAATTGGGGCTCCATTGTAAAGATTCAAAGAAAGTAGATTTGGTGCTCTTTTGCAGAAAATGCAATCAAGGTGAACCTGCTACTGTTGTAACTTGTGAAGAATTGAAGAAACCAAGGTGATTTCTTCCCTCCATTGCAAAGAAATGGAGAACCCAAGGTGAACCTGCCTCTCCATTGCAAGAAAATTGAAGAGCCCTTGGCGAATTTCATCCTCCATTGCAGAGAATTGGAGAACCCATGTGAATGTCAAGCTCCAATGTGACGTGTTGAGGTTGCAAATTCCATTTCATTGTTATGTTTTTTTGTTATTGTTTTTGTTTATTTTCTGTTGGCTATTGAAGACATAACACTGTATGCATTTTGGGCTAAACCATGTAAACTATTGTGTTAATAAAAATTCCGCCCCCCCCCCCCCCCCCCCCTCAACATTTTAATGGTCATTTTGCCACTATAATTTTCTCTGTTCATAATCGGCAATGTGATTTTCTATAGTATGTCATATAGGCTTTATGCCTGCAACAATATAAAGCCACGTGTCATCATGTTAATGGATCAGGTGCTAATGATATTTGTTGTAATAGTGTTTATTAATAGGATACTGATGGTTTCAAGTTTTCTTTCAAAGAGTAAATACTAAATGTTGAAGTTAATGTTAGACCAAGGTCCAATACAAAAGCTCTCTTAAATGTTACGTCAATACAGTTGCACGTTAGTATAAATTAGCCATAGAATGGGCCCATGATCAGTTGTCATACTTGTGTTGACACAGAGTTAACAAGTGGAAAATCATTGTCAGTATCATTTGAAACTTATTTATTGTGAAATTTATATTTTAAATAAATGAAAACAGTATTTTTATTTCATCTGTTTGGTGCTTCAGATAAGCGATGGTGAAGCACAACAATGTAGTGCCCAATGGGCATTTTAAGAAGCATTGGCAAAATTATGTAAAAACATGGTTCAATCAGCCTGCCCGCAAGAAGAGGAGACGCATTGGTAATGCCATAAACCAAACCATGCTTATTTTTTAATTTTTTTTCTTGTTGAAGATGAGAGCTTTACATGTCCAACATGTTCATTATATCTTCAATAATGCCTTCTTATCTGAGTGTTTGAGCATGGATTTGCAGCTCGTCAAAAAAAGGCTGTGAAGATCTTTCCACGCCCCACATCTGGCCCTCTTCGACCAATTGTACATGGCCAAACTCAAAAATACAACATGAAAATTCGTGCAGGCAGAGGATTTTCTCTTGAAGAGCTGAAGGTGAGATTATAGTTTCAATATTCAATTGTTGTGTATAGAGTAAATAGGTTTTTGTGTTATTTTACATACATTTTATTAAGCTCTGTAGATGGAATTGTACTTATGTTTGGTCAGACAATGTCATCTTTTCTTTTAGTTATCATCATTTATCTTATGGTCTTATCGTTTTTTACCCTTCTGGTCTCTTTTCCATCACTCAGAATGTTTTTAAATTGTATATTGTCTTTATCAGTGTGTTTAAATCACCATATATTCTCTTTTTTAATGTTTCTAAATCGTAGTCTCTTGATTGACTACCTATTGAACAGAATGAGTTAGATAAAGCTTGTTCTTGAATTAGATTGTGCCTGTGAGTGAGAACCTTGCTCGAATATACATACGGGATCAGACAATGTGTTTTCCAAATGGTAGAAAAGTATGCATTCAACACCTAGCTGCTAGGAACTCCTCCACCCCCCTGGTGTTCCTGCTATCGAAGCCTGCTCCTGGAATGATTTCCCATTCTACCAAAACAATTCCCTACGCTCCCGGAATTAAACCACAGGAGAAGAAATTGGAAATTACTTGTGGCAAGAGGCTTAAAAAAGCTTAATAGATAGCATAATAATTTGTCTTTTTCAGTTTATCTCTTACAGTTTGTTGATGCTCTGATTAATCATCATTAATCAAAGATCTTTGTTTTCAAAATTTTCCAACTAATTTACCATTTTGCATGCTCTTTTTTAAACTTATATGCAGCAAAATATATAAATCTATATTTTATATAGAAAAGCTCCCAGAGTCTTTTGGAAATTGTTGGCTCACATTCCTGCTCGCTGCTTTTCACTCCCTCTTAACAGTTGTGATCCAACTTTGTACCATGGTTGTTTCAGTTTCATTTTTCTTTTAAAACAGTTTTCTCTGTACATGGATATTTATCATATTTGTTATCAAAGAAGCATCATTGATGGTGTGAATCCTTGTTTATCTTTTCACTATCCCGCATCATTTTTGATTTCTAACTATGCTGTTGGAAGCTTTTCATATTTGCTCAGTTAATTTATTAAAAGCATATGGCTCACAATTGGTTCAGGCCTGTTAGGAGGGCCATGGAGGGTTACTTTTTCTTGTTTCAGTTCTTTACAAATACACTGACAATGATCTGTTAATTTGTTGTTTTTGAAAAGTCAACTTGCATGGAAATTTAAACTTGATATAAATGCATAATGCTAGTGAATTAAGAATTACTATAGTGGTGAACTATATATCATTTTAAAACTTTTTAAGCAGCAGTAGGGAAATTTGTTGTAAATTTGGTAGAATTTTGAAGGGTTTGAATTGACTTGTAATCTATCCGAGTTAAATGGACATATAATCCTCTAAAGAGTTCTATGCTTAGGTATATTTTTCATGTTTATTGCTAGGATTACGATGACTATTTTATTCAAATGTTAACTCATTGGACATGTTCTACAGGCAGCAGGCATTCCTAAGAAATATGCACCAACAATAGGTATTGCAGTTGATCATCGCCGGAAAAATCACTCCCTAGAGGGTCTTCAAACCAATGTTCAGCGGCTGAAAACATACAAAGCGAAGTTGGTTGTTTTCCCAAGAAGTGCTCGCAAGCTCAAGGTAGGATTTTTTCTTTGAATGCTATTTAGTAACTTTAAATCGGAAACTCTCTTTTAAAATGGTTGTTTTTTCTTTACGAGGCATAATAATTATTGCATATCTATGTGCAGGCGGGTGATTCTAGTCAAGAGGAGCTGGCTACAGCTACCCAAGTTCAAGGATCATATATGCCAATTAGTCAAGAAAAACCGTCAGTTGAAATTATCAAGGTTACAGATGAAATGAAAAACTTCAAAGCATATGCCAAATTGCGTGTGGAAAGAATGAACAAACGGTTGGTTGGAGTTCGGATGAAGAAGGCCGCTGAGGCAGAAAAAGATGAGAAAAAGTAGATATCTGTTCTGGAAGCATTGAGAGAGAAACATTTATGAAGTGGTTCATTTGAACCTTCCTTTTTGGTTTTTTTTTTCATTTTCAGATGAGAAATGCAGTTTGTGCTGCATAGAAAACACCAGGACTAGAACCATAGGTATTTTCTTCCAAGGTCGTAAGATGCATTGCATTAAAATGAATGTATTTATGGTATTGGTAATTTTTATACAATATCCTTTGTTAATTTTCAGAAGTTTTTTTATAATTGTTTTCAGCATACACTACTAAATTAAATGAAGGCAAAAGTGGCCTGTTCTTTTTGTTCTTTTCTTGCATTTATCGGTATTTTAGGTTTTGTATCTCTGTTTGTCTTCTACTTATACGAATGCTAAGGCTGTCAAAGATGGGTCTCTCTTCCTCTCCCATGCCTATCTTTCTCACTCGGAAATGTATATGTTATTCATAATGATGCATTCCTTGCAGAATCAAATATTCAAGTAGAATAAAAATGGACTGAAATGAGGCGTTTTCATCAATTCAGGAACTGTGTTAGAGATGAAACAAACTTAAGTATTTGAGCGAGTAAAAGCTGTTGCAAGTTAAACACATGGATGTATATCTAAACCAGAGGTACTATCTGGTTTCTAGAACACACAATAGCCTACGATGACCAATGATTAGAAATGACGGCCAAGTTTGGCACTCATCTGTCTAGCGTTTGAACCCTTTTGGCTTGATTAGTCAATTCAGGATGCCAAGCTGGATCGACCTGAATTGTTTAATCAATCTGAAGGTAAATTTTCAAGTATTGGTCATGGTGTTGATGGTTACATGCAAGCAGATACGACCATTCTGTTATTTTTTCTTAGTGCAATGGAATTTAGTTGTCACGTGAAGTGAACAGTGGAGGACTTTCTATCGTTGTAGTTTGTTTTATTGCGCTCGTGTCAATATTGAGTGCAGACTTCCTCGATTTGTTTTGTGATGCTATTTGGTTCCTAGCAATCACCCTTACTGGTTATAATGGAAATTAGGCTCTATCTATGGAAAGGGAACTAGACCTCCAAATTTGCTCGGGGGAGCTTTCCGTCTTAACGCACTGGTTGAGTTGCGTGCCACTTTCAAGGTTTGTAAGTAGAAATGTTAAATCTGTCACGTCGTAGCTCATATCGATATATCTAATTAGTTTGTGGGGATTAAGTGCCATGCCTGCTGTTTTTTGTCATGGCTTTTTGGATGACGACTTCCACCTGCCACAACTTATTTGCGGGCTCAATATGATAATGAGCCCTTACGATTCCATTTTTCTATATCAGAAAGCCAAGGACCATTACTAATTAGATGATAGTCCCTCGTCTCTAGCAAGCAGTGTCTTTGGCATACCTCCGATAAGCCGCCCTTTTGCCATAATAATCGACTAAGCAAAATGATGGATTCATATTTTTGATAGCTTTTCACACCTTGAGCTCATTGGGAATCGTATGTTCAAGAGCCATCGACCATCCTCCTATTGCGCTGGTTAGGAGTCATCTCCTGACCTCCATTACGTTCCGGCCAATTTTTATATTCCTCATTTGCACTCTCATTTGTTGTTATCCTTCTGCAATCGTTCTCCGCTTTATCATTGGATTGCAATGCTCGGCATTACTTAATGGTAGATTCTTGTCTTTAGGATATCTTTAGAGCCATCGTGCAAGTTTTGGAACCCTTGAGTCTTAGCTTGGATTTATCCACTTCCATCTGTTGCCATTCTCAGTCTTTGCTTTTACATTTGTCATGTGATGCCTTATTTGTTCCTACCCTTCTGCAATTGTTCTCTGCTGGATATATTGGATTTCAGCGTTTGCATTACTTAAAAAAAAAAAAACCCATGTTTCTGCAAGTTTTCAAGAGCCATTGTGCAAATCCTGGAGTCCTCCAGTCCTGTATCTGGAGCTTTTCAGTTTGACGGCAAGAGGCTGGAAGAGGAGGTAGAATATTTTGAGGGGCAAAGAAGATGGAAGCATTTCAGTTTGACGGTCAGAGGCGGGAAGAGGAGGTAGAATATTTTGAGGGGCAAAGAAGATGGAAGCAGCAGTAAGCTGAAGTAGTGTACAGCATTTGTTCATTCCATTTTCGCATACCTCTTGCGTGCGTTTTCTTATTTTCTAAAATTTTGCACAGGTTCATTTATTTTCCTTTCATCTAGATGTGTTTGTTGATTTATCATTATGTTGCCTGTTTTTAATTCTGGTCAGACCATTTTTACCTTGGTTTTTAATAGAAGTTTATTCACCTGATAATTAATAGGTGTACCCAGTTTTGCGTTTTCACTCGTGCATTACAACCTGCGCGGGTTTTCTGATTTTGTAAAATTATTGGACAGTTTTATTTATTTTCCATGCCTGCAGGTGTTGTGTTTGCTGATTTATCATTATATTGCATGCTTTTAATTCTGGTGTCTAACAACTTAATTTTGGCTAACAACCTAATTTTGGTTAGGTTTGGTGTCTATTGTCTCAGTGTGATCTTTATGATTTGTACATATAAATTGTTTGTTGAAGAGGGCATAACAAGAAATAAGAAGACATGTAACACTCACAAGTAATTATCAAGAAGATGAATTAAGCATTAATCTACACTACACTTGATTATGCTCTAAGATCTCCAATAATTAATGCATTTTCACATGGTTTAAGAGATGAAGTGAATAATCAATATCCTCAACAAAATATAATATGCTTGGTGGTTTTAATGAGGAATTTTATTCAATTTGTGTTTATATGGATCTTTGGAAGTTCCAAATCATAAACATCTTAGCTTACGTAACAAACAATCTATGTCATGGTAGACTGTTATGTTATAATTTCTTCGTTTTAATGAGTTATAAAATTAACATGACTCCCATGATTAAGAAGGATTAGAGTGTACTCACTTAGCATAGATCCATCTTAGCTTTGGATCTACCAAGCATCGAGAGGGGATCAAATATTTCAAGATGCAAACTTTTTTTTGAACACAAAATTTGAGGAAATGTTTTATGTTAAATTGGCAATTAGGGACAAACTCCATGTGGGTCATCTTATTTATGGCAGTTGATATTTTTTTTGGATCTCTCTCATCGAGAGGTGTAGGATTGATCTAAAGATCATCCGATGCCGATAAGTATTCATGGAGATATGAATTTATTTGTGTTATAAAACAATTCGTCAAGGTCGGCCAACAACCAAATAAACCCCACAAGTGCTCAATGTTTTAGTATAAAAGGAGATGACTTGAGAGTCATTTTTCACACACTTCTATTTTGATTTCTCTCCACTAGTCTTGGGTTTTAGTGGAAGGGAAATCTAGAAGTGGAAGTTCTAGACATTAGAGGAAAGAAGACTAAGGGAGCTGTCATAGAGGAGATGCTCTAGCCCTAGACGTTGTCAAAGAAGTCAAAAACATTGTCAAGGAAGCATGCCCTAGCTGCAGTCTTGGAGGAATCTTATCACAGCTAAGAGAGGCCCTAACGCTGTCCAAAAGGCAACCTTAGACGCAGTCTAAGAGAGGCCCTAACGTTGTCCAAAAGGCAGCCCTAGACGCAGTGTAAGAGCAGCCCAAAACGTTGTCCAAAAGGCAACCCTAGAAGCAGTCTAAGAGAAGCCCTAAACACAGTTTAAAGGGCAGCCCTAAACACTGTCTAAAGGGAGCCCTAACGCAGTCTAAAGGCAGCCCTAATGCTAACCTATGGTGCCCTAGATGCAAGCATAATACGACTGAAAAGGTGGGCTGTAGGTGACCCTCAAAACAGGGACATCATGAGAGTTTGAGGACTCAAACATGCCCAGGACAACAATGCTAATAATTGGGACAACAACAAGACATGGTGCTGCAATAGCAATTGGGACAACATCAAGACATGGTGCTGCAATAACAATGGGAACAACAATGACAGTGATGAGACATCAACATACTATGATGGGACAACAATGACATTGATGAGATAACAACATACTATGATGGGACAACAATGACATTGATGGGACAACAACATACTAAGATGGGATAGCAACAAAAACAATGGGACAACAAGCTAACATGGAATGGCAATGTCACTAATAGTGGGACAACAATATGCCACATAGGACAACAGTGGCTAGCATGGTGCAACAATGGCACATGGGACAACAGTGCAGTATGCAACAATATAATGTGATGATGGGTGCAACATGGTGCAACACTGTGAGGTGCAATATGATGACGAGATGCAGCACAATGATAGGTGAAGGAGTCACCTTGGAGAATCAGTTGAAGCAGCATGTCTTCAACTGATCTCATGTATCATCTTCTTAGAGATGATCTATGCTCTTATCTAGATAAGTCAAAATGTTGACTTTTATTGTAAATGTACCATCTCTCT
The DNA here is from genome assembly GCA_031772625.1 of Pinus tabuliformis. Taxonomy (NCBI): domain Eukaryota; kingdom Viridiplantae; phylum Streptophyta; class Pinopsida; order Pinales; family Pinaceae; genus Pinus; species Pinus tabuliformis. The sequence continues at coordinate 1,617,127,029 of CM062817.1, read as the reverse complement.
CTCTCTCTGTGATGAGCTATTGAAGAACATATAAGAAGAATTGATGAAGGGTTTCTCCACATTGGGGTTTGTCCCTAGCTAGCGCCACATTTTGTGTCATCTTGTCTTGGTTTGTCTTCTGCGATTAATGTTTATGTTCTATCTGCAATTTACTTTAATGTTGATGTGATTGCTAATTTGGAAAAGATATTGAGCTAACTGTGAAAATTGAAATAAATTGCTCTAAGCATAGAACATATCTAAAATTAACATGGTATCAGAGCTGAGTTGAAGACAAAGCCCAAGCAAGAGTGAAAGAGCAATCATCGAAGATAGTTAGGAAAGGACAAAAGGATCAATGGGTTCCTCATCCCTCTTCAAATTCACCGAGGGTGAAATCGAAGCAGAGAATATTATCAGAATAGTGCAGCGAAATATGGCCTACCTAAAGATCACTTCATTGGGAAGACCAGATCTCAGGGTGGAAGGAAAGGCAGATAACTAGTTCGACCATTATGTGAAGGAGTGTTCGAATGGCAGGGACACGTCACTTGATGATGATAACAATCATTCCAGGGCATATTCAATGGTCAGAGGAATGATAGGTAATGCAGGTCATCAAGGAAACGATCGACTCTTCAGAGAAAGCAAGGAACCCCAGGTATGGAAAATCAAATGTTGTTTCTGATAAGATAAAGTTATCTTGTATTATCCCTCTCCTTACAGAATTTGACTTATTGATTATAGTGCTTCAAGGCACTTCATCAGATAGAAGGGTGCTCTCTCGAATTTGGTAAGAAACAATCGTGGGATTATACTTGGAGCTAGTGCCACCTATCCCGGAAAGGGTGAAGGAAATGTTACCCCTCAATTGTATGAGGGTAACCTGATTCATTTACAGAATCTCTTTTATGTACCTAATCGCAAGAAGACCCTGGTGTCCATTTCGGCAATGGAAGTCAAAGGCTACATGGTGGCATTCATTGATGGAAAGGTACGTGTTTGAAAATGAAAATTTCAAAGATACTTTTTCTCACGGGTTCAGGGTTGGCAATTTGTATCAAGTTGCAAGATGGTCCATTGGGGATCATGTTAATTGACATATCTCATCTATAGCACCGAATGTCTACTTATTATGGGACTTTACCCGATGTGAGTCAAATGGTGATAGGGATGCCTGAATTCAAGAAGAGCATGAAGGTACATGTTCGAGATGTACCGAATAAAAACCTTACAACGGGATCATTCCCCTCATGTAGTAGGTCCACAGATTTGGAACAACCTGAGGGGTTTGAGATTTATGATTGGAAATCTCATGTATACAGGTGGAAGAAAGCCCTCTATGGCTTGAAGCAAAACACCCTGGGCCTAATTTGAGAGGATTGATCGCTGTTTGATGAAGCTGAGATTCACTAAAAGTGAAGCCGATCCAAACCATTGTTTGAAGGTTGTGGATGATAGACCTCTCATACCGGCACCTTTTGAGAAACGACCTATTTCTAACAGGTGCAGACCCTCTCACTTGCAAAAGTAAGAGGGAGTTGGATTCCAGATATGGAATGGTAAATTGCAAGCCCGTGACTACCTTGAGGATCATAATTTTCTGAAGTTATATGGTGGTGATGCTAGACCAGATTTTGGAAATGCATTGATGCTCTTGGTGAACTTCCGTCCGTATATATGCTTTGCAGTTAGCATGGTGAGCTCATATTTGGTTGAGCCTCACTAGATTGGTGCCAAGAATCTTCTGAGATATCTTCAGGGCACAATCTCTCATGGATTGAGATAAACTGCCGGAAATATGAAGCTGCATGATTATTCGAACACTGACTGGGCAGGCAGTGTGGAGGATCTCTAGAGCACTTCTCAGTGTTGGTTCTCTCTGGATTCTGCTTCGATATCATGGATGAGCAGGGAGCAGAAGTCGGTTGCTATAAGCACTGCCGAGACTGAATACATAGCTACGAGTATGATCTCGTGTGAAGCTGCCTGGTTGTGGAAGCTCATCAGTGAGCTATTTGTACACATGATGAATACCACTGTGATTCTTTGTGACAACCATGGGGGGATTCGATTATGCCAGCAGATAGACATCAGATACTACCTTATTTGGGATATGGTAAGTCGATGAGTGAGGAGGCTCCATCGCATTGAGACTGATGTATAGGTCGTAGACACTTTGTCAAAGCCCCGGGGAAAGGTCAAATATGTGATTTTCCCGAACGACTTGGAGTCGTTGAGAGACCTTCGTATAAGGGTCCTACATGTTGCATGCACTGAGCTCTGGGGGCTCTGAGGGGCTTGGGGTACTTACTGGAGTGACATATAACCACAGGGCAACTCACCCTCCCTTGGTGGTGTGCTATGTACAAGGTCACAGGTTCAACCTTTCCCTGTGATATCTCGTGGCGACTATGGAACATGATGATTAGTTCTCTTATGGGCCGGGATGATTAGTTCTCTTGTGGCAACTATGGAACATGATGATTAGTTCTCCTGTGGGCCGGGATGATTAGTTCTCTCGTGGCGACTGTGAGCTAGGATGATTAGTTCTCCTGTGGGCCAGGATGATTAGTTCTCCTGTGGCGACCAATGGACAGGATGATTCGTTCTCCTGTGGACAAGATGATTAGTTCTCTTGTCGAGGCATCCTACCCATGCAGTCTAGGACTCATGGGAAGTACCTCTCATCTGATCAATGAGCAGGGAAATGGGGTTAGGGACCATAATAGTACTATCGATGGACGCATCGTTGTATCTACCGTACTCCCTATGCTAGGATGACCTCCATTGATCTGGGATCAATGAAACTGATCTGGGATCAGTATGAGTGGTTTGAGACACTCTCTTGTGATATTGATCTGGGATCAATGAAATTGACTTCGGGTCAGTAAGAGTGGTATGACACACTCTCCTCATATGAAACTGACTTCGGGTCAATAGAGAATGGTATGAGACATTCTCGATCAATTCTTCTTCTTCATGGTTCAGCAGAGCAGAGCTCAGCAAAGTAGAGCAGAGCTGCGCAGTGCAAGGCACTGATGGCAGAGATAGTACAGTCAGATAGATGGATTAGCGGATGGAGTTCTCCCTAGTTGAGAGGGAGTGTTAAATTGGCAACTAGGGACAAACTCCATGTGGGTCATCTTATTTATGGCAGCTGATATTTTTCTTGGATCCCTCTCATCGAGAGGTGTAGGATTGATCTAAAGATCATCCGATTTCGATAAGTATTCATGGAGATATGAATTTATTTGTGTTATAAGACAATTCGTCAAGGTCGACCAACAACCAAATAAACCCCACAAGTGCTCAATGTTTTAGTATAAAAGGAGATGACTTGAGAGTCATTTCTCACACACACTTCTATCTTGATTTCTCTCCACTTGTCTTGGGTTTTAGTGGAAGGGAAATCTAGGAGTGGAAGCCCTAGACATTGGAGGAAAGAAGACTAAGGGAGCTGCCGTAGAGGAGATGCTCTAGCCCTATACGTGGTCAAAGAAGAAGTCAAAAACGTTGTCAAGGAAGCATGCCCTAGCTGCAGTCTTGGAGGAATCTTATCACAGTTAAGAGAGGCCCTAACACTGTCCAAAAGGTAGCCCTAGACGCAGTCTAAGAGAGGCCTTAACGTTGTCCAAAAGGCAACCCTAGATGCAGTCTAAGAGCAGCCCTAAACACTGTCCAAAAGGCAGCCCTAGAAGCAGTCTAAGAGAAGCCCTAAACGCAGTCTAAAGGGTAGCCCTAAACGCTGTCTAAAGGCAGCCCTAACACAGTCTAAAGGGAGCCTTAACACTAACCTACGGTGCCTTAGATGCAGGCCTAATACGACTAAAAAGGTGGGTTGTAGGTGACCCTCAAAACAGGGACATCATGAGAGTTTGAGGACTCAAACATGCCCAGGACAACAATGCTAATAATTGGGACAGTAACAAGACATGGTGCTGCAATAGCAATTGGGACACCATCAAGACATGGTGCTACAATAGCAATTGGAACAACGATGACAGTGATGAGACAACAACATACTATGATGGGACAACAACAAAAACAATGGGACAACAAACTAACATGGAATGGCTATGTCACTAATAGTGGGACAACATTATGTCACATATGACAACATTGGCTAGCATGGTGCAACAATGGCACATGGGACAACAATGCAGCATAAGGTGCAACAATATGATGTGAACAACTTGGTCATGAGGTCCAACATTGTGATGATGGGTGCAACATGGTGCAGCACGGTGAAGTGCAGCATGATGACGAGATGAAACACAATGATAGGTGAAGGAGTCACCTTGGAGAATCAGTGGAAGAAGCATGTCTTCAACTGATCTCATGTATCATCTTCTTAGAGATGATCTATGCTCTTATTTAGATAAGTCAAAATGTTGACTTTTGTTGTAAATGTACTCTCTCTCTCTCTCTCTACTGAACTATTGAAGAACATATAAGAAGAATTGATCAAGGGTTTCCCCACATTGGGGTTTTTCCCTGGCTAGCGCCACAACTTGTGTCCTCTTGTCTTGACTTGTCTTCTGCGATTTATGTTTATGTTCTATCTACAGTTTACTTTAATGTTGATGTGATTGCTAATCTGAAAAATATATTGAGCTAACTATGAAAATTGAATAAATTGCTCTAAGCATAGAACATACTTAAAATTAACATTTTCACCTTGAGAGATTTGTTTTTTCTCGATTTAAGATGGATCTATGCTAATTCTTAATAATACTATATAAATCTCTTTCTCTCACACACACACAGATATATATATATATATATATATATATATATATATATATAGTATGTTTTTCTTTGTTTATTAGTTATATGTTCTGAAATATCATGGTTAGAAATATGAATCAATGTATTTAATTTTCTTTTAATCTGATATGCATATTGTAATTTTTATTTTTGAATTTTTGTTGTAATTTATCAATAAGCATAAAATTACAATATATTATGTTTTATTATTACTATTTTTTGATCTAATGCTTCATCTAACGTTTCACTACAACATCTGCGCTATATTAGAGCGCCTCTTGACACAAAAATTTGAACATATGATGCATTTCTCATGATTCATATAGATAAATAGATTATATGGGATACATAGATTACGATCTCTCTTATATTAATGTTTTTAATTTTTTTTTGATTATGGGATTATGTTCAAAGTTTTATAGTCATTTTAACACCTTGAAATTCCTTTAAATAAAAAGTGGCCTAATGATTATGAGGTTTGGTATTATTAATGTTTACATATGAATATGGTACAATTAGTAACCATATAAATTTGATAAGCAAGCTGTGTAAGAGATCTAGCTGATTTGGTAAAGATTTCACAGACCTACAAGTTTGTAAGTTTGCTATTGATTATTGGTTAGAGTTCTATGTGAAAAAACTCCACAAGGGAGAGAAGTTGTAAAAGATTTTCCAAACATATTTTTAAATTTGTGATATTTGTTGATTCTATGAAAAAACACTTTTAAATTGCAATTGGGTTTTGAGGTTTTCTTGAAACAAATAATGGATTGCAGTAGGGTTTCTTTATTCCCTATTAAATTTGTTGTCATGGTTGTCTTGAATCTAAAAAAAATTGCGAATTTATTATTAGATTGAAATAAAACAATGTAAACTTTGAAACGGGAACTATAAACTCAAAACGGGAACTCTGGTAAAAAAACGCCAAAAAAAACATCAAAAACAATGTTAAAAACGAAAAGTGTGTATACTAGAACAATGATTTTTTTTTTAGGGACAATTTTGAACATGTTTTAGAAATGGCAGTGAAAACAAAATTTTCGTGCAAATTATAGCTTGAAAACGAAAAAGTGATTATATTGGAATGATGATTTTTTTTTAGGGTCAATCTTCAAAATTTAAAAAAAATGCTAGTAAAATGATCCAACAACATAAAAATGACTCATAACTTGTCATTAAACACCATATGGAAATCAAAAATTTTATTTTAAGATACGATGCATACATCAGTTAGATAAACTGTCTTAAACAATTATTCAAAATCACTCATATTTTCTTGCACACCATTAGAATTCACATCTTCAGATGAGTGACTGGATGCTGACGAAGATGTTCCATATTCTTCTCTTTCATCAACTAGTGCCCCATCTGAGTCCACATGCATGCCAATCATTTCAGGTTTTAAAATTCTTCTTGATCTACGACTGGTTTCAGTAGACTCCCATCTCAACACTGTTCCTTCTCGTAACAACCTTTTCAGAATATCTATCATCTTGAAGTGAAGAGTTCCTCCCTTTGTTAAATTGAAGTCATAAACAAGTATGTCAACATCCTCCAATTTCAATGTGTCTGTGCGACGACGATTTATATTCGTACCCTTTCTTTTTCTCTTTCCGCCATTTTTTGTCAACTACCATCTCTGGCTTATACACACCATTGAATGGGTGTGTATTTGTGGCATACCAATGTACTTCAACACTTGTAACATCCTTGTTTTCTGTAAATACCTTTATAACTTTAGCAACCCAGAATGGATAGCCATTGGGATCTCCATCTGCTAGCACTGCGATCATGCAACCCTCCTTAATATCATGTACTGAACCCATGTAAAGGTATTCCATGGCTTCACGTTGTGCACGAGATCTTCTAGAACCAATATACATCTCTCTTTCCTCTGCCTGTGAAGAATTAATAATACCTTGAGATTGTTGCTGTTCAACAATGTTTATTTTCTCATGTGCATTCGACACATTTTGTGGCCAAACAAATGGATTTTTCAAAGGTATATCTTCATTTGTTCTTGTTGAAATGATATCACTTTGATTATTGAAAAATGACTCCCACCAAACTGAATCAGCAATGTCAAAGTACTCATATGTATATCTAATACATTTTTTAATTTCTTCTAGGCAATCAAAATAATTTATATCTCTATTTTGTTTGTGTGCATTATGAACTTCACCAACTGATTGTAATAACAATATTTTTGATGCAAATATTGGATGATCTGGAATGAACTTCAAAAATTGCAAACCTGATGACGGTGCCCATTCTGCAGTGGTTGAATACTTCTTGCCCCATATTAGTGTTTTCCCATCAATTTTTTTGATACGAAATTGATGTTGGAAGCTAATGTCATTAAGTTGTTCAATGCATTTCCCCTCATCATATGATCCCATAATAAACCTTTGCATATCAACAGTTTCTTCCAACACATCAAAAGTAGACTCTGGCATATATGATTTCTTAATACATTCAATTAATGATGGCAAGCTCCCAGCTTCCTTCCTCCTCAATGTGACTGAAAAAAAGAAAATATGAAGAAAAAGACCACTTCAAAAATGATTAAATTTACAAAATAATTATTTACATTTCATACATTAGAAAATAAAAAAAATAAAAAAAAGAATCTTTTAAAAAAAGGGCCTGATGTAGAATTACCACGTTTTTAAATCAGCATAAAAAACACTACCATTATAAAACGCAATGTACATAAAAAAATTTATAGTGCCAAAAACTAAGCTTTAAAAAACACGTGTGTTCTGCATAACCCATTTTCAAAATCGGGTCACTTTTTTGCTGTCTCTACAAAACGAGTAACAGTATGGGTTCCCGTTTCAAAGTTTACATTGTTTAAACAGTTTAAAATCGGAATTTTAAATAATGAAAATATTTAAAAGATGTTAAACTTGTTTGGATACAAATATTTGGACAACCTTACATATAAATATTTGGAAAACTTAGAGAGATTCAAAGTAAAAGGAATCAAATGAGGTGCTTTCCAAAGTAGAAGGTGGTAAAATGCATTTATTATATGGGGAACCTATTTGAGATGCATAAGACTTCAAACGTAGAGGATTGACTTTGTGCAAAATCACTTCCTCAAAATCAAGGAGAGTAGACTAATTGAAATAAATGATATGGAAATGGAAGAAGATATGATTATTATAACTTTGAAAAATTTACCTATTCCTTTGTAAGTTTGATTGAGACCTTGAACATTATTAGTATTAATAAAGATATGATACTTGGAGTAGTTGAACACTACGTTTTTTAGCAAATTATAGGGAAGTTTAAAAACATGGATAACAAATAGAGGGGGTATAATGATGGAGATAACTCTTTCAAGTTAGTTAAGAGGAGAAATGTGATTAAATGTTTTTATTGTTGAAAATTAAGGCATATAGGGAGAGTTTGTAGGAAGCAATCATGGGATGAAAATCACAACAAAGAGCATTATTTCAGCGATCAATAAGGAATTAAACATATTAATGTGATTAACATAAGGATGATGAAGAGTTCCATGTGTTTATGGTAGAGAAACAATGATTCAAAGATTGGCAAGGTTGGTTAGTATGTTGATTGATGGGCATTTGGATATTTTACTAGCAATATTGTTTGGTATGTGTTGTAAAGGGTAAATCTCAATTTGATTATTGTTGTGTTAAGTAGTAGAGAAGAATATTGGGTTGGAGGAAAAGGAAAATGTAGAGGAAATTATGTAAGTAGTCTACTTTCAGTAAGTGGTATAACTAGCACAACCATATAAACTAAATAGTTGGTAAATGCTGATAGGCATTAATCCATAGTAAGCATCAAGCCACTTACCTCATGATACATCTCACATTGCCAAAGATTAAACAAATCATAAAAGTTAATTAAATTACAATTTATTTTAAATTATTATTAATAATAATTATAAAAATGAATTGTCCATGGGTCTTGGAAGTCACCGGTTCAATTCCCCACCCTGATCAGGGTGATATATTGGTCATGATGAAGATGTAGTCCCACCAAGCTTACAATTTTTTATTTATTTATAAAAATGAATTAATGTATGAGTTAAACATATATGCATTTAAAAAGACATGTAATAAGAAAAACATAGTAAGCAACAATAAAAAATAAGAGTTCAATACCATGAATAGAAACTAAGTGGAATTTGACACTAGTGGACATGACATTTTTTGATTAAATTGAAAATAAAAAGGCGTAATTAACTTTATGATAAATATTAACCCTTTATTCTGTTTGCTACTAAAAATATTCCCTGGATATTCCGTAGAGGTTAAATCCCTACCATCCACCTTAAAATTATTGATGATTAAATTAAAATTATGGAAGCCCTATTCCAAAATAGACATGCCCATTGGTGTAATAAAGCATAGATCACACTTGGACACAAATGTCAACAATATAGGTGTTTTATTATTGATAAGAATAAAAAAAATATGATTACTATTGGTGAGGAAGAATTAGAAGTTGAGAATGCATAGATAGTTTCAGCAATAATATGGTTGTAATTTCCCTAAACATTCAATCATAATGCATAGGCTAGAGATGTGTTAGGGGATACACAAATCAAGAAGGAGTTCTAGATGACATTGTTGTTGAAATTGATAAGAATAGACAAAGAATAGAAAGAAAACAACAAATATATTACACCTTATCTATTGTAATTCCCTGGAAGAAGACCCTTAGTGAAGGTGAAGATGAAATGGTAAAGAAGAAGATTCATATGGAGTGTGAATGTGATGGTGCTTTCTTAGAGAAAGCAACACATCATTATGATATGTTGGATTACGAAGATGTGGAGGAGGCCAGTTTAGTGAACAAGCAAAGTCCCGTGTCAATGGTGGAAATACTCGTTATTAAACCATAATTGTCTTGCATATGGCTGCTGAATCAATGGTTAGATAGAGGGATGGTGTCAACTGTGCTAAATGCATTTCATATCCAATTGCTATTTTGGATATCTTATCTTGTGCATTGCAAACATTTTGCTTGTCTATTTTTTTTTTTTTTTTTATTTTGTATTTTGAACCATCATGTAAAATGACCATTATCAAATGGTGTTGGAGTTAATGGTCGTATTTAAAACTTAGTTGTATTAAAATTTAGAAAATGAATAATAACTATTCACTAATAACGTGATGTGATAATAAGGAATTTAATGTAATAAATAATATTTAAGGATTTCAGAATTACGGCATTGCGAAATGAGACATGGCATCATCTAATGGATCAATATGCACACTCTTTTTCATTATTGTGAAATTTTCTCCACATTTTCACATGTAAAACCATCTTCCTAAAAAATATTTATTAAAACAATTTTGCATATTAGCAATCTACATCAACATTATTGAAGTGGGCAGTGGTAAGTTTAGTACTACTAAAACCAAATAATAAATCAAAATATTAGTTTCCATCCAAGTTTTGAACACTTAGAACTTTAAGAGAACTTTAAGCTTTAGAATTTTGTGCAAAATCTAAGATGAGAATGTTACAACTATATTTTGCAATTATTACCCACCTAGTCACGTGCTTACTTTTTCCTTTTCTAGTAGTAGAGGGAATGTTGTTATGGTAAATTATCTCGAAGCATGATTCATTAAGTTAGGTTACTCTACATTAGAATAAGAACAATGGGAAGAGTCAAAATTTGTTTTCCATGTTAGCCTTAACCCCTGGGATATTTAGAACTTTGTTTTGTTCGATATCTTTTAACACCTACGGTGTTTTCTTTTGAATAATTTTTCACTTTGAGTATTTGAATTTATAAATCAAGTTGTTGATTTTTAAGTGGTCATATTATTCCTATCTTATTATTTTGAATTTTCAATTTGAGTATTTGAATTTATAAATCAAGTTGTTGATTTTTAAGTGGTCATATTATTCCTATCTTATTATTTTGAATTTTCAATTTTCATAACTAGGATTGATCCTTTCAACTTACTCATAGGTTAGGGTTCCTACTCCCATGGATTTGCAACCAAAAATAAGCATGCACTCAAACATTATATAAGCCTATCACTGCAAATAAATTTGAAATGGTAACATTTTTTTGAGAATATCTATGTTGATCTCATGCACTATTATGGTCTCACCACTAGGGAATAATAGTAGGAAAATATTAAAAAACACATGTATCTATTTTTTTTGATTGACACCTTGTAATAGGTTTATGATAGATTGTGTTCTTATAAATTGGTTTATGATAGGATGGATGTCAAGAAAACATAAAATTTATAGATAAATTTGCATTTGAAGGTTTCACTAAGTTAACTTGAAGGGGTAAAGAACCAAATTTAATAAGAATTTTTTTATATATCTAATACTACATATATTTAGATAGTTGATGAACTCTTTCACTATTTCCAGTGACCAATGAGGTGCTACAAAAGGAAAAAAGAGATTTACTGGCTATTGGGATTGTGGTATTTTGTTATTCTCTACCTTGTTCACTTAGGATTTGTACTAGTTGAGTCGATGTTATAATGATTATGATACTTCGAAATTTTTTACGGTATCAAATGAGTTCTTTGTAATGATGAATGCTTATTTGTATGTGAAATTTTAATTGTCATTTTACAAAGAGGAATGTGATATAAGATATGGGTAGGATAAGATGATTTAGCTAATTTATAAATAAAAGTACCATGATTTTAATTCTACATATTATTGATGCACATTGCCACAATGAATTATGAGTGAATCTTGATGTATAACATATGTATGATTTCACTATTTCATTAAAATTTAGTACTAGTAATATATGTGTTTGATGTTCATGTTTTGAATGATATACTCTATAACATGATAAATGTTGTCGATGTTTTAGATTAAATACATGTGATTTATGATAGCTATATATTAGTCACAACATCACAATGATTTGATACACTTGGTTTATTACTTGAATGCATGTCATTACTTGATGTCTTATAATTATGATGTGAGTGAGAGTTTGACATGATAATTGATCCATGGATTTTGATTGTTGTTTTAGTTATAGATATTGTTGGAGTCCATATCCCAATAAAGCTACCATAATATTGGTTGGGTGTAGGAATGACACAAATCATTAATTCTATACAAACTTCTTTATACTCGTGTGAAACCTTAAGGTTTTCTGGTACTTGGAGCCTTGGGTCACCTTAGATTTCTAGAGACTTGGGACCTTTTCAGATGATGAGAGTTGTGAGGTAGTGGGTTTCCCAAGAGTTAGAGAGAGGGCTAGAGTTTGACTGTGATTTCCCCAAAGTTGTGATGACATCTTTTGATGCTCACTGCATTCTTGAGTGGGATGAGTTGTTATTTCCATTTCATGCCGAATGATATATGATTAGTATCAATAGAGAGACCCATTCCCTTGTTATTGGGACCATTTGAGCATTAAGGGAGATTAGCTAGTGGTTGCGAATAGATGATGGGCATGTACACACATTGGTGTTAGTGAGGGAGTATGTATGATTCATTGCTTGTGTTATTATTTTGTGATTATTATGTATGATTCATTGCTTTTGTTATAATTTTGTTGTTGTTTATATGATCATGATTGACTTGAAGCTATATCCAACATTACCATCTTGCATTATGAAAAGCATGTAACAGGTTAGGTTTGTTGCAATATTTGCTTTATTAGTGTGTGTGTGGACCTAACATGATAACTATACATGTATGTCATGTCCTTGCTATGGGCATAAGGTACTCCATGTGTATTTATTATTTGTAACAACAAACTATTATCATAGTTCTACCTCTAATAACAATATAATTTCAAATTCATACGTACAAATGAATAATAGTGGAAACAACCATGCATATTTCAAATTCATTCTTTACAAATTGAATTCAAGGCTCCGCATGACATATTGCAAACTTGAAATATCCCACACAAGTTAATAATGAATACTTATATGTAAATTGGTGCAAATACACTAAGTTGGTTGTTGGGTGTGGAGCCTGATTATCTTCCTGATTGTTCAAAGGTTTTTTGTTTCAGCCCGTTGGATCCATGTTCCTAACGAGGCGGAAATATCGCTTGTTTAATCGCCGTCAGGGGGGTCCAGGGGGGTGAAAATGACTTTTTTGAGTCCCCCCTTGGCGGGGTTCGGGGGAAGTGCCCTCGAAGCTAAAAATAGATGAAAAATTTCCTTGTAAAATATTGTAATTTCGTAGTCAATCTGGGCCGCTCATTAGGCAGATGATTTGACAGTAGAAGTTATGTTTAATTTAGGGTTTTTTTCCCTAGAAGGAAGCCCTCGTTTATATGAGGGGATTTCATTGCAACTATGTATTATTATTCTGAGCGAGAAAGAGAGAGGAGACTGTGTGAGAGAAAAGAGGAAATTATAGTGGATCTGATGTAGGTTGTATCTCTTCATTTTGTTGGATAATATAAAAGGAAAGACTAGCTGTTTCTCTGTCGACGTAACCCATATTGGGTGAACCACGTATATCCATGTCTCTCTTGTTTTATGCATTTATGTGTTTGTCTTTCTGTAATATTTTGTGTATTTCATTGCTCCATTAATTAATTTCTAACATTGGTCATTGAGGAGAAATTCATCGCGCAATTGTATTTATCAATTATAGATTCCACCCAAGCTAGAGCATGGTACCGCTAACACAAAGGAAGATCCTATAGGACTCTAATATCACTCAACACAACCTATTTAACTAATATTGAAGATAACTTCTTCATTATTGAGCACCCAAGAGCCTCATTTAGTGATTAATAAGCCTTGACACTTTATTCTCTTTCACAACACAAGAAACATCTCCCCTTTTCTTTCTCCATAGCCCCTTAGGAATCTTCTTCTCTTCCCATGTAATTAGAAGAGTCCAAATTTCTATTTTCCTATTGAGAATAACGTAGGCAATAACCACTTAGCCAAATAAGTCAATGGGAAAATGTATTACGGTTGTAGGTTTGTGGTGTTTTCTTTAGCGATTGTAGATATTCTAGCCATGGTTTACCCCTCGAAAGTCATATTATTACCTCTTCAAATTCTCAATAGGAAGTTACAACCTTACGCAGGGTATTACCAATAATAATTTCATGGATATAAACAACTATAGTTTCCTATAGGTTCTTCATGTGAAAGAAGAGGGAAAATTCTCATTATTCAAATGGAGGAGTGGATGAAGGATTCATCAATGAATATGAATATTGGTTTTCTCCCAAGAGTTTGCATAGGAAAAGTGTTTACCTTCCATGAAGCATGGGGAAATGTTCAAAGGACCACCTAAGTCAAAGATTAATGGGGAATTTTTGAATGTAGATTTTCACAACTGTTCATATTGCAGATATCCTTCTAGAGTTGAACTATGTAAGAAAATTGAAACTTTCAATGTTTCGGGTAGACACTCTACCCATCATTAAGGACAAGAGAAGCTTATAAAATGATGATGTGACACTATACCCATATTGATGGGAAATTATTGTAACAAAGTGTGTGAAAGGAATATTGTTCTTCAAAGGACAAGTTTCAAGTCAAATTACTCATGCACCCCCTTTGCTCTTTCCCCTTTGTGGTGTCATGGACCCCTTGTTACTTCTCAGCAACCTTTTTGATGGATATTTCATTATTATGTATTTACTTTTGTTTATGATTTTACATACATAAGCACACCATGGAAAACATAAAAATCATGCCATAGTCCTAACCCACCATGAGAACTCATACACAATCTCTAGTTAGGAATTGTCCTTGAGCTCAACATTAAGAACATTTACAATGCAATTGCATCATTCACACATGGGGTAATTATAGCACAAGGTATATGGCTTGGTTTTTGTCACATAACCTTATCATTCAAATTGTACATGATTTAACATATTATATTCTAGGGGTCAAAATCAAGATATAACATCCCCCTCAATGAACCTCCTCAATGAAACATGATTTAACATATTGAAATAATACGCTTCTCAATGAACCTTTCATTCGAGTGATAAGATAACAAATTCATTCTTCAAATGCATCTATAATGTTATCCTCTTTAAAACTTTTCTATTTTGGTTATCTTGAACAATGGTCTATCACATTTTTTTTCATTGCCTTGAGATGTTGCCAAGGCCTTAACACTTCTACATATGCCTGTATAAATTACCAAAAGAAACATATATGTCATAACCATTTCTATACAAAAATTATTCCATACATAGAAAATTCAATTCATCACATAAACACATATGGTCACAATACAAGACATTGTATGCAACTTCAACATAATACTTATTTATATAAATATGTGTCCTTTACACTGGGAAAGATTAACTTGTTGTCTTCTCTAACCTAAAATATATTACGTCAATTGTATGTTAGTAATTTCACATAGTAGGTTAATTTAGGTCATGTCTTCCTTGCACAAACTCACCATTATAGGCTCACTAGTCCCATTCTTTGCTAAACAATGCCTTGGGTGATCCATGATTATTTACCAAGCTTTTACATGTCAGAATAGCATAGAATTCCATAGATTTACTGCCAAGGTGTTTGAAACCTCAAGCCAATCATTAGATCCAAAGGATTAATATATGGCATAGGGATTCCATCATCATATTAACATCCTCCCCATGTTTTCATGCTTATAACAATTATCATCTCACAAGATAGATATGTCATGTAATCTATATCATACACATATAATGACCATGAAATGTTATCATCAAAATTTCAATCACTATTTTGACATTATCCTTTACAACAACCACAATTAATATATATGATATAATGTTTTCCTTTGAATTTGGTAGCAATCCATCTTCATTATTAGCTCACTCTCATGGCCCTATCCAAGCATAATCCACATATAATTTGTCATTACACCAATTACCATAGCATCATGTCATGCAATCCACCATGACAAGCTACAAGGATTAGAAAATGTCTCAACACTTAACCTAACCACCTCACTGATGCTTACTTGACCATCTGGACACCTTCCTCTTCAACAAGGCACAACACAAGGAAAGACCTTTCTTGATCCAAGTGGATATTGGTGGCCACCCACCTATTCTAGTTGGAACCCCAACACTATTTTCTTTTAGTTTCCTTAACTCTAGCACAAATTTCAATTTTTGGCAGTATTTTGGGTCCTAAACTTCTAGAGTCATTTCGAGGTCCTAAAAGACGTTTTATGGGAAAATAGAGAGACCGTAAAAGTGTTAGTATTTTTTTTACACATTCTTTTTTCGCCTGGTCATGGAGATATTCAAAACAAGGTATTATAATAACCAAACATAGATTGTATTCCAAAGTTACGACCCCATGAAGTTGGCTGTCCAACTTACCCCAACGGGGCCCAAAACCGTTGGCGCTTCATCTCATAGGGTTAGGGTTTCACGCTTCTTCTTTATGATAAAAAGGCCTCCAAACCTCATTGTAACAACTTAGAAGGCATGTAGCCATCACATCTCTTCTTATATATAACCTACCATCACCTGAGCTAGTTTCTAGACAAATTTTAGTACTTTTTATTAAATAATTGAAGTTCTGTTCTTTCATTGTATCTCTATTTTCTATTTAAATTTGTATTTCATTTTGTTCCTCCATAAATCCGGATCAGTGGTATTAGAGCGGTCAACTCTTTCTCTATTTTTTTGTGGATGTTCCCAAGAAGGTTGGGGTATAAGGACTTGGGACTTGAATTGGTTGAGCCCTTGCAAAATTGTCCCCATCGATATCAATGGCCTCCCATGGCGGAGGAAAAGAAAGACGAGGGAGCATGAGATCCTATCAAATTATTGCTCAAAGAAGCCTTCAAGTGAGAAAGGAACGAGATGATGGATAAATTTTTCCAGATTCTTCGGTGGATGCCAACATGTGACACATCTTCATCCAACAATCACTTTCGAGGTGCCACCCCCTTCAAGGTACAAGTTAACTTCGATATCGTGATATTCAAGGTTGGATAGATGCAGATGTTGTAGATAAATGGTTAAGTTTGCTGGAAGGTTATTTTTCGGTCCATAGTTTCTCTGATAGGGAAAATATTACTTTTGCACTACTTAAGGTTGCACCCCATGTCAAGGATTGGTGGAAAAATTACTGTAAGAAAATGGTCGAGGAACACTCTCTGTTTATAATCACATCTTGTTAGAACTCTTTCCAAGATGCTAACAAGGAACAATATTACCCTATTGGGAGCTATGAAGACAAGTACATACAATGGACCACACTACGACAACAAAGGGACCAAGATGTGCATGAAATCACAATTTTTTTCATACTCTATGCACAAATATGGGTATCAAAGACTCTGAGCGACATCTAGTGCTCAAGTACCACGACTGTCTACACAAATACATTCAAGAATAAATGGGGTTCCTGGACATCTCCTCGCTTGGTGCAGCATACCGATATGTAGCCAAGATTGAACACACATTTAAACAAAAGAAGCTAGACTTTGGATTTGCGAATCTGAATCAGGGAAAGAGCACCCCCAAATCGTAGAACAAAGGACAAAGCCAAGGTGGAACGACTTAGGAAAATCCATCGAAACCACAAGAAAATAATGGCACAAAGAAGACGAAGAAGGACAAAAGAAAGTGGTGTGAGTTCCATAAGAGCCCCACCCACAACAGAAATGAGTGCCGCACCAAACAATCATTGGTGGCTAAGCTAAAAGCTTCAGATTTTGATTCTGAGCCAAAACTCGACAAGGGGAAAGACAAGGGGAAGTATTTTATTGATGTAGAACCTAATGGCATCGTTTCCACCACCAAGGTCCATACGAATGGGATCAAAGATCCAGAGGATGGGGAGCATCTCTTCGAATCACAAATGTTGGTGAAGGGTTCTCCGCTACAGTTCATTGTCAACAATGGGAGCCAAAAGAAACTCATCTCGACAAAGGTCGTTAAGTTTTTGGGCCTGCCAACCACACCACATCGACAACCATATACCATTGGGTGGCTCCACCAAGGACGATATCTCTGTGTCAGCCAACAGTGCCGCCTTCCCTACAACATCAAGCCCTTCATGGACGAGGTACTATGTGATGTTGCTCCTCTTGAAGTTTGTGATGTTTTATTAGGCCAACCATATTTGTGGAAGCGTCATGCTATGTATGAGTCCAAGCCTCAAACTATTATTATTATTTTGGGAAGGAAACTATATAGGATATTGAAGGTAGCCCTGCCTACCACCATCTATTTGATCTATGCTAAGCAATGTAGTAATATCATCTCCAAGACCAGGAAATTTGTTTTCTTTCTAATTCATTCTCAAATTAAGGGGAATATTTTGGCCACATCCATGGCCCCTAGAAAGGGTCCCTCAGCATAGCAAAAGCAAGTTGATAAGGTCATAAAAAAATATAGGGACATATTCTCCTCGCCCACAAGAGTACCCTTGAAATGTCATGTCAAGTACTCGATCAATCTGACTCTTGGATCTCCTCTACTCAATGGGCCAATATACCACCACTCTCTTTCGAAAAATGAGGAAATCAAGTGGCAGATCCAGGAGTTGCTAAAAAAAGGGCACATCTGACCAATATCCTCACCTTGTGGGAGCAAAATATAGAAGAAGGATGGGACCTGAAGACTTTGCATTGATTATAAGGCAGTGAATAAAATAATTTTCATGAAAAGGTACACAATCCCATAAATTGATGACCTTCTTGAAATGCTCAAGGGGTCCAAGTACTTCAATAGGATTGATTTGAAATATGGATAACAACAAGTTCTAGTAGAACCCACAGATGTATGGAAGATTGCCTTCAAATCCAAGGAGGGCCTTTTTGAGTGGTTGGTCATGCCCTTTAGGTATACAAATTCCCATGCAACTTTTATGAGGCCAATGGATGCCATCTTGCAACCTTTCACCAACTCGTTCATGGTTGTATATTTAAATGACATCCTCATCTTCAACAAGAGTTGGGTAGAGCACTTGAAACATATTCAATAGGTCCTTCAAACCCTGTGGAAACACAAGCTATGCGCCAACCTGGTGAAGTGCTCCTTTAGCATGGACCAGGTCTAATATTTGGGCTAGATAATCAACAAGAAAGGCATGCATGTGGATCTGGATAAGATCCAAGTCATTTAGTATTGGCTAGCCCCGACAACTATTACAGAGCTTCTTGGGCCTTGCTAATTTCTACTGGAGATCTGTGTTGGGGTTCTCTCATATTACTTGGTCGTTGAGTCAAGTTACCAAGGGCAGATCAAAATAAAAGTTTTTTTGGGTTCAAGGCATAGCAAAAGAAATTTTTTGGACTGAAACACCTCCTTTGCTCTGCATTAATTCTCACCTTTCTAGGCCTATAACAACCATTTGAGATTGAGACAGATGCCTCAAATTATGCTATTGGTGTAGTCGTCACTCAGTAAGGGCACTTAGTGACCTATAATAGCGAGACACTCTTTGATAATGTTCATAGTTACCCCATCTATGATAAGGATATGTACTATATCGTGTAGACTTGCTAATAATGGAAGCATTATATTCTGGGGAAGGAGACGATCGTCCACATAGATCACCGATCTCCTATGTTAGGTCCCTATAATACTAGTGTATCCCCCTTATTGATATTATTAGTGTAGCCCCATTATTGTTATTGTTAGTGTATCCCCCTATTGTTATTGTTGTGTCCATGTAGACCCTATATTTTTATTATTGTGCCCCATAGAAGGCACTATTATTATTGTTGTGCCTTTACATTATTATTGTTATGTAGGCTCTGATTATATTGTGACCCCTTAGACTCCTATATATAACAAGGAGGTCTTGTCATTTGGATCATCCAATAATTGTTCATTTATGTGATGTAAAGGATATTTTCCCCTCAAAGAGGCTATTTTTCAATTCATCGATCTATCTTTTCTTCTGTTTTGTAAGCTGGTTTCATAGCATTTGGTATCAGAGATTTGGATTCTAGGGTTTCGCTACTTCAAACAAGCCATCTTGGAATTTTTGCTATAACATTATTTATACGAAGCTTAAGAAGCTGAAAATTCAACTAAGTGGAGCCACAATCTTGGTGAACTTCATGTAGAAATTTCAGATCTTGATTCACCATATTTTCTGAGATATGGTTTGAAGAAGTTAGGGTTTCTGCATGCTCCAAAATTTAGTCTCAAACATGTGACCTAGGGAAAATCATCATAAATTTCTTCTCAGGGACCATATTTGAATTATATAAAAAGTGACTAAAAGTGCATGGAATGTAGTTTTTCTTTTAACGATTTCATGGTTGAAGGTTGAAATAATGACATGTGGAATCCCGTACAAGTTCACTTTACTGAACCAATCCATAATCAGGCCATCGTGGGAGATTTGACATAACTTTATATTGAATAATCCAATATTGATATGACTTTTTGCATTGGACACACGAATATTAGTTCTACTACAGGATTGAATTTCAGACCTTGGGAGGTCGAAATTTTAGAGATACAACAATTTCAATATTGAGCTCCAAAAAGAAAGAAGAAAAGGGTGTGTATTTTTTTAAATTTTCATAAGTTTTGTTTGAAAAATCATTCTGAAGTAATTCAAAGGGAATAGTAAAGCATATATATCATTATTTGGTTCCAATATGCCTCAAAACAAAAAAATGGATACTCCCAGTAAGCAACCAAAAAGATCTACTATGACACATGAAGAAGAGAAAGAAATGCAACATGATATATCAAAATTATGCGACCAAGTGCGACAAATTTCTCTCTCACAAAGATACCAAAAATGAAATGGAAGCTAATATGGATGGTTTATAGAATGGTTAAAAAGAATACATGGAAGGTTTGAAGGATGAATTAAAAGTAGGCATGGAGCGTTTGAAAAAGTTGCTACAAGAAATGATTCCTAATGGTGAAAAAGTATTCCATGAAACTCATGATGAGAACAAAAGGAATGTTAATCATGGTTTTAGAGACTCTAACTTTGGATGGAAGACCAACCACATTCCAAAGTTCAATATGAGGAAGTTTGATGGCAAGGATCCGGTAACATGGATACTACAAATGGAACAATTTACTTCACAAAGCTGTACCTTCATTCAGGATATCATCAAATTAGAATGAAGACTGAAGACATTCTAAAAACAACATTCATAACTCATGAAGGTCATTATTAATTTTGGTCATGCCTTTTGGCCTTACTAATGCACCTTCCACATCTCAAGGTTTGATGAATTCTATTTTCAAACCATTCCTTAGAAAATTTGTGTTAGTATTTTTATATGATATACTAATCTACAACAAGTCTTGGAAGGATCATGTTAAACATGTTGACAGGGTGCTCAAACTATTGGAGGAGAAACAATTATATGAAAAAACCTCCAAATGTTTCTTCGGAGTACAGGAGGTGGAATATTTGGGTCATATTGTATCTCATGAGGGCATTAAGGTAGACCATAACAATATTAAAGCCATTAAGGAATGGAAAATCCCCACAACCCTAAATCATCTTCGAGGATTTCTCGGGTTGACAGGGTATTATCGCAAGTTTGTTAAGAATTATGGGAGAATAGCAGTGCCTCTAACAACATTACTAAATAAATATGCATTTTCTTGGACCCAGGAAGAAATTAAGCCATTTGAACATCTTAAAGAGGCAATGTGACAAACAACGGTCTTAGCTACATCAGACTTCACAAAAACCTTATTTGTGGAATGTGATGCCTCAGGAAGTGGAATTGATGCTATTTTAATGCAAGAAGGAAGACCCATTTCTTTTGAAAGTCGTATAATCAAGGGAAAGTATTTACACAAACCTATTTATGAGAAGGAAATGTTGGCAATACTACATGCACTAAAGCAATGACGACCTTACCTGATGGGAAGACACTTAAAGGTAAAAATAGATCATGATAATATTAATTACTTTTTAGAACAAATATTATCTTCAGAATAGCAACAAAAATGGGTCACAAATATGTTGAATTATGACTTCGAAATCATATACAAAAAATGATGGGGTGAAGTTGCACGATTGGACAAATCCAAAATTTTAAATAATTAAACCACTATTTAATTAAACCATCGGAACCACTTTGATGACGGGAAAACCACAACTTTACATAATTCAGAATTTAAATTAATCAAATTCCATGTTTACCAAACTATTGGGCCCCGTTCTCTTTCGTGGACTCAAATTAAGTTATTATGCTAAAAAATCAGAACTATTCAAACTTTCTGATATATGGCAAACCTCTACTTTTACCTACGGAACCAAAAGGAAATAAAACCGCAACTCATAACCTTCTCGGGTCCGGAATTGAAATTAAACTACGCAGATCCCTTGACGCGATATCCGTCAGATCTCGTTCCTTCATAGTGAACGGATATGATCGATCCGAAATCCAACTGGATTAAACCACAGTTCATAACTCATCGCGTCCAAAATTTATATTATCTCCTGTGCATTTTCTGATGCGATTATCGTCAGATCTGCCCCTTTCAAACCGACGGTCATGATGAACTGATCTATTAACTCAGTTATATAAACTATCGCGTCTGATTTTAGGATTAACCTTTGCGCTTGTGGGCACGCGATCACCGTTAGATCTATTGCCTATCGATAAGACAGTTCAGATCTTCTCCCAGGTTTCTTCACGAATTTATCAATCAACTTGATATTATAATGTTTCAGGTCTGTTTCTTGTGTTAAAGTGTTTTTGCATTCGCCAACAAACACCTCCGATCTTCAGAGAAATAGATCATCATTGATCCACCCTGTGATCAATGATGATTTGTCACTTCATTTACTTTTTGTCCGCGTCCATTTAGTGACCAACAAGTTAAAGCCTTTGTCTAGGCAATCATCAAATTAAAACCTCAAACATCAGACTCCACTAAAGGTTTTAACTTTGCACACACGTTTCCTATATTTAACAGAGAATTCGACCTATAATTAAAGACTCAACACAATCAAATCACATAATAAAGATCACGCAGAAACACGTTTTAACACTCAAAATCCTTTCTTTTTTTTTTTGCTAAAGCAAGAGTCGAGCCTTCTAATTCAATAAATTGAAAAACGAATTACATAAGGTACAACAGTCCTCAAGGAACTGTGATCAAAAGAGAAACCAAATCACTGACAGCCACAAAACCACAAACAGTACCGCAAAACCCTCGAAAAGCAGGCCAAAGTATAACCATTCAATGACCCTCCAGAGATCCGACGAATTACGATAAAATAAGCCTCGGATTCGAATAGGGGAAAGAAGCCAATCTGAAAGGGGATAACTCTCGAGTTTAATTTTATCCCGAAATCCACCAAAGCCCACCATGAAGCGTAACAAGCACAGAGGATAACAATCGCCCTGCCCTGCACCTTATCCTTGATCGTCGCTTCCCCTTGCCAGATCCAATAGTGGAGGAAGATATCACACGACCCACAAACACGGAGAATAACTGCGCACTGAACACCTTGGACCCACCAACCTGCATGATTGATCATGACCGTAGAAACATATTGCTTGATCCAACGGCTGTGATACATATCGCACGGGCCAAAAGCACCTAGATTTAGCTCGCGATGAGGGTGATATTTATTACCGTACCTAGGCCATGTGTTGATATGTGAATGGAATCGCTCCCAAATCTGAAAAACCACAAACCGCTTGAAGGGCTTGCGATGAACCCGAAACCACTTCCCGAGCGGTATTGCCATCGCTGGAAGAATAACCAGTTTGTTGAGTTTGCCGAGATATCCAGGATTCTAGCCTCTCACACTAGCCCATCTCCTCACGCTAAAGCACCAAAGGAAGATGAAAAGTCCTCCGTTCCGCCGTCTGCTCGAGTAACAACTTCTACCTAACCACATCCTCCAGAGACTTTTGAGATTATTCTTACCACGGTTGAGGAGGCCAACAGTGAACTGCTTCCCAAAAGGGACCTCCCTACAAAACTGACTCTTCATAAGAAAAACCCAAATCATATAGACGCCGGTTCTGTGTCTCTATTACGAAACACATTTCTGTCCTCGTCTGCCTGATCTAGACAGCGAACCCTTAACCCATTCTGAGGCAACTCTTGCCAGCTCAGCTCAACCCTGCTTATGGTGCAGAGCACCCCTTGATTTTCCAGGATGTCCGCCAATTTATTGGCCGTTCTTAGCACATGTGTGAAGCCCACTGTACTTAAGCCCTGAAGGTGAAGCTGAATCCACTGAAAGACCTGCAGCAACCTCCAATGCTTTGAGAATTTTTCTGGCTCCGTACCATAACTGATTCTCTTAAGCAAATTAATGATTAACTGAGAGTCAGCTTCAACTATGATATTCTGGAGATTATTCTGCTTCAGGAATTCTAAACAATGCTTGAGAGCCATTAATTCCGCAAAATTATTCGTGGCTCTTCCAAAATGGCAGTGAAAAATAAAAAGGATGTAGCCATTATCATCTCTTAACACCCCTCCAAAACTGGCTACACTCGGGTTACCTTTTGAGGCCCCATCAATGTTGAATTTCAAAAAACCCTGAGGTGGGGGGTGCCAATAATCCTGCTTAGTGTTCATTTTCATGACCTTTCTATCCAAGCCCTGTGGGATGAGCTCCAGCATCCCCAACTGAAGAAGTATCTGCCTTTTAGCTTCTGAAGGTGGATTCTTTGGGGAATTTCTCACAACAGTGCCTACCGTCTCTTTAAGTTGTCTTAAGATCTGCTCAAAGATTTGTTGGGATGATCGTTTTTCATTTTTGAAGACTCTGTTGTTCCTTTCTTTCCAGACATTCCATATTATGAAACTTGGCGTTAAAGCCCAGGCTGAGCAGAGAAACTCATAATCAGAGAAGTTTCGTCTCCATTTATTCAGGGTGTTGATAATGCTTCCTTTGTCCCTGTTTGTCTGTTGGAAAATAGTGGCGAATGAGTCCCACAAACTGGAAGTGAAGTTGCAATTATTGAGTAGGTGCTCTATGGTTTCCTCCTGGGCCTCACAGAGCTGGCATCTGGAAGGACCCAGAACACCCCTCTTTCGAATATTATCCCAAGTCAGAATTTTCTTGTGTTGAACTAGCCACATGAAGAGTTTGATCTTCATCCATCCTTGATGCCTCCATAGGTTCTTCCAAGCCTTTTCCGATACATTGTGGTCCAGCTCAAGGAGTATACTTTTAGCCTCCTTAATATTGAAGGTACCTTCATTATTATTACCCCATCTATGTTGATCATGTCCCCCCGTCACTAAAATTTTTCTTTGGTCCAACACTTTCATTAGTGCCTCCGCTTTTGCTTTTAAGGGGTTATCATCCCTATAATCAAACTTCTTCCAGATTCTCCATTTTCCTTCTCTGTTGTTTTGAACCCAAAAATATTTAAGCTTGAGTAAACCTTGGGAATCCGTTTCTTTCTTGAGATCTAGAAAGTCCTTTGTTAGCAGTGCAGGTTCCTTTTGCCATTTATCCTCCCAAAACAAAGCAAGCTTATCAGCCCAACAGCTAGCGATAGAAGGAGTCGTCGGGTCGTTTCTTCTTTCCATAATTCCTCTCCCCTCGGGGATTGGGGTGGGTGGGTCGGAGATCTCAGTGGCTGTCTGCCCTACTGTTTCAAAGCCTCCATCTTCCGTCTTCCGTAGCTATTGCCTCCATCTTCCCTATTACGTGGCGCGCAGGCTTAAACGCACTAAAGATAGTTAGTCATCCAGATGAACAATCCATTATCTAGGAAACACATCTTTGGTTCTATTTAGAAAAAAGAGAAAATCACGAGCTCCTAACCTAATAGGCAGGCTTACACCCTAGGTAGGATAGGCTGGGGACCAAGGAAGCATATTGCTGAACACCCAATCCAGGCAGGCTTAAAGCATAGACTTTTGAAAACCTTCTCTTTCGACAGTTTCCTTGAGATAAACCTTGGCTTCATGGGGCCCGAGGCAGAGATCTATATCATTCGGGCACTGAAAGTGAGGGCCTCCGGATCCTCATACTCGTACCTCATATGAGTGTTTTATTATACAAGAATGACATTTCATGTCGTTTCCCCATGATTACCACCCTCAATAAACCGGTCTATATACGTTGACGACGTATGCGGGCTATGAATCTTGAGGTATGGCGGTGTTACGTTGTGTGCGGGCCTGACTATTGAGGTATAGAGCACCCACACGACACCAAAAACTATCGAGAGAGGACCCAAAGCCACCTACAGCACACCGAGTGGTTGGGGCTGCTGTGTGGCGCCCTAGTATACTCTACTTGTTCACCCGTGTCGGTTTGGGGTACGGTTAGTTCACCGGGAGGATCGCCCTCCCAATTCAAAGTTTTTTCCTGGAAGTTGAAACCCTAACAGAAGTGCGCTTTTGCATTCATTCAATTTGGTTGGCAGGAAAATCGAACTCTCATCCAATTCACTTCAACAGACACGCATGGTTCAGAAGATTCCCCTCTCTGATTTCCCAAAAGCTATTTTTTTGTACTAATCCTCTATTTTCCCAGGCCTTATTCCAAATATGTGAACCTTTAATGATGCCAATCATCCATATGTGTTCATTCTCTTGCCAATTGCTAGCATATTTTGCTTTCCAGATACTAGCCCATTGAGCCCTTGGATCTTTTACCTAGCGCCACCATAGTTTCACCCCTAGAACTATACTTAGCACTTCCGGATCATCCAATCCAAGACCCCCCTGTTTTTTAGGTTTGCAGATCTTATCCCAAGCAACCAAGGCCCATTTCTTCCTCTGCTCCCCCTTGCCCCAAAAAAAGTCTCTTTGAATGTTTCTAAATTGTTGCAACACTCCCTTAGGATCAGGCAGGGCAGAGAGCATGAAGACGGGGATTGATTGAAGAATAGCTTTAGTAAGCACTAACCGAACAGTTAGGTTTAATGACCTAATAGTCCATTTCCTGATCTTATCCTGCATCTTATTGATCACCAACTCCCAAATGCTCTTGTGCAACGGTTTAACAGTTAGAGGAACTCCCAAGTACTTAGAAGGAAGGACATCCCTTTGAAAGCCCAGAATTCTGGAGATTTTTCTCTGAATAACAATATAGGTATTAAAGAAAAAAATCTTAGATTTAGAGAGATTAACTTCCATACCTGTAGCCATGGAAAAATCACACAGGATACATTTATAAGCTAGTGCCTCTTTGACTGTGGGGATTCCCTGAAGCATGGTATCATCAACAAATTGTTGATGAGTTAAAGCCTAACTAGCCTTAGAAAGCTGAAGACCCTTGATATTTCCAATTTCTTTCACATGCTTGATTGATCGACCAAGTCCTTCCATCATGAGGATAAAGAGAAAGGGAGAGAGCAGATCTCCCTGCTTGAGGCCTCTGGAGGGAGTAAAGGTCTTGGAAGGAGAACCATTAACTAGAATTGAGAAGCTGGAAGAGGTAACTAAGGCCATGACCCATCTGACCCAGTTATGATCAAACCCAAAGGCTATAAGTACCTTCCTGATATAGGTCCAATTCAGCTTATTGTAAGCTTTGGCTAGGTCCAATTGCATAATCATGCCCGCTTTCCTATTGCTTACCAAAGAGTGAACCACCTCATGCGCTTGAATGATGTTATTGAGAATTTGTCTGCCCTCCACATACCCAGATTGCTCCATAGAAACTAGAGTGGGAAGAAGAGGTTTGAGCCTATTGGCCACTACCTTGGATATTATTTTGTACACCACATTGCACAGAGCTATGGGTCTATATTTGTCTGGGGTCAGTGCATTATCCTGTTTGGGGATCAAGGATATGAAGGAAGTATTGAGCACCTTCAAAATGGTTCTATTCATTCTGGAATCCTCCACCACCTTCAGAATGTCTTGTTTAACAATATTCCAACAAGCTTTAAAGAAATCCACATTGAAACCATCAGGGCCTGGCGCTTTACCATTCTGCATTTCTTTGATGACTTCACCAACCTCCTCTTCAGTCACTGGCCTATTAAGATTGAAATTATCCTCTCTTGTAACAATCCTAGGTATATGCCTTGTTAAGTCCCTGATGAAGTGATCTCTGTCTGAGATTGTTTCTTTTTCTATGTCTCGAAAGTGCTGAACTAGCACTGTTTCTATATCTGCATGGGTATTAAGAATATGACCTTCCTCATTCTTGATCGAAGAGATCCTATTATGAGATCTATTCGCCAAGGTGGATCTATGGAAAAATTTAGTATTTCGCTCCCCTTCTTTGAGCCATTGAACTCTAGATTTTTGTCTCCAAAAAATTTCCTCTTGTTTACATAGATTCTCCCAGTCTATCTGATGTTTGGTGACTTGATCATTTTTGACCTTATCAAAACCATCCATGATAAGGTCTTGATTCAGTTCCTGCATTTTGTCTTCAACAGCTTTTTTCGCTTCAAAAATGTTGCCAAATTCATTTTTGTTCCAGTCTTTAAGCCTGAACTTGATGTGCTTTAGTCTTTTGTGTAGTAGAAACATACTTGTACCCTGCAGCTGCAGATCCTCTGTCCACCATTTTGCAATATTACTGTTGAAATCTGGGTGTGTGAGCCAAATATTCTCAAATCTAAAAGGTCTGTTCTTGGGGGTACCGATGCCCTGCATCTCTAGTTGTACCGGCCAATGGTCTGAGCCTCCAAAGGGGAGAATTCTCGCTACTATGTCCTTGTCGTTGAGCATAAGGTCCTCTGAGATTATGAATCTGTCTAACTTGGAGGTGACTTGAGACTCTCCTCCTCTTTTATTGTTCCAAGTAAATAGGCCATTACTCATGTCAGTGTCAACTAGATTCATATTATCTATAAAAGTTTGAAATGCTGTAGAGTCTTTGCTTAAGGTTCTGGTTCCCCCTTTTTTCTCCGAAAGTGATTTGATCATGTTGAAGTCTCCTCCCATGATCCATGGTACTCCTGCATATCTATCTCTCAAATCCTCAAGAGAATCTAGAAACCTGAGTTTATCATCTATTCTTTGAGGGCCATAAACATTTGTGACCAGATAAGTATCCCTATCTCCCACAGGCTGGATAACCACTGATAAATAATTCCTAGATGCCTCAGCGTCTATTATTCCAATCTTTTGGGGGTTCCAAAGAGTGAGTATACCCCCTACTGTATTGTCTGCTTTAACTTCTAGAAATTCATACCTGCTGAGCTAGCTGCTATGAACTTCTTTGATTCTTTGAATGGAACATTTAGTTTCCTGGATAAAGATCATATCCGGTGCTTCTTGTTTCATTCTGTGACTAAGTATTCTTTGTTTTCTCTTACTCCCTAAACCTCTTATATTCCAAGATGTAAACTTCATTATTACAGATTTGTAAAGGAGTAGTTGGTTAGGTCTTTCATCTTACCTGAATCTATCATTAGCTTTCCACATTCCATCAATAACTCATTCTGCTTTTTTCTGCCTCTTTTCTTCCCTGGGTTTTTAGGAGCTAATCCTGGTGTGGTTTTCATAGGTTTCACACCTTCGTTGCCCTGCCTTTCTTTGTTTTTTTGACTCTCTGGCCCCTTTTCCTGAGTTTTCCATAGGAACAGTTGCTGTACTCTGTTGAACTCTTCTTGTGGTAATGAGTCTACCCCTCCCATGGTACCCTATTTCAAGAACCCTTCCAGATCTAGGTGTTCTCTATCCAGAATCTCTTGTAGTTCATGATCCTCCATTTCCATCTCACTCTGGATCATTTCTTGGTCCATCTCTAGTTCTCCATCACTCAGCATGGTTTCTTTCTGTTTGGTAATATCCTGTGTTTGTTCACTATTTACCTCTTTCTCTTTCTCCCCAGGGCTACCTTCCATGACCTGATCTTCTTTTGTTATCTCCTCCTCTTCTTCAAGTACATGGAACTTATTCTGGCTGACCTGTTTCCCTTCTATTTGATGTTTTTTTGTTCCCCTTTTGCCCCCTTTTCCTCTATATCCCACTTTGTGGAAGCCTTCATTATCTTTCATTGTAGTAGCTTTATTCTTATTCTCGATTTTACTGAGAGGACAGTCTCTAAAAAGATGTCCATGTTCATGGCACTTGCGGCATCTGAAAGGTATATGCTCATAATCTACTGTTTGCACCCATTCTTCATCAAAGACTTCCAAGATGACCTCATCCTGTAGAGCTCCAGAGAGATCCATCTCCACACATATTCTTGCAAAGGAAGTGTATTTACCACTTTTGGTGGCCTCAGAAGCTTTGACAAAATGCCCTAGTTTATTTCCTATGGCAGATAACGATTCTGTTTGCCAGTAATTAAGAGGTAGGGAATAGAGTCTTACCCAGACCGGGACCGAGGTGAAAGTCTCTCACTCCGGGACAAAATTCATCATCCACGACCGCATGTAGAGGCCTGCTGCTGCATAGAAGTAGGGCCCTCCTTCAAACACTCTGTCTTTGTACTCAAAATTTGTAAAGACCACAGTAAAGAAACCCTTTGACCCTAGATGTAGGTCTATGCTTCCTTTTGGTTTCTAGTGGTATTTGATCCACATTTGCAGAATCTTTTCAGTGGGCCATAATCCCATGAATTTGAAAATGATAGCATAGGTCCACATGTGATGCCTATGCGCCTGTATAGTAGGATCATTTAAAACTACTCTGGGAGTGACGTTAGCCTTAGGTTTACATGGCCCCTGATGTGCCTTGTTTTCTGCTCCCTTTTTTGTCTTCTTCCTCATTTTCTTTGGTTCTGTTGTCCTTCCTTGATTTGGTAAAATCCTGTTCCTCTTCCATGCTTCTTTTTGCTTCCTCTGAAGGACCTCTGATGGATTCTAATGGTTTCTTGCCTTGGTTGGCCACGACCTGCCTGTAGGAGGGAGAAGAGCTCCCCCCTTTGCGCCCCTCCATGGGGAACCGCCCCTGCAACAATGTGAAACCCTAGCTTTGTGCCTCGTTCTCCAGGTCCAATTTCCTCAAGCCACTCTGCACTTGAACCAAATTAGATCAATCCATCATCAAACGAAAAAGGTATGCTTAAAATATCCACTATTGGTCTCGATGTCATGGAGCATATTCAACACACGAAATCCTTTCATTCATAACAGTATTTACATATATGTACATAACATCTCGTGCTTTGATTTATTCTCATTAGAACTTAGCTCTCCCTAACACTCTAACACTCTCTAACTCCTCTATCTAATACTGTCCTCGCAGGCTTACATTTATAGACATAATTACATAATTATGATTATACTAAATCCCTAAAATATCTACGAGATCTACACATATTAATTATCCATGATATTCTCACATAGTTGAGAATATTTCACAACTGAAAACCTCACACATAGATTTCTCACTCAATCTATACAATATTCCTAAAAATAATTAAAAACATCACCCCCTAAATCAACCAAATGTACAATAATATTCTGAGCAGGATGCTCCTGCATCAGACTCCTGATGTAGAAAAAATTCATAGACTCCTGTCTATAAGGTCTGTCACTTTTCTGTAGTAATGTGACAACTAAAAATTTGAATGACTTGCTACCTCCAGGATTCCAAACTCTATTTTGCTGTTGGTCCTTCAATCTTTCTTCTTCATGCTGCTGTGTTTTTGTTCTTGTCATCTTTCTTTCTCCCAGTCTCCAATTTTTGAACAAGTCTCAAACTAGTTCACTGTCTGCACCTATAGCTTTGCTAGGTAACTCTGTCATGATGTGATTAGTAAGAACTAACTCTGTAAGTTCACCATCATCATTACTCAAACTGTCAACTAAATTCTGTGAATCTGTAAAGCAATTTCCTCCACCATACTCTAGGAAGAATTCCTCTTTGTTAATCACATCAACACAGTTGATGTTCTCTATGGTGTCCTTTCCTCCTTTTGTTATAGTTTCTCTAGTTTCAACTTCTTTGGCTTCTGGCTCATTGTTTGCTGTTTCTTTCTCCAATTGTGTTGCAAACTCAACTTCATGGAATGAAAAACAATCATCCCAATTCCCTTCAGGTTCACAAAATACTTCTTGATCATAACAATGGTCATTAGCTGTCTCTATAGCAATAAATCCCTTATCTAGTACCATACCTGCAGTTACAAACAAACTATCAGTTTTAAAAATATCAAACCTTTCGGTCTCTTTTGATGCTTCAAGCACCAAATTCCCACCATGGAATTTATGGGTTTCAGCAAATCCTCTTTGCTGTGACTTAATTCCTATGAGTCTCTCCTTCTCCAACAAATAAATATATATTTGTTCAAGTTTGTTCATCAGCATAGCATTCCATCTCTGTTGCAATAGATTCCACTTGATCCGTTTCCTTATTCTCCATTCATATCTTTGGTCTTCATTCTCTTTCTCTTGAAACCATTCCTGTAGTATATCCAACTCTTCTTTCATCATTGCAATACTTATCCTACGCTCTTAATCACTCATCTGACATTTATTTGAACCTTTCCTAAGTTTCTCCATGTTCATTTTCACTAATTCTTCAAATTCAAATCAATAAAAGAAAATATTTACCTCAATTAAATTCTAAAACTGACTCCTCTGTTTTTATTTTACTTCTGCTGCGCCTCTGATTTTCCTTGTCATATGATTTCTTGTCTTTATAACAACTTTAACTTGTGAGT
This sequence comes from Pinus tabuliformis, assembly GCA_031772625.1. Lineage (NCBI taxonomy): Eukaryota > Viridiplantae > Streptophyta > Pinopsida > Pinales > Pinaceae > Pinus > Pinus tabuliformis. The sequence goes on along the minus strand of CM062817.1, from coordinate 1,617,094,834 downwards.
TGCAATCAGCCTCTGCAGTAACAAGTCTCCTTCTTGCTACACATGCATCACTAAGCTTCTCTCCTCTGAGCTTAGTCTTTTGGCATTTCTCTGGTTCTCTCCTCTAGAACCTTATGAGCACTCCTTGCTCTAGGCTGTTGTAATTCTTCTCACCTTCCTCTGCTGTTACTCTGCACAAAAATTATTAAGACTAACACTGACAAATAATCATACTTCACGCAGAATCTTCTTCTGCTCTAATACCAAAATGATGGGGTGAAGTTGCACGATTGGACAAATCTAGAATTTTAAAGAATTAAACTACTGTTTAATTAAACTATCGGAACCACTTCGATGACGGGAAAACCACAACTTTACATAATTCAGAATTTAAATTAATTAAATTCCCTGTTTACCAAACTATCAGACCCCGTTCTCTTTCGTGGACCCCAAATTAAGCTATTCTGCTAAAACAACAGAACTATTGAAACTTTCCGATGTATGGAAAACCTCTACTTTTACCCACGGAACCAAAAGGAAATAAAAATCTAGTACATAACCTTCTCGGGTCCAGAATTGAAACTAAATCACGCGCATCCCTTGACGCGATATCCGTCGGATCTCGTTCCTTCATAGCGAATGGTTGCGATCGATCTAGAATCCAACTGGATTAAACCACAGTTCATAACTCATCACGTCCGAAATTTATATTATCTCCCGTGCATTTTTCGATGCGACTACCATCAGATCTGCCCCTTTCAAACCAACGGTCACGATGAACTGAGCTATTAACTCAGTTTTATAAACTATCGTGTCCGATTTTAGGATTAACCTCCGCGCTTGTGGGCATGCGATCACCGTTAGATCTGTTGCTTTTCGATCGAACTGTTTAGATCTTCTCCTAGGTTTCTTCAAGAATTTATCAATCAACTCGATCTTATAATGTTTCAGGTTCGTTTCTTGTGTTAAAGTGTTTGCACATTCACCAGAGAACATCGTCGATCTTAAGAGAAATAGATCATCATTGATCCACCCTGTGATCTATGATGATTTGTCACTTCATTTACTTTCTGTCCGTGTCCAATCAGCAACCAAAAAGTTAAAGCCTTTGTCCAGGCGATCATCAAATTAAAACTTCAAACATCAGACTCCACTAAAGGTTTTAACTTCGCACACACATTTCCTGTATTTAATAGAGAATTTATCCTATAATTAAAGATTCGACGCAATCAAATCACATAATAAAGATCACACAAAAACACATTTTAACACACAAACTCCTTTCATTCATAACAATATTTACATATATGTACAGAACATCTCATGCTTTGATTTGTTCTCACTACCACTTAGCTCTCCCTAACACTCTAACACACTCTAAATCCCCTGTCTAACACTGTCCTCACAGGCTTACATTTATAGACATAATTACATAATTATGGATTATACTAAATCCATGATTTTCTCCATAATTCACTCAACTAATTCCTATTCGAGAATCTCGTATCCCTAAAATCTCTACGAGATCCACATACTAATTATCCATGATATTCTCACATAGTTGAGAATATTTCACAACTGAAAACCTCACACATATATTTCTCACTCAATCTATACAATATTCCTAAAAATAATTAAAAACATCACCCCCTAAATCAACCAAATGTACAATAATATTATGAGCAGGATGCTCCTGCATCAAAAAAGGGAAGCAAAATGTTGTTGCAGATGCACTCTTAAGAAAAGATGAGGATGTGGAAGAATTGCTATGTGCCATTTCTATTATCCAACTTGATTGGAAAATCGAAGCAAGGGATGAATGGAATAATGACGAAGAGGTGTGGACACACATTCAAAAGTTGCAGAAAGATCCCAATACATCTGATACATTTATTTGGAAAAAAAATTCATTATGGTACAAAGATCGCTTATATCTCTGTAAGAATTCCCAACTCAAACAAAAGATTCTTTTGGAAATGCACACCTCCCCCTTAGGAGGGCACTCAGGATTTTTAAAATCTTACCACAAGGCAAAGTAGGAATTTTTCTGAGATGGCCTTAAATATGATATTCAAAATTTTGTGGCAAAAGGTTTGGTTTTCCAACAAAATAAATTTGATACAATTAAGACCCTGGGTCTGTTACAACCTTTAGCCATTCTAAGTTAGCGTTGGGAGGAGGTCTCAATAGATTTTATCAAAGGTTTACCCAAGTCTGAAGGAAAGAGTGTCACCACGGTGGTAGTTGATAAACTTACCAAATATGCACACTTTTGCGCATTATCTCATCATATTAAAGCTATTACAATTGCTACTGCATTTATGGAAAACATTCAAAATCTACAAGGAAACCCAAAGATTATTGTAAGTGATAGAGATCCCATTTTCACTGGAAATTTTTGGATGAAGTTATTTTGTTATCTTGGTACTCAATTAGCTCATATCTCATCTTATCATCCTCAATTTGATGGGAAAAATGAGATAGTGAACAAATGTTTGGAAGGATATCTTTGTTGGTTTGTATCTGATAAACAAACACAATGGGTCAAGTGGTTACCTCTGACTGAATGGTGGTATAAAACTTCCATAATGTAGCAAAAATGACCCCATTTATGTCACTTTATGGATATCATCCACGATCCATCACATCATATTTAAGAGAAAATTATAAGGTTCAAGCAGTGGAAGATCACATTGAGCATCAACAACAAGTTCTTCAACTCTTAAAGAATAACCTCACTCTGGTGCATAATCGAATAAAACAATAGGTGGATCAACATAGTAGTGAAATAAGTTTTGATGTAGGCGACTGGGTATTTTTAAGGCTACAAAGATACAAACAAATGTCCCTCAAGCAATCTAAGAAGGATAATAAATTATCACCCAAGTATTATGGTCCTTACAAAGTGTTGCAAAAGATTGTTACTATGGAATACAAATTGGAGTTGCCTACACCTTCCTGAGTGCACCCAATTTTCCATGTTTCATGCTTAAATAAGGTTATCGGTGACAAGCTCCTAGTTCAAATAGTATTTCCTGAACTTGAAAAAGAAGGAAAACTCATATTGGAGCCTGAAGCAGTCAAAGAAACAAGAACCCCACAACTAAAAAATCGATCAATTTTAGAGTGTCTCATTAAGTGGAAGAACTTACCCATTGAAGATAACACATGGGAGGATGAGAATTTTATATAGAAACATCCAAAACTATTCAAGTGTTGAGGACAACACTTTTTTGAAGGAGGGGCATGTTAGGTCCCTATAATACTAGTGTAGCCCCCTTATTGATATTATTAGTGTAGCCCCCTTACTGTTATTATTAGTGTAACCCCTATTGTTATTGTTGTGTCCAAGTAGCATCTATAGTGTTATTGTTGTGCCCCATAGAAGCCACTATTATTATTTTTGCGTCTTTACATTATTATTTTTATGTAGGATATGATTATATTTTGACCCGTTGGACTCCTATATATACCAAGGAGGTCTTGTCATTTGGATCATCCAAGAATTGTTCATTTATGTGATGTAAACTTATAGGTTTCACTCTTAAAGAGGCTATTTTTCAAGTTTTTGATATATCTTTTCTTTTCTTTTGTAAGTTGTTTGCATAACATATTCATATTATGTAGACATAGGGGAATTTGCAGAATGATTTCCATTAGAAATGGTCCACATACCTTTAATAATTCCATTTGAAAATAAAGTACAAGAAGGGAAGCACCAATCGTGTCACAGAATGCCTCATTTGACCGCCGATTATGGAACTGAGTACAATTCTCAACTCTTGCGGGCACTATACCTATAGATGGACACAACTATATGAAAGTGACTCGAAGTTTGCTGCCACCTGCAAGATACTGATGGATGGAAAACCAATTCCAGACTTCCACCTTTAGGATGAACTGTTGTGCGATCTGGGACATCTTTGTGTTTCTTCAAGCGAGCATCACAAGATGATTTGGGAGACACATTACAACAGGGTTTCAAGGCACTTTGGTGTCGAGAAGAGAATGGCATACCTGCAAAAATATTTTTATTAGCCAAAACTTTGACATGGAGTTGGAAAATATATTAGATCTTGCATTGCCTATGCCATCACCAAGCCAACCATTAATGAGCAATTCCTGTACATTCCTCTTCCTACTCCTAGCCGACCTTGGGAATCCATATCCATGGACTATATGTATGGCCTCCCTTCTACCAAGCATGGGAATGACTGTATATTTGTGGTTGTCGATAGATTTTCTAAGATGGCTATATTGATGGCCTGTAAGAAGAGTATCATAGTAGAATACACTGCCAAAATATTCTTCGAACAAGTGTGGGTTCATTTTGGGATCCCACAGACCATTATGTCAGATCGGGATAACATATTCTTGAGCACATCCTGGTCAAGCCTCTGGTAGTTATTAGACACTATGATCACCAAGTCAACTGCATTTCATTTGCAGTCAAGAACATGATAATGCACATCCTACGCATGTACAACTCCAAGCATCCATGAACATGGGATGGTAGTATTCCCTTTGTGCAACCCAACCATAACAGAGCTATCCGTAGCTCGACTGGCCATAAACCCTTTTAAGTGGGCATGGGATTCCAACCATTGTGTCCTATTGATGTCACAATGCCTCTTGAAACTACACAAGAAGAATCCACACATGTTCATTCCAAAGTTGATAAAGCCACCAGATTTATTGAACACATATAACACATCCAAAAGTGTTGAAAAATGTAACTAGTATCGGTCTTCATAATTGTATTTGAGTCATGATATAATGCATTTTTCAAAAGAAAGAAAAATATTATAAAAGAAATTGACTTATTAAATCATGTGTTTCGTGCTTGGTTCAATGGTTTTTAGGTAAAATCCTCCATTCTAGGCTTCTAGGGTTTATGTCAAGTGTCCTTATCCATATCATAATGTAAAATACCCTACTTGGGCTTTGTCAATCAAGTTTTTTTTTTTCAAATGTAAAATAGGTCATTTAGACCTCCTCCACCAAGTCGGCCTCAACCTGGAAAACTTGGCCTAATTAGAAAGGCATGAACCGCTATAAAAGGGCAACAACTTGACTCATTAGGAACACATTCACAAAAAGTTTGATCTGCAGTTGCTGGAGACAAAAAAATGGTGCAAAATTCAAGGAAGAGGAAGAAAACCCTAACAAAGGAGAAGGAAGTCTTTGTCAAGCATAAGAAGTCAATTTTTCTTTCTCTTTATCTCACACGTGAAAAGTTGCTGGGTTGTTGGAAGGGCCGAAATTGTAGTACTTTAGCTGGGCCGAAATTCTGAAGTAGTCAGGGGTCAAAATTATGGATTGTTGTAGGGCTGAAGATGTTGGACAAGAAGAGACTACTGGAGTTTTCTGAATCATCTCGGAAGTCTAACTTCATGGAGGAAGGTCTTTTGGGTCTAAGGTCTTGGTCTTTCTCAATTTGATTTACTAGTGGAAGAGTTTGACTGGGTTTTCCCCAATAGAGGGGTTTTAGCCCTGGATGAGTGCCTACATCTGGTGTCGTTGATCTTTTGATTTGATGATTTCTTGATGAAACAGAGATAAAAGAATAATATAAAGAGAAGATAATAAAACTACAATAATATAACAAGTAATTATCAATAAAAGATAATCATTCTTCTTTTCTAAGGTAAAGGAGGAAAGGAAAAGGCAGCTTGAAGATCTATTCAAAGAAGGGTTAAGAAGGAAGGAACAAAGGAATATCATTAAGGATAAGGATCATATAAGAAGAGGAAGGTCTAATATAGAAGACATGACAATGAAGTATGGAAACAAGTTAGAAGGAGCCTCCAACTACAGGGCATGGAAAAAGAGGATATATCTTATTCTCGCTAAGTATAAAGTTTTGGATCTTATTCAAGGAAAAGTTAAGAAACCTAGAAATGACACAGGAAAGGAGAAATTCAGGGAAACCGACATCTTGTCCATGAACCTAAGTAGATGGAGTGAAGGGAAATCTAATCCCATATATATCCAATATAGATTCTACTTAAGAAATGTATGAAACCCTCTCGAAGTTGTTCACCATCAAGAATATTGGTTAGATAACTAATCTCAAGAATGAAAAAAGAACAATTAAGATGATGAAAGATGATACTGTTTCATCATATTTGGTAAGCATCTCTAGAGTAAGAGATTAACTACAAGCTATTGATGAAGTTTTTCCAGAAAAAGAACATGTGATTGCTGCACTACTAGGTCTACCGAAATCTTGGAGCTCTTTCTCATCAGGAATTACCAGTTGGAAATATACTCCAACTTTTGAAAAAATGTGGAATGCATCGAGTCAATAAGAATCCCACATATTATTAGTAAGTGAAAAAAAGGAGAATGAATAAAACAACACTTCTAATGCCTATTATGTGTTGAAAAATGTGTAACTAGGTTCGATCTTCATAAAGATGAAATGTACTTTTGATTCTTATAAAGTATAAAATGAAAGAAAATTATTATTGTTATTTTTGGAGCCTGGATTTTATGTTCAAGGGCTTTTATTTTATAGGTCAAGCACCCATTGAGTGCTTCTATGGTTTTTTCTAGGTCAAGAAGTCATAAAAGGCATTGTCATAATTTGAAGACCCCATCGGGCACATTGTAACATGTAAATAAAATCATATTTTAATAATATTTTTTTAATACATTAATAAATTAATATTATAATTTAAACATTATTGTTCAAATATATCCGTTACTTCAAATTATGTCTCTACATTGCTCTCTATTTAAGCCTTTGCCATGGTCTACCTCTTCATCTGGTCTTGATGATGAACCACACTTGTTGGTTCGAAACGCGTCAGCCAAAAAATTATCTCATGTGATTTCTAACGAAAGACTTTGTTTAATTCATTATGGATCACAGAAGCTTGAATACAGAAAAAATCATTTTTGTCTTAAAAGATGTCCAGATACCCTCCAAGACCAAGTTAACTTGACAGCTAACAAGTCATCCTAAAAGGAAGAGCCACGTCCACCTTGAAGAGCCTATATATAAGATGGAACTCGTCCTACTTGAGATACATTCACTAATATCTCATTCTAGCGAAGAAGAAGGAAGAAGAAGGAAGCAAAGAAGGAAGAGGATGAAGAAGATATTTGTTTGGATATTTCTCCCTCACACATGCTAAGGAGAACTAGGGTTTTTGCAACAAATCTAGGGTTTCTATTTACAAGTTTGATCTTGGAGAAAAGAAGGCAATTAGGTCAAGTGAAGGTCACCAAGGGTCATCCTCAAGCTCTAGAAGTGAGGGAAAGGAAAAAGAAGGTAAAAGGAAGGCTCAAAAGGCATATTGAAGTTCACATGTGTGGTAACAACAACAATTGGGTGGGGGGTGAAATTTCAAATTTTTCAGTGGAGGCTGAAATTCTACAGCTGGAGGTTGAAGAAGTGCTACTTGAAGAGATTTAACTGGGTTTAACTAGATCAAGGTTAGCACATCATCCGAATAGGTTGGTATTGGTCTTGGAGGGTTTTGAAGTCAGTCTTAAGGTCTTGGAATTCGTGAATTGAAGAATCTATAAGGAAGAGAAGAGGTTTGCGGGTTTTCCTCTCAAGTGGAGAGGTTTTGGCCCTCTCTTGCAACCTATATTCCGTGTCCTTGTTCTTCTTGTTTTTTGGTAGTTGTTTGATGATACACACATATAATAATAAGTAAAAAAAAACATCATAAGAAGTTATCAAGTAAAGAGAAATCACTATAATCATTTCCCTATAGATTTCTCAACATGGTATCAGAACTAAGATTGACTAAGGGATTTATGAAGATCTCTACTGCATTGAGGAAGCTCTTCAAGAAGTGTTCAAAGGTAGCAAGCTGATCCGATATTCACCCTATGAATGACATCAGTTAAAGATTTATTAAACTAAGGTATTACAGACTCATGTGATGTTGTGTGTTCAGTGTTATTGAAGCAACAGATCGATCAGATTGCTAATACACAGACAATAAAATGGAAAGACAACAGAGAAATACAGTAAGAAAACACAAAGACACAAGAAATTTTAATAAGGAGTTCACCTTATTCTCCAAGTTTACATCTCCGGTCCAGCTTTCAGTGGTGGCCTTGTTTTATTGTGCCTTTGGGCAGATAATTTACAATACATGGACTCAATGTGAGTTCACCTGAAGCAGGTTTCGCTTGGCAGGGTGGTCCTTGGATTCCCCAAACCAATGGAGTACATAGACTCTTCTTCTTCCTACCAGCTCTGTGACCTTCTGGTCTACAGTGGAAAGAGCCAAATGTGATGCTTAGTCCGGACAGATTCCTCTATGGGATGGCTTGAATCTTCAAGCTCTCTGGTGCTCGATGTTGCTGCTGATCAGCTTGGCCCTCTGTCTCCTCTGCTTTGCTTTACTGTTCTCTGTGTTCCATCCTCCTCTTAGGATTCTGGTTCCTTTCTCTGTCTCTCTTCGTCTCTTGGACTTCGACTTACTCAACTCTCATCTCCCCTTTGATTGTCTCTGTTCATGGATTTAGCCATTCGATCCCTATGCCTGTTCGGTTCCTCTTCCGCCTGTCGATTCACCTTCTGCAGCTGCGCTTGGAGTTCCTTGTTCGGCGTCATCATGAACGCTTAAGGAGTGGCCACTTGTCCTCCTCTAAATGGCGCCAACAATGCTTCTTCGATTCGTTTCTTCAGTTACGTCATGGATGCATTCCTCCTCCACCGTGGTGGTCAAATGGATTTCAAATCCCTTTAAAACGTGGCTTAATTCCCTATCGATTCCGCATCCTCCATCGGGCGTGATCTCAGCCGTCCGATCTGGACCCTCCAAATACGACGCCATACGCACGTTTCTCGCGGTTGACTTGCTCGACTGATAGCGCGCGATCATCGGCGGTTTTCTCTCACCTCCACCGGTCACCCGTCGATCGGTGTATGGAATCGCTCCACTCTCGTCCAAAACCTCTTACCGTTTAAGGGCGCCCTGATCAAAACCACCGGTTTCCATAGCGCGGGTCCCGCCATTTGTACGTTTAGCACTTTTACCTTTTTAGCCCGTGGTTCTCCGGCTCCTGATGCGACCGAGTGCTCGGGCTTCCCCATTTCAGCCCTGTTCACCCAGCGATGCGTGATTCAAAAATCACCTCTTTTTCCCATTTTGGGGCTCCCAGGGGCTACTTTGGCCTCCCGCGCGGTCTCCATGGGCCTCGGTCAGCGCGCTTTGACCGAGGTCCTCGTTGTTCCACGTTGGCTGCCATTGCCACTGGTTCAAGGTGTCTTTGATCACTGTTCTGGAATTCTTTAGAGATTTGTTCAACCTGATACAATCATGGTTCTTTGACAGTCTTCTATGGATCCAATTCGAATCACAAGCCATCTCAAGAAAGGCATCAAGGAAGCATGGAGTCTTCTATTCACTACAAAGAAATAAGTAACCAAGATAAATGATGATGGAATATTCTCAACACTCACTGGCACATTCCAAGATGAGAACATTTGGGTGATCAATAATGGTGCATCTAGACACATGATTGGTCATCACAAACAAATGAAGAAATTATCGAAGGGAAAATATTATTACTCAGTGGAACTTGGAGATAGTAAGAGCTATCCTATAAGAGGGATTGGATCTACCTCTATAGAGCTAGAAAATGGAAGCAATATTCATCTCAACAACATCCTATTTGTTCCAGGTTTGTATAAGAACTTAATTTATATTTCAAGTTATAAGGGTGATAGAGTAACTTTCATTGATGGAAGAGTTGTAGTATGGAGTAAGAACTCAAGCATAGATAATGCTATAGTAATTGGTATTCGTGACAAAAGACTTTACAGGTTGATATCTCCTCTTGCACATGCTTTGGTTCACATTGAAATCAACCCATGTAAACTTTGTCATAGAATATTTGGCCACCTTCATTTCACAATCCTTCCAACTATAAGTTATATAGTATAAGGAATCCCCGAATTGAAATAAGATCATCAAGGAGTATGCAAAGGATGTGAATCAGGTAAGAATACCAATAGACCATTTGGAAGTAGTGCTTCACAGTCAAAAGAAATCTTGGATATTATTCATTCCGATGTCAAAGGCCCTATGACTCCTAAGTCACTTGGAGGTCATCGATATTATGTCACATTTATAGATGATAATTCAAGGAAAACTTGGGTTTACTTGATGAAATCCAAGGACAAAGTATTTACAAAATTTCAAGAATTCAAAGCTGAAGATGAGAACCTTACAAAAAAGAAAATCAAGATACTAAGATCCGATAATGGAGGAGAGTATACAACCAAGGAAATTATAGCTTTCTGTAAGGAGTCCAGGATTAAGAAGGAGATGCCAATCCCATATAATCTAGAAAAAATGGAGTTGTAGAGCGAAAGAACCGATCCATTGAAGAAAGTGTAAAAGCAATGTTGCATGATCAAGATCTACCGAAATTTCTGTGGGGAGAAGCCATGAAGATAATTGTATATATTCAAAATCGAAGTCCCCACAGGTCACTAGATAACAGAACTCCTGAATAAGTATTCACTGGGAAGAAACCAACTGTAGATCATCTCTAGATCTTTGGTTGTCCTGTATATATGCATATGCTGAAGGACAAAAGAAAGAAGCTGGATCCATCAGGCCTGAGAGGAACATTTGTTGGCTACAACAACTTCTCTAAGGCTTATAAAATTTATATAAAAGAAGGACACCGTATAGAAGTCAGTGGAGATTTCATATTTGATGAAAGTATTTCATTCAAGAAGTCAAAGGAACTTCCCATGGACTTTGATGATGAAGAGCTTCTAGTATTTGAAGAAGAAGTTGATAGGGAATAAGAATAGCCTCAAAATGAAGATGAAGGTAATGGTGAGTCTATTCAACTTGTGGTCATCCTCGAATCAAGAAAGAGACCTAATTGATTAAGTCAACACTAGATGCAGAAGGTCATGGAGCAACTTAGGGCACATTTAGGGAAAGCAAGGAGCCCAAATGATATTTAGCGTATGCAGCGTACGTGAAAAAACTAATAGAAGTAGAGCCATCCACTTTTGAAGAAGATTTCAATAATCAAGAATGGAAGGATGCCATGAATGAAGAATATCAATCTATAATGAAGAATGGAGTTTGGAAGATCATGCTTACAACCAATGAAAAATATTTGGTAACTTCCAAATGGATTTATAAGATCAAACATGTAGTAGATGGAATTATTGACAAGTATAAGGAAATATTTGTGGCTAGGGGTTTCTCTCAAGTTGAAGGCATCAACTATGAATAGAAATTTGTTACAACAACAAGGTATACAACTATGCATTCATTAGTCTCTTTGGTAGCATCGATGGGATGGAGCATCCACCAAATGGATTTCAAGGCTGAATTTCTGAATGGCACAATTGATGAGGAAGTTTATATAGAAAAACCCTCGGGACTTGAAGTTAAAGACAAAAAGGCATATGTTTGCAGATTGAGTAAGGCATTATATGGCTTAAAACAAGCACCAAAGGCATGGTATGATAGAATGGATGCATACCTTCAGAGGTTAGGATTCACACAGATTTTTGTTGATCAAAACATTTATATTAATGTTGTGAAGGGTGAACCGATAATCATTCTTCTGTTATTTTTGCATAGGGCCACATTGTTCTTTGCTTGATAATTGCATTTCTACATTAACACATTGAGTTCACCCCATAAAATTATAACATTATTCAAATTTACATTATTATTCATCGACATATGAAACCATGTAGAAAGAATAATGTCATCATCATGTATGCAACAAAATATAAAGAAACAATAGATGAAAAGCATGCACACATAGATACACCAGGAATGGTCAGAGACCAATGCAAAACCCACGATGGGGAAAACCCTTGTATTCTTCTTCTTCTTAGATCACCATCAAATGATTTAGCAAAAGAGAATACAATGATCCATATCTTCATCAATGTAACCAAAAAACTAGAACATCCATAACATGACCTTAAACATGCTTATAATTAAAGATCCTGATTCTGAGGACTATAATGCATTGTCACTAACTATAGTCAACTACTAAATATGGTTGTCATTGAGCAGAATATTTAGAATACTGATACTTCATATTTTTTCGCGAGTGTCTAAGTCTGATCTGGACACTCGCTGGAGAACTAGATGCGAGTGTCTGGGGACCAAACTGAACTGCGTAAGCCCTAGCCTCCCGAACGCTCCCTTAGAGTCTGTGTGCAAGTGTTTTAGAATTCCCAGACACTCTCAAGACCATACTATGCTAGAATCTAGGGATGAAACACCTTAGTTACATGTGAGTGTCTGAGTTGCAGAAACCCTAGACACGTGCGAGCTTCGACCCTGTAGTTTCAGACCCTTTGCACAAACTTTCCTCCGACAGACTTGTGAAAACCAAACAATAGAAGAGAGAAGAGAGTGATTGATGATTGTGTCCAAATGAGATTGAGATCTCTTATATATAGGCTTTCATGAGGGTCCACTTGATGTTGAGGCCAACCTATCCAATTGTACATATGCTTAAGACTGACCTAAACCAATATACATGAGTAAATAAATAAATTCAAAAACCAACTTCCGCTTGTCCAAATAAGGTGATCTTTTGGTCGATTTTGGTCCTCTTGAAAAGAGGAATATATTTAAACTATTATCTTCATCATGTGAGCTATCCAAATTGGATTTTGACTACAGTTGCATAATTTTAACACTCCCTCTCAACTAGGGAGAATTCCACATCATGTTAGCTATCCAAATTGGATTTTGACTGCAGTTGCATAATTTTAACACTCCCTCTCAACTAGGGAGAATTCCACCTGCCAATATCTGTCCATCGATCAATTTTCCATTATGGTATGTTCAAGTGTCATCACGCATCATCACTGATAATATTTGTCATGTAGTCATCATGCCATGACCATCTCAAGAATATCATCATCACAAATCATTAATGTACATCTCGATCTATCCCTTGATTATTACTGCTTATCTCTTGATTGTTTTTGTTCGTATGTTGAACATTCTTGAATCTAGATGAAGAATAATTTGTTACCAGAGGGGAGCATAAGCTACCACCCTCTATCCATTAGGATAATACCCTAAATTTCATCATTAATCATCATCATAGAGCATATTATCAAGGAGCACATATCAACCCGTAACCACATCGGGGAGCACATCTCGACCAAAAATCTCATGGGGAAGCTATACATCTACAACACCATATCAAGAAGTAGGATATCCAAACACACATGGGAGCACATATCGACCCTACGATCACATTAGGGATCTCAATATCAACCTGGAACTGCATAGTGTTATCTCAACCCATCCTATTGCCTACTCATATTCCCATCGATGACCCTGAATAGTCATGTGGTAGAACACCTGCATCATAATCGACTTGGGTTGTACACCCAAAGTACACTCTCAATGCCTTGGCCAAATGAGGAGCGATATTCCCGACAAGCCCTGCTTGTGGGTACGATTCCAGCTGGGGTATACTCTGCAATGACTAGACAAGGGAGCAGTATTCTCCGACCCTATGAATATAGGGGAGCAACATATCCAACCCTATGGGTAATAGATAGGTGTCATACCCTATTGTCTAGAGTTCCCTCAACCCCAGGAGCCCTCTATCTCAATTCCTCACCCCGGGAGCTCAGACAGGGAGGAAGAGTTGGCTCAGTGTCCTTGATTAGTGCTGCTCTCATCATACTCAAATCTGGTATCTGCTTGTCTCAATAGCGACTGTTTCCTATTTATACAGGACATCAAATCAAATATCATGTTAGATCATAAATAATCATATAAATCACAAAAGGATACCACAATCATCCTCCCTCTCAAGGAGGTGTCAGTCACAAGCCTAAGCTTGTCTCCAACAACTGCACTGTCTCAACATATGGAAGTATCTCATCCCAAACTATAAATATGGGTTTCTCTTTCATCACTATGTATCCATGTCATATTTAGATCCTGATCAGATGGATCTATAAGGAGCTTCTCCATCCTGCCTCATAACTAGCCATGCTAGAAACTTCATACTCAATCTTGGTCGAGTGTAAAACTATGGAACTGTCAATAATATCATGGCGTATCTCACATTGAGGCATCACTCATATGTGCTCATCAACAATAATATATATTAACAACAATACAACCATGCTGCCACATATCATAGGAGAAATATCTTAGCCTAAAAAATAGAACATCTCATAAAAACATTTCGAAGGATGTTTGGTGGAAACTCTATGTGAATGAAGCAACTCAATCATAAATTTGTTCAGGTTCTATGCAGATCAAGTGTGTGTGTGTGTATATATATATATATACGGATGGATGTTCAAAGCTGAACATCAATGCTTCAATAAAAAATTAGATGCTATGTCAAGTTCAACAACATCTTTAACTTCACATCAGAGTGTCCAAGGATTTTTATTTCCATTATTCAAAAACATTTTTCAACAACTTTGCAATATAGAATTTCTTTCCCAAATTTCAAAAATCGATTCATCATGCCATGATACATCATTTCGAGCTTGAAAATCCATCTCCATTTTACCTAGTTCATCATAGGCTCATCACCTATCAAGAGTAGACCATCAATATGTAATACCAAAACCATAATCAAAATCAAAGACATACCTTGGAACTCATCATCTCGACTTCATCATATAACTATCAAATATGGACATATCTAGATCGGGGAGCTTGCTTCATGAAAATCTCTTTGCAAGCACAATTCCTTACTAAGCCACCATAATCAACCTTACATAAATCAATGTTGTATCAATAAAGTAAGCTCATCAAAGTTTATAAGTTAGACTAAAACTATTATCAAAGTCATCAATATCACAATATCAATTCTTTCAACCAGGTGACAGGTAGAGCTCATATCAAGTATTGAATTCATTTATTATCATGCCAACAAGTCTATCATATATCATGCAATATCAATCCAAAACTTCATCAAGTCATTCTCATAATCATAATACAAGTCATTTCTGTCACTAGATGCAAATGCATACACCAAGGATAAGTCATGCAGGTTCCATCTTCATACTGAATCACAACTATCAATACTTCAACCATTGTGCTAGGAACAAGGAGGCCAATACAAAACCATTTTTCTGAATACTCACATAAGTCATTGAAGGTTACTATGCCCACATAACATTGATATCAGGGAAAATCAACAATTGTCAAATCAAATCATTAGTCATCAGGTCAAGTCCAAATTTGTTATCGTAGAGAGATCTATAGTCCAAAACATATCTCAATCATCAATTCAAAGTTCTAAGTCATTGTCAAGCATCATGTCAAAGCTCCAAACACAACTCATCTATATCAATCAACCAAATCATGCCAAACATAAAATATAAAACTTTTCTCCATTATATTAAAATATTTTTATTTTAT
Organism: Pinus tabuliformis; assembly: GCA_031772625.1. Taxonomy (NCBI): domain Eukaryota; kingdom Viridiplantae; phylum Streptophyta; class Pinopsida; order Pinales; family Pinaceae; genus Pinus; species Pinus tabuliformis. The sequence continues at coordinate 1,617,079,475 of CM062817.1, read as the reverse complement.
TTTATTTATAATTAGAAAATTGAAAATTGAAAACTTATAAATTTTATTATAATTATCATTATAATGACATATCTATATGTATGTCCCGGTAACCTGCAAACACAAGTTCAATATTCATGTTCATATTATGGCAAACATTCAAGCTTTCCTTCTTTCAGATCTTACTGATATTTGCAACACATCTGTAATACATACATCTTCTAAGTGAACATCTGATTTCATGCACAATACTTCATTGATAAAAAATTTAACCCAACAACTTCAGAAATCATTTTATAGTGGCATAATATGTCAGAGACACCTAGATTTAGAGTTTAGACAACTTTAGAAAACTTCAGATGATGGTAAACTGTAGTCAAACCCCTAGATGCTCCCTTCAGGTTAGCATGTGAGCGTCTTTAGCATCCTGGATTCTCTCTAAGCCGCTGTGTGAGGGCGTCTGTGTATGAACCAAATGCTCCTAGGAAGACTGTATGCTGGTGTCTGGGGACCAATACTATCTGATCTGCCTTAGAAACCCTAATTTTTGTATGGATTTAAGATCTGTGACTCACTACAGTTAAGATGCACATAAATCATACTTCAATAGTACATAATGTAGATAGTAATATGAGTAAGAATCTTGAGAAGAGATTCTCCCTCTGACTGTGAATCTACTTCATTCATCTTCATTCATGTCACCAACCTGTCTCTACTAGAGTCATGGAACAACAAATCTGTTAGATCATAACCATATATATATATAATGGTTATCGACATCATGACATCAATCTTTCATCAAAGAGCCAGCAAATAGATGTGACATCATATCATAATAACACTTTTCTATCAAGTCACTCCATCAATTTAGGGCATTCAGTTTTACCATATGCCATCAAGACATGACCATAAGTAGTAAGAGATCTAGAATAGTTATACCTCTATCATCATGGTTACCATGGTTATCATTATCAATAAGATCAAGTTAGGTCATTCAATAAAACTTTACCAAGGGTGTCAATCTCTCTTTCCATTAGCTTTCACCATTCTTATCACAAGCATTATCAATAGTATCATGTATAAGAACTAATGAGATAACCTTTTATGTGAAATCCATAATATCTTATGCACGAAAAGTAACAAGAGTATCATCTACTAGAGTCAAGGTGGCAGCCTTCTTTATAGGATCAAGATATCCAACAGATAAATGTTAGCAAAACATCAAGTATATCAATGTATCAACATTAGATAGCCTCATAAAATTTAAGGAGATCAAAATGTTCAACACCAGATACAACATCATTTCATTATGGGAAACATAGATCCAAGTCACTTTCATATGCATGTATGAGCCATTAAATAAATATAGACTCTCATCATACCTTAGGGTTTACCTAGCCATCAATGTTACAGATGAAATACAACATACCATGCATAACTTATGGTATTTGAATACTTGTGCACATCTTCATTAGACATGGGCAGCTTGAAGCACTTTGTCATCCTTTCATATAGTACCTCTTAACCTTTCCTAGCTCTAGTCATCTTTCCTGCATTTAAAATGATCCTTAAGAAGGATCCTCTCATGATATCTCAACTAGGAGGTTAGAAACATCCATATACTCAAATACATATGCAGGAAGTTTAACCAATAAACAAAATAGTCATATCCATAAGTCTAAACAAAAGCAAGAGGCATCATAAGTCAAGAAAAACTTATATTTAATTAGAGGTGATCCTCTCCCTCTTGAACCACCATCACCATCCATAGTCCGCATAACACTATTACCTTAAATCAAACAACCGAGCCTACTAGGGATTATCCCTTCCAGGGCTTCATCTAATATTTCACAAGTGCTTGAGCCTCCTCACATTGACCATGCTATATCTTATGTATTTTCCATAGTTCAGGGTTTTCTTTCTGACCCTAACCTCAAAAAATCCATCAAACCCTAATAATAAAGTTACTTAGGGTCTTTTTCAAACCCTAGAATTCTTTTAGGTCTCCACCATCCTCTTCTTTCTTCCATCAATGATGTCAACATTGGGGTGATTTGCATGGATTTTCTTCAACCCAACTTTGATACCATGTTAATTTTTGATAGGGCTACATTTTTCTTTGCTTTAATAATTTCATTTCTTCATTAACACATTGAGTTAACCCCATAACATTATAAAATTATTTAGATTTACATTATTATTCATAAACATATGCAACTATGTAGAAAGAACACTATCATCATCATCTATGCAACATAATATAAAGGGACAATAGAAGAAAATCATGCACACATAGAGACACCAGGATTGGTTGGAGAGTAGGGAAAAACCCACTATGGGGAAAACCCTTGTAAATTCTTCTTCTTCTTAGATTTCCATCAAATGATTCAAAAAAAGAGAGTACAATGATCCATATATTCATCAATGCAAAAAAGCAACTAGAACATCCATAACATGACCTTAAACATGCTTATACTCAAAGATCCTTATTCTGAGGACTGTAATGCATTGTCACTGACTATAGTCAACAAATGAATATGGCTATCATTAAGAAGAAAATTCAGAATACTTATACTTCATATTTTGTTCCTAGATGCATGCATAAATACTGTGTGCGAGCGTCTAAGACTGATCTGGAAGCTCTTTGGAGAACTGGATGCGAGCATCTGTGGACCAAACTGAACTGTGGAAACCATAACATCCCGGACGCTCCCTTAGACATTATGTGCGAGTGTCTGAGACTTCCAAGACGCTCTCAGGACCATACTGTGCCAGCGTCTATGGACGAAAAACCTTAGTTACGTGCGAGCGTCCAAGTTTTAGAAACCCTAGACATATGCGAGCTTCGACCCTGTAGTTTCAGATCCTTTGCACGATCCTTCAACAGATCTATGTGAACCAAACAATAGAAGAGAGAAGAGAGTGATTGCTGATTGTGTCCAAATGAGATTGAGGTACCTTCTATATATAGGCTTTCATAAGGGTCCACTTGATGTACATAAGGGTTATTTTAGATTCTTGGATGTGCAACCATATCTGAAAGTGTAGATGAAGAGGCCGACCTGTCCAATTGTACATGTGCTTAGGGCCGACCTAAAACAATATACATGAGTAAATAAATAAATTCAAAAACCAACTTCTGCTTGTCCAAATAAGGTGATATTTAATTCGATGTTGGTCCTCTCGAAAAGAGGAATCTATTGCAATTATTATATTCATCATATGAACTATCAAAAGTGGAATTTGACTGATTTTTCATAATTTTAACATCTTCTATATGTAGATGATATTCTCTTGATAGGTGTAGAAGGTCGAATTCAAGAATATAAGAAGAAATTAGTAGCAAAATTTGACATGAAGGATCTAGGGATGACGCATTATTATTTGGGAATAGAAGTATGGCAAGGACCTGATGATATTTATCTTGATCAAGGGAAGTATGTGATCAAGATGTTGAATAGGTTTGACATGATGGATTACAAACCAATGACAAATCTGATGATCACAAACTTGAAAAGGCTAAGGGGTTCCGAATCAATCCTAGTAGATCCTTCTAAGTATAGAGAAATGATTGGCTCACTGATGTAGTTGGTGAATACTCGACCATACATATGCTTTCCAGTAATTTTTCTCAGCCAATTCCAAGTGGAGCTGAAGCATGATCATTGGATAAAAAAATTATATTCTGAGATATCTGCGAGGAACCATCCACTACTACCTGAAGTACTATAGAAGGAATGATGTCCACCTAATGTGATATACATATTTCGACTGGGGAGGCAGTGAGCAAGATGGAAGGAGCACTACAGGAGGATGTTTCAGTTTTGGATCCTCCATAGTCTCATGGATGAGCAGAAAGCAAGATACTGTTGCTTTGAGTAGTGCTGAGGATAAGTATATTATAACCTGTGAAGTAAGAAGAGAATCGGCCTGGTTAAGGAAGCTGCTATCTGACTATTTGTAGGACCTATGGACCCTAAAATGATACATTGTGATAACACCAGTTGTATACGATTGTTTAAAGACCCAATATTTCATGGAAAGACAAATCATATCAACAAAAAGTATCACTATATTCGGAAGCTAGTACAAGATGGTGTATTGAAGCTACAACATATCTCCATTGATGAGCAGGTAGTTTACATATTGACAAAATATATTCCTAATAAGAAGCTTGTGTATTTGAGAGACACACTTATTTTGGTTAATATATCCTCCCTAGCTGAGAGGGAGAGATAGGAACATCATTCTTGTCTTCACTTGGGAAGATAAAATGGAGGATTGGGTAAGCATCTAGTATCTGATACTCTCTAAGGATGTGGTAGGAAATCCAAGATGAGAGTAGTCATCAAATATTATTTGAGGAATGGCTATCCAAGATAAGAATAATCCAAAGAAGGTCATACTCTGTGAACACCCAGGTGGAGTTTCTACCTTGAGAGACAATGATGATGGTGTCTATAAATCATTGGTCTCGCCAACATTGTGCTTTGATCTCATGGAGAGGTAGAGCTATTAGTCAAGGCCTTGTTATGTGACAATGCTGGTTGGTATGATCATAAAATAAATGGGTTACCAATCCGACTCTTCTTATGAGATCTCTTCAGATTGAGAATGTCCGTGTACCATATATGAATACCTCCATAATTAAGAGGGAGTGTTGAAAAATGTGTAACTAGGTTTGGTCTTCATAAAGATGAAATGTACTTTTGATTCTTATAAACTGTAAAATGAAAGGAAATTATAATTATTATTTTTGGAGCATGGGTTTCATTCTCAAGGTCTTTTATTTTATAGGTCAAGCACCCATTGAGTGCTTCTAGGGTTTGTCCCAAGTCAATAAGTCAAAAGAATCATTTTCATAAGTTGAAAACCCCATCGGGCACATTATAACTTGTAAAGAAAATTATTTTTCTTAAAAGGAGTCCAAATAACCTCCAAGACCAAGTCGACATGGCAGCTGGAAAGTCAGCCTAAAAGGAAGAGCCATGTCCACCTTGAAGAGACTATATATAGGAGGGAACTAGTCTTCCTTGAGACACATTCACTAATCTCTCATTCTAGCAAAGAAGAAGAAAGAATAAGGCATCAAAGAAGGAAGAGGATGAAGAAGATCTTTGTTTGGGCTATTTCTCTCTCACACGTGCTAAGGAGAACTAGGGTTTCTACAACAGATTTAGGTTTTCTATCTACAAGTTTGATCTTGGAGAAAAGAAGGTAAGTAGGTCAAGCCAAGGTCACCAAGGGTCATCCTCAAGCTCCAAAAGCGAGGGAAATGAAAGTGAAGGTCAAAGGAAGCCCCAAAAGGTAGATTGAAGCTCACACGTGTGGCATCAACAACTGTTGGGGGGGCCAAAATTTCATATCTATAGTGGAGGCCGAAATTCTGCAACTGAGGTCGAAGAATTGATACTGGAAGATATTTGACTATGTTTGACTAGATAAAGGTTAACACATCATTCAGAGAGGATGGTCTTCATTTTGGAGGGTTCTGAAGTCAGTCTTAAGGTCTTGGAATTCGTCAATTGAAGAATCTATAAGGAAGATAAGGGATTTGTGGGTTTTCCTCTCAAGTGGAGAGGTTTTGGCCTTGGCTTGCAACCTATTTTTTGTGTTCTTGTTCTTTGGTAGCTGTTTGATGATACACACATTTAATAATAAGTAAAAATACACCACAAGTAGTCATCAAGTAAATAGAAATAACTATAATAATTTACCTATAGATTTATCAACACTCTGCTCATCACAAGACGAAGGGAATATTCAAAAATTTCAAAGGGATAAAGAAGAAGGTTGATCTATCAAAGGTTGAGTGCTACAATTGTCACAAAAATGGGACATTACAAAAGTCAATGTCCTGAGAATTCAAGGAATAAGAAGAGAGAAATAGAACATGCAAATGCTGTTGATGAAACTCCACTTAAGAAGAACAAGGCAAAAGAATCCGAAGTCAAAGACTTATTTTCTAGATACTCTTAGGGATACTATCCCTTGCATATCCTACTTTCAGTTTTGTAATGTTTTATGTTTGATTTTTAGGATTCATAGATCTAATATGTCTAGTTAGAAATTCTTGAATTTGTTTTGATAAGTTGTAGGTATCCATTAGAAACACTGGATTAGGAGGGAGCCTTCACCATTTTACCAAAAGATAAGCATATTGTTCTATGTTTTATCTTTCATGATTGGTTTCCTCCACATATTAAGATTTGCTTGTATTGTATAATAATAACCTTTCTTTTCATTTTCCTCGATAGGAAAGCTTGCAAAATACACAAAAGTTATGGAGGAAACTTAAAAGGATAGACTTGAAGCATGGAATAAGTTATGTTACAAAGTAATCCCTTCAAGAATTGATGTCTTACAAGGTTTGTTAATGAAAAACTCAAGGTATGTCACAGATTACAAGATTTGTTGCAAGGATTTCTCCATACAACAAGTATGATCATTCCCTTTTGAAAATTTCTTTACATTATTGACATAGTTATGTCTAGTAATTTGAATACTTGTTAGGGTGATTAATCATTAGATTGAATCTACCCTCGTTATATTATCTTTTCATTTGATCATTCTCGTGAAACCCTAACCCTTAGGATTCACCGCAAAATCATAGCCTCTTGATGCTAAAGGCATGTCGATGTTAATTATGAAACCCTAGCCTTCTTAGGATTTTCCTATTCTTTTAAAGTTTAGGGTTTTGATAATGTCATGGTAAAAACCCTAGTTCTTTAGGGTTTTCTGTTAATGTCTATTTTATATAATGACACCCTAGATTTTGAGGGTTTGTGATTTAGGGTTATGAGCAAAAACCGTTGTAATATATAAAGTAAGGTCCTAGGAATGAAACCTAGGTGTATATTCATCTGTATGATCGAAAAACTTGTCTGGTCAAAATTGTTGTATATCTAGATGTATTGATGTTTGTGTCTTGGGTTTACCTATTAGGTATGGATATTGATATGAGATGCTAGTGCATGATAATGAAACCCTAGCATATGCAAGTGTGCTATCTTGATAGTTGATGAAATCTAGGGTATATAACAAAAGCATAGTAGATATTGATATTATAGGGTATGGTAAAAAAACCTAGAAGTATATTGTTTTTTATTATTGATATAATTTAGCTTTGATGATAAAATCTAGGGTTTGCAACAAACCCTAGTAGAGTTTTACATGTAAATTAAAAAAGGCATATTGTTGAAATATTAGATGTATAATACTATGATTGGATTGTTATCTAAGGCTTTGTGTCTCGAAGATGGAGTCCAAGGTTTATGACAAAACCCTAGCAAGAATTTGAAGTATAGTATGTAAAAATCTCTAACACTTGTTGATTATGAACCTAACTAGGTTTAGGTATTTTATGTCTAAAGCTTGAAGGTTTTGATGCTTCCATAATTTTGATCTAGTTGACTTCATACTTCTATATATTTGTATTTGGTTGTACTTGCTATTAAAGTTTTGCAGGTAAATAATCTTCAATATATTTTTCATAATTGAAGACGACAATAATGATGAGCATGATGAAGGAAGTTATAAGAATGATGATGATCAAGATGAACTTGACGACATGAAGTATATATGATGCTATTTTTATCCCTAAGTTGAGAGGGAGCTTGGATAGAATAAAAGGTATATCTCCCCAGTTGAGAGGGAAGGAATATTACGACAGTCATAAGTAAATACCTTGAAGAAAGAATGAAAACAAAGAATGAACAAATGAACTACAAATGGATGTTCAAGCAATATTTGTTGCTATTGAAGAAGTGAAAGAAGAAAGTTTGTGACAAGTTGTATTTAGATAGCTTGATGATGATATAAGTAGTGTCAAAATGATTAAGGAGCTCGAAGTTTTGTGTTTACTTGTATATATATTTGAAGGTTTATTATGTTGGGTTGTGTTTTATTATTTCCACGACTAGCCCCCCTAGTTAACCGGGGGGTTAGAGGGGGGGAGGAGCCCCCCCTTTGTTGCACTGATTGCATAGTGGGGGGGTCATAGGGGGTTTGAGGGGGGCGGGTAGCCCCTCTCTACAGGGTTCAGGGCAGCACTCCGGGGAAAATTTTTGGGACCCTATATTAGGTGGGTGGACCTACAGATGGTTTTGTGCATGGTTTTCGCACGTGGTTTTGGGCACAATCATTTTTGTTCCATGGTATTGGATGCTTCGACATGCATATATATGTATTGTAACATTGAAAGGAACATAATGAAAAATCAAGATGGTAGTCCTGGTTTTGGGATCCATGGGAAAATCTCTGTGTATATGTGTTTTATGTGTTATGCTCTCACATTGTTTATTTTCTGTGTTTTAGAGTTCGTATGCAGGTAATTTCTGTACGGGATTAAAACCTACATTTGGTATCATAGCTATTTTGGCTTCAAGGGGATGCCTTTGTTGCTGAGGAGTTTCGCTCGGGCCTGTGGTAGACCCTGTTCAGTGGGAGATTTGCGGGATTGATTCTGGTGGTGATAGAAGATGGCTAGCTGTGGAAATATAGAGATCGAGAAATTTAATGGTCAGAGTTTTGAGTTGTGGAAACTCAAGATGGAGGATCTGTTGGTGGATAAAGATCAGTGGATTGCGGTAGATTCGGGTACCAAACCAACGTGAGTGTCCGATGAAGAATGGAAGAAGTTGGACCAGAAGGCAAAGAGCACAATATGATTGCGTGTCTCAGATTCAGTATTGCTGAATGTATCAGGGGAAGCTACGGTGAAGGCTTTGTGGGACAAGTTAGGGACTTTGTACCAATCTAAGTCTCTGGTGAATAAACTGTTGCTATGAAAAAAGCTGTATAACCTGAGGATGAAAGATGGAGACTCGGTGACAGAGCATCTGTTGAAAATGCAACAAGATGATGGAGCTTAGTGAAAATAAGTCGCCTTCACTAAGTGGGCCCGCAGGCTATTTTTGGTGCAAAGTCTATTTTTAGACATATGGATCATGGTCTATGAGTTGCAGGATGCTATTTGTGGATGATTGGTCATGTTGGTAAAAAGAGATGGACTTCTATTTTTAGACATATGAGCGGAGTCTATTTTTAGACTGCCGGTCTAAAAATAGAATAGTCGAATATTATTAGCTCTTAATAATATTTGGACTATAAACATTATCTTATCCTCTTGGAGCACTTCAGTTCGAGCTACGGATGTGGCACATGCAACTGCCAGAAGGAAATACGCTTTTCTTATGGGTTAGTTGAGCTATTGCATGATGGACTTCAGTTAGAACTCAAGTGATTGAGTTTGGTGGAGTTGATTGAGGAGTTGATGGAGTTGTGTTCAGTTTGACTTAGTTGAACTAGTTGTATTTAGTCTAACTGCAAATACACTAGTGATGAGTGATGTGAATTAATTATTAATTAATTCACTAATTATTAACTCATAAATCAACTAAAGAATACATCAGTTAACTCAGTGCATGGACAGTTCAGTGGAGACATGTGTTAGAGGTGGAGACTACTATTAGTTGTGACTATAACTGTGCATGAGATTTGCACAATCAATGATTGAGATTTCCAATGAGGATTGCACAGTACAAGCCAAGGGAAACGAGCTTGGATCATTCCTATTCTCACTTTGGATTGCGCAGTAGAGGTAGGCAAACAATGGTCTCTATCATTATAATATACATATAGTTGGGGGTTTTCAGCTGTATGCTTTCCCCAGTACATACTATGTTGATATGTGTGATTGATGTTTCAATGTGCGCATGTGATTGTTTTTGATTTTTCAAATTGATGATCAATGTAGAGGAGGTTATGTATTATGCGTGCATTCCACAAATAGTGTATAATTGGGATAATCTCTGTGAAGAAGTGTTATATATTCAAAATTTCTACAGCATCTGAATGCATTTAACTGTGGTAAGTCAGTTATTATCTGTTGATATTAAAATTTTTGATGAAGATAAGTGCATCAGTTTGTTGTGTTCTTTACCAGATTTGTGGGATAGTCTGGTTATTGTAATAGGTAACAATGCAACTGGCTTGCAATTTGATGAAATAGTCTCATCCTTGCTGACAGAGGAGATGAGACGGAAAAATATGGAGAGCCAGAATGGTGATGCCTTGTCTGTACGAGGACAATCCCAGAACAGAAACAAAAATGAGTCATAGAGTGGGAGATCTAAATCTAGAGAGAGATCTAAATCTCTAGGAAAACCTGTAAAGGTGGTTTGCTGGAAATGCAGAAAGGAAGGGCACTACAAAAGGGACTGTAAATATAAAGCTCATGACAAAGGAAAGGGATTTGATGATGCTCCTTTTGCAGAGGCGAAAACCACCTCAGATGAAGGTGGGGATGTGTACTTGGCTTCTTCAAGTACACATGTAGATCATGAGGCATGGTTGATTGACTCAGGTGCATCCTTTCACTTCACTTCCCATAGAGAGTGGTTCTGCGAGTACGAGAAATATGATGGTGGTGATGTCTTCTTGGGGGATGACAGGAAGGCTAGAATCATTGGTCACAGAAAATTCAAGTTGAAGCTGCAAGGTAGAAGGATTAGAACACTTCCAGGTGTTTTGAATATTCCTGCATTAGCCAGAAATCTGATTTCTGTAAGCAAGCTGGATGATGTAGGTGTAAAAACAGTTTTCGAGAAAGATACCTGCAAGATGGTTCAGGGAGCACTGGTATTGATGCGGGGAGTTCGGATTGGAACTCTGTACAAGCTACAAGGTAGAATTGTTATTGATGGGTGCAACAATTCTGTGGTTCCTGAAAGTGGAGCAAAAAATCTAGTGGTCTCTAGAGAAAAGACCGTGCTATAGCATCAAAGGCTTGGACATATTGGAGAGAAGGGCCTTCTAATACTTCATGGTAAAGGTACGGTAGAAGTTATGACTAATAGCTCTCAGGATTTTGATTTCTGTGAAAATTGTGTATATGGGAAGCAAAATCGGGTGAGTTTCCCGTCTAGTGGTAAGAGGGCGAAACAAATATTAGAGCTTGTGCACAGTGATGTGTTTGGACCTGTGAAGGTTCCATCACTGGGTAAGTCTGTGTACTATGTATCATTTATAGATGTCTTCTCAAGGAATACATGGATATATTTCCTCAAGAAGAAATCTTAAGTCTTTGACAGGTTTAAAGAATTTAAGGCTTTGGTGGAAAAATAGACAGAGGAGAAGATAAAGGTGCTAAGGGCAGATAACGGTGGAGAGTTTTGCAGCAAGGAATTTGAAGAATTCTATAATAAGTGTGGTATAGCACAAAATAAGACTACTCCATACACGTCTGAGCAAAATGGAGTTGCAGAAAGAATGAACAAGACGTTGATGGAAAGGGAAAGATGCATGCTCAGTGGTGTCGGGTTAGGACAAGAATTCTGGGCAGAGGCGGTGGAGACAACATGTTATCTGGTTAACAGATCACCTTCATCAGTGTTGGAGGATAAGACTCCACAAGAGGTATGGACTGGTAAGAAAACCTCTCTTTCACATCTGAGGGTATTTGGATGTGATGCATATGTACATGTTCCAGAGGAGAAAAGAACAAAGTTGCATAGTAAATCTGAAAAGTGCATCTTTATTGGGTATAAGGATGGTTTCAAGGGTTATAAGCTTTGGAACCGAATAACAAGGAAGGTTGTGTACAACAGAGATGTGGTGTTTAGAGAGGTGAAAAATGTTATTAAACATGAAGTCCCATCAAAGGAACTTGATAAGATAGAGTTTGAGCTAAGGAGGAAGAATCAAACTCTACAACAGAAGAGGAATCAGAATATGAAGAGCCACAAACTCCGGTTGTGAGAAGATCAGTTCGAGAAAGAAGGCAACCAAAAAGGTATAGTCCATATGCTTTTTGTTCAAATTTTGCTTTATCTATTACTAATGATGATCCCAGAACTGTGAAGGAAGCAGTAGATTCAGAGGATGGAAAACTCTGGAAAGAGGCCATGGTTGATGAAATGGCATCTTCGCACAAAAATGAGGCTTGGGATCTGGTGGAGTTTCCAGTTGGAAGGAAACCCATTGGAAGCAAATGGGCATACAAGAAGAAGACAAATTCACAAGGAAAGGTGGAGAAATACAAAGCTTGGTTGGTAGAAAAAGGTTATTCACAATTGTTGGGAATTGATTTTAGTGATATTTTTTCTCCCGTTGCCAAGGTAGCTTCTATTAGATTACTTTTATCTGTTGCGGCTGCTTTTGATTTTGAGGTAGAACAGATGGATGTGAAGATATCATTTCTTCATGGGAATTCGGAAGAGGAGATCTACGTGAAGCAACCCGAAGGCTTTGCGGTGAAGGGTAAGAAATAACTGGTATGCAAGTTAAAAAAGTCTCTGTATGGCCTAAAATAGTCACCAAGGATGTGGTATCAGAAATTTAATACATTTATACAGGGACTTGGCTTCACCAGAAACAAAACAGATCATTGTGTGTATTTTAAATTAATTGGTGACCATGTTATTTATCTGGTCTTGTATATGGGTGACATGTTGCTGGTTGGAAATGACAAAGAAATTATCGAGGTTTTGAGGACCCAATTTTCCTCCAAATTCGACATGAAATATCTTGGTGTTGCAAACTATATTTTGGGCATGGAAATTAAAATAGATCGGGCAAAGAGGAAGCTCTCGTTAAACCAGAGGAAGTACGTCGAGAAAATATTGTAGAGGTTTAATATGTAGGATAGTGCACCGTTGAAGGTTCCTATTCCTGTAGGTGTAAAGTTATCTGCTGAACAGTGTCCCAAGACACAAGAAGAGGAAGAGGACATGTCCCGTGTTCCATATGCAAGTGTAGTCGGTAGCCTGATGTATGCGATTGTATGTACTAGACCATAAATTGCACATGCAATGGGAGTATTGAGCAGGTTTATGTCAAAACCAGGGAAGGAGCATTGGAAAACAATGAAGCGGGTTTTCAAGTATTTGTGTGGCAATAGTGATTATGGTTTGTGCTACCAAGGAAGACCAGGATTGGACAAAGTTTTGGATATTCGTGGCTTTGTTGATGTAGACTGGGTTGGAGATCTGGATTAGAGAAGATCTACAAGTGGGTATGTGTTTAACCTATTTGGAGGTGCAGTCAGTTAGATGAGTAAGAAACAATCTGTAGTGGCACTATAACCTACATAGGTATAATACATGGCAGCCACTCATGCAAGCAAGGAAGAAATTTGGTTGCAAAGAATGTGTTCAAGTATGGGGTTAGTACAGGGAGCTATAAGGATAGACTGTGACAGCCAAAGTGCAATTTTCTTGGCAAAGAACCCTACTTACCAATCAAAGACAAAGCACATTGATGTTCAAAATCACTTTGTGAGGGATATGATAGAAGACAAAAAGGTGTTGTTGGTAAAGGTGGACACTTTGAAGAATACTACAAATGCATTGACAAAATCTGTGAGCTTTGAGAAATTCTCTTGGTGTAGAGAAATAATGGGCATTGCAGGGCTGGATAAATGACTAAGCTCTCCTATGGCCTGTTGTGGAAAGAAAACAACAAGTGGGAGAATTTTGGGTTGTGTTATATTCTTTCCATGACTAGTGCCCCTAGTTAATCGGGGGGTGGGTAGCCCCCCTCCACGGGGTCCGGGGCAGCACCCCAGGTAAATTTTTTTGGGACCCTATATTAGGTGGGCGGACCTACCTATGGTTTTCGCATGTGGTTTTGGGCGCGATGATTTTCGGTCCATGGTATTGGATGCTTCGACATGTATATATATGTATTATAACATTGAAAGGAACATAATGAAAAATCAAGCTGGCCTGGTTTTGGGATCAAGGGGAAAATCTTTGTGTATATGTGTTTTATGTGGTATTTTCTCGCATTGCTTATTTTCTGTGTTTTAGAATTTGTATACAGGTAATTTCTGTACGGGTTAAAACCTACATATTACTAATTGGGGTTGTGAAGGTACATGATCTCTATGTAAAAAATGTTGAACATTTTAAGCATGCTTGGAGTGGTGGATATATATCTAATTTAGTTGATAAGGAGATATGAAGCATCTTATGGCAATACTATGCTTGGGAGGAAATATAGCCAACTTATATGTTGATGTCTAGATCCCAAAGTAGGGAGGGTGGCATTGGTCATGGAGCTCCGACCTTGGATACAAACCTAGATCCCCGGGTTAGTGTTATAGCTTAAAATCTTGATGGTACCTAAGTGGATAAATATTGAGTACACCTTAGTCCCACTCTATTACAGTACCCTGGTTAGGTATCTAATCTGTAGCACTATGTGTGTTGTGAATCTTCATAGAGTATATCACTTTGAGATCTTCCGTGTACCTCTGCATATATGTAATTATGAGTACCTCCATAGTTAAGAGGAATTGTTGAAAAATGTAACTAGTATCGGTCTTCATAATTGTATTTGAGTCATGATGTAATGTATTTGTCAAAAGAAAGAAAAATAAATTTTATTATAAAATAAATTAACTTATTAAAGCATGGGTTTCATGCTTGGGTCAATGGTTCTTAGGTCAAAGCCTCCATTGTAGGCTTCTAGTGTTTATTTCAAGTGTCCTTGTCCATGTCATAATGTAAAAGACCATTCTTGGGCTTTGTTAATCAAGAAAGAAATTTATTTTTATGTAAAATAGGTCATTTAGGTCTCCTCCACCAAGTCAGCCTCAACCTGGACAAGTTTTCCTAATTAGAGAGGCAAAAACCACTATAAAAGGGCAACAACATGACTCATTTGGAACACATTCACAAAAAAATCAATCTGCAGTTTCTGGAGATAGAATATGGGTGAAACATTCAAGGAAGAGGAAGGAAACCCTAGCGAAGGAGAAGGAATTCTTTGTCAAGCATAAGAAGTCAATTTTTATCTCTCTTTGTCTCACACGTGTGAATTTGCTAGGTTTCTGGAAGGGCCGAATTTGTAGTACTTTAGCAGGACCAAAATTCTAAAGTAGATGGGGGTCAAAATTCTTGATTTTTGCTGGGCTAAAGCTGCTAGTGGACAAGATGCGACTACTGGAGCTTGCTAAATCATCTCGGAAGGCTAAATTGGTGGAGGAAGAAGGTATTTTAGGTCTAAGGTCTTGGTCTATCTCAATTTGATTTACTAGTGGAAGAGTTTGACTGGGTTTTCCTCTATAGAGGGGTTTTAGCCCTGGATGAGTGCCTATATCTGGTGTCATTGATCTTCATGTTTTGATTTGATGATTGCTTTATGAACCAAAGATAAAAGAAAAACATAAATTGATCAGGTGCTCAAGTTTATGCTAAAAAATCAAAGTGTCAGAATCTTATTAAACTTAGCTTTAGATCGAAGAGCTCGTCATTCTGAATCCAACGGTGTGAACGACACTCAAATCCGAGATCATATGCAAAAGTTAGAGAAAGTCAAAGTTCAAGTTTGACTTGTCTACATGGCAGGATTGGATGATGTGGCAAAGGTCCCAGCAAATGAGGATGCACCAAGTGGTAGACTTCCATTGGACGTCATATATCACATATCATAGGTGGATTGGGTTAAGAATCGGCCCCCAAGTAGTGTCGATTGCGATTTGCGATATCGCATATCACAATCGAAGGAAAGGAGGACTTATAGAATCGTCCCCTGGCACAGTCAGGGTTGTGATGTGATATATCACAATCGCATATCGTACCCAGTACCGGCCGATATATATATGATACATGATTATCTGCAGATAAAAAAATGCGATGAGTTCCAATAACAATAAGACCACGAATGCGATACGTTTATGTGTTGCAGTTTATATGCAGTTGGGTCCATCAACAATGCCGGTTATGTTCCTGCGCCGATTGTTGATTGCAATGAGTGATAAACTACCTAGATGCAAGATGTTATGAATTCTAGTTTATATCCCCGTCGGGTCCGCGATATCACTATCGCAACATTCTGTCGTGTTAACAAGACCTTCAGCCTGCCAAACCTTGCCGATTGCGATTTGCGATATGACTGATAGGTTATGGCATGCGTCGTGGCCAAATTCTCACTCAGTTAGCAGATTTTGGAGCGAATTTGTAGGATTATGTTGGTTTTGGAGCAATTTGTGGAACAAATAGTGGGAGAACTAGGAGAAGCCATAACTTCTTCAGTTCTTATCCAAATTGGATGCAAAAAGAGGCTAGATAGGCATTTTCGAGTATTTCGAACTCATTGAGACAAGTTTCAGAGTCATTTGAGCATTGAAAACATAATTTTTTTGTAATTTTGAGCATAATAGAGAGGCCCAAGAATTGGAAACTAGACCAAGGAGATGTAGCCCATGAGGGGTGAACTCCTCATCAAATCTATGTGTTGTGTGTTGTATTTTGATGTTCTTTGCTGATATTTTGCTACTGTTCAACATATGTTTTATGTTAAATTGTTATAACATTTACATAATAAACTCTCATGGGAATCAGTTAATTAAGAAAACATGGTGAATCCTTAAGCACTTGATAAGAAAATGATCATCATCTTGGGTTTTATTCTGAATGGCGAATTAGCACAACATTACTAATCTGCTCCATTTCAGATCAAGTTGGTATTAGAGCACTAGTTTTTTCTTTGTGAAAGAAGGATTTAATTGTTTGTAAGTTTATGTCATTCTTACAAGGTTAAAGCTCAAAATAGGTGAAGGAAAGCTGGTTGGAAGCCCTGTAGTTCGGTCAAGTGGAAGAAGAGAAAGGTTGCCAAAGTCTTCTACACCAATACATCCTCAAGTTGTAGAAGTTGCAGATGAGTTTTCAGAGACCATGTCTCATGAAGGAGAAACTATCATGACAAAATATGAGAAGACCTTCAGAAAGGATTTCTTTGATATGAAAGAGATGGTGACGATCCTCTATGAAGAGAGGAATAGCAGGTTGCAAGGAGAAAGTTTCAAACCTCCCAAAGGAGAAGGCTCTTCAGGAGGAGGTAATGGAAAATGAGGTAATGAGAATGGAGACAACCCTCCACCCTCTCCACCATCTTCTTCATCTTCTACTTCACAAGCATCTTCACACTCTCCCACTAATACAACCCTTACTCATACTCATCACCATTCTACAAAAATAACTGGTAAATCACATTTTCTAAAGCTTGATGTTAAATTCGAGTTGCTTAGGTATAATGGAGAAGTTAATGCAGAAAACCCGGATAACTGGATTCGTCAGTTGGAGGTGTATTGTATAATTTAGAACCTTCAAGAGGATGATATAAAACTTCAGTTGGCTTCATTGAGAATGGAGGGTGCAACAATCATTTGGTGGGAAGCAAGGACTCAAGACCAGATCAAAAAACATGGTAAGATCTCTATTACTTGGTATGATTTCATTGCTTCTATAAAAAGAAAATTATACCCTTTAGCCCATATGAAAAAAGCTATCATGAATTGGCAAAATTTTTCAGATAGTTAAAAGGTCAAAATGTGCAAGAGTATACTCAAGAGTTTAGGAGAAGAGCTCTTATGCTAGGAGTAGATTTGTAGTCACAAGATACTTTGCTGAAATATATAGGAGGTTTTCATCGCTATCTTCGACATACCATTCTTATGTTTAATCCCACTAATCTTGATGAGGTCTGTGTTCAAGCTACACACCTCGAAACAAGAGGGAAAATGTACAAGAAGAAGGTAAGAAGAAGCCATTTCAGAGTGGTGAAAAAGGGAATAAAGTTAAAAGAAAGCAAAAGAAAAATGCTTGTGTTAAGAAATAAGGGGAGAAAATTGAATTACTAGAAGATTCATCTTGAATTACGACCGAAGAAATTTAACAATAAAGGGAAACAAAAGATAAAAACTATTGTACAACAAGACTTGTGTTCTGACTCAGGTGATGAATCAAACATTGCAGCCATAGTCACTAAGGGAAAAGTCGTGGCAAAAGCAAGAAAAAAGGAAGCCGTGGCAAGCACCAGTGCAACAAATAACTCCAACAATGTTTCAAATGAGGAAAATAGAATTGAGCTGTTCCACATTTGAGTTATTTCCAAACACACCAATATTGATACGTTGTTTGACAATGGATCTCAGGCAAATTTAATTTCTACAGAATTGGTCAAGAAATTGAATCTGTAAATTGTGCCTCATCATAAACCGTATTCGTTGAGTTGGATAACCAAGGATGAAAATCTTCATGTCATAAGAAAATGTGCTTTCAGATATTCTATTACTTCCAATTTCATTGATGAAGTCGAATTAGATGTAGTGCCGTTGGATATTTATGGAATTGTGTTGGGAAGCCTGTATCTGTATGACAGGAAAGCTGTTTTCCATAGATTTGAGAACACATATCATTTTTTCAAAGACCAAGTGGAGTATATTGTGAGAGCCCATCCTAGGAAGCTTAATCTGTCTTTGGAAAGTGAAGGGAAAATGAAGCGACTGGTCAATTCCAACAAGAATCTCATGCTCCTTATGATCAAGCAGAAGAATGACATGAAACATGAGTCATTTGCAGGCTGTGACGTGAAGCTGAAAGCTGAATTGGTTGATGTAGTCAATCAATATGGATACATGTTTCAAGAACCAAAGGGATTTCCACCAAAAAGGGGAATTCAAAACGAAATTCATCTATAGCAAGGCTATCCACTCCCAAACATGGGTATGTATCGAATGTCAATTCTGGAAAGTTTAAAAATTAAGAAACAAGTCCAGGAATTGTTAGATAAAGGCGTAATCCATCCCTCTACTTCGCCATGTGGTTCACTAATTTTTTTGGTACCCAAGAAATATGGAACATGGCACATGTGTGTAGATTATTGAGCTTTGAATAAAATTACCATAAAGAATCGATACCCACTGCCCATAATAGATGATTTTATAGATTAGTTGAAGAATGAAAAATATTTCACTAAATTAGACTTGAGAAGTGGATATCATCAAGTTAGAATAGCTGAGGAGGATATTTGGAAGACTGCTTTTAAAACCAAACAAGGATTGTTTGAGTGGCTGGTTATGCCTTTTGGTCTTTGCAACACTCTAGTTACATTCATGAGAGTTATGAATGATGTTTTAAGTCCCTTTCTTGATGAGTTTTTAATTGTCTGTTATTCAACAAATCACGAGAAGAGAATGTCAAGCATGTGAGGAAAGTGTTGGATGTATTGAGAAAATAACAGTTATTTCTGAAGATGTCTAAATGTGAATTCGGGAAAAATTCTTTAGTGTATTTGGGCCACATAGTTGGAGGAGGTGAGCTGAAGATTGACCCCTCTAAAGTTTCAATCATTGTGAATTGGCCAATACCGAAATCAGTCACATAAGTAAGGAGTTTTCTGGGAGCAACACAGTACTGTATGATGTTCATTTCCAATTTCTCTTCCATAGAAGCTCCACTTCATGCTTTAACCATCGTGAATGTTGTCTTCCAGTGGGGAGCAAAACAACAAAAAGCATTCGATGCTTAAAAAAAGATCAGTTCAGCCCCAAATTTAGCATTACTAGATTTGAAACAACCATTTGAAATACAAACATATGCAAGTGACTACGCCATGGGTGTAGTTATTTTACAACATGGTAAGCCCGTTTCATTTCATTTTGAGATTTTTAATGGTGCTGTTATTAACTATCCTACATATGATAAAGAGCTATACACATTGGTGCAAAGTGTGAATAAATGGAAGCATTACTTGATAGGAAAAGAAACCATTATTCACACCGATCATCAACCTTTGCAATATTTTCAATCTCAAACAAAATTGCAGCAATCAAGGAAATTTTGTTGGATGGGATTCTTACAACAATTCCACTTGGTAATCAGGTACAAGAAAGGTATTTATAACAAAATTGCTGATATGCTTTCTAGACCAGTTGTTAATGTAGCCATTTTACTCAAGAATAATTTTACTTTTCCTGAAAGTTATGTTGAGCAACAAGCACATGATGCTGAGTTTCAAGAGTTATATTCAAACTTGAGTCAAGGCCACCAAGTTGAGGAATTAGACTACAATGTACGTGATAATCTGTTGTATCATTTGGGAAAACTTTGTGTTCCCCAGGGGGAGAGAGTAAATTTCACAAGGGAAGCGCACACTTCTCTTATTGCTGGACATTTCGATGTAAGTAAGATAGTGGCAAATCTTCAGAGGTATTTTTATTGGCCTCGTATGCTTGAAAGTGTGTCACGTTTTATCAGAGGTTGTTCATTGTGTGTAGTCAGTAAGCCTAGTAATAGGAAACTAGGATTGTACGCACCACTTCCAGTGCCTTCACGCCCATGGGAGAGTGTTTCTATGGATTTTGTAGGAGGTCTTACTTTATCAAGAAAAGGTCATGATTATTTGAATGTAGTTGTGGATAGGTTCAGAAGATGTGCATACTAAAGCCTTGTAAAAAAAAAATTACAGCTTAACAAACAACTCAACTTTTCTTTCAAAATGTATGGGTTCATTTTGGATTACCTACTTCTATTGTAAGTGATCGTGATTCCAGATTTGTTGGGAATTTTTGGTCAAGTTTATGGAACTTGATGAACACCAAGTTGAAGAAAAGTACAACCTTCCATCCGCAAACGAATGGTCAAATTGAAGTGGTTAACAGGACAATTATTCATTTGCTAAGAGGATATTGCAACAAACATCATAAGTTGTGGGATGAATAGTTGCATTATATTCAACATGCTTACAATCGAGCAAAGCACTCTTCTACTCTAACTTCACCTTTTGAGGCATGTATTGGTTATTTTCCTAAATTGCCTTTGGAATTCATATTTGAGAAAGATGTAGCTGTAGATGGACATAGCGACATAAACAAAGAAAAGAAATTCATTGAGAAAATTCAGTTGATTCACCAAATAGTTCAAGAAGAACTGGAAAAGAGTCAAGGCAAGTATAAGACAAGGCATGATAAGAATCGTGTGGATCATCAATTTCAAGTAGGTGATGAATTTTGGCTATACATTAGCAAGGAAAGGATTTAAGATGAAGGTAAAAAGCTGAAAACAATCCATTATGGTCCATTTAAAATTATGGAAAAGATTGGTAATAATGCTTTCAAGCTTGATTTGCCTTCATATATGCAAATTTATTCCATTGTTAATGTTGAAAATTCGAGATTGTATAAGCCTCCTTTGATTGAAGATCAAATTACATCAATTGAATATTTTTCTCCAGAATTTCTTGATGAGATTCAACAAAACACCATACTTGTCTGAAGAACGAGGCCATCAAAGAGGGGAAGGTGAGGGAACAATACCCTTATCTATTCAATAACTGAATATAATCTTTTGGGGTCCAAAAGGCTTCCAGTGGGGAGGAGTGATTAGGTGCTCAAGTTTATGCTCAAAAATCAAAGTGTCAGAATGCTATTAAACTCAACTTCATATTGAAGAGATCCTCATTTTGAATCCAACGATGCTAACGACACTCAAATCTGAGCTCGTATGCAAAAGTTAGATCAATTCAAAGTTCAAGTTTGACTTGTTTACATGGCAGGATTGGATGGCATGGCAAAGGTCCCAACGAATGAGGAGGTGCCAAGCAGTAGGCTGCCATTGGCCCTCATTTATCACATATCACAGGTCACAGGTGGATCAGGTTAAGAATCGACCCCCAGGTAGTGCTGATTGCGATTTGCGATATCAAATATCGCAATCGCAGGAATGGAGTTATAAAATCACCCCCCTGACACAGCCAGGGTTGCAATGCGATATATCGCAATTGCGTATCGCACCTAGTACCCACTGATATATATATATATATATATATATATATATATATATATGATACAAGAATTATCCACAGATAATGAAATGCGATGAGTTCCAATAGCGATAATACCTCGGACGCAATATGTTTATGTGTTGCAGTTTATATGCCGTCAGGTCCTCCGATACCACCGATTACGTTCCGTGCCGATTGCCGATTGCGATGAGCAATAGACTGCTCGAATGCAAGAAGTTATGAATTCCAGTTTATATCCTCGTCAGCTCCGCAATATCACTATCGCAACATTCCACCGTGTTAACAAGACCTTTAGCCGGCCAAACCTCGGCGATTACGATTTGCGATACAACCGACAGGTTATGACCCACGATGCAGCCAAATTATCGCTCAATTAGCGGATTTTTGAGTGAATTTGTAGGATTATGTAGATTTTCAAGTAATTTGTGGAACAAATAGTGGGAGAACCAAGAGAATTCATAACTTCTTATCCAAATTGGATGCAAAAAGAGGCTAGATAGCCATTTTTGAGTATTTTGAACTCATTGAGATAGGTTTCAGAGTCATTTGAGCATTGAAAACACAGTTTTGTTGTAATTTTGAGCATAATAGAGAGGACCAAGCATTGGAAGCTGGGCTAAGGAGACATAGCCTAAGAGGGGTGAACTCCTCATAAAATCTTTGTGTTGTGTGTTGTATTTTGATGTTCTTTGTTGATATTTTGCTGCTGTTCAGCATATGTCTTATGTTAAATTGTTTATAACATTTACATAAGAAAATCTCATGGGAATCAATTAATTAAGTAAACATGGTGAATCCTTAAGCACTTGATAAGAAAATGATAAGCATCTTGGGTTTTATTCTGAATGGGGAATTAGCACAACATTACTAATATTCTCCATTTCAGATCATAAATAGAAGATAATAAAACTACAAGAATATCGCATCTAATTATCAATGCAAGAGAATCTTTCTGCCTTTTTATTTTTCTAACAACCAACAGATCCATGATATCTTTGATAAAGCCAATTCCAGTTACAAACAACATCATGATCAGCATTGGGTGCCACATAAGTTTTAAGTGGGCGATAAAATTTGGTTACATTTGCAGAAGGCATGCCTTATTGGAGCCCATCGGAAGCTTCGACCACTCTGATATGGGACTACACCATCACCAAGGTTGTGGCTGACAATGATTTCGAGCGCAACATTCTCCCATTCCTTGGCTTGCACCATGTGTTCAATGTGGACCACCTTCAACCATACTTTCCACCATTGTTGGACACATCAAACATTGCTAAGCAATTGACACAAACAGAGCTCTACCCAGATTACATTGAACAAGCCACGACTGACTGGATCATGGAAATATAGATTAAGCACACTCATCAACAGAGGATCCAACTATATCGGGTAGTCAAAGCTGGCTAGCTCCTACACCAAGGCAAGTGGCTCACCAGGGACCAAGTTTAATAGAAGTTTCCCCATCTCATGGAGACACTCAACACAATGGGGACCATTGCTTCCTAAGGGGGGAGGACTAATCCAGGTGGATATTGGTGGCCACCTACCTATTCCACTTGGACCTCCAACACTATTTTCTTTCAGTTTCCTTAATTCTAACACAACTTTCAATTTTTGACAGTTTTTCGGGTCCTAAACTTCTGGAGCCATTTTGAAGTCCTAAAAGACATTTTCTTGGAAAATGTAGAGACCAAAAAAGAGCTAGGATTTGTTTTACACATTCTTGTTTCTCCTTCTCACGGAGATCTTCGAAACGAGGTATTATGCTAGCTAAAAAAATATTGTATGGCAAAGCTACGACCCCGGAAGTTGGCAGTCCAACTTACCCCAATGGGGCCCAAAACTGTTAGTGCTTCATCACCTAGGGTTAGGGTTTCAAACTTCTTATTTATGATAAAAATGCCTTCGAGTCTCATTGTAACACAATTCGCAAGACATGTAGCCGTCACATATCTTCTAAGAGATAAGCTACCATCACTCGAGCTAGTTTGTTCCCTTTTGCATGTAAACAATTTTTTGTACTTGTTATTAATTAATTGAAGTTCTGTTCTTTCACTATATCTTTGTGCTCTGTTTAAACCTGTATTTCATTTTGTCCCTTCATAAATCCAGATCATTTCCTTTCTTTGCTAAATAGTCCCTCATGATTCCTTCCCTCTCAATGCTCTATAATTTAGGCAATAAAGTCATTGCCCAAGATATTGATACAGTCCAGGTGGGCCATTGGATATCTATGCAATAACATAGACTATCCTAAGTCCAACAACAATCATGGTCTTACACGTGGTTGTCTCACATGGTGCTTATTTCCAAAGCATGTGTATAAGTATGCACTTTCATTTCTTATTATCTCATAATCAACTCAACACAATTTTTCTATTTCATGAACTTATCAAAAAGTTTCGACAAGGTTATATCCAAGGTTTCTTGCCTTTACCATACCCCACATGGGTATCAATCACATCTATGCATTCACATATCATCAATTGAACACTTATGATACCCATCATGATTAAATGAATTCTTAGTTAAACTTCCTGCATCACCCATCTAATATTGGCATGGTTCATGTTTCTTCTAGTATAATTTCTAGAATTGTATTTATGTTTGTTTGTTTGTTTGTTTATTTGTTTTTTTTTCTATATCGGTTTTCCATCATGAGAATCTAGTTAGGAAATATTTATCAAAATTTCAATTTTGGACTTGATGAATTAAACTAAAAAATTAATGAAAATAAATTAATTAAAAAGAAAAAAACATCCATAAATATTAATTTATTTAGTCACTATAATAATATAATATAACAAGGAAAATTAAAATAAAGGGTGGCAAGTGTGTGGTGGATTCTTTATGATCCAATAGGACACAAAGAACTATAATATGCTTGAAGTCTTGGAATATGCACCAAAAATCAAGCATAGGATTAATCTCTTTTGCAATGACTAATCACTGAAATAGAGATTAGCTTACTAAATTTCCTTTATCACTGTGATGGGATACTTTTTAGTCATTATTCAAACTCTTGGACCAACCTACCACAAAATCACTTTATAAAATATTCAGAATATTTCAAGTGGTTAGCAAGGTTTATATATATATATATATATATATGGTTTTGTGGGAGAAATTATAGAAACGAACAAGTTGGAAAATTACTACTACAAAAAAACTTGGGGTTCTAAGGATCAATGGATCATTGTCATACCATGCCATACCTTAGAAAATTGGTGCAATATTTTAAAAGTACCAAAAAATTATTAAGATGTATGTTAATAATGAGGAAATCCATATTCCCAAGCCAATTTATAAACACTTTGAAACTCTTCTTCCTCTTACACATGTTTAGTTTTTTGCGCAAGTGTGGTATTGAACTTATTAGAGGTTTATATCATTGTGAAAGTGGGATAATAGTAATGTGTTCGAGAGAATTTAGTGGCATTTTCTAGATTGTTGTCATGAAACTTTGGGACAACACTACAAACATTTTGAGGAGATGTTTTGAATTTAGGTTGGATTATTTAATTTCCTTCTTTTGTCTATTTCTCTGTATCTAGTTTGAATTTTTGTTGAATCTATATATTTGGTGTTTAATTCACTTTGGCATTGGTTTTATTTGGGGTTGTGTGCACTTCTCTTTATGGTACCCTAGTATAGTGTTGGAGGCAATCTTTTTCAAGTCTTTGTGTTTTGGTAGGTGAACTAGTTGTGGTAGTCTCTAGTTTGGTGCTCTATTAATTCATGGGATTTTAGTAGTTTGCAACAACCCTTCTACCTTGTGTGTTAGGCTCCATTCTCTTAGATTTCATTTGAATGATCATTTAAAGATATGGAATATTAGGAGAAAAAATATTTTAAACAAATTCTATAGGCATGCAAGGAGATGATCAATGACAACATGTCCAGTATATGCATAATCTCAAAGAAGGTCTAGGATAATAAACAACACGTAGTTTCTCAAGTAGCTTCCACCATGGGGTAATTGACATAATTAAATCAATAGGAATTTAATTTGGAGAAATATGTGTTATGTTAAGGAATATGATTATTTAGTTGAGTAGGAATGTTCATATAGGGGTTTCAAATCAAATGAATCTAGATAATTTAGTGCAAGAAGAACCCATGGAAGAAGATTCCATCCAAAACCTCTTTGAAGCCATGGAAATTGGTCAATAGGAGTTAGAGATTGTTGTGTAGGAATTGGATGAAGCTACTAGTTGCAATATTTTCGAATTACTCTGTCTTTCTTGATCTCTTTTCTTGTCAGGGACAAGTGTCAACCTTCTACGGAAAATTTGAGATCCCCCCTTCATTTTTTTTATAGACGTGGTATTCTATTTTGATGTGTGGGAGATTTTTATTATAGTATTAAATGAATGCAATGTGAGGGTGCTAAACAACAAACCCAAACTAATCTTCCAACAAAGCTCTTATATAACATATTTATCATTAAGCACACAAAAAATTAATATGAAAATAAAGATCTTTTTATGTATTAGGATCCTTTCTTTGAAATAATGTGAATCTAGAATCAAGTATGAATTTGCAAGATAAAATAAAAGCAAAAATATGGATAAGTCTTTAAGAAATTTAAAGGATTACACATATTAGAATTAAATGAATTTATAAATCCTGAATTACATAAGAATCCAGAGATACACTGCCATATAGAATCATTCTTGCAACGTGAAACTTGGATAACTTTTTTGTGTTAGAAATTGAAAATAATATCCCAATGTGACAAGTTTAACATTGTCTAAAAACAAAAGCAACATCCTAAATGACAAAAAGATAAATTATAATTAAAATGAATTTTCTTTATTACAAGGAAGGATGATTTCTCATATTAATTGTGTATGAAGTAGAAAGAGTTAGAAAACCTTGTGTAGCTTATATGCAATCTAGTTTTTGGTTACCATCTCATCGCCAAGTCATCATGATAAGTCATTGCCTAGTCATATGTATCCAACCAATAACTTCCAATTGTCCCTGTAGGATATCTCTAGTTGGCTACCATGTGACATAAGGAGATATGCTAAAGGAACTTAAGCTAAAATGATAAAAAAAATAAAATGACTAAGTGAAAAAGGAAGAGGACATAAGATATTTTGCACAAAAATAAAACTTAGTTGGGAAAATGGAAACATATAAATGAGTTGGATAACGTTAAAAATGGAAGTAACCAAGATAATGACAATTAAAATTTTAAATGGATGAAAGGAAAATGGTGATATCTTTGGCATATGACCTCTATTTTTTATTTCATAAAATGTCGGATGAATTTAAGACGTAGGGCTATATGATGATGGGATGAACATAACTCATTCCTTTCTTAGTAATTCCTTAATTTTCCCAAGGAAAAGCCATTCTAGTTAGCCTTATATAAGGAAACACCTCATCTTGAAACTATTGTTATACTTATTTTGGGTCTTCATGATGGTCATATTGCACATTCAAAAGAGAGAAAAATGATTTTCTATTTGATCAAGGAATGTTGATCAATATTTTATTTGACAACCATATTGGAGAGATGATTCCTTTTCAAGAAATTTGATATTATTTTAAGGATAACAAATTATTGAGAAACTAGAATCTATTTGGTTCAAGTTTCTTTATATTATTATTATTATTTTTTGATAAATTTATATTCACATAGTGGAAGATGAATTGGGTTCTTGAAAACCTTCCTCAAAGAACATTAGATGGCCTTCATGATTATGGAAATTCAAGTACAAAGATGTTATGGTGATTTATTGAAGGCTAGAATATGGTTGAGAGCAAGCATATACGTTTTTATTTACGCGGCTCTATTGGAAGTCTACTTATACTTGAGAGTGACCATTCTCTCCAAGTATGTTAGGTTAAGTAGATCTTGCATATAATTTTTTTACTTCATCAAGTTATCTTGATAAACATTTGCTAGAATCAATATAATTATTTGCGATGATTCCAAATCCCAATGGACAAGGTAGCTGATCTAATTCTTGGGTTCTTAGTAGTGCAAATAAGGTCATTATCATGTAGTTGGAACTACATGTTGATCAATATTCCTTGATCAAATTGAAGGTCAAATTTTTCTCTTTTGAATGTGTGAGATGAACCTCATGAAGAACCAAAAAAGTTTTAAGATGAGGTGCTTCCTTACATAAGGCTAACCATGATGGTTTTTACATGAGAAAATTAAAGGGTTAGTAAGGAATGAATCGGTTGTGTTCATCCTCTTATTGGATAGCCTTATGTCTCAACTTTGACCAAAATATTATGTAATAAAAAAATGAAGGTCATATGCCAAAGATATCGATTTTTTCCCTTATTCCATTAAAAATTTAATTATAATTATCTCCATTGCTTACACTTTTATAACTATCCATTTCATTTATTTTTTTTCCATTTTCCAACTAAGTGTTATTTTCATGAAAAATTATCTTACCTCTTCTTCCCCTTTTACTTAGTCATTTTCCAAGTTGTGCAGAACATACCCCACTATATATTTCTCCATGTCAGATACTTTACTACGCACATCACATTACTTTGCACATTGTTGGCCAAAGTGTTGACATTGATATCAAAGGAGGAATCGTTGGTGTCAAGAAGTATCAAGCTTAGGGGGAGCCTGATGGAGAGTCATAGTTGGTTAGCATTGATGTTAAATAGTCATTGATGTGTGTTTGATATTTGATTTGAAGGAATTTTGGGTGTAGTGGATTAGGTCAAATACTCCTGTAAAGTGCTCAGATGGATATGCCTTAGAAGGACCTTTCCAATGGTATATCGAATTGAGGAAAACTCCCAAGGATTGGCGAGAAAATGCATTTTAAAGTATGGTAGTTAGTTAAAGAAGAGAGATAGGTTGGGCCATTCAGGCCCCAAACCCTTGAACAAGTATGGTACCTAGTCATTCGGCCAATGCCAGTTCGGGCATATATAAAAAAGTGCACAAAGAAAATGCCCCAGATCGCCAAACTATTGAACCAATGTGGGACCCATCCCAGATTCAGGATATTCAGGCCATTTAGGCTATTTGGGCAGTCAGATGTATTTCAAGCATTCGACCTTTAAAGAAATTTACAAAGGAAAAATGAATTTTTCACCGGAACCTGAAGCTCTTCCCTCCATACAATTTGATGACGTGGCAGGGTGACGCCAACAAAATGACATGGCACATGCTGTACATGTGATATCTGGCATGCTATTTTAGTGTTTTTGGGTGGCCAAGTGGATGAAATCCAAGTGACACATGGCACATCTTAGGAGTGCCATGTGGTCCAGATAAGGTCAATAGGGCTTTGGATTTTGTGATAGGGGGATGTGTTTTGGAGAATTTTTGTACTAATTTTTTTCTATGAAAAATACCAGTTTAGGACATAGGGCCCAGAGGGCCTTTAGGCCTTCGTCTATTGAGAAAAATATCCAAAGTTGGTTATCATTGATGTCAAACAATCATTGATGTGTGTTTGATGTTTGTTTTGAAGACATTTTGGATGTAGTGGATCAACTCAAATACTTCTACAAAGTGCTTAGATGGATAGGCCCCATAATGACCTTTCCAATGGTATATGTCACTTAGAAAAAACTCCTAAGGATCGATGAGAAAATGCATTTTAATTTATGGAAATTAGTTAAAGTAAAGAGCCAGTTCAGGCCAATCTGGCCCAAACCCTCGAACACATGTGGGACCCAATCATTTGGGCCATTTGGGCGAATATTGAAAAGTGCACAAAGAAAACTCCCCAGACCCCTGAACTCCCTAACCTATGTGGGACCCATCCTAAATTTAGACTATTTGGGCCATTCAAGACTTCATATGTATTTTGAGCATTTGACCTTTCATGAATTTATAAAGGAAAAATGAAACTTTCCACTCAACCTAAACCTTTTCCCTCTGTACAGAATGATGATGTGGTAGGGTGACATCAACAAAGTGATGTGGCACATTTCGTACACTAGGTGATATGTGGCACATCGAAGGAGCACCACATGGCCCATATGAGATCAACATGACGATAATATGATGATGTGGCAAGGATTTGGAGTTTGCGCTAGGGGGATGTGTTTTGAAGATTTTTTGTCTTAATTTTTTTTAAATGAAAAATGGCAGTTTAGGCCTCGAGGACATCAACAACAAACATGAAATATGGCATAGGGACCATAGGGAATTTGGGCCTTTGGGAATTCGAATGAATATCCAAAGTGTGCATGAGAAAGGGTCCCAAAACTCGAACCCGCAAATTAGGGTGGGACCCAATTTGGTTGTTTAGGTCCATAAAGTGTTCAAGGATATAGGGGGAAAGAGTCCCAAACCCAAACAAACACGTTTAGCCCCCGAAGTAAAAAAACATGTCACAATCATGATTTTTTGTTTGTGAAAGGTGCTACAACACATGCGTTTGAGTAAATTAGTGCGTGGTTAAACATTTTGGTGATCACAGAATTTGGCAGAGAAATTTGACTTTTTCAGTGTGATTATGAAATTTTAAAGTTACAGATATTTTGGCGGTTCGTTTCAACAATGTAAATCTAGTGTTGCATCCCATAAATATGAAAAGATACCAACGAAGGGAAAAATCTAAAGAGTTTTGACTCCTAATGTATGAGACTGTAAAAAGACATAAATATAAATATATATATATAGATATATATATATATATATATATATATATATATATATATATATATATATATATATATATATAAAAATAGGTACTTCAAATTGAAATAAAAGAAATTGGCACTAATTCTGATAAAATTAATAGTATCAGAGAGAAAGTGAGAGAGATGATAAGCAAAGAGAGTTAAAACCTACTAAATGAAAAATATTTGAAGAATAAAAATAATTGTTGGATAAAAGGTCGTTGTATGAGAATTAGTCGCAAAAAGGAAACTCAAAAGGATAAAAAACTTGAAAGGTACAATAAAGAGAAGATCAAGGTAAGCCAATAAGAACAAATTTTGATATCTTTTATCAAGGGATTGAAGTCTCCTTCGGGTAGGTGCCTGAAAAATCACTAGGTTAGTGCCTATGAACAATGGGAGTTGGTGCTTCTAGCAAATGGGTGTTTGCAAAGAAAAGAGAGGTTGGAGCCTCTTGTAGGTTGGTTCCTACATAATATGATGTAAAAAGAAGTTGGTGCTTGCATTTACATCAAAACAAAAAGATTGGTGGTTTTCTCCCTTTATGGGTTTCCATGTATATATTGTGTCTATATGTGTTGTTTATGTGTATGGTGTTAATGGTATTATGTGCATTGACTTCATGGTCAATTGTTGAATATTTAAATCACTCTCCTCATTGTTAAAATTTTCCAAATATTGTTAAAAGATCTAAAACACTGATTCATCCCCTATCATTATTTTCTTAGTTTCCAACAATATCACTTAACCTCCACACAAACCCTTTCTTTGCACACCTCACACTCCATGCCTACAATCCACTTCTTACTTAGTCAAATTTTACCTTTATTTACTTTTACTTATTCACACTTAGAATATTGTCCAAATTGCTGCATCTCTCCTCCATGTTCTTATTATTTATCCTATCTTTTTTATCCTAAGTTCCTTTGGAATATATCCCTATGATACATGGAATCCAATTAGACATGTCCCAGGGTTACATTTTAAAGGTATTGGTTGGACATAGATGCCTAGGCAATGACTTAAAACGATGACTAGGTAATGAGATGGTAACCAAAAACTACATTATGTATAGCTACACATGGTTCCATGGTTGTTTCTACTTCATATGCAAATAATATAGGGAAATAATTTCTTTATAAATCATAATACATGTGCTCCTACAATACATGTGCAAAGAATAGTGAAGATATATAAATCAAATACCAAGATTGACGTGGATCATATCAATGACTACTAAGTCACTATCTTTTATAGGCCATAACTTGGGTTCATGATATTGAAATTAGGAAAGCAAGGGCTCATTAGAAAGATGAAGATATGGAGAAAATTTAAAAAATAGATTATGTAGATAAAATGGCATCCATGATGCCTATAAAATAAAAATATAGTCATAATATTTATAGCTTGGTGGCAACTTACTTTGAAAAAAAGAATCATTAAAAGGAATTTTTGAACTTCTAAATGTGGAACCAAGTTTGGAGGAAAAATATCTAAGTTGGGATTTAATTCAATTAACACAAAGAGGAAAAACCTAACCATCAAGTACTTGAAAGTATGAAGATAATATTATAAAGGGAGAAAATCACATTTAGAAAGGGTGATTAGGGTTCTTGCTGAAGATGAATTTGCCTTTCTAGAAGATTTTGTGAATTAGCCTGCTCAACTTTCTCTCATCCATTCTTTGACATTTTTCTTTCCATTAGGCTTTCCATATATGATCAACAACATGAATATCTAGGTCCGATGATGTCTTCTCATATCTTCTTAGCACTTAATATTGTATTTTAGGTCGAACGAAGCAAGATCCTTGCTTGTAATAAAGAAAATGTTGTTTGATTACAATTTATCTATTTTTCACTTAGGAGGCCGTTTTAGTGTTCATACAATGTTAGACTTGTCACATTAAGATATTATTGTTAATTTCTTTCACAAACAGATATTCAAGTTTCATGTTGTAGGCATGAGTCTATATGGTGAGGTATCATTGGATTATTGTGTGTTTGAGGCTTCATAAACTTGTTTGATTCATAGTCCTTTAAAGTTATTTGAAGACCTACCCACACACACACACAAACATTTTGATTTTGTGTTGCAAATTCATAGCTGATTCTGGATTCACATTATTTGTTATGCAACAAACTCATAAAATAGAAGAAAAGAGAGATCAACGACTTCAAAATCAGCCTCTTCGAGGGGGAAACCTCCTTTACATTACACAAATGAACAATTCTTGGATGATACAAATGACAAGAGCTCCTTTCTATATATAGGAGTCAAAGGGGTCACAATATAATAAGAGCCAACATAACAATAATAATGTAAGGGCACAACAATAACAATAGTGGGCTTTTATGGGGCACAATAATAACAATACGGGGACAACATGGGAACAAAAATAACAATAAGGGGCTACAATGACAATAATAATAAGGGAATACACTAGTATTATAGGGACCTAACATGCACCTTTCCTTAAAAAAAGTGTTGTCCTCATTGCTTGAGTAGTTCTGGATACTCTAAAATTGATCAATTTAGTAGTTGTCGAGTTCTTGTTTCAGTGATTGCTTCAGGTTCTAATATGATTTTCCTTCCTCGTCAAGTTTTGGAAATATTGTTTGAATTTGTAGCTTGCCACCTATAAAATTCTTTAAGCATGAAACATGGAAAACTGGATGCACTCAGGAAGATGCAGGAAGTTCCAATTTGTATGCCATCATACCAATATTTTGCAACTCCTTGTACGAACCATAATACTTTGGTGATAATTTATTATCCTTCTTAGCTTGCTTGAATGACATTTGTTTGTATGGTTGTAGTCGTAGAAATACACAGTCACCTACATCAAAACTTCTTTCATTGCGATGTTGATCTGCCTGTTGTTTCATTCTAGTCTGCACCATAGTCAGGTCATCCTTGAAAAGTTGGAGATGTTTTTGTTGATGCTTGATGTGATCTTCCACTGCTTGAACCTTAGATTTTTCTCTTAAATATGATGTGATGGACGGTGGATGATATCCATAAAGTGCCATAAATGGGGTCATTTTTGCTGCAGTATGGAAGAAAGTGTTATACCACCATTCAGCCAGAGGAAACCATCTGACCCATTGTGTCTATTTATCAGATACAAAGCAAAAAAGATATCCTTCCAAACATCTGTTCACTATCTCAGTTTTCCCATTAGATTGAGGATGATAAGATGAGCTATGAGCTAACTGAGTACCGAGACAAGAAAATAATTATGTCCAAAAATTTCCAGTGAAAATAGGGTCTTTTTCGCTTACAATAATCTTTGGGTTTCCATGTAGTTTTTGAATTGTTTCCATAAATGAAGTAGCAACTGTATTGGCTTTAAATGGATGAGATAATCCAAAAAAGTGTGCATACTTGGTAAGTCTATCAACTACCACCATGATGACACTCTTTCCTTTGGAATTAGGTAATAAAATCCATTGAAACCTCCTCCCAACGTTGACTTGGAACAGATAAAGGTTGTAATAGGCATGGGGTCTTAATTGTCTCGACTTTATTTTTTTGGCAAACCAAACATTCCGCCACAAACTTTTGAATATCAGATTTAAGGCCATCCAAAAAAAATTCCTTCTTAACCCTGTGGTAAGTTTTTAATATTATAAATCCCTCCTAAGGGACGTGTGAAATTCCAGAAGAATCTTTTGTTTGATTTGGGAATTCTTACAGATGTATAAGTGATCTTTGTACCATAAAGAATCATTTTTCCAGCTAAATGTATCAGATGTACTAGGATCTTGCTGCAACTTTTGAATGAGTTCCCACACTTCTTCGTCATTCTTCCATTCATCCCTTGCTTCGTTTATCCAATCTGGTTGGATAATAGAAATGGCACAAAGAAATGCTTCCAGATCCTCATATTTTCTTGAGAGTGCATCTGCGACAACATTTTGCTTCCCTTTTTTGTAGATGATTTCAAAGTCATAACCGAACATATTTTTCACCCATTTTTGCTGCTCTTCTGAAGATAATCTTTGTTCTAAAAAGTATTGAAGACTATCATGATCCATTTTTACCTTGAAGTGTCTTCCCATTAGGTAAGGTCGCCATTTCTTAAGTGCATGTAGTATTTCCAACATTTCCTTCTCGCTTTGTGTAAATACTTTCCTTTGATTGGACGACTTTCAAAAGCAATGGGTCTTTCTTCTTGCATTAAAACAACACCAATTCCATTTCCTAAGACATCAAATTCCACAATAAAGGTTTTTTTGAAGTCCGACGTAGCTAAGACCGGTGCTTGGCACATTTACTCTTTAAGATGTTCAAAGGCTTTCATTGCTTCTCGAGTCCAAGAAAATGCATCTTTCTTCAGTAATGTTGTTAGTAGTGCTTCTATTCTCCCATAATTCTTAACAAACTTGTAATAGTACCCTGTCAACCCGAGAAATCCTCACATATGCTTTATGGATGTGGGGATTTTCCATTCCTTAATGAATTTAATTTTGCTAGGGTCTACCTTAACACCTCCATGAGATACAATATGACCCAAATATTCCACCTCTTGTACTCCAAAGAAACATTTGGAGGTTTTTTCATATAGTTGTTTCTCCTCCAATAGTTTGAGCACTCTATAAACATGTTGAACGTGATCCTTCCAAGACTTGCTGTAGATTAGTATATCATCAAAAAATACTATCACAAATGTTATAAGGAAGGGTTTGAAAATGGAATTCATCAAACCTTGAAATGCAGAACGTGCATTGGTAAGACCAAATGGCATGACCAAAAATTCATAATAACCCTCATGAGTTCTAAATGTTGTTTTTAGATTGTCTTCAATCTTCATTCTGATTTGATGATATCTTGAACAAAGGTCCAACTTGGTGAAGTAAATTGCTCCATGCAATTCATCCAATAATTCATCAATGACAGGAATGGGAAATTTATCTTTAATAGTGAGCTTGTTGAGCTCCTTATAATCTAGACACATGCGCCATGATCCATCCTTCTTGTGCACCAATACTATGGGAGCGGAGAAAGAACTTTGACTAGGTTGAATTATACCAACCTTTAGCATTTCTACAACCATACGTTTAATTTCACTCTTTTGGGCATATGGATATCTGTAAGGCCTAATGTTTGGAGGAACACTTCCTGGAATCAAATGAATAGCATGATCATGATCATGAATAGGTGGGTGGCCTTTGGGAGTCTCAAATACCTTGGAATGCTTGTCCAAGACTTTTTGGATATTCGGAGAAATAAATGATTTCGATGTGGGAACCTCTAGCGAACATAATTGTGCGATTACACCACATTGTTCTTTATTTAGAAGATTTGTCATATCTTTAGATATGATTATCTTTCCCGGTTTCCCTGCGATACCCCTTAATTCAACTTCCTTTTCTTCTGAATTTTTTTCAAGAAAAGTTCTTGAAAATTAAAAGCTATCGTACCCAAAGATTGTAGCCATTGGACTCCTAGTACAACAACAGTACCACCAATCGGAATGGAAAGCACTGGACTATTCAACACATATTATCCCATGGATAGCTTGATATTATGGCACTTTCCAGAGCAATTTATGGTTCCTCCATTTGCAACCATCACTTGACACTCTGGTGTTGGATATAGGAAGCAATTCAATTCCTTCACTATCTTACAATGAATAAAATTATGGGTATTACCCAAATCAATCAACACTATTACCTTTTTCTTCTTGATATGTCCTTCTATCTTGATAGTTTGAGGAGTGGTAATTCCGACCAATGCATTACAAGATATGGTCGGATTCATTTATTCTTTCTCTAGGGTTTGTTCCTAGTGTGTATCCTCTTCTTTTGATGTTTCTTGTTCCTTTTTTTCTTCCTCTTCACAATCTATGTAAAATAATTTCTTCTCAACACACTTATGACCTTTAGTGTATTTACTATCACAAATGTAACAAATCCATTTTGATCTTTTTTCTTCCAATTGTTGTGGTGTCAAACTTGTAGGTTGTGGAAGGCTAAGGGCAACAACACTTCCATCTTTATAGTTGTGATTGGTAGGTTTCCTTGTTGCCATAATTTTTCTTTCAATTTTTCTTGCCAACCTGAATGCCTTCTCTAACGAATCAGGTTCCCAAAGGCGAACTCATGTTGAATGCTATCCTTTAAAGTCCCTATGAACACATCAATCCTATGCTCCTCTGGAATATCTTTTACCCTTATATTCAAATTTTGGAAGCCCTCAATGTGCTCCACCATTGAACCCTTTTGTTTGAGATTTATCAATTGGCTAAAAAAGGTGTTGCTTTTTGTATCCTCATAATGTGCTATCATTTCTTCTGTAAAAATTGCCCAAGTGACAATTTGTTTATGAGAGAAAATCCATCAATACCATACAAACTGATTGGGTTCCAAATATAAAGTCGCAATGCGTACCTTTTGTGTGTTTTGCACATTATGGAGATCGAAATATTGCTCCATCTGTAGTATCCATGTTACGAGATCCTTGCTATAAAACTTCCTCATATCGATGTCTGGAACATGGCGGGTATGAAATCCAATGTTAGAGTCTATGAAATCATGACTAACATTTTTTTTGTTCTCATTATGAGTTTCCTCTACTACCTTTTCGCCATTAGGAAGCATTTTTTGTAGCAACTTTGCCAAACCTCCTTTCAAACCTTCCATGTCTTTCTTCAAATATTCAATGTTTACTTATAAACCATCCATATTAGCTTCCACACCATCCATCTTAGCTTCCACACTATTCATCTTAGCTTCCATGCCTTTCTTTAAACCATCCATCTTAACTTCTGTTACTTTTTATGAGAGTGAAATTTGTTGCACTTGGTCTTGTAATTTTGATATATCATGTTGCATTTCTTCCACTTCTTCACGAGTCATGCTAGAGATTTTAGGTTTCTTACTATGTGTTTCCATTTTCTTTCTTTGGGGCATCAATTAATGATAATTATGCTTCACTATGCCCTTTGAAGTTTTTCAAACTAATTTTTCAAACCAAACTTATTAAATTTTTAAAAAAGACTACACACCTTTTTCCGCTTTGTAGGAGATCAATATTGAATTATCTCTGTAATTTCGGATCACCAAGGTCTAAAATTTCATCCTGAGGTATCCCTCTGAGTCCTCTTTCCAACCCCGCAAGTCTAATCAAGATTGGATTTTCTAATAAATTGTTATTCCAAATCTCCCACAATGACCTGATTATAGACTAGTTCAGTAGAGCGAACTTGTACAAAGTTCCACATGTCACTGTTTAGACCTCCAGACCTAGAAACAATACACATAAAACTACAGTTCATCTTTGTTTTGTACCCTTTTACGAAATTTCAATCTGATGCTCAGAGAGAAAGTTATGATGATTTTCCCCAGGTCACCTGTTTGAGATACAATTCAGGATCCTGAAAAACCCTAACTTCCTTAGATCATATCTTCTAAAATATAGTGAGACAATATCTGAAATTCGTACCCAAGGTTAATCAAGATTTTGAATAAAATTAGTTTTAATTTAGGATTCTGAAACTTCGTAGAAAAAAGGTTATAGCGGAAATTCCACGATGACCTGTTTGAAGCAGAGAAACCGTAGAATCCAAAGCTCTGATACTAGATGTTATGCAACCAACTCACAAAATAGAACAAAAGAGAGATCAATGACTTCATAATCAACCTCTTTGAGGGGGAAACGTGCTTTAAATTACACAAATGAAAAATTCTTAGATGATACAAATGACAAGACCTCCTTTCTATATATAGGCGTCTAAGGGGTCAGAATATAATTAGAGTCGACATAACAATAATAATGTAATGGCACAACAATAACAATAGTGGGCTTCTATGGGGCACAATAATAACAATATGGAGACAACATGAGCACAACAATAACAGTAAGGGGCTACATTGACAATAATAATAAGGGAATACACTAGTATTATAAGAACCTAACATTATTTTGAAGAGGAATGCAAAATACTTGTTGAAGGCAGACTTCAATACATAAAAGCAGTTATTTTCATATTCATTTCTTGTATGGTTAATGACTAAATCTACTATATGAGAGCTTTGTTGGAATATTTGTTGGGGTTTATTGCCTCACCCATTGCCATTCATTTAAGACCATAATAAAAATATTCCACTTATAAGAAGGGGATTATCACCTATATAAAAATGAAGAGGGAATCTTGAATATACTCTAGGAGGCTGACTCATGTCCTTGACAAAAAACGAGATCAACAATATTTAAGAGTTATTTATGTATTAGGTGGTTTTTAGAGAATCTATAATAATAGTATATACTGGGAAATTTTATCACTAAATATTTGTAAGCTTCTACAATAATAGTAGATATTGGAAAATTTTATTACCAAATATTTGTAAGCTTGGTGTTTTGGGTATGGATTCGTTATGCACAACGAAGTTTACAGGATTTAAATTTTATGTATTGATGTTATTTAGCTATGTTACAAACTCCTTTTGATGAATACAAATGTTTTTTGATTTTAAAAAAGAGGAAATTTAAGTATACCTAAGTTTCGTTTAGTCAAAACTATTAAAGAGGGAAACTTAATAAAACTTTAATTAATAAATGAAAAAATAAGAGTATTTAATTAGTTTAGAAGTAGAGAGTGAAAAAATGAGGTCCAAGATAAAGAAATAAAGATAAGAACAATTAACTATTAAAAAAAAAATTGCACTAAAAGGCTCTCTACAACCCAATATGTTGGAAACTTGACTATACTGGGGGGGTGATTCATTATAGTGCATTCATGGTCATCAAATTAAATTTTTTTACTTTTCCTTTCAATAGTTATCTGAACTATTAGATAAACAAAAATATATCATATGAATAGCATATTTAACATATAACCAATATTAAATCACAACATAAGAAACACACATAAGAGAAGCACATGTAAACACCAAATATATGTGGAAACCTATAAAGGGGAAAACCACAATTTTGTTGTTGTTGTGATATAAATGCAAGCACTCACTCCTTTTTACACAAGCTTTTGTAAGCACCCAACTATAATAGGTTTCAACCTCTCTTCTATATTGCAAGCTACAACTTGCTGGAAGTACCTACTCCAAACAATTTTGTAGGCTCCTACCTGCAGGAGGCTTCAACCTCACTTTTATTTTGCAAATTACAACTTGCTGGAAGCACACACTTCCACTTACATGCTCCAACTTGTTTTTTTTCATGCTATAACCTGAAAGGAGACACCAACCTCCTGATACGTGGAAGTTTTAATATATTGTCTTGGTCTTTAATTCTGAATACTTCCATCTCTTTGTCTCTGCCTCCTCTTCTTCAATTATGCTTCACATATGCTCCTTTTCGTCTCTCTCTTTGATAGGAAATCCTGACAAACTAGGTCTCACAAAAACTCAATCAACTCTCTTACCAAATATTCTGCCATCCAAAAGCACATTTGTTTATATACATAACTTGCTGACTATTACCATTCCATGTAGGAATCTAAAATGAAAGGATGACTCTTTGTGTTCCACTTATTCATTTCACATTGTTTAAGATTGGAATATTGAAACAAAAGTAATGATCCTCCAAATAATATTAAAAGATTAATATCAACCATTGTAATGATTGCATAAGACAAGGACAAAGAAATGCCACACATTTACATCACAACATCGTCAAGCATTTACATCACAATATTTGCAACCATTTACATCACAACATCTTTAATTATTTACATCACAACATTTGCACTTGTAGAAAATCCATACCTCTGACAAGCTTCATAAGCACTCACAACTTTACATGATCAATAATACATACTCAACAATATCAATGATGAATACCTCTAATAATGAATACCTTTGAATATTAGTATTCAAGGCCATACCCTTGATATGCATAACTCAGTGGACACACAAACTAAACTAAGCATACTTTCAATGAACATCTAAGCACAAACTAAATTGTGTGAACATGAATTACACTGTGTGAGC
Source organism: Pinus tabuliformis (assembly GCA_031772625.1). Lineage (NCBI taxonomy): Eukaryota > Viridiplantae > Streptophyta > Pinopsida > Pinales > Pinaceae > Pinus > Pinus tabuliformis. The sequence goes on along the minus strand of CM062817.1, from coordinate 1,617,039,321 downwards.
AAGAAGCCTTGAACTGACATAGGAACATCGCTCTCTTTGATATTATTACATCTCTTAAACCTCAAATCAACTGTGGGTTAGACCTTAAACTTTATGTGGATGCTTACAAGTAACTACTTCATATAACATAATAACCGGCATAGCAAGGTTCCTTCAACGCCCTTTTCCATCAATGACAACATCTCCAACAATCTCTCCCTTTAGCATTGATGGCAACACTAATTTGGCCCTTCCCATTTTTGTTTTGAGAAACATTTCTCCTTACCTCCCCCTTTGAAATAAATGTAAAGGGGGTCGTTTTCCAAGGTTTTTATTTTCTCCCTTTCGTTTCATCACTAGATTCCAAAAGGCTATTTGTTAAAATTGAATATATAAGTTTCTACTTGCCTAACACATTTAACAACATACCAATCACTCTCTCTCCACTTAATGAAACATCACATTATCAAATCCTAGTAACAATACACATTAGGACTTAAAATAATTCTTGCTCAACCATACATCACACTATCAATTTTAGAAATAACCTAAATACACTTACTCTCTTCATCAAGATACACAACATCTCATAATTACATTAACTCATACTCAGCTATACATGGCCAACCGATTTTGAGATGGAAATAATTTATATAAAATTTAGGTTTCCTCGCACTAAAAAATTATGAATGGAAGCCAAACATACTTGTCTCATGAGTCCTTCAATGTGTATACATTACCCTCTAATTTGAAATCCCAAAATTGCCCAAAACTATTTGATAAAGATATTAAAATAATAAGGTATTCCAATTTTTCCTGTATAGTGAGTGAGGTACAAATCCAAAAGCTCGATTATGACAACGATTGTAAGCAACAATAACAATGGTATTAACTTCTGTGGTTAAGTTTGACACAACATATGGCAGAGTATCAATATTTTTTTCATTTTCCATGTTCTCTTTGTCTAGTGAAGTTTCTCTAGTATTAGAAGAATGCCAAGCTTGTTTGTCATTGTGGCTATCGCTTTGAAGGATGTCGCATTTTATGGAATTCAAATGACATAGGAAACTTATGCTTATCCACCAAATGTCAATGTCTAGTTCTATCAATGTTGAACTTCATTCCACAACCTTTCATGAGGCATTCGTACATATGATAACCGCAAGAAACTTTATCTTGAAAAAAATCATGTGATTCAGGTATGTGTAGATTGAATAAACGTGTTGTTGGGAAAATTAAGGAGGGGAATTACTTGGACTATCTTGGTCATGAAGGCCGCCACCCGCAGTCTCTTCACCCAACTCACTTCTAATATGAATATCAATATTTCCATCATAGCTACTCATTTGATCACCACTATTACTAGAGACACAATTTATGAATTTCTTCAATTTCCTAAGGAATCATCCCCTAACAAATCAAAGCGACTATCGAAGTGCATGTGCTTGCCTTCCTCGCATGATATGTTTAGATATCAGAGTATCCTTGACTTCATCACCCCATTGCTTGAATCTAAAGCTCTCTGAAAATTTTCTCTGAGTCTTATTTTCTCATCCAAAGAATAAGGACGATCACGTGGAGGAGAATAGTCAGGCTGTGACTCTAATAGAGCTTTCAACTTCTCCATGGTGGGATGCACTTTCTCTTCCACTATTGCAAAGCATCTATGCAATTCTTTCTTCCTAGTGTTCTGTGTTAAAGATAATGGAGAATATCCTAGAATAGTGTGAGTTGGTTCACGTGACTTCAGGATAGGAATTAGTTTCTATTTCTTAGGTTATTGTTCTAACTTCCCTAAAACCATGATTACTATATAATGTGTGATGTACATGAACAATGTAGAGCATTCTGCAAAGCTAGACTCTCCTGGTTCAGACTCTCTTTCATAGAGCTAACCAGTGGGTTTTAATTTTTTTAACACAACATTGCCATTTTTATCATGGTATCAGAGCGTCAGGGCTGAGGAACCTGTACGCTAAGAGGAGGGTGCGACTAAACCAAAAGCTTCGCAGGTTTCAGGAGAATAAACGCGACGATTGCGCAATCAGACTTATCAAAACCGTCTCAAATATTAGGTGTATAACTGCGACGACATCTCAGATAAGTGGTGTACATTTGTGACGATCGTGTAAACAACAAAAAGGCTCCGTGGAGGCTGAGAGAAGGTTGCATCCTGGAGAAGGCTGCAGAGGCTGACAACAGAAGGTTGTCTGGAGGTTGTGAAGGAAGCCACAATGATCTGTGGGTGTGCTACGAGATCAAACAACATTGAAGATCAGTGATCTGTCTTTGTCACAGATCTGGGGTAAATCTAACATCTTCTTTTACTTGTTGAATTTTTTTTGTCTAAATCGCCAAGATGAATAATAATATGTTTGAAGCATGCTTGAATGAGCATAACAAGCTCGATGGTTCCAATTATGCAAATTGGAAATTCAAGATGCAGACTCTGTTAGAAGTGCAGAGTGCTTGGACGATTGCAAATGAGGATGAGCCGAAGCTAGCGGATGGATCAATATTGATCCCAGATTGGGAGAAGCAAGAAGGTAGAGCAAAGACGCTATTGAAGATGTCAGTGAGAGACAACATCATACCACACATCAAAGAGTGTAAGACAACTAATGAGAACTGGGGAATTCTAAAGGATTTGTATGAGATCAGGAATTAAAATCGTCTTCTGTTCCTAAAGAGCAAGATCTTATCCCCGCAGATGGAGGAGAATGAAACAATTGCTTCATTCATAGAAAGGATCAAGGATATGAAGAACAAACTGTCAGACATTGGTGATGTGGTTGCAGATACAGATCTTGTAACCATTACAATGAATGGTGTGACAGATGACTATTAAACGTTCATCACTGGGATAAATGCAAGAGAGAAGATCCCGAAATTTGAAGAGTTGACAGGAATACTGATGCAAGAAGAAGAAAGAAGATCGACTCTAAAGCCCCAGAGTGCCGATCTTGCATTGATGGCGAAGAAGAACTTCTTCAAAGGGAAAGGAAATCTGCAACAACAAAACTGAGGACATTCACAAAAAAGACCAAATCACACCCAAGGTATGCATCCGAATAGAAACAACTCTGAAATTAAATGTTTTTATTACGGAAAACTTGGTCATATTGCCAGGGAGTGCAAGAAGAAGAAATATCATGAAGAACAACAGAAGCAGAAACGACATGCAGGTCATCTTGCGAATGAAAATCATGTGCAGAATTTCAGATTGTTTATGGCATATTTTGATGAGAATGTTGATGCAGACATCTGGTATGTAGATTTAGGAGCATCAACACATATGACATGGAACAAGCATTGGTTCAAATATTTTAAAGAAATCAACGAAGGAGCACAGATTTACCTAGGTGATGATAGAAGTCATCAGATCAAAGGGTGTGGAAAAATTTCTGTCATTCTACCTAATGGTAATGTAAAACAAATTCATAATGTCATGTATGTGCCTGGTGTAACAAAGAGCTTGATTTCTGTATCCATGATCACAGATCAAGATCTTAAAGTTAAATTTTTAAAATCGAACTGTTATATTAAAGATCTGCTAGATGGCATGAAGACAATTGCTACAGGAATCCGAACAAGAGGTCTGTACAAGTTGGATGTAAGACCTGCACCAGTTTGAGCCTTGACAGCTATGAGTTTGACTACAGAAGAGCTATGGCATCAGAGATTTGGTCATATCAACTACAATGATTTGCTGTTACTATAGAAGAAGGAAATGGTAAGAGATCTTCCTATGCTAAAGAAAGTACATAATGATTGTGATGCGTGTACATTAGGAAAAATGCATAGAGAAGAATTCCCTGTTCGAGTAGAAAAGAAATAGAGGGATATACTTGAATTAGTGCATACAAACCTGTGTGGACCCATGCAAACAAAATCATTAGGAGGTGCACTATATTTTTTACTGTTTATTGATGACTGCACAAAGTTTTCTTGGGTATATTTCTTGAGTAAGAAGAGTCACACATTTGAATACTTTAAGCAATTCAAAAACATGATTGAAAGGCAAATAGGGAAACCCCCAGTCTGATTAAGGGGGAGAATACAGAAAAGATGAGCTTATCAGGTATTGTAAAGACCATGGAATATTGTAGCAGTTCACAATACCCCATACTCCACAACAAAATGGAGTAACTGAAAGAAAGAACAGAACATTATTGGAATGTGTTAGGAGCATGTTGAAAGGTAAGAATCTTTCGAATTGTTTTTGGGCTGAAGCATGGAATACTGCAGTGAATTTGAAAAATAGGAGTCCTACAAAGAGTCTTGAGTTTAAAACTCCTTATGAAGAATTATATGGACTTAAGCCTACAATAAAACACTCAAGAGTATTTGTATCTAAAGCATTTTCCCATATTCCAAAGGAAGATAGAAGAAAACTAGATTCGAAAGCCATCAGATGTACTTTTATAGGGTACTGTTCACAACATAAAGCTTACAGATGATTTAATCCCTCTACTCACAAGATTTTTGTTAGTAGAGATGTCATATTCCATGAGCAGGATCATGAAGAATTTGATAAGCACAATCAGGAATGGGATATTCCGTACTTGGTGGAAGAAGAAGCAGAAAACAATCAGGATTAGCAACAGACAAAAGCATAAGATGAACAACAACAACAACAACAACAACAACAACAACAACAACAAAAACAACAACAGCAACAGGAACAACAACAACAACAACAACAACAGCAAGAAGAAAATAATGATCAAATAAGGTTTGAAGCTACCCCACCTCTCAGAAGATCAGGTAGGAAAGCTCAATTACTTGCAAGATATAGGGAAAATGCTTTTATAACTAGTATGATGAATGTGGTTGAACCTTCTAGTTATAAAGAAACAAATGAATGTAGAGAATGGAAAACAACCATGGAACAAGAATATGAATCAATAATCAGGATCAACACTTGGGAACTAGTTGAACTTCCTAAAGGAAAACAAAACATAGGTCGTAAATGATTATACAAACCGAAGATTAATGCAGATGGAACCATATAAAAATTAAAAGCTAGATTGGTAGCAAAGGGGTATTCACAAAAAGAAGGTATAGACTATGAAGAAACCTTCGCCCCTGTAGCTAAACTAAACACTATCATAATTTTAATTGCTTTAGCTACTAAGAAACATTGGATGATACACCAACTAGATGTAAAGTTTGCATTTTTAAATGGAGAACTAAAAGAGGAGGTTTATTTAGAGCAACCTGAAGGGTTTGTAAAGAAATGGAAAGAACATTTAGTCTGTAGATTGAAGAAAGCACTTTATGGACTAAAGCAAGCACCCAGGTCTTGGTATGAAAAGATTGACTCATTTTTTTCTGCAAGTTGGCTACAACAGAAGTAAAAATGACCCTAATCTTTATACCATGCAAGATGAACAAGGGCGTATAGTGTTAATTTCTTTGTATGTAGATGATTTGATCATTACAGGTGATGCTACATATCTAATCAAAGAAATCAAGCAACAGATGTCACAGGTGTTCGAAATGAAAAACCTTGGTGAGTTGAGATACTATTTGGGTCTTGAGATCTGGAGAGATTCAGGACAAACATTTATGTCCCAAGGAAAGTATGTCAAAGGCCTGTTAGAGAGATTTAGGATGGATCAGTGTAAGCCTGCAGCAGTACCATTACAACAGAACATCAAACTGCAGAGTGAAGATGGCTCAAAGGAGGCAGATGCAACACTTTACAGACAATTGGTTGGGAGTCTAATCTACCTAACCACCACTAGACCAGATTTGGCTTATGCAGTCAGTGTGCTAAGCCAATATATGTCCAAGCCACTTGAAAGCCATTGGAATGCAGCGAAAAGTGTTTTGAGGTATCTACAAGGTACTGTAGATTACGGTATTATTTACACTGACTCTTCTGATGTTAGATTGACAGGATTTGCAGATTCAAATTGGGCTGGAAATGTAGATGATCGCAGATCCATAACAGAGTATGCATTCAGCATTAGATCCGGGGTGATCACATGGAGCAGCAAGAAGCAAAACACAGTCTCATTGTCCTCAGCAGAAGCAAAGTCTCAAGCCATGTGTGCAACAACGTGTGAGGCAGTTTGGTTGCGAAGACTTCTCCAGGATGTCGGGGAAGAACAGATAGACGCAACAACAATCAGATGTGACAATCAGAGTTCAATCAAACTTGCTAATAATATGGTGTTCCACAAAAACACTAAACATATTGATACACAATTCCACTTCGTCAGGGAGAAAGTGCAATCCAAAGAAATCCATTTGGTATATTGTAATACATGTGATAATGTTGCAGACATTTTCACTAAGCCTCTTGGTAGGATTAAGTTTGAAATGTTTAGGGAGATGTTAGGCATATTTGTGAACCCCTTCTCCATTAAGGGGGAGTGTTGAAGATAATGGAGAATATCTTAGAATAGTGTGAGTTGGTTCACATGACCTCAGGATAGGAATTAGTTTCTATTTCTTAGGTTATTGTTCTAACTTCCCTAAAACCATGATTACTATATAATGTGTGATGTACATGAACAATGTAGAGCGTTCTGCAGAGCCAGACTCTCCTGGTTCAGACTCTCTTTCGTAGAGCTGACCAGTGGGTTTTATTTCTTTTAATACAACATTGCCATTTTTATCATTCTGGAGTTCTTTGAGATCTTCGAGAGGAAAGTTAATTCTAGTTTCTCCTCCTTCGACCTGCTTGGACTTAATTTCTGTAATGGTATGACATTTTCACAGACCTGCAATGTATGGTAGCATCCTACTAACAATTCTCTGTTCTGGCATGATTCTTTGATTATGATTTGTCCTCAGATCCAATATTCCGTTAGCATTTTGACAAGTGTCACTTAGGTCCATTACTCTTGCTCAGGTCCATTATGCATCTAAGTTAGACTAGGCTTAGATTGATAATGCGAGGTCCATTTCTTAGATTATGCATCAGAACTTATGTAACCATCCCTGATTGTGCAACGTTCCATATCCATGTAATGTTTTGTAGAATTGTAACATATACTCCAGTCCATGTAACGCAGAGCATACCTCTGGTTTGGCATCCCTGTAACTGCTTTTTGATCCCCTAAGTATGTAACTACTATCTGGCACAATGGCATCCACAATTCGAAAAAAATTAACTGCTCTATGTACGAAGACTATGTCCGCAAACATCAATTGTAACACTTTGTAACTAATATCACAGGCTTGTAGACTGATACCACAGGTCCGCACCATTGAAGGCTCAGGGATTTAGTATTTTATCTCTTCTGATGGAGGCATCCTCTTTCTTTGTTTATTCATTATCTCACACAACTTCTGGGATTCGCATGGAGATGACATCCTTCTCATTGCTATTCATTCATATGGAGTGTTCATTATTTGCGGTTGTTTATTTGTTTATTGTTTGTACCATTGGAGCACTCTCACCAACTTACTTTTGAACAAGCTCACTTCCAATAAATATAATAAAGCATGCATTAATATTATTAGTCATTGGTCAAGTTAATAGTGTGTTTGCTGTGCCAGGAGGTCCATAGCAAAGGATACCACTGAGGGTCTATTCCAAGCTTAACAATTTTTTCAAGATGAAGCATTGGAATCTCCACAATTTTTCTCATATTTTCCATTTATTTGCGGGTGTTTCGTAATGACATCAACAACTGAAGGATCCGAATAATTCACAAATCGAATCTATAATCGCTCCATATTTCTTGAAATGATCCACCATTTTTTTGTGGTGGTTTCATGAGAGCCCTCCGATGAGATTTTTTTTTCCTTCAAGCCTTTCCTGTAATGTTGACGTTGGAGTCCTTGGGGTCATTTCCTACCTTCCTAGAAGGGAAAGAGTCTTAGTTTTTCTTAGAATTTATCTATATCCCTCTCCCTATATATTGGAATTTATCTATATCCAAGGTTTATAAGGGAAGTTGTAAACAAAGATATATATTGCTATACCTTTAGAGAATAGTTTTTTTGATTCATTGCCAACTTCTGGTTTCTTTTGTGTTCCTTCATGCATTTGTAGTAGAACCTACGATAAACACAACACCAAGCATACCATTCCCCATATATCAAAGATCGACTTTTTCCACATAGATCACACACTATACGATAAACACAACACCAAGCATACCATTCCCCATATATCAAAGATCGACTTTTTCCACATAGATCACACACTATACCTGAATCCCATAGCCGAGGTTTGGAATTTTCTAGTTGGATTAAAGCTTCAACATGTGACCATTCAAAATTATTGCAATCTAGAGTGCTTGAAATTCCTTCATTACTACAAGTTGCTTCAACATTACCACTCTCATTCATAAGGCATGAATCTATTGTTTTATGTATTCTTACATTTCTCAGAGATCCTTTATTAGCATTATCAACTACACGACTCTCTCATTATCTTTGTGGCTAAAGGATTCCTTCTCAAATAAAGTTATATAGTTAAGTTATCTTGAATTAACACAATCTCGTAATTTATTACCTCCACTTTCTTGTAGTGTGGCATTTTTGAAAGGAATTACTACATTGCATGCACCAATATTTGTAGATTCATCTTCACTTGTGAGCATGGATCTTCAATTTTCTTGTGTACAAATGCTTGTGTGCAGAGATCTTCTATTTTCTTTTCTTATTCAAGATGAGCCAAACACTTATTGAATATAGTAATGGCATGGTCAAGGAGGGAAAACTGACTCATTACCATCTTGGACTGCACAAACAATTTCAATGCATATTCCAGACTTCAATTTGCATGGTGGCATTAGACTGTTTCTGTAACCATTTAGAGCTTCAATACTTAAATAGGTTGCTCTCCCCCTGAGATTCTTCACTCTTCATGATTGTTATTCTAATTGAAAAAAACTGTCTAGATTTTTCTTTGTTTCCTTGTGTAGCTCCCCCTAAGGCCATATTGATCACTTCAAATTTTCATTGAAGTTACTAGCTGCTCTTTTTTATTTTTCCAAGCTTTGGTGGGATGCCTTTTGATTTGTGCATCTCTTTCTACTTTCCTACATAATGTGCTTTGACTGTTCTCCTCCATTTGTCTGTTTTGCGTCAAAGAATGGGGAAACTTGCAATATTTGGCCATGTGGCCACTATTGTCACATATATAGCATCTTGTGTGACCAATAAAGGGAGGAAAGGACTTGTGTCTTCTTCTATTATTATTTACATATGAATTTTCCTTTGCATACCATGCACTTTTACTTTTCATTGCATAAGTCTTGCAATCAATTACCTTATGGCCAAAAATATTGCATGAATAATAATAGCCATAGAAATAACTTGTGTACCTGATGGTTGATGATCTTCTTGTAGGGAAAAATATTCTTTGATTGATTTTACATTTTTTATTTATTTATTTTATTTTATTTTTTATTTTTTATTTATTTTTTTATTTTTCTGATGAACCTTGGTTTGAATGCTCTTATAGTCTGTTGCAATGTGCCCAAAATTATTATAGAAGTAACATTCAACAATATTCATTAGGAGAGTATAGGACCTCCTTTGGAACCTCGCAGATTTACTCAATACATCTCCAGGAGCAGATGGCCTTCTTGTAAAGGACACTTTCTTTGACTCATTCCTTTGTTGTCGGTTCTGTTGCTTGCCTTTATTTGCTACCTTGCTAATCATGCTATTGGCATCTTCTCATATAAGATTTTTGGATGCTGCTTTATTATCTCCTATGGCTGTCTTTGAGCTAGATCTTCTCTTTTCTAACTCATTTCTCATGGAGACAACTTCTTCCTCTAATTTTTCACATCATCTGCTCTTTTCTTCTAGCTGTTTGCTCATCACATCTTCAACTCTCCTTGCCTCTTCTAATTGGGTCTTCAAACTAATACTTTCTTCTTTAAACTCATGCTCTCTTTCTTCAAGTATCTAAAGAAGCTTCTCCTGGTCTCTACTTTCCATAGAGAGTCTTTCTATTTCAACCAAGATTGAGCCAACTTTGCTTGGCCTTCTTTTTTCTTCTCCTCATGAAAACCAGGTACTTTCACACTAGAATATGGATCTCATTCGAATGAACAATTTCTTTCTGATAGGCCTTTTTCTTCTTCTCTATTTCTCCATTGCCGCTACTAAAATATATTTCATGTAGGACCTACAACCCGTCCCATATATCTTTTGCAGATTTGAGATCTATTATTGTCTCAAGATCTAGATTGTGAATATTATTGTAAATTGCACACTTAGCTTGGGAATTCCACTATTGTTCTTGTTTTGAGGGGGAATATTTACTATATCCATCACATACTAGCTTCCAGACATCAGATCCATAAGCTATCAATTCAAAGTCTGTCTTCTCTCTCCATTTCTAAAAGTTTGTAGCACTGAGCATAGGCCCACTATGATGATCTTTGATTCAACCAGGTCTATCTTCCAGTAGTTAAGCTAATACAAAAGGAACCAACTCTGATACCGATTGTTGGAAACTTGACTATACTGAGAGGGGAGGGGGGTGAATCAGTGTAGTGCATTCATGGTCATCAAATTACAAATTTTTACTTTTCATTTCAATAGTTCTCTAAACTATTAGATAAGCAACAATATATCATATGAACAGAAGATTTAACATGTAACCAACATTAAATCACAACATAAGAAACACATATAAGAGAAACACATGTAGACACTAGATATAAGTGAAAACCCATAAAGGGAAAAATCATAAATTTTATTTTTGTGATGTAAATGCAAACACCCACTCCTTTTTACATCAAATTTTGTAAGCGCCCACCTATAGGAGGCTTCAACCTCTCTTTTCTTCTGCAAGCTACAACTTGTTGGTGTGAAAATTCCTACACTCAAAGGAACCCTTACTGCAAAAAAACTGAATCTACTTCAACTTGATCTTAATTACATTCATCAAGTTATTCTTATGAATACTGAAACAAATTACTTCTGCAGCCTACACTAATTAAATATTTGATCTCATGAAATAGAAAAACAAAGCGAAGAACAAGATACATAGGACAAACTTATTTTTGGACACATTAGTCCCTCGAAAAACCCAATGGGGGAAAACTGATGCAACAACGCTAAGGGTTTTATTTTTATGTAGGAGAAATATTTGAATACAAATCTAGGATGCTCATCTAGCAATCCTTTATAGAGAAAATACTGGCGGAAAATCTGAGTGATTTTTACCTCACTTCACCTAGCATAATTCTGGTTGATCCGGCATAAGACTGGCTAACCTCAGCTATTTCTGCGTCACATCTTCTGCCCTCTACGTCAACTTTCTTGGCTTTTCTCGACAGTTCCGGCTTTTGCCCTCCACGTTAGCTTTCCTGGCTGTTCCGACAATTTCAGCTGTTCTCGATAGTTTCGGCTTCTGCCCTCTGCTTCATCATTCTCGGCTGTTTCGACAGTTCTCGGCAGTTCCAACTGTTCCTAGCAGTTCTGAATTCTTCCCTCTGCATCAACTTTCCCAGCAGTTCGGGCAGTTCCAGGCAGTTCTAGTTGTTCCTGGCAGTTCCAACTTCTGCGTGACAAGCATCTTTTCTGCTTTGCTGGCTCTCTCCGCCTCTTTGTCTGTATTCTATGGAAAGTCCTTCTCTTGTATTCTCATTGCCCCTTTGCTGCAGAATGATAACTTAATTCAAAATCCTTAGCAAATCCTGCCCTAGGAATCGAATTCTTGATCAATTCATTATGCCCGTGTGTGTTTCCAAATGAACCCCAAGCCTCCATTTTATATCTTTCATGTTGAGTCTTCAACGGCCGAGATTAAGTCTCTAATCAATGACTAAGATTAAAACATGACTTGATCCGCCTTCTAGATTATTCTCACCCATATTTTGATTAATACCCATTAATATTTTAATTTTCCTAAGTTTAGACTGAGGAATACCATTAAAAATATAAATTATTTTAGTAAAATACAATTCGGGTGGGATTTCACCAAACTATTTCTGGGTTCTTTAGAACTCACGTGCCTTAGCCTCTCCACAAATTTTCAAGGCTATAGAACTTTTGATGCTACCAAAAACTAACACTCCCTCTTAGCGAGGAAAGTGCTCTAGCAAAAATACCCAATCGCATGCTGCTCTGCTTCTAAAGCATCTCCCTTTTTGCACTGTCTCTGCCACCAACACTGTGCTACTGTTGCTACTGTACTGCTACCTATGACACTTCCACTATGACTACTGCATATGTACTATAGATCCCTCTCAAACGTTGCATCTGCTATGTTGCTAACACTTCCACTGCTAACATTACATTCGTACTGCAACTTAGTTGCTGAGAGAAGCAACTAAAAAGCATCCAAAATTAGTTGAACTTAACTGTTTTCAACATAATACAATGAATGTTGGAATCTGACTACTGCTAATTCTGACCCTCTGAATCTTCTGTGCTGCTGCAGACTCCTGCACTGTGCCAACTGCACTGCTGCCAACCTTGCTCTGCGCTAATCAGCCTCTGGACCCAAGCTACTACATCTGTCCTCCAAAAAATCCACTGCATCATCTGACACTAATTCCATCTTGCTACTGCTGAATCTTGGGCTCCTATATCAAGGAATTGATCCAAGAGGTGGACTCCTCAAGGATCTTGCCCACATGTAGTCCTCCCGACTACAACTCAATATCGCCCCATCTCCCTCCTGGAGATGCATGGGCACTCATGGCATACTCTTCCTCATCAATCTTCACGACTGCAACCTTAGGATCATGCTTCTCGTCCTTATCCTTTTTCTTCAAAGGACAATGAGAGGCAAAGTGACCCAACTCGCCACATCTGAAACATTTCACCTTCGAAATGTCCTTCTTCTTCTTTTGCTTTTGTTGTCCCTTCGATGCTAGAGCTGCATTTTCCTCCTCCTCCTTCTTCTTTGAGCCACTCCCACTACTGCCACTGAGGTTGACCTTCACTAGGTCCCTCCTTAACTCCTCCCATTAAAGAGTCGCTTACATCTCCTCCCATGAAGGTAGTTTTTCTCTACCCAATATGCTTTGGATGAAAACAAGCCATTCATCCAAGACTCCATTTAGGGCTATCCTCACCATTGCGGTTCGCTGAGGAGTGGACCCCACTGCACCAAATTTGTCTCTAGTGTCTTGAAGACATTGAAGATAGAGGTTCACCCCTTCTCCCTTCTGCATCAAATTCCGCTGCAACTTCTGCTCCAAATACATCTTTTTTTGTTTGGGAGAGCCTTCATACAGAGAAGACAAGGCTTCCCACATCTCCCAGGCTATATCCTTTCCCTGTAAGTGTGAGACCACATGTTCTCAAACTCCATCGAGAATGAGCCTCTTTGCCTTCCCCTGCTCGGATTTGTACTTCTTCTTTTGATCATTGTCAGGCGGAATAGCTACCACACTTTTGATGTAGACCTTGAGATCATATTTCTCCAGAACAACTAAAATTATGGTATTCAATATGAAATAGTTGGAAGCCCATGCGATGCCATCTCACCCAACTGTCGAACTGAATCCTCTAGTCGCTGCTTAGCACTGCTCAGCAAGTGAGAAATTCGAACTTTCTAGCAGATAGTTTTCTGAGGAGAAAATTCCCCTTCTATGTGTCTTCATTATTTTCTAGCGGATTTCTGCCCCAACAGAAACTGCGCCCTTCAAGCACTGCATTGAGGCTCTGTGTCACTCCTTCTGCCTCTACAAGCTCACGATTCGCAAGTCGTACCTCTTTGTCGACTCACTCAGAGAGATATTTCCTTAGATCAACTTCCCGACAAGGACCATGCAATCCCTCTAGGAGGATTCAAACTGTTGCCAAGTGCAACTTTTAGCCTCATTGTTCAACACTGGATATGCTCTTCCTATTTTAAAATCAACCCTGTGATTGATCCAGATTTAAGCAGGAACGCAACAAATTACAGAGATAACCATATACACAAAGATGCAGCGGAAAGAATACTTCATTTCATTAATGGAAAATACTGACATATGCTTACAAACAGAAATGGCAATAAACTAGCTAGGGCGATGGTAGCATATCTCTGAGAAGAGATGTGATGGCTACATGCCTCTGAACTGTTCTGAACTGTATTACAATGAGGCTCGAAGGCCTATTTATTGTTGAGAAACAATGGAAAACCCTTCACATACCGAAACCTAACCCTAGAAGATGAAACGCCAAATTGTGGGCCCCGTTTGGGTAAATTGGTACATCAATTTCCCGGGGTCGTAACTTTGGCATACGATCTCCGTTTGACGCATACGATAGCTCGTTAGAAAGATCTATCCGAGTACTACCACTTTGGGAGGCAACATAGAGTTTGGTCGCCCCAGAATTCCAAAAAAACGTCGTTTAGGGCCTCAAAACGGCTCCGGAAGTTCAGGACCCGAAAAACTGCTAAAAATAGTAAACTGTGCTACAATTAAGGAAACTGAAAATGCTGAGAAAGACAATGGTGGGGGTCCAGGTGGACCTGGCAGGTGGCCACCAATATCCACCTGGATCATTCCTCCCCCCTTAGGAAGCAATGGTCCCCATTGCGTTGAGCTCCTCCATGAGATGAGGAAACCTCTGCTGAACTTGTTCCCTGGTGAGCCACTTGCCCTGCTGAAGGAGTTGGCCTGCTTTGACAACTCGATACAGTTGGATATGCTGTTGGCGAGTGTTCTTGATCTGTGTGTCCATGATCCGATCAGTTGCAGCTTGTTCCATGCAATCTGGATTTAATTCTGTGGGTTTGAGCTGTTCTGCAATGTCGGATGTGTCTAGCAATGGTGGAAAGTATGGCCGAAGGCGGTCCACATTGAACACTGGGTGCAGGCCAAGGAATGGGGGAATGCTGAGCTCAAATGCATTGTCTCCCATAGCCTTAGTAATGGTGTAAGGACCATATCGAAGTGGTCTCAATTTCCGATAGGCTCCAGTAAGGCGTTCCTTTTGCAAATGCAACCAGACTTTGTCGCCCACCTGAAACTTGTGTGGCACCCGGTGTTGATCATGTCGCTGCTTGTACTTGGCATTTGATTTCTCAAGAATGTCATGGACCTGCTGGCGAATATGTTGGATGCGCTCAATGAAGCTGGTGGCCTTATCTGTTTCGGACTGGACATGAGCTGAATTCATGTGAGTAGCTGCAAGTGGCATGGCCACATCAATGGGGCATAGTGGCTGGAATCCTAAACCCACCTGAAAAGGGCTATGGCCAGTGGAGCTGTGAAGAGCTCGGTTGTAGCTGTGCTGAACATAGGGGAGGCTCTCGTCCCATGTGCGTGGATGCTTTGAGTTATACATGCGCAGAATGTGCACAATCATCCTGTTGACAACCTCTGTCTGGCCATCAGTTTGAGGATGGAAGGCTGTGGACTTCGTGAGTTTGGTGTCCAGCATTGACCAGAGACTGGACCAAAATGTGCTGAGAAACCGACTGTCCCGATCTGAGATGATAGACTGTGGGATCCCAAAGTGCACCCACACTCGTTCAAAGAAGAGTTTAGCAGTGGCTTCTGCTGTGATATTCTTCTTGCAGGCCATCATAATGGCCATCTTTGAGAACCTGTCGACGACCACAAAAACACAGTCATTTCCATGCTTAGTGGAAGGAAGGCCTGACATGTAATCCATGGAGATGGATTCCCAAGGTCGACTAGGGGTAGGCAACGGGGTATAGAGGCCTTGCTTCTTAATGGTCGGTTTGGCAATGGCACAGGCAGTACATGATCGGATGTACTTCCCAACATCCTGTCGAAGATTCGGCCAATAGAAATAGTTTTGCAGTACTGCCACTGTTTTCTCGACCCCGAAATGCCCAGCAGCCCGACTGTAGTGTGCTTCCCAAATCATCTTGGCACGCTCGCTTGAAGGAACACAAAGGTGACCGAGGTGGCATAATAGGGCATCCTGGAGGTGAAAATCTGCAACCTGCCGACCCTCCAAGAGTGTCTGGTATGTGTGGCCGAATTCTGGGTCGCTTTTGTAGAGAAGTGGCCAATCAGAAGTCTCGTGCCCGCAAGAGTTGAGCACGGTGGTTAGCGCCATGATCGGTGGTCGACTGAGGCAATCTGCAACATTATTGGTGCTGCCCTTTTTATACTTGATATTCAAGTGAAACTGTTGCAGGTATGTAGACCACTTCTGATGGCGATCATTCTGCAATTTCCCTTGGGTCTGTATGAATTGCAGAGGTCGGTGGTCTGTGTGGATGACCGTTTCCTTCCCCAAAATGTAATGCTTCCATTGTCGGCAGGCCTGTACAATGGAATACATCTCTTTATCATAAGTGGGGTACTTCCGGACTGTGTCTGAAAGTGTTTCACTGTGATATGCCACTGGATGTCCATGTTGAGTAAGGACTGCCCCAATAGCATAGTCAGAGGCATCTGTCTCGACCTCAAATGGTTGTTGTAAATCTGGTAACGCGAGCACTGGTGCCGTGCAGAGGCGATCCTTCAACTCCCTGAATGCCTTCTGTTGAGATTCAGACCAAAAGAATTTTGCTTTCGCCCCGCCCTTGGTGACTTGACTCAAGGGCCAAGAAATATGAGAAAATCCCAACACAAACCTGCGGTAGAAGTTGGCAAGACCTAGAAAGCTGCGGAGCTCTGTTAGAGTGGTTGGAGAGGGCCAATCCCGAATGACTTGGACCTTGGCTGGATCGACATGCACCCCCTGTTCATCAATGATGTATCCCAGATACTGGACCTCGGTCATGCCAAAAGTGCATTTCTCCAAATTGGCACATAGCTTGTGTTGCCGCAGTGTTTGGAGAACCTGTCGGATGTGGTGGAGGTGCTCTTCCCAACTCTGGCTGAAGATCAGAATGTCATCCAAGTATACTACTACAAAGGAGTTGGTGAATGGCCGCAAGATGTCATCCATTAGCCTCATAAAGGTTGCAGGAGCATTCGTCAATCCGAAAGGCATGACCAACCATTCGAAGAGGCCCTCCTTGGATTTGAAGGCAGTCTTCCACACATCTGAGGGTTCAATTGGTACCTGGTGATATCCTGACTTCAGATCGATCTTGCTGAAATATTTCGCCCCCTTTAGTTGGTCTAGGAGGTCATCAATCCGCGGGATCGGGTACCTATTACGGACAGTGATCTTGTTCAGCGCCCGATAGTCAATACAGAGTCTCCACGTCCCATCCTTCTTCTGTACCAACACTATCGGGCTCCCACAGGGCGAAGAACTCGGACGGATGTGACCTTTCTGTAGGAGCTCCTGAATCTGCCTCTTGATTTCATTGTTCTCTAGAACGGAGCGCCGATAAATTGGTCCATTGGGTAGTGGCGCACCTGGGGTCAGATCAATGGAGTGCTTGACTTGACAGTGCAGAGGAACCCCTGCCGGGGAGGTGAAGATGTCTTTGTACTCCTCCACAATCTTGTCCATTTGTAGCTGCCGTGCAGAGGGACCTCGTTTGGAGGCCGCGGCCACTGTCTTCTTCTTCCCTTGAGGGCGTATCATCAGGAAAACAAATTTCCTGGTTTTGGAAATGATCTTACTGCATTGTTTTGCAGTAATCAAAGAGATGGCGGCAGGTGGTGGTACCTCTGGTATCCTGAACAACTTATTTCCCAATGTAATAATAACAGCACGGGGCCTTGATTCATACACAGCATGTCGCTTCCACAAGTATGGTTGTCCTAGTAATACATCACAAACTTCAAGGGGAGCAATGTCACACAATACCTCATCCGTGAAGGGCTTGATGTTGTATGGAAGGCGACACTGCTGGCTCACGCGAAGATCTCGCCCTTGGTAAAGCCACCCAATGGTGTATGGTTGTGGATGTGCTGTGGTCGGTAAGCCCAACCGCTTCACGACCTCTGCCGAAATGAGGTTCTTTTGACTCCCGCTATCAACAATGAACTGTATCGGGGAGCCCTTGACCCACATCTGGGAGTGGAAGAGACGCTCCTCCTCCTCTGGATCTTCGGGTTCATTTTTCTGGATCCTTGCGGTAGCAACAGTGGCGCTGGGATCCGCATCAATGATCTGCTTCCCTTTTTCATACCCCTTATCGGGTTCTGACTCAGAGTCGGAACATGCATCTGATTCTGAAACCTTTAGCTCAGCCACCAGTGACTGTTTGGCCCGACACTCACTTGTGTTGTGAGTGGAGCTCTTATGGAACTCGCACCATTTTCCAGTGTCCTTTCTCGGCTTCGCGGCGTTGCTCTTTGCTTGCAGCTTCAGCTGGTTGTCTTGGGCTGTCCCGCCTTGGCTTTGTCCTTTGTTCTGTGGTTTAGGGGCACCTTTCCCCTGCTTTGGATTCGCAGATCCAAAGTCTCGCTTCTTTTGTTTAAACTTCTGCTCGAATTTGACGGCATACCGGTATGCTGCGCCGAGCGAGGGGATGTTTAGGAACTGTATTTCTTCCTGGATGTACTTGTGCAGGCAGCCACGGTATTTGAGTATCAAATGTTGCTCCGAATCCTTGATACCCAACTTTGTGCGAAGGGTATGGAAAAGATTGGTGAACTCCGGCACATCTTGGTCCCTTCCCTGCCGCAGCGTGGTCCACTTTATGTATTCATCCTCATAGCTTCCGACAGGGTAGTACTGCTCCTTGATGGCATCCCGGAACGAATCCCAGGTGGGTGCGGCTGAAAATAGTGAGCCAGTACTTTCATCCTTCTGCTCGCAGTAGGTTTCCCACCAGTCCTTGACGTGGGGGGCTGCTTTGAGAAGAGCAAAAACAATCTTTTCCCGACTCGAAAATTCATGAACAGAAAAATAACCCTCTAGCAGATTTAACCATTTATCTACGGCATCGGCGTCTATCTGACCCTCGAATATGGGGATTTCAAAATTAACTTGTACCTTAAAGGGTGTGGCGTTTCCAGAGGAGCTGCTGGAAGCCGATGCGCCGCTTCTGGGTAGCCGCTGAAGGATCTGCGCAAAGCTGTCCATCATCGCGTTCCGTTGTCGCTCGAGCGCTTCTTCGAGCAAGATTTTGATGGGATCTCCTGCCCCCTCGTCTTTCTTCTGGTCCGCCATGGGAGGCCGTCGGGATTTGCGAGGCTGGTCTTGCAAAGGTTCAACCAGTTCAAGCCCTAACTCCTTATATCCCGACCTTGTTGGGGACATGCAAAGAAAAACAGAGAAAAAGCAGACCGCTCTGATACCACTGATCCAGATTTAAGCAGGAACGCAACAAATTACAGAGATAACCATATACACAAAGATGCAGCGGAAAGAATACTTCATTTCATTAATGGAAAATACTGACATATGCTTACAAACAGAAATGGCAATAAACTAGCTAGGGCGATGGTAGCATATCTCTGAGAAGAGATGTGATGGCTACATGCCTCTGAACTGTTCTGAACTGTATTACAATGAGGCTCGAAGGCCTATTTATTGTTGAGAAACAATGGAAAACCCTTCACATACCGAAACCTAACCCTAGAAGATGAAACGCCAAATTGTGGGCCCCGTTTGGGTAAATTGGTACATCAATTTCCCGGGGTCGTAACTTTGGCATACGATCTCCGTTTGACGCGTACGATAGCTCGTTAGAAAGATCTATCCGAGTACTACCACTTTGGGAGGCAACATAAGGCTCGGTCGCCCCAGAATTCCAAAAAAACGTCGTTTAGGGCCTCAAAACGGCTCCGGAAGTTCAGGACCCGAAAAACTGCTAAAAATAGTAAACTGTGCTACAATTAAGGAAACTGAAAATGCTGAGAAAGACAATGGTGGGGGTCCAGGTGGACCTGGCAGGTGGCCACCAATATCCACCTGGATCAGTGATACCATGTGAAAATTCCTACACTCGAAGGAATCCCTACTGCAAAAAAATTGAATCTACTTCACCTACTTGATCTTAATTACATTCATCAAGTTATTCTTTTGAACACTGAAGCAAATTGATTTTGAAGCCTACATTAATTAAATATTTGATCTCATGAAACAAAAAAACAGAGCAAAGAACAAGATACATATGACACACTTATTTTTGGAAACAATAGTGCTTGGAAAAACCCAATGCGGGAAAACCGATGCAACAACTCTGAGGGTTTTATTATCATGCAGGAGAAATATCTGAATACAAATCTAGGATGCTCATCTAGCAATCATTTACAGAGAAAATACTAACGGAAAATCTGAGTGAGTTTTACCTCACTTCACTCTGGAAAATTCTGGCTTATCTGACACAAGACTGGCTAACCCCAACTATTTCTGCATCACCTCTTCTCCCCTCTGCATCAACTTTCTCGGCAGTTCCCTACAGTTCCGACTGTTCCAGGTAGTTCCGGCTTCTGCCCTCTGTTTTAGCTTTTCCGACTGTTTCGGCAGTTCCCGGCAATTTTGGCTGCTCCCAACAGTTACGGCTTCTACGTCAGCTTTCTCGGCTGTTCCAATAGTTCTGACTTCTGCCCTCTACGTCAGCTTTCCCGATTGTTCCTACAGTTCCCAACAGTTCCTGTTGTTCCTGGCAGTTCTAGCTTCTGCGTGACAAACAACTTTCCTCCTGTACTAGCTCTCTGTGCCTCTCTGTCTGTATTCTTCAGGAAGTTCTTCTCCCAGATTCTCACTTCCCCTTTGCTACATAATGATCACTTAATTCGAAATTCTTAGCAAACCCTTCCCTAGGAATCAAATTCTTGATCAATTCGTTTTCTCCGTGTGTGTTTCCAAATGAACCTGAAGCCTCCAGTTTATACTTTTCTTGTTGAGCCTTCAACGACCGAGATTAAGTCTCTAATCAACAGCTAAGATTAAAACATGACTTGATCCACCTTCTAGATCATTCTCACCCATATTTTGATTAATACCCATTAATATTTTAATTTTCCTAAGTTTAGACTTAGGAACCCCATTAAAAATATTAATTATTTTAATAATTCAGGTAAAAATTCACCAAACGGTTTCTGGGTTCTTTAGAACTCATGCGCCTTAGCCTCTCCACAAATTTCCAAGTTTAGAGAACTTCTTATGCTACCAAAAACTAACAATTGGAAGTACCCACTTCCACTTACAGGCTCCAACATGTTCTTTGTCAGGTTACTACCTGAAAGGAGACACCAATACCTAGATACATGAAAGTTTTAATATGTTGGCTTACTTGGTCTTTAATTCTTAATACCTCCATCTCTTTATCTCTATTATGTACTCTACCTCTACCTCTGCCTCATCTTCCTCAATTCTGTTTCACATCTTCTCCTCTTTGTCTTTCTCTTGTTTCCAAGCAATCCACAAACTAGGCCTTACAACAAATGAATAAAATCTCTAACCAACTATTCTACCATCCACAAGCACATCTTTTTATATACATAGCTTGTTGACTATTAATATTCTATGCAGGAATCTAAAATGAAATGTTGATTTTTTGTGTTCCACATATTCATTTCACATTCTTTAAGATTTGAATATTGGAAAAGAATTAATGATCCTCCAAATAATATTAAAGGATTAATATCAACCATTGTAATGATTGCATAAGCCAAGGAAAAAGAAATGCCAAGCATTTACATCACAACATATTCAAGCTTTTACATCACAATGTTTGCAACCATTTACATCACAACATCTTCAATTATTTACATCACACCATTTGCACTTATGGCAAGGCCATACCTCTAACAAGCTCCATACTTCCTCATAGCTTTACATGATCAACAAATTTACATGATTAACAATACATACCCAACAATATTAATGATGGATACCTTTAACAATGAATACATTTTAATATCAATCTCCAAGGTCATACCTTTGTTCTGCATCAATCATTGGACACTCAACCTAAACTGAGCATATTGTCAATGAACATTTGAGCAGGGACTAAACTATGTGAACACGAATTACAATGTGTGAGCAGGAAACCTTTTGTTGGCATTATGACACGGTTTGGCACTATGGCACAGGTATTGTCCTTGATGGCAACTCACTTGGAAAATCACTCAGATGACAGTTCAGGCTCTCAGACTCTCAGAATAAAGAAAAAGAAGGTATACGCAGGTTCCTGTTGACGAAGCCGCATATATATGCAAGTTCACAGACCAAAAAGAGCATATGCGTATACACGCACTTTCATGCACAGAAAACCACGTACAATTTGGAAAACTTGGTTTTGGTCCATGGTATTTGGTCCGAAGTATTGACCCCAAGTATTGGGTCTAAGGTATTGATTCTCTATGGTTTTGGACCATGGTATTGAGTAAGGCCTAAGACTATAAAATGGGAAGGAGATCATTAGGAAAGGCACTCAAGGATTGAATATTTAATGAAGAGCAAGATTTAGAATACTGGTTATTGGGTTATGGTGCATAGCTGGATCTGAATCAAGGAGGAACCTGAGCGCTAGAAGAAGGATAAGTTCTATTGATGGGTCAAGATCTTAAGGCTTGAAGAGAAGTATCTTTGTGTGATTTTGATCTGTTATATTTGGCGCATGACTTGATCTATAAATCTGATAATCTGGGTATAACTGATGTCTGAATAATTGAAAAGGGTAAATTATCTTTTATAGATATGTACGCAGGTTCGGCGTAGCAAAGGTGCGTATACACGCTGGTTCGGTAATTTAAAACAGCGTATACGCAGGTTTGCCTTAATACAATAGCGTATGCACGTAGGTTCTACATATTGAAGTAGTGTACGTCTCATGAAATATGTTTTAGCTACTTCTGTTTATTGCTGCAATGTTCTGGGTTCAGGATTGGTTTCTGGTTACTGTTACTGTATTCTGGTTACAGCTTTCAGAGAAGTGATTGTTTGATTCAGTTTTGATTGGTGCAAAGGAGATTGGTTGATGCAGATGTATTTGATGTTTGATTATTGTTATTGATGGATCCAGTCTAAAAATTTATGAAACGTGGTCCCTGGAAGAAAAGAGAAGGTTGTCGCCTTCTGTAGGCCAGCACCTACGTACTAGTACATCAGCTAGTACAAGAGCTAAGGGGTTTGTAGCTCCCTTCCAAGAGAGTCTGGAGAACGAGAGAAGGTTGTAGCCTTCTGCAGGTAGAAGCCTGCGTACTGGTATAACACTGCACCAATATAGAACCATTGTAAAAAGAAGTTTCTTACTAAAAGAAGATAGAGACGAATTGCAGCAGGTGGTTTTCACCCACATTGGGTTTCCACCTTATATCTTGTGTTCTTGTGTGTGACTATCTGCTCTGTTTTACTATACCTGGTTACTGTTTATATGGTTCTGATGCACAGATTAATGATTAACATCTGAAGAATAAATTAAATTGTAAGTCTGTAGGATATATGCTAGTTTCCTTAACTACAGTTGCGTATATACGCAGCTTTAACTAACTGAAGTAGTGTATATAAATCTGATTGTGAAATGAAAAATAATTGAGTTGATAATACTGTTTCACCCCCCTCTCAGTATTTTTTCCAACACCTTTAGCCGACATAGGAAAATTGCTCTCTTTGACGTTATTGCATCTCTCAAACCTTAACTCAACTGCGGCTTAGACCTTAAACTTTATGTGGATGCTTACAAGAAACTATTTCATATTACACAATGACCAACATAGGGAGGTTCCTTCAACATCCTTTGCTATCAATGAAAACTTCTCCATCATGGTATGGGGGAGATGTTGATTTGAATCTTAGGGGGACTTATACTCTAAGTTCAGATGTATACGTCATAAAGTCATATTTTTATGTAAAAGAGAACGTGATAGATATGTAACTAATAGAGTAAACCCTAATTAAAGTTGACTTTGTCAATTAGACATCTTATAAGAATGCATTAGGAAGAGAGTGTTAGGAAGGAGAGGTCTAAAAATTGGCCTTATTGCATGTAATGATTCTCCCTAATGGAATTCTTCTTCTCCAATTATCCCTCCCTCTCTCTTCATATTTATGTGATATATTAAGTTCTTGCATTTTTATTAATGTTATTGTGATTGGTTTAATGGTAGATTTGTATGTTTTCTCTACTTTTTCAGCATTCAAGCCTCCTGGATCTTAGACTCCGAGATAAAAATCATTGGTATCAAAGAAAGTCACATCTCCATGGGAAGCAAGATTTGAAGCATATTTCAATTTCAAAGTTTTACAACAATCTCCAACCTCCTTTTGACACCTTTTGGATTCCATTTGCTGGGCGATACACTGTAAGTATAGTAGTTGTTCCAAAAGCATTACAAGGTTTTTTTACCCTCATATCTTCATTCACCATTGAAGGAGCATTATTACATGGATTCACTACATCCACTGGTATATAAAACGAAGGTTCCATTAGCTATACAACAATCCATTTTCTCTACAAACCCTTGGAATCCTTTGTGGCCCTCTACACTTGGTCCATTGCTAGAAAAATTCAAAAAAACCAATAGTTATGGGTCATCCACAAACCCATGGTTATGGGTAAACCACACAAAACCTTTATCTAACTTTACCATTGCCAAATTGGTTATGGGTCATCAAAAAACCCATAGTTATGGGTTAACCACACAAAATCCTTTTCTTCATTGGCACATGACACATTGTAATCATGATGGTTATGAGTCATCCACAAACCCATGGTTATGGGTTGACCACACAAAATTTTTCTCTTCATTGGCTCACAACATATTATAATCGTAATGGGGTCCCTTCTTTTTGGCATGGGTGAATGATGAATACCATCATTTCCTAAGGGGGGAGGATTGATCTGAATATTAGGGGGGCTTATAGTTTAAGTTCAAATGTATAAGTCATAAAGTCATATTTTTATGTAAAAGGGAACTTGATAGATATGTAATTTTTTTTTTTTCACTTCTGGTTCACGGATACCCGGGTCAATGGGTAGCCGCTACATCCAGGGTTGTTCAACACTGAGTGGACGCACCCGAAGGCATCAACACCCCTCGGCCTATTTACTGACCTAACCCCAAGAGCTTTCGGGATTCGACCCTGTGACCTCCCATTGGCGAGGCACTTGATTTGACCGATTGAGCTAACTCTTGGGGCTTATAGATATGTAATTAATAGAGTAAACCCTAATTAAAATTGACTTAGTTAACAAGACATCTAATAAGAATGCAATAGGAAGAGAGTGAAGGTTGAGAAGGAGAGGTACCAAAATTGACCTCATTGCATGTAATGATTCTACTTCTTCTTAATGGAATTCTTCTCTAATTCTCTCTCTCTTCATATTTTTGTGATGTATTCAATTCTTACATTTTTATCAATGTTATTGTGATTAATTTCATGGTAGATCTATATGTTTTATCTCCTCTCTTAACATTCACACCTCCTGAATCTTAACCCCCAAAATCTATATCATATATTGTGATGTTAAATGACTTTACAATAAAAATGATAAAAATTCTTACATTAAAGTTTTAGTAGAGATTTTGTGTTAAAATATTGTGTAAAATTAAAAAAAAATTCTACTACAACCTTTGCCATTAGACGTAGATATTTTAGCAAAACTTTATATGGAATTCCTTATAACTGAAAAAAGATTTGGGTGGGGAAATGTTACAACAAAGATTTATTGCAGTGCACTTTTTGTAACATGTATCAATGCATCTCCATAATGTCCACATTGGTGCATTTATACTTAAAATTAAATGCACTTTTGTTGGTTGAAGTATCATGCACTAGATATGACATTTAGTAACATACTACATTGATGTTCATATAAATATTACACATTATGTCTCATCTTATAGCGTACTAGTGCTAGTGTAATTTTTATTGTTGATTCTTATACACATATAACACATCGATATGATTTATGAGTATAGAAGCACACATATTTATAGTTTATTTAAAGCATTGTCATGCCTATTATTTTTAAAGCACTACTTTGTAAACAATTATAAAGCAACAATGTAGTTAATTTATTGTTCGCAACATTATGCAGACAATTATAAAACAATGATGTGGTTTTAAATTCAAAAACATTGGGTCGGTTAATTTCTTGTAAGGATCGATGCATATGATATTTGTGCATAGTAATATTTTGAAATAATAAATATAATTGTACATTGTTGTTTAAAGTGAAATTGCTTTTCACAAGTGTAACATTGGTGCAGTAACATTTAAACCATGAAAAAAATAAGATGCACCAATATGTACATAATGCAATTTTTTTTTTTGTTAAATTTTAAATTTTAAATTTATTTATTTTTTAAAATATAATTTTAATAAATTATTTAAATATCAATTATGTTTTATAATAATTTGATTTTTATATTTTAATTATCGTATTCTGATATAATGGTTTTATTAATGCATTATTTATCTAGTATTTTTATTGATTGTAACAATGTAAATCATCCGATATATTAATTAATTGATAATGCAATATTTTTATAATATTGGACAATGCAGTATAATTGGAAACCAATTTTACTATATACAAACCCATCGTCAAATAAAATGAAACATTGTAAAAGTCCATAACAATTAAAATGGAACCAATATGTTATAGTTACACTTGTTGGTAACCTATCAACACAAATCGGGACAATACGTCCCATATATTAAACAAAATGTCAATATGTGATTGCTACACTTATTGGTAACATGTCATTGTGCTATTTGGGCAATATGTTGAGTACATTAAACAAAATCCTTGATTTTCATAGACAAAAACTACAAAACATACAACTTGTGATAACATTCAATTATATATATTTTTTTTGTAAGCTAAATTTTGTGATTATCAACAAAATATTACATGTGTCTTTTGTCCCTATTTACAACTAGCCTTCCACTTAAGAAACTATACCAACGATAGAGGAAGGGACCATTAGTGACAATACTTTTTAGGTGTAGCCACTAGTAGAAAAACAAAAATTAGTGACTAAAAAAACCACTAAAAATCACATATAAATCACTGTGTTTAGTCACGTGACCATTAGTGGCTAATTTATAGTATCTTATTTTCACAATCAATTTAGTGGTATTTAAATTAGTTGTTAATTTACTGTCTCAATTTTATTATTTAGTAGTATATTTATTCGTGAATTAGTCATTGATTTAGTCATTATTTACCATATTTAATGACCAAACACAATTAAATATACTATTACGTGATCACCAAAGGAAACCAATTAATGATCAAACACACAACCAAATATACTATTACATGATCACCCGAGGAAACCAATTAATGACCAAAGAAATATGACCAAAGTGTTGGCCGTGAGATAAGACGCTGTAAATTAGCCATAAATAGTGTTTATATGCGAATTTTAGTTATTGTTTGAAACCAATTAATGACCAAAGAAATGTGACGAAAATGTTGGTTGCAAGATAATATACTGTAAATTAGCCACTAGCAACCGTTTATATGCAAATTTTAGTCGTCGTTCGTAGTTACAAATTTGCCATTTCCAAGAGTCATTTATCTTTTTTTTGTAACTTCATATTCATTATATAAATGACTAATTTAGTAATGTATATTAATTTCATTTACTTTTCATTAATAATTTTTATAAACAACTAATTCAATCATTGTATATTCATTTTATTTGTGTTCATTATTAATCAGTATAAATGACTAATTTAGTAGTATAAACTACTAATTTGATAGTTTTATATTCATTTTATTTGTGCTTATTATTAATCAACATAAATGAATTAGTATGATTTTACGACTATAGTAAAAAAAAACATAGTACAATATTCGTGCTCATCTAATATGAAAACACATGTGAATCATACAAAGTTTGATAAGTTGATTACAACACTAAAAAATATCAAATACAATCATAAATAATTTCAACCACAAATTTTATTATATGAAATGTCAAGTATTACAATATGAGTTTCCAATTGAATATTGACTGGGCTACAATTTACACATAAAATATTGTTTAATCATTTCAATACATTCCCATTATATTGCTAATGTATTGTACATGTCTCTCCACCTTTCAAATGATTCAATAGTTTTCATATGAAAACTGTGTAAACGATAGCATCCACCATTCGAGAGTGCTGAGGACTAGAAGCTCCATTCTTTGGATAGTCCAAGGTTGGAAGATGAATCCAAGCCCTTTGATATGCAACCAATAGATATTCATTTAACTATTAATAATGTGATCTTATTTGCTTTTTTAATTAAAATATCTACTAAAACTCTAATCACTATTTGCAATATAATGAGACTATAGAACTTCCTTTACAACACATGGAAAAGTTCACAAGAACATTGAATACAAACAAAGCACACATACCTAGGTAGGTCACATTCCACAAGACTTTTTGGCATATATATATATACACACAAATAGTAACAATAAGATAAAATCAACCATTTCAAAATAAAATGCCTCTTTTAACAACAAATATGATGAAACATGTACAAACCATAATGACACATGTACAAACCATAAAAAAAGAGGTTTCTTCCAACAGTTGCCACGAATAAAACATTCCTATCAGCTAAGACACTAAATTTTTGAAATAAAAAATTGTACCACAAGTCCGCATCATTTAAAAACAAAATAGCCATGAGTTAAGTACCATCTATTATAGAAAGCATAAAATAGAAAGACCAACTAGTTTGCATAAACATAGAAAAATTTCAAGCCATAGTCTCTGTATCAAAGGCAAGTTCCAACACTGGGCTTGATTGGGCCATTATTGAAAGCAAAACCAAGAATTATCGATTGTTCACCAATTGTTTAACGAAACATTTCCCACCAACTATATGACGATAGATCTGCAGTTGGAGTTGTTAAAATTTTACCTTCAGGGGGTGTAAGAGTCAAAGAGAAATTTGGAAAAATTACAATCGTGTAAAATTTTGGTAGGAAATGTTAAATTTAGACTTTTGAATTTTATGCTCCGGGTGTCATTATTGATTTATTTTTAGGTTTCTATATATAAATATTAAATTGCAAAAGATAGTAAGGCATAATATATATAAATGGGATGTAGTTTGACATATGGAATGCCAAATAACTTATAGTGTGGGTAATGTTTTAGAAGGGATTGATTTATAAAATTTTGAGGGAAAAGTTGTAACTTTATACAACGTACCCAATATAATCGTAAGACATTCAAAATATCGATTCTGCCGAGACGTAAGGTTTATTAAGTGTTGGCATAAGGCTTATTAAGCTTTGCAGAAAGGATGTTTTATGTTTTCTTTTCCTATATTACATAAAATGCACGACATGATACATGAGACCTAATAAGCTTTTATTGTTTTATAAGATACTATTTATTCGATTGTTTTTATTGAAAGGCGAAAATGAAATAAGACATAGCCACAACATATGTATATATGCATTAATATGAAACAACTCTCATTGTAATATTGGATATGTGTGTCCCATGTCGACCTGAACTATATATATATGCATTTTCCTTCTCGATATATATGGTGCAAATGAAGCGTAGTTCACGTTCTTCAAATAAAATTTTATTGTCAGCCTCATCAAATGCGTACTAGACCTCGATTAAACCCGTAGAATTAAGTTGTATTGTGGAGTGCCGAGACATGAGGGCTAGTCGATCTATGCCCACATTAAAGTTTTGGTCGTAGGTGTTGGCATTGTTGTTGTTGATAGCAAAGGAGCAACAAAGTGCCTATAAGATTGTGATGGCGCTTGATTGAAAAGATGCAACTTGTGGAGATGAGTGGAGATGCAACTGGGAATAGTTTGACGCTAATTTAAAGGCTAATGTATCTTTTCATATGGCATTAGAGATATGTTTTGCAGGTTGATTTGAAGGATGATGTAATGACATATGCACAGTTAATGTATGCCCAGTTGGACAAGTATCGTTGATGGCATACTTGTGTTGATGCAGCTATTGTTATGCCTTGGAGAATAGATTGTTAAAACTTGTTCTCACATGTTTGTTATGCTGCGAAGGTTGCTTGTGCTTACGTATGTTGATTGATGTTGATTAGTGAGGCTGATTGTGTGCATATGGAATAGTGGCTAATGATAAACATGTATGCATATGATGAGTGAGATGTTGTGATGCAATACAAAAGAAAGACTCCATGAAAAACAGGGGAAGACTTAAGGCTGCTGAGACAATGACATGAAGAAGTAGTGATACAAGATGTTGCAGAATAAATATATCGCTTTTTGGACAATGATGCAATGCTTTTATATGTTGCGTGCATATTGCTTGCATTGAAGAGTGAATGTTTTACATGTATTATGATGTTATAATGTGTTGCTTGCATATGTTGGCATTATGTTGGTGTATTTAATCATTGCAAGTGGCTGAAAATAATATTGTGTGGAGCATTTATTTTTGTTTTTTTATTCAAAATTTGAAGAGGTGTGAAATGAATTGGTGGAATGCAAAAAGACAAAATTGTTCACTTCATATTCAAGTTTGGAATACCAAAAACCATCAAAGTTTGCTTATAAAAATTGTGTGACGTTGGAGAGCAAAAATGTTAGAGATTTGGAGAATGTGAGAGTTGATTGAGGTGTTCTTCATTAATTATTTAGCATACATATAGAGCTGATGTGAAGCAGACTTGAGGAGGAGAAGAAACAAAGGTAAAGATGGAGGTATGTAGATTTATAGACCAGGTAACCAGCACATTGTTGTTTCTTATTTGTATCAGGGGATTGTAGTTTACTTTCAAGTTGTAGCTTGATAAATAACAAGTTGGAGCAAGTGGAGGTAGGAGCCTCCTATGGGATGTAGGAGCCTCCTATGGGATGTAGGCTGTAGAAAAATTATGGGAGTTGGAGCTTCCTTGCATGTTATAGCTTGCAGAAAAATTGAGGTAGTAACCTCCTGTTGGTTGGAGCCTATAGAAAATCAGATGTAATAAGGGAGTAGGTGTTAAATTATGCAACTAGGGTCAAATTACACTTTGGAAAACTCATATGGTGGATATGATGATTGCATTGAATTCTTCTTTTCGAGAGGATCAAATTCAACCTAAAGATCATCAAATTTGGACAAGGGAAAGTGTACTTATGGAGAAAAGCCCACATATGCACATTTGTATAGGTCAGTGCTAATGGTGAATTGGCCACCCTTGGAAGCCTATAAAAACAAGTGACCTCAAGCTCATTTTATTATCACCAAGCATCATTTTCTTCTCTTCTTTATTGATTGGTTCGCACAGGTTTGAGGCTGGGACAAAAAAATAAGTTCGCAAAGGTCCAAAATTACAAGGTCCGAGGCTTGCATATGTTTGTAGGGTTTTGGGTTACAGTCGCTGGCTTATCACAGGACAAATTCGACCATAATCGCTGACTTGCAGGCTCAACGGAGCGACTGGAAGCCTTCACTTGCACAACTCCTGCTCCATGCGACCGAGAAGTTTGAATGAAATTTGACCGTTGACCAAAGTTGACGGCAGACATGAAAAGTTGTCTATGATATATTTTGATACGGGAAATATATTTCTGAATGTTATTTAGTTGTTTTGTTGGATGATATTGTATTGGGCTCATTGTACTCTCTGCTGAACATTTTATGACAATCTAATAGAAGAAGAGTTTCAAAGGGTTTTCCCCATAGTGGGTTTGCCCTTGGTCTTTAACCAAACCTGGTGTCTCTTGTTGATGTGTTGATTAGCTCATTTGTCATTGCATTTATTGTTCTATCTTCAATTACAGTTGATGATTGGAAAGGCTAATTGTTATTTGAAAGATTGCTAATTGAAGTATTGAATTGGGCTAAAGTAATTAATACATCATAGAACAATATGAAATTTAACATGGTATTAGAGCTAAGGTGAAGGATAAGCCCAAAAGGAGACAAGCATTGGAGCAATCATCTTTGGGAAAGTTGAAGGAGAGAATCTAGTCAAGCCAAGATGTCTTCCTTCTTCAAGGAGAATGAGAAGTTGGGTGACTCATTCAATTTTGCTGCATGGAAAGTCAAGTTGGAGATCATAGCTAACAACAATGATGTTTTCGAATACATTCACGGAAGAGTACCTGATCCTCCACAAAATGCTTGCGTTGCTGCCAAGAACAAGTACAAGAAAGGTGAGTTGAAAGTGAAGCAAGTTATGGCTAATGGTTTATAAGAAAAATTACTTGCATATGTTGGCAATTTGAGGAAGTCTAAGGACGTGTAAGATAAGATAGCTGGCATGTATGAAGTCAACAATTTGAATGAAATCATCTCCTTGAAAAATCAACTCAAAGACATAAATATGAACAAAGGAGAATCTATGCAATCCTACATTATGAGGATATCTCGTCTTAGAGATCAATTGAAAAGAGTTAGGGAATCTGTGCCTGACATGGAATTGGTGATTGTGACTCTATGAGGTCTCCCTCCTATTTGGGAAACCTTTATTACTACTATAAGCAACAACAATGTCCTAACATCATTTGCTGAAATTGTTGGAAAGCTCACTCAAGAAGAATCAAGGATGATATTAAGAAGAAGGATTCAAAAGCATGAATAAAGAGAGCCCGTTGCATTCATCACTGATGATAAGAATAAGAAAAAAGGAAAAGAAGGTCCATCAAATTCAAGGAAGCCTCCTCCTCGAAATCCAAATAGAAGGAAGGAACTATTGCACATTGAATACTACAATTGTCATAAGAAAGGCCACTATGCCCAAGATTTCCCTGAGAAGAACAATGGAACCCGCTACAATACTAAAAGCAATAACAACATGTTCAATGATCAAAGGAGGAGAGATGATCGAAGGAATGATCACAATGGAAGAGATGAAAGACGAAGAAGAGATGCTATAAGTGATCATGAAGAAGATCGTTGTCCACAAAATAAGTCAAGATTCTCTAGGTATGAAAGTAATGTTGCGAGTCAATTTGAATATATTATTATTTTTTCCATTACTAGTTCATCTCCTCTAGATTCGTGGGATTGTTGGTTGGATGATAGTGGGGCCACTCATCACTTCTCTGATTATAAGGAAGTTCTCTCTAATTTGGTAGAGAGGGAGTCAAATTTGAAAATTATTCTTGGAGACAACTCCACTCATCCCGTTAAAGGTTTTGGGTCCGTCAAATTTCATTTGAATTCTGGGGAATCTATTTTTCTCCATGATGTGATGTATGTGCCGGGATTGAAGAAGAATTTGGTATCAATATCTGCTTTGGAAGACAAAGGGATGAGGGTTTCCTTCATCAAGGGAAAGGTTCTTACTTGGCCTGTTGGATCACCTATGAGAAATGCATTCACATTGGGATCAAGATATGAAGGACTCTACAGGGTTATTGGAAGACCACTTCTAGCATTGGTCCATGATACTAATCATATAAGTGATCTATGGCACCGAAGATTGGCCCATATACATTATGATGCTCTTCCGAAATTGGAGAAATTGGTCTAAGGGATTCCCAAGGTTCAAGCCCATCATGATGGAGTATATACAGGTTGTGCCAGTTGAAAGAAGACAACGGGACCATTACCCTCTAGCAAGAATAAGACAAATGACATCCTCCATCTCATTCATTCTAATATATGTGGTCCAATCCTTGTGCATTCTATTGGTGTCCATCTCTACTATATAACCTTCATTGATGACTTATCAATAAAGACATGGATATATCATTTGAAGCACAAGGATGAAGCCCCCAAAATGTTCAAGGAGTTCAAAGCTTTGATCGGAAATCAAACAGGGAAGAAAATCAAAATATTCAGGTCTGACAATGGTGGAGAGTAGATATCAAAGGAGTTCATTGATTTTTGCAAGAAGGAAGGTATCAAGAAAGAGACCATTGTGCCCTATACTCTTGAACAAAATGGAATGGCTGAAAGAAAGAACAGGTCCATTATAAAAGTTGCCATGCCATGCTCCATGTCAAAAGTTGCCAAAGTTCCTCTGGGGAGAAGCAACAAATGACGCCGTATATGTTCAAAACAAGGTGCCTCATCAAGCATTAAACAACAAGACCCTCAAGGAAGTATCCACAAGGGTCAAGCCCGATGTTGGTCATCTCCCTATGTTTGGGTGCCCCATATACTTTCATGTGCCAAAGGACAAAAGAAACAAGTTGCAAGCCACGGGAAGAAAAGGTACGTTTTTTGGATATTGTGAAAATTCTAAAACATTTAGAATATATATTCTTGGTCAAAGGAAGGTTGAAATTAGCATGGATGTTACATTCAATGAAGATGTCGCCCTTGGAAAAGCAAGGGACCTTCCTTTGCCTCCTCCTCCTAAGAAGAATGATGATATGGATATTTTAGATGGTCCTTCCGTGCTTGAATCCGAGACAAACATTGTTGATGATCCCATGGAGCCCATGGATCCCTTAGATCCTCCTCCATGTGATCCTCCCACCAGGAAGAGGCCACTTTGGCTTCGTGATACTTTACAGGATGACGAGAGACGTGTTCCTGTTCGAAGATAATTTAGAGAAAGGAAGAAGCCATGCAAGGTACGGGGGATATGTTGTAGCCATGAGCACCATGATTCAAGCCAAACCTCCCACCTTTGAAGAAGTTGTAAAAGAACAAGTTTGGAAATATGTTATGGCCGAAGAATATGAATCAATCATGAAGAATGACATATGGGATATTGTGCCGAGACCAAAGAGGAAATCCGTTGTAACTTTGAAGTGGTTATTCAAGATCAAGCATGGACCCTTCATCAGATGGACATGAAGACTACATTCCTCCATGGCATGTTACAAGAAGAAGTGTATGTTGAGCAACCACAAGGATTTGAAGTAGAGGATCGAAAGACACATGTTTGCAAATTGAAGAAGGAATTGTATGGTTTGAAGCAAGGCCCTAGAGCATGGTACGCCCGCCTAGACAATTATTTGGTGAAGCTGGGATATACAAGAAGCATTGTGCTGATCCCAACCTCTACTTCAAGGTAGTCCAAGGTATGTCGTTTATTTTGGTTTTATATGTTGACGATCTATTCTTGACAGGTAGTGAGCCCTTGATGATCGAGTGTAAGAGGGAGCTAGCCTTTGAATTTGAGATGAAGGACCTTGGACTCATGCATTATTTTCTAGGCCTTGAGGTGTGGCAAAGGCCCGGTGAAATTTTCCTTTCACAAGGAAAATATGTTGTGAAGCTATTGGAAAGATTTGGAATGAAAAAATGCAAGTCACTACCCACATCGATGGAAATGAACTTCAAGAAGTTATGTGGAGAAGTTGCAGGACCCGATTTGGTGAATCCATCCAAGTATAGACAGTTGATTGGGGCTCTGATGTTCCTAGTGAATACTCATCTAGACATATGCTACACAGTGAATACGTTGAGTCAATTCATGACTGAGCCTCTCCATACACATTGGATCGCTGCCAAACACATTTTGAGATATTTTCATGGGACGATCACACTTGGTCTGAGATATTCTTCTGGGTAGGAAACGTTGTTGATAGGAAGAGTACATCTGGATGTTGTTTTAGCCTTGGATCTACCATGATATATTGGATGAGTAGGAAGCAGAAGTTCGTAGCATTAAGTATCGCCGAAGCAGAGTATATTGCCGCTAGTATGTCTAGTTACGAAGCAGTTTGGTTGAGGAAGCTCTTTGGAGAGCTATTTGAGAAAGTCCTAGACACTACAATGATATATTGCGATAAACAAGAGTGGGATTTTTCTAGTAGAGAATCCCATATTTCATGAAAAGTCTAAGCACATAGAGATCCAATATCACTTCATTCAAGACATGGTGCAGAGAGGAGCCATTAGACCCCATCACATATCGACAGATAAGCAGATTACATATATTATCACCGAGGCTTTTCCGAAAGGGAAGTTCTTGGTCTTCAGAGAGCAACTTGGACTGATGGATGTGAACCCTCTTGATAAGGGGCATCGTTGATCGAGGACACTGAGCCAACTCTTCCCCTCCGTTTGAGCTCCTAGGGTGTGGAATTGAGATAGAGGGTTCCTGGGGCTGAGGGATCTCTGGACAATAGGGTATCACCCCTATTTGTTACCCATAGGGTTGGAGATGTTGCTCCCCTCTCTTGGTCTTTGTAGCGTATACCCTAGTTGGAATCATACCCACAAGTCGAGCTTTTTGGGATTGTCCCTCACCGTTTGGCCAACGAGTTGAGGAGGCTTGGGGCATGTTATCCTTACGTTTTGGTAAGTCAGATATCGATCCCAAGCTCGAATTATGATATAGGTGTTCTACCACATGAATTTTGAGGGTCATTGTTGGGAAGGTCAGTAGGCAATATGATGGGTTGAGATGTGCTCCACTATATCACCTATTGCTCGATATGGGGTCAAAGATATTTAGCTCCCCCATGAGATTCCGGGTAGAGATGTACTCCCCGATGCAATTTCAGATTGAGATATGCTCTTCAACGATGTAGAGGGTGGTAGCGTTAGCTCCCTGATGATTCTTCTTCTTTAGATTCAAGAATTTTTCAGCAGATAGAGTTGAGCAAAGATGGGACAAGATATGATGACAGGATGACATGTTGATCGATGGTTAGATATTGAGAGGTGGAATTCTACCTAGTTGAGAGAGAGTGTTAAATTATGAAACTAGGGTCAAATTCCACTTTGTACAACTCATTTGATGGAGACGATGATTGCATTGAATTCCTCTTTTCAAGAGGACCAAAATCGACTTAAAGATCATCAAATTTGGAAAAGGGAAATTTTACTTATGGAGAAAATTCCACATATGCACATTTGGACAGGTCGATGCTAATGGTAAATTGGTCACCCTTGGAAGCCTATAAATACAAGTGACCTCAAGCTCATTTGACGATCACGAAAAATATTCTTCTTCTATTCTGCATCGATTGGATTGCATAGGTCTGAGGCCGGGACAACAAAAGAAGTTCACAAAGGTCTGGAATTATAGGGTCTGAGGCTCAAATCTATTTTTAGGGTTTTCGGTTACAGTCGTTGGCTTGTCACAAGACAAATTCGACCACAACCATTGGTTTTCAGGCTCAAGGGAGTGACTAGAAGCCTTCATTCTCTCACACAACTCCTCCATGTGACTGAGAAGCTTGACTGAAATTTAACCGTTGACCGTAGTTGACCGCATGTAGGAAAAGTTGTCTCTGATATATTATGATACTGGAAACACATTGATGAATGTTATTGGGTTGTTTTTCTAGATGATATTGTATAGGGCTCATTGTACACTTTGTTGAAAATTTTATGACAATCAAATAGAAGAAGAATTTCAAAGGGTTTTCCCATGGTTTTTGACCAAACCTAGTGTCTCTTGTTGATGTATTGATTGTCTCCTTTATCATTGCATTTATTATTCTATCTTCAATTACTGTTGATGATTGGAAAGACTAATTGTTATTTGAAAGATTGCTAATTGAAGTATTGAATTGGGTTAAAGTAATTGATACAACATAGAACAATCTGAAAATTTAATATGGTATCAAAGCTAGGGTGAAGGAAAAGCCAAAACGAGACAAGCATTGAAGCAATCATCTTTGGGAAAGTTGAAGGAGCCAATCTAGTCAAGTCAAGCTGTCTTCCTTCTTCAAGGAAAATGAGAAGTTGGGTGACTCATCCAATTTTGCTGCATGGAAAGTTAGGTTGGAGATCATAGCTGACAACAATGATGTTTTGGAATACATTCAAGGAAGAGTACCTGAGCTTCCATAAAATGCTTTCGCAATTGCCAAGAACAAGTACAAGAAAGGTGAGTTGAAAGAAAAGCAAATTATAGTTGATGGTTTACAAGATAATTTACTTGCATATGTTGGAAATTTGAGGAAGTCTAAGGACATGTATGATAAGATAGCTAGCATGTATGAAGTCAACAATTTGAATGAAATCATCTCCTTGAAAGATCAACTCAAAGACACAAAGATGAACAAAGGAGAATCTGTGCAATCCTACATTATGAGGATATCTTATCTTAGAGATCAATTGCAAAGAGTTGGGGAATCTGTGCCTGACAGGGAATTGGTGATTGTGACTCTAAGAGGTCTCCCTCCTATTTGGGAAACCTTTATTACTACTATAAGCAACAACAATGTCCTCCCATCATTTGATGAAATTGTTGGAAATCTCACTCAAGAAGAATCAAGGATGATATCAAGAGGAAGGATTCAAAAGCATGAAGAAGGAGAGCCTGCTACATTCATCACTCATGACAAGAAGAAGAAGAAAGGAAAATAAGGTCCATCAATTTCAAAAAATTCTCCTCCTTGAAATCCAAATAGAAGGAAGGAATTATTGCACATTGAATGCTACAATTGTCATAAAAAAGGCCAATATGCTTGAGATTTCCCTGGGAAGAACAACGAACCACACTACAATACTAGAAGCAACAATAACAGGTTCAATGATCAAAGAAGGAGATATGCAGGGAAAATTTTAAGAACCCCCCCAAATTTACATGTATAATAAATGGGCGAATCTCCATGGTATATAGGAAAAATGGAAGGCGATTTTATCAATAATATGATATGTATATATAATTTTTTGGCGAATCTCTCACCAGGCATGACGAATATTTTACTCAATTATAAAATTTTGTGTTTATTGAATACACAAATGAAATCATTGCATTTCTTTAAAATATCTTTTGAAATCAAAATTACCGAAATTACATATCGATAACCTAGTGGGTGTAGGATAAAATTCACCCGTGCCATTCACAAAAAGCATGAGAAAAAACCTAATACTATATATAAAACGAAGAAAAATTCAAATTCATCACTTCTAAAAACCTAATACTATATATAAAACCAAGAAAAATTCAAATTCATCACTTCTAGGGACCTCGTAACCACCCTGCCAATACACAAGTATGTTCCTGTTTGCAATTAGAAAAATTACCCAAATTACAATCTGTTTACTCCAGCGTATGTTGGAAAGTTATAAAAGGATGACTAGTGCAATCAATCCGTTCCTTTTAGCCCTGGATTTGTTTCAGTTTAAAACAGAAGTATACAAATATACTTGTCCAATGTCTATGCTTTAACCATTCACCTTAAGATACTTTTACAATATGATTTCCTAAGTCTATTTAATATCTTCATTATCATAAAAACCAACCTATATCCATCTTAACTCCACATCTACCACTCTTCGGGGGATGAAATCTATTTATCCCTCTGAGCACTTGGTAGACCCAGAATTAAGATGGATCTAAGATGATAGAATTTCCCCTTTACATAGTCTATGCTCACATGAATACCATGGTATTACCATGGGTCAATACCATGGGTTATCATAAACCTGGAGCTTAAAAATTACTATTAGTAATTTATAAAAATTAATAAAATTAATAGTTGATTTTTATTTTATTTTTTATTTTAACCAAGCTAAAATGTTTAACATACATTAAATTACAACATCCATGGAGCTTAAAAATTACTATTAGTAATTTATAAAAATTAATAAAATTAATAGTTGATTTTTATTTTATTTTTTATTTTAACCAAGCTAAAATGTTTAACATACATTAAATCACAACATCCATGTTTACTTTTGATCGGATCAAATATTTTTTCACACAATGCTAGTTTGCATATCACAATATTTGATACCTCTCGGGGGTTAGTAGATCCAGAGTAAAGATGGATTCCTCCATTTAAATAGGATACATTCCAGGTGAATACCATGGGTCAATACCATGTGCCATTTTTATTTTTATTAATACTAATATTAGGGTTAATAATGTTTTTTTGCATGGTATTAATAACAATCTAGTCCATGGTATTTGTCCCATAGTATTTTGCCCATAGGTTTCACCTAAATACACATTTTTTGAGTGTTCGTAAATATAAGATGACTTATGGAGTAAATATAAAAAAATGTTTTATTTGTTTACCATACCTCTCGTTTATTTATATTTTTATTAATTTACCATACCTATTTTACAAATATGGTATTTGGCCCATAGGATTCACTTAAATAAAACCTCTTTCTTGAGCATAAATAGAACGAGGGTTATGGACTAAATATAAAAAGAGGTTTTATTTATTTACCATGCGTCTAGTTTATTTATATTTATATTTATTTACCATACCTTTTGAGTAAGTATAAAAAGACGTTTTATTTATTTACTATACCTCCCCTTTACTTATATTTTTATTTGTTTACACCATTGCATGTATATAAGGTGACTTATGGAGTAAATATAAGAAATGTTTTATTTATTTACCATACCTCTCTTATAAATATGGTATTTGGGCCTTTGGCCCATAGGATTCACTTAAATAAAACCTATTCTTGAAAATGGACGAATGGATTCACTTAAATAAAACCTATTCTCACTTAAATAAAACCTATTCTTGAAAATGGACGAATGGATTCACTTAAATAAAACCTATTCTTGAAAATGGGCGAATGGAAGGTTGTAACTCCTAATTTCAAGGGCTAAATTTACCTTTTTTACCGTCTCCCTTAAAATAAGGTGGGCTATTTGAGGTGATTTGTAAAAATGTACTATGATACAAAATATTCATCCACTAAAAATTTAAAACCCCTTAATTTCGCCAAAGGGCGAACATTCGCCCCTAAAATTTTCTATGGAGATATGGCCGAAGGAATGATCACAACGGAAGAGATGAAAGAAGAAGAAGAGATGCTCCAAGTGATCATGAAGAAGATCGTCGTCCACAAACTAAATCAAGATTCTCTAGTTATGAAAGTAATGTTGCAAATCAATATGAATATATTCTTATTTCTTCTCTTACTAGTTCATCTCCTCCGTATTCGTGGGATAGTAGCTTGGTTGATAGTGGGGCCAATCATCACTTCTCTGGTTATAAGGAAGTTCTCTCTAGTATGGTAGAGAGGGAGTCAAATTTAAAAATTATTCTCGGAGACAACTCCACTCATCCTGTTGAAGGTTTTGGGTCTATCAAATTTCACTTGAATTCCAGGAATCTATTTTGCTCCATGATGTATGTGTCGGGATTCAAGAAGAATTTGGTATCAATATCTGCTTTGGAATACAAAGGGATGAGGGTTGCCTTGATGAAGGGAAATGTTCTTTCTTGGCTTGTTGGATCACCTATGAGAATTGCATTTACAATGGGATCAAGATATCAAGGACTCTATAGGGTTACTAGAAGACCACTTCTAGCATTGGTCCATGATAATAATCATCTAAGTGAGCTATGGCACCGAAGATTGGCCCATATGCATTATGATGCTCTTCTGAAATTGGAGAAATTGGTCTTAGGGATTTGCAAGGTTCAAGCCCATCATGATGGAGTATGTCGAGGTTGTGACAGTGGAAAGAAGACAAGGGGACCATTCCCCTCTAGCGAGAACAAGACAAATGACATCCTCCATCTCATTCATTCTGATATATGTGGTCCAATTCTCGTGCATTCTATTGGTGGCCATCTCTATTATATCACCTTCATTGATGACTTCCCAAAAAAGAAATGGATATATTATTTGAAGCAGAAGGATGAAGCCTTCGAAATGTTCAAGGAGTTCAAAGCTTTGATCGAAAATCGAGCAAGGAAGAAAATAATAATATTCAGGTTTGACAATGATGGAGAGCACATATAAAAGGAGTTCATTGATTTCTTCAAGAAGGAAGTTATCAAGAAAGAGACCATTGTTCCCTATACTCACAAACAAAATGGAGTGGCTAAAAGAAAGAATAGGTCCATTATAGAAGCTGCCCGTGCCGTGCTCCATGATAAAAAGTTGCCAAAATTTGTTTTGGGAGAAGCAACAAATGCTACCGTATATGTTCAAAACAGAGTGCCTCATTAAGCATTATACAACAAGACCCCTGAAGAAGTATTCACAAGTGTCAAGCCCGATGTTGGTCATCTTTGTATCTTTGGCTGCCCCGTATACTTTCATGTGCCGAAGGACAAAAGAAACAAGTTGGAGGCCATGGGAAGAAAATGCACTTTTGTTGGATATTGTGAAAATTCTAAAGCATTTAGAATATATATTCCTGGTCAAAGGAAGGTTGAAATTAGCAGGAATGTTACATTTGATGAAAATGTCGCGCTTGGAAAAGCAAGGGACCTTCCTCCGCCTCTTCCTCTTGAGAAGAATGATGATATGGATATTTTAAATGGTCCTTCCATGCCCAAAACCGATACATACATTGTTGATGATCCCATGGAGCCCATGGATCCCCTAGATCCTCCTCCATGTGATGCTCCCACCAGGAAGAGAGCATTTTGGCTTCATGATATGTTACATGTGTTGGGTTGTGTTATATTCTTTCCACGAATAGGCCATGTAGTTAACTGGGGGGTTAGAGGGGGGCCGGAGCCCCCCCTTCGTTGTGCCGATTACGTAGCGGGGGGGTCACAGGAGGTTTGTGGGGTGCAGGTAACCCCATTCTATGGAGTCCGGGGCAGCGCCCCGAAAAATTTTGGTTTTGGAACTTATGCTAGGTTGGGCGGACCTACCTATGGTTTTGTGCATGATTTTCGCACATGTTCTTGGACGCGATGGTTTTCGGTCCATGGTATTGGATGCTTCGGCATGTATAAATATGTATTATAACATTGAAAGGAACATAATGAAAAATCAAGCTGGTAGTCCCGGTTTTGGGATCCAGGGGAAAATATCTGTGTATATGTGTTTTGTGTGTTATGCTCTCTTATTGTTTATTTTATGTGTTTTAGAATTCGTATGCAGGTAATTTCTGTACGAGGTTAAAACCTACATTTGGTATCAAAGCCAGGTTTTGGTTTCAAGGGGATGCTTTTGTTGCTGAGG
The DNA here is from genome assembly GCA_031772625.1 of Pinus tabuliformis. Classification (NCBI taxonomy): domain Eukaryota; kingdom Viridiplantae; phylum Streptophyta; class Pinopsida; order Pinales; family Pinaceae; genus Pinus; species Pinus tabuliformis. Next base: position 1,616,996,907 of record CM062817.1, on the reverse strand, counting down.
GGTTTCGCTCGGCCCTGTGGTAGACCCTGTTCAGTGGGAGATCTGCAAGATCGATTCTGGTGGTGAAAGAAGATGGCGAGTAGTGGAAAGATAGAGATCGAGAAATTTAATGGTCAGATTTTTGAGTTGTGGAAACTCAAGATGGAGGATTTGTTGGTGGATAAAGATCAGTGGATCGTGGTAGATCCGGGTACTAAACCAATGGGAGTGTCCGATGAAGAATGGAAGAAGTTGGATCGGAAGGCAAAGAGCACAATACGATTGTGTGTCTCAGATTCAATATTGCTGAATGTATCAGGGGAAGCTACGACGAAGGCTTTGTGGGACAAGTTAGGGACTTTGTACCAATCTAAGTCTCTCGTGAATACACTGTTCCTGCGGAAAAAATGTATAACCTGAGGATGAAGGATGGAGACTCGGTGACAGAGCATCTGAATGCATTTAATACTATGGTAAGTCAGTTAGCATTTGTTGATATTAAAATTTCAGATGAAGATAAGTGCATCAGTTTGTTGTGTTCTCTACCAGGTTCGTGGGATAGTCTGGTTATTGCAATAGGTAGCAATGCAACTGCCTTGTAGTGTGATGAAATAGTCTCATCCTTGTTGATGGAGCAGATGAGACAGAAAAATATGGAGAGCCAGAATGGTGATGCCTTGTATGTACGAGGACGGTCACAGAACAAAAACAAAAATAAGTCATCGAGTGGGAGATCTAAATCTAGAGGGAGATCTAAATCTCCAGGAAAACCTGTAAAGGTGGTGTGTTGGAAATGCGGAAAGGAAGGGCACTACAAAAGGGATTGTAAATCTAAAGCTCCTGATAAAGGAAAGGGATCTAATGATGCTCCTTCTGCAGAAGCGAAAAACACCTCAAATGAAGGTGGGGATGTGTACTTGGCTTCTTCAAGTACACATGTAGATCATGAGGCATGGTTGATTGACTCAGGTACATCCTTTCACTTCACTCCCCATAGAGAGTGGTTCTACGAGTATGAGAAATACGATGGTGATGATGTCTTCTTAGGGGATGATAGGAAGGCTAGAATCGTTGGTTGTGGAAAAGTAAAGTTGAAGTTGTAAGGTGGAAGGGTTAGAACATTTCCGGGTGTTCTGCATATTTCTGCATTGGCCAGAAATCTGATTTTTGTAAGCAAGTTGGATGATGTAGGTGTAAAAACAGTGTTCGAGAAGGATACCTGCAAGATGGTTCGGGGAGCACTGGTATTGATGCGGGGAGTTCGGATTGGAACTCTGTACAAGTTGCAAGGTAGCATAGTTGTTGATGGGTGCAACAGTTCTGTGGTTCCTGAAAGTGGAGCAGAAAATCTAGTGGTCTCTGGAGAGAAGACCATGCTGTGGCATCAAAGGCTTGGACATATTGGAGAGAAGGGCCTTCAAATACTTCATGGTAAAGGTATGGTAGAAGGTATGAGTAATAGCTCTCTGGATTTTGATTTCTGTGAAAATTGTGTATATGGGAAGCAAAATCGGGTGAGTTTCCCCTCTAGTGGTAAGAGGGCGAAACATATATTAGAGCTTATGCATAGTGATGTGTTTGGACTTGTGAAGGTTCCATCACTAGGTAAGTTTGTGTACTATGTATCATTTATAGATGACTTCTCAAAGAATACATGGATATATTTCCTTAAGAAGAAATCTGAAGTCTTTGATAGGTTTAAAGAATTCAAGGCTCTAGTGGAAAACCAAATAGAGAAGAAGATAAAGGTGTTGAGGACAGATAATGGTAGAGAGTTTTGTAGTAAGGAATTTGAAGAATTCTGTAAGAAGTGTGGTATAGCACGGCATAAGACTACTCCATATACACCTCAACAAAATGGAGTTGCAGAAAGAATGAAAAAGACGTTGATGGAAAGGGCAAGAAGCATGCTCAGTGGTACCGGGTTAGGACAGGAATTCTGGGCAGAGATGGTGGAGACAACATGTTACCTGGTCAACAGATCACCTTCATCAGCGTTGGAGGATAAAACTCCACAAGAGGTACGGAATGGTAAGAAACCCTCTCTTTCACATTTGAGGGTATTTGGATATGATGCATATGTACATGTTCCAAAGGAGAAACGAACCAAGTTGGATAGTAAATCTGAAAAGTGTATTTTTATTGGGTATAAGGATGGTTTAAAGGGTTATAAGCTTTGGAACCCAGTAACAAGGAAGGTTGTGTACAGCCGAGATGTGGTGTTCAGAGAAGTGAAAGATATTATTAAACATCAAGTCCAACCAAAGGAACCTGAGAAGATAGAGTTTGAGCTAAAGGAGGAAGAATCAGAGTCTACAGCAGAGGAGGAATCAGAAGATGAAGAGCCACAAACTCCGAGTTTGAGAATATCAGTTCGAGAAAGAAGGTAGCCAGAAAGGTATAGTCCATCTGCTTTTTGTTCAAATTTTGCTTTATCTATTAGTGATGATGATCCCAGAAATGTGAAGGAAGCAGTAGATTCAGAGGATGGAAAACTCTGGAAAGATGTCATGGTTGATGAAATGGCATCTTTGCACAAAAATGAGGCTTGGGATCTAGTGGAGTTGCCGACTGGAAGGAAACCCATTGGCAGCAAATGGGTGTTCAAGAAGAAGATAAATGCAGAAGGAAAGGTGGAGAAATACAAAGTTTGGTTGGTAGCAAAAGGTTATTCCTAGGTGTTGGGAATTGATTTTGGTGATATTTTTTCTCCTGTTGCCAAGGTAACTTCTATTAGATTACTTTTATCTGTTGCTGCTGCTTTTGATTTTGAGGTAAAACAGATGGATGTGAAGACAACATTTCTTCATGGAGATCTGGAAAAGAAAATCTACATGAAGTAACCTGAAGGCTTTGCGGTGAGGGGTAAGAAAGAATTGGTATGCAAGTTAAAGAAGTCTTTGTATGGGTTAAAATAGTGACCAAGGATGTGGTATGAGAAATTTGATACATTTATACGGGGACTTGGCTTCACCAGAAGCAAAGCAGAACACTGTGTGTATTTTAAATTAATTGGTGACCGTGTTATTTATTTGGTCTTGTATGTAGATGATATGTTGTTGGTTGGAAATGAAAAAGAAATTATCTAGGATTTGAATACCCAATTGTCCTCCAAATTCGACATGAAAGATCTTGGTGCTGCAAACTATATTTTGGGCATAGAAATTAAAAGAGATCAGTTAAAGAGGAAGCTCTGGTTAAACTAGAGGAAGTATGTCGAGACAATATTGCAGAGATTTAATCTGCAGGATAGTAAATCGGTGAAGATTCCTATTCCTGTAGGTGTAAAGTTATCTGTTGAACAGTGTCCCAAGACACAAGAAGAGGAAGAGGACATGTCCCGTGTTCCATATGCAAGTGCAGTCGGTAGCCTGATGTATGCAATGGTCTATACTAGACTAGACATTGCACATGTAGTGGGAGTATTGAGCAGGTTTATGTCAAAACCAGAAAAGGAGCATTGGACTACAGTGAAGCGGGTTTTCAGGTATTTGCGTGGCACTAGTGATTATGGTTTGTGTTACCAAGGAAGACTAGGATTGGACAGAGTGTTGGATATTTGTGGCTTTGTTGATGCAGACTGGGCTGGAGATCTGGATCAGAGAAGATATACAAGTGGGTATGTGTTTAACCTATTTGGAGGTGCAGTCAGTTGGATGAGTAAGAAACAATCTGTAGTGGCACTATCAACTACAGAGGCAGAATACCTGACAGCCACTCATGCAAGCAAGAACGCAGTTGGTTGCAGAGATTGTGTTCAAGTATGGGGTTAATACAGGGAGCTATAAGGATAGATTGTGATAGCCAAAGTGCAATTTTCTTGGCAAAGAACCCTGCATATCATTCAAAGAAAAAGCACATTGATGTTCAGTATCACTTTGTGAGGGATATTATAGAAGACAAAAAGGTGTTGCTGGTAAAGGTAGACACTTTGAAGAATACTGCAGATGCATTGACAAAATATGTGAACTCTGAGAAGTTCTCTTGGTGTAGAGAAAAATGGGTGTTGCAGGACTAGATAAATGACTAAGCTCTCTTGTGGCCCCTTGTGGAAATAAAACAACAAGTGCGAGAATGTTGGGTTGTGTTATATTCTTTCCACGACTAGCCCACGTAGTTAACCGGGGGGTTAGAGGGGGGGCGGAGCCCCCCCTTCGTTGCGCCGATTGCGTAGCGGGGGTCATAGGGGGTTTTAGGGGTGCAAGTAACCCCACTCTATGGGGTCCAGGGTAGCGCCCCGGAAAATTTTGGTTTTGGGAACTATGTTAGGTTGGGCGAACCCACCTATGGTTTTGTGCATGATTTTGACACATGTTCTTGGACGTGATGGTTTTCGGTCCATGGTATTGGACGCGATGGTTTTCAGTCCATGGTATTGGATGCTTCGGCATGTATAAATATGTATTATAACATTGAAAGGAACATAATGAAAAATGAAGCTGGTAGTCCCGGTTTTGGGATCCAGGGGAAAATCTTTGTGTATATGTGTTTTATGTGTTATGCTCTTGCATTGTTTATTTTATGTGTTTTAGAATTCGTATGTAGGTAATTTTTGTACGGGATTAAAACCTACAACAAAATAACGAGAGACGTGTTCCCGTTAGAAGATCATTTAGAGAAAGGAAGAAGCCATACCAGTACAAGGGATATGTTGCAGCCATGAGCACCATGATTTAAGCTAAACCTTCCATCTTTGAAGAAGCTGTAAAGAACAAGTTTGGAAAGATGTTATGGCCGAAGAATATGAATCAATCATGAAGAATGATGTATGGGATGTTGTGCTGAGACCAAAGGGGAAATCCATGGTAAATTCAAAGTGGCTATTCAAGATCAAGCATGGAGTTGATGGTAGCATTGAGAAATACAAGGCAAGGTTCGTGGCTCGAGGATTCTCCCAGAAAGAGGGAGAAGATTATGATGATATATTTGCACCTGTGGCTCGATATACAACCATTTGTTTGATAGTTTCCCTTGCCGCAAGTCAAGGATGGACCCTTCATCAGATGGACGTGAAAACTACATTCCTCCATGGCATGTTACAAGAAGAAGTGTACATTGAGCAACCACAAGGATTTGAAGTAGAGGATCAAAAGACACATGTTTTCAGATTGAAGAAGGCATTGTATGGTTTGAAGCAAGCCCCCAAAGCATGGTATGCCCGCATAGACAGTTATTTGGTGAAGCTGGGATTTACAAGAAGCAATGTCGATCCCAACCTCTACTTCATGGTAGTCTAAGGTATGTCTTTGATTTTTGTTTTATATGTTGATGATTTATTCTTTACTGGTAGTGAGCCCCTGATGATTGAGTGTAAGAGGGCACTAGCCCTTGAATTCAAGATGAAGGACCTTAGACTTATGCATTACTTTCTAGGCCTTGAGGTGTGGTAAAGGGCCGATGAAATTTTCCTTTCACAAGGAAAATATGTTGTGAAGTTGTCGAAAGATTTGGAACGACAGAATGCAAGTCACTACCCACATCGATGGAAATGAACCTCAAGAAGTTATGTGGAGAAGTTGCAGGACCCGGTTTTGAGAACCCTGTTGGCATTATGATTCAGGTGTTGTCCTTGATGGCAAACTCATTCAGGTGGTAAATCAAGAAGGACGCAGGAAATATGTTCAGAAAGTGCGTCCCCGCAGGTATACCATACAGAACCCGCGTCCAGGGACGCAGGCCAGCCGTTCAGCAGGTGCGTCCGCCCAGTGCACACATTTCAAGGCAGAGAAAAGCACGTGGGGGTTTCTTGTGTGGTATCTAGCCGACGGTTTTTGTGTTTCTATGGTGTCGGCTCGTGGTATTGTTCCACGCTTTGGGGAGAAGCTTGCCTATATAAAGCCAAGGAGTTCATTTGGATTATGCATCATCTTGGTTGAATATCTCTTGGTGAGATCTAGTCCAAATCTATAAGGGCGAATCTTCTAATGGACTACGATCTATATGGCGCATGATCAGATCTGTGGATCTGAGTGTTTGGGTTGGTTCTGAAGTCCTCTTATCTTCTATATCTGAAGGGACGCAGATTCAGTGAAAGGAAAGTGCGCCGGGACGCAGTACAGTAAAGGCTCAGGTGCGTCTCTGAGGCAAAGGGCGCGGCGCGACTGTGGTATTGGGTGCGTCTCTGAAGCGAAAGACGCGGCGCGATAGTGTTTCTGTGTGCGTCGGTCGCAGAAAAGCAAAGAGGAACAGTGCGTCTGCACGCAGAACAGCATAAGGTACACTGCGTCCAGTCGCAGGCCACAGAAAGAAAATATGCGTCCCTGTCTTAAGATGATCTGTTGACTGTATATTTCTGTTCATAAGGTGTTCTGGGTTGTTTCTGTAATTACTGATCTGATATCTGTCGTAGACTGTATCTGTTGTATACTTGTTGATCATTTGATTCTTCATGAAAAGAAGTAGGGGGTTGTAGCTCCCTTCCAGGAGAGTCTGGAAAACGAGAGAGAGTTGTAGCTCTCTGCAGGTTGCAGCCTGCGTGCTGGTAAAGGACTGCACCAGTACAAAATCATTGTAAAAAGAATTTCTTGAAAGAAGATAGAGACATATTGCAGCAGGTGGTTTTTCTCCCGCAATTGGGTTTCCACCTTACATCTTGTGTTCTTTGGTGTGACTGTCTATTTTCTTTATTCATGCTCATTGTTTTATGGTACTGATATACAAGAATATTTCAAAAGAATCAAATAAGGAAGATTTGGTAAATTGCTAGATAATACTGATTCACCCCCCCCTCTCAGTATTATTTCCAACAATTGGTATCGGAGCAGGTCCTTCTGAAAAGCTTGATCGCTTGAAGGTAGATCGTTCATCATGAGCAACTACGAGAGAGAAGCATCAATCAGGCCACCCGTCTTCGATGGGACAAACTTCAATTATTGGAAGGTAAGAGTTACTGCATATCTTCAATCTCTTGGTATAGAAGTTTGGAACATTGTAGAATCAGGCTATGCCTTTCCTTCAGCTACTCCTACAGATCTAGCTGAGAAAAAGCAGTATGAAACAAATGCAAAAGCAGTCAGTACTCTATTAGGAAGTATATCCCAAACAGAGTTCATGAAGGTCATGCACTTCAAATCAGCAAAAGAGATATGGGACAAAATGATCACTAGCTATGAAGGAGATGAACAGGTAAAAGAAGCTAAACTTCAAACTCTCAGGATTCAATATGAGACTCTCAAGATGTATAATGATGAAAGTGTGGCTAATTATTTTCTTCGGGTAGATGAGATTGTTAATTGTATGAAAAATTTGGGTGAAGAAATAAAAGAGATTATAGTAGTTCAAAAGATTCTAAGATCTTTATCCCCCAAGTTTGAATCTAAAGTATCTGCAGTAGAGGAAAAGGAAAATCTCCGTGTTCTCACTATGTCTCAGCTACATGGAATTCTAACTGCTTATGAAATGAGAAAGGGAGGTCCATCAGACAGAAGGGAAGCTGCTTTTAAAGCATCAGGCAAAGAAGATCACTATGAAGCAAGTCATGTTCCAGAAGAAGAGGAAGAAGAATCAAATTTTGTCAGAAATCTTCAAAGGGGTTCTGGAAGGTTCAGAGGTAAGCTACCTTTCAAATGCTTTGCTTGTGGAAGAGTAGGTCATTATGCTGCAAAATGCTCTTATAAGGATAAAGGAAAGGAACCAGTTAGATGGAACAAGAAACAGAGTGCAAATAAGAAAAGCTACTACACCCATGAAGATAGTGATGGCTTATCAAACAGTGATGAAGATGAACAAGGTAACAAATACAGATTGTTAATGGCATTTGAAGATGATGATTATGAGGATGCTGTAGATGTGGATAACCTTTATGATGAAATCACTAGACTCAAGAGATGTATAGAAGAAAAGAACATGATTATTGATACTCTACAATTTCAAATTGATGAAAAGGAAAAACATCTTGAAAAATTAGAAGGTGAAATTGTTGGTCTTAGAAAAGAAATTGAGAAAACAAAAACTATCAATCTCAAGTTTGTCAAAGGATCTGAAACTTTGAATGAGATTATCAGTGTGCAGCGGTCTCCACTAAATAAGACAGGTCTGGGCTATAATGGAGAAACTTCTCAAGCATCCACTTCAAAAAGTTATCTTGATGCAGCAAGAAGAAATGAGCAAGAGCACAAGGAAGATCATCAGGTAAAGCAGGGACAAACGTCAAACAGAAACTATCAGGGGCAATCCAGCTTAAGGGTGAACAAAAGCCACAACCAGCCACAGGTAAAATCTTCCCAATTTGGTTCAAGAATAGATGAAAATAGAAATTACAATCAGTTGGCTGGTAGATTCAATAATCACAGAAGCTTCTTCAATGGACAATGCTTTTCTTGCCATAACTTTGGTCACAAAGCAGCTCAATGTGTTGCGTATAAAACAATCATGACTAGGGAAGCTCAAAAACAAAGAAGTATGACAGGGATTACAAAAAGGACCTATAACAACTTTTCAGCTCTTGAAAATGAAGTTGAATGCTCTATTTGCAATAATTTTGGACATGAAGACTTTGAATGCAGAAGCAGGTTTCCGGAAAGAAAGGTACAAGAACAAAAAAAGAACAAGCCTCAGGCACCAAAACATGGAAAATAAAGGAACCTCAAACAGAAAGATGTGGGATAGCATTCTATGCAGAAGGACAAGAAAATCTATGGTACATTGACAGTGGATGTTCAAAGCATATGACAGGTGATAAAGAAAAACTTGAATCTTATTCTAATTTAGAAAAGGGAAAGAAAGTCTCTTTTGGAAATGATACTCCTGCAACTATAAAAGGAAAAGGTATTGCTCCTTTAAAAGAAGATGTTAAGGCTGGAAATGTTTTGTTTGTTGATGGACTAAAGCATAATCTTCTAAGTGTAAGCCAAATGTGTGATCAAAGAACCGAGGTTATATTCAGATCAAATGGATGTCTTGTTCGTGATCTTGATACAGGTAAAACAGTTCTCAAAGGAAAAAGAACTCCAAATAATCTATACATATTTGATGAAGGACAACAACAATGCTATCTAAGCAAGGATGAAGAGCACTGGTTATGGCATCGAAGGTTGGGACATCTAAGCTTCTCACAAATAAGGAAAGCTTGCAAATATCAGGCAGTTCGCGATCTTCCAGATATCAAAATTCCTGACAACACCATATGCAGATCATGTCAGTTTGGAAAACAAACCAGAACTAACTTTCCAGAGAAAGAAGGATCAGCCAGCATGCCTCTTGAGCTAGTACATACAGATGTATGTGGACCATTCAGAAAAAGAACACCTAGAGGAGAGGAATACTTGATATTATTTATTGACGATTTCTCCAGGTTTGTTTGGTTAGGACTTATGAAGCACAAAGATGAAGCTTTCGAAAAATTCAAATCCTTCAAAGCTTTGGTTGAAAATGAATCAGGTCACAAAATTAAGTGCCTCAGATCCGACAGAGGTGGAGAATTTACTTCAAATGAATTTTTCGATTTCTGTGATGAACATGGGATAAGGAGAGAATTTTCTACAGCTAGAACTCCTCAGCAAAATGGAGTAGTGGAAAGAATGAACAGAACAATCCAGCAAATGGCTCGTGCTATGCTTGATGAATCAGGAACTCCTGCAACCTTCTGGGGTGAAGCTGCACATGCGGCAGTTATTATTCTCAACAAGACAAATGTCCGAGTGAACAGCACTCAAACTCCTCATGAGCTCTGGAGTGGTAAAACTCCTTCGGTAAAGCACTTCAAAATCTTTGGGAGCAAATGCTATATCAAGAATACTGAGGAGCAGCTTGGCAAACTTGATCCTAGAGCAGATGAAGGAATTCTTCTTGGCTACTCTCCACATAGCAAAGCATACAAATGCTACAATAAAAGACTTGGCAGAATTGTTGACAGCATTGATGTAGTGGTTGATGAGAAAGGATACATTCCTAGGCAAATACATCGTGAAGACATTGAAGAAGATGAAAGCTACCCTCAAAGACAGAATGATGAAGAAGAAGAACCGCAAGAACAATCTCAAGACGGACCTCACGAAGAAGCAGAAGAAAGAACAAGAATAGAAGAAAAGACTCCATCCAGATATGTTCAAAAGAACCATCCAGAATCTCAGATCATGGGACAAAAAGAAGCAGGTATACAAACTAGAAGAACAGTTGCAGAAGCTTCAAGTTATTTGGCATTACTCTCCTCTACTGAACCACAAAATGTGAAAGAGGCATGCAAAGATGAATGTTGGGTGAAAGCAATGGATGAAGAACTTGAGCAAATCGAAAAGAACAACACTTGGGAGCTGGTTCCTAGACCAAAGGATAAGAATGTTATCGGAACAAAATGGGTTTTCAAAAATAAATTGAATGAAAATGGAGAAGTAATTAGAAACAAAGCCAGACTTGTTTGTAAAGGGTATGCACAGCAAGAAGGAATAGACTTTGAAGAAACTTTTGCTCCTGTTGCAAGACTTGAGGCCATTCGAATGTTTCTTGCTCTCTCAAGTTGTCAGAACTTCAAAGTATTTCAAATGGATGTGAAATCAGCCTTTCTGAATGGAGACTTGGATGAAGAAGTGTACATTGAACAGCCAGATGGTTTCATTCTTGGAAACGATCCAAATCTTGTATGCCGATTAAAAAAGGCTCTCTATGGTCTCAAACAAGCTCCAAGGGCTTGGTACTACCGGTTGGACAAATATCTTCATCAACAAGGTTTTTCAAAAGGTTCAGCAGATAGCAATCTTTATATAAAAGTTGAAAATGACAAATTACTAATACTTGTTGTGTATGTAGATGACATTATTTTTGGCAGTAATGAAGAAGCTATGAGTCAAAGCTTTGCCTCGGTCATGCAGAAAGAATTTGAGATGTCCTTGCTAGGAGAACTGACATACTTCCTTGGTTTGCAAATCCAACAAAAGAAAGGAGGAATCCTTTTATCTCAAACCAAGTATCTCAAGCAGATTTTGAAGAAATATGGCATGGAAGATGCAAAACCAGTATGTACACCCATGGTCACAGGATGTAGTCTCAGTGCAAATGATGAATCTGCAGCAGTACATCAACCAACCTACAGATCTATGATTGGAAGTCTACTATATTTGACAGGTACCCGACCAGACATCATGCATGCAGTTGGAATAGTTGGAAGATTTCAGGCAAATCCAAAGGAGACTCATCTTCAAGCAGTGAAGAGAATCTTCAAATATCTTCAAGGGACTCAAAATTATGGCCTATGGTATCCTAGAGATACAGATCTCACTCTTCATGCTTATACAGATGCAGATTGGGCCGGAAGCGTGGATGACAGGAAAAGCACAAGTGGTGGTGCATTCTTTATGGGTTCCAGACTGGTATCTTGGTTCAGCAAGAAACAGAGTTCAATTGCCTTGTCTACAGCTGAAGCGGAATATGTTGCTGCTGCATCTTGTTGCACCCAACTTCTTTGGATGATGCAGACTTTGCAGGATTATCAAATCACTTGTACACCTCCTATTCCTATCTTATGTGACAACACAAGTGCAATCAGCATCTCAAAGAATCCGGTTATGCATTCAAAAACCAAGCACATACCAATCAAGTACCATTTTCTCCGGGAACAAGTACTTGAACAGAAGGTCAAGTTGGAGTATGTTCCTTCTAAGGAACAAGTTGCTGATATTTTCACCAAACCGTTGCCCAGGGACACTTTTGAATACCTCAGGCAAAAGCTGGGGGTTGTTGATGCATCATCTCACTGTTGATCATCTTTCTATTGATGGTATAGGCTCAGGGGGAGCACATAATGCATTGTTGGCATTATGGAGAAGGAGATCTTGAAAATAGCTGCAATATGTCTCTGTCTCCTTCATGATGGATTTCTGGTTACAGATCTGGAGAAGCATGAGCATAGGGGGAGCATACCCTTTGCCCTTGATGTCAAAGGGGAGAATGATGACGCTGAAGATTATGTGGTTGCCATCAAGTCCAAAGGGGGAGTTTGTTGGCATTATGATTCAGGTGTTGTCCTTGATGGCAAACTCATTCAGGTGGTAAATCAAGAAGGACGCAGGAAATATGTTCAGAAAGTGCGTCCCCGCAGGTATACCATACAGAACCCGCGTCCAGGGACGCAGGCCAGCCGTTCAGCAGGTGCGTCCGCCCAGTGCACACATTTCAAGGCAGAGAAAAGCACGTGGGGGTTTCTTGTGTGGTATCTAGCCGACGGTTTTTGTGTTTCTATGGTGTCGGCTCGTGGTATTGTTCCACGCTTTGGGGAGAAGCTTGCCTATATAAAGCCAAGGAGTTCATTTGGATTATGCATCATCTTGGTTGAATATCTCTTGGTGAGATCTAGTCCAAATCTATAAGGGCGAATCTTCTAATGGACTACGATCTATATGGCGCATGATCAGATCTGTGGATCTGAGTGTTTGGGTTGGTTCTGAAGTCCTCTTATCTTCTATATCTGAAGGGACGCAGATTCAGTGAAAGGAAAGTGCGCCGGGACGCAGTATAGTAAAGGCTCAGGTGCGTCTCTGAGGCAAAGGGCGCGGCGCGACTGTGGTATTGGGTGCGTCTCTGAAGCGAAAGACGCGGCGCGATAGTGTTTCTGTGTGCGTCGGTCGCAGAAAAGCAAAGAGGAACAGTGCGTCTGCACGCAGAACAGCATAAGGTACACTGCGTCCAGTCGCAGGCCACAGAAAGAAAATATGCGTCCCTGTCTTAAGATGATCTGTTGACTGTATATTTCTGTTCATAAGGTGTTCTGGGTTGTTTCTGTAATTACTGATCTGATATCTGTCGTAGACTGTATCTGTTTTATACTTGTTGATCATTTGATTCTTCATGAAAAGAAGTAGGGGGTTGTAGCTCCCTTCCAGGAGAGTCTGGAAAACGAGAGAGAGTTGTAGCTCTCTGCAGGTTGCAGCCTGCGTGTTGGTAAAGGACTGCACCAGTACAAAATCATTGTAAAAAGAATTTCTTGAAAGAAGATAGAGACATATTGCAGCAGGTGGTTTTTCTCCCGCAATTGGGTTTCCACCTTACATCTTGTGTTCTTTGGTGTGACTGTCTATTTTCTTTATTCATGCTCATTGTTTTATGGTACTGATATACAAGAATATTTCAAAAGAATCAAATAAGGAAGATTTGGTAAATTGCTAGATAATACTGATTCACCCCCCCCTCTCAGTATTATTTCCAACAAACCCATCCGCGTATAGAGAGTTGATTGGGGCTCTAACGTTCCTAGTGAACACTTGTCCAGACATATGCTACAATGTGAATACATTGAGTCAATTCATGACCGAGCATCTCCATACACATTAGATCATTTCCAAACACATTATGAGATATTTGCATGGGGCAATCATATTTGGTATGAGACTAAGTTGCACGAAACGGGGAAACGGGTACGAGTTTCCGAAACGGGAAGCGATACGAAATGCGACCTCCCCAAATTTTGGAAACAGGGAAATGCGAATATATATATATATATATATATATATATATATATATATATATATATATATATATTGAAAATATTTAAATATATATATGTGCAATCATAAAGCATAAATGATACATTATAATTTATTACACTTAAACATTAAGATTTAATTTACATCACATTTACTCATGAATGATCACATAATGAAAATAAAAATATCGGAATATCCAAAAGCAACGTTTATTATATATCCAAATCTCAAAATCAGCCTTTATTTATATTAATATATGAGGCTGCAAGTACAATAAAGACTATAAGGCTGCAAGAGAGAGATCCAAATCAGGATTTTCTGCATCCACATCCCATTCTTTAGAAGGACCACTATTGTATTGGGAGTTTCCTCCTACATAGTTGAACGACCTTAGTGCTCTTGATTAAATACATGTTTCATACCCTAGTACCCTACATGATCTTGATTATTGGGAGTTTCCCCTGCATAGAGGGCTTGATTCTCTTGATTAAATACAAGTTCCATACCTTAGTACATGATAAAATCCAATGGAAACATTGCAATCCCCCCAATCCTGAAAAACAAATAAGTCTGCTGGATTTTGAGTGAGATCTAAAATTCTACTTTCTCCATATGAAATCCAATGAGGGCGAAACCACTCTCAAACATCCTGAGTCATTTCATGGTAATGTTAAAAATTTAAGTAAAAGGATGAAAATGAAAAATAAAGGAGAATATCACTTTTACTTTAAGAATTTAACATTACCATGAACTGCATATGCCTCAAACTTCCTGATGAACTGCATATCAACACTAGGGCAAAAATTCACTTTTATAACTTTAGACACACATCTAGAAGTCACTAACATACCCTAAAAGTAAATTAAAAAACAAATTAAAAAATAAAAAAACACAAGTTAATGAGGAAACGTGGGTCGTACGGCCCTGAAACGCGTTTCCGGCCGTACTGGCCACGTTTCTGTTTCGAGAAACGTGGCAGTACGACTGGAAACGCGTTTCACGGCCGTATCAAACGCGTCTCCGCGTTTCGTACCCGTTTCCGTATGGAAACGGACCTCTATGCCACGTTTCCTGCAACATAGGTATGAGATATTCTGTCGAAGATGTTCGACTTCATGGATACACCGATGCTGACTGGGCAGGAAACATCGACAGGAAGAGTATGTCTAAATGTTGTTTTAGCCTTGGATCTACCATGATATCTTAGATGAGCGAGAAGTAGAAGTCCGTAGCATTGAGTACCACCAAAGCAGAGTATATTCCTGCTAGCATGGCTAGTTGCGAAGCAGTTTGGTTGAGGAAGCTCTTTGAATAGATATTTGTGTAGGTCCTACACACTATAGTGATATATTGTGATAACAAGAGTGGGATCTGTCTGGCAGAGAATCCCGTATTTCGTGACAAGTCCAAACACATAGAGATTCGATATCACTTCATAAAAGAAATGGTCCAGAGAGGGGCTGTTAGACTCCATCACATATCGACAGATGAGCAGATTGCAAATATTCTCACCAAGGCTTTGCTAAAAGGGAAGTTCTTGGTCTTGAGAGGGCAACTTAGACTGATGGATGTGACCCCTCGTAATAAGGGGCATTGCTGATCAAGGACACTGAGCTAATTCTTCTCCCCTGTTTGAGCTCCCAAGGTGTGGAATTGAGATAGAGGGATTCTGGGGTTGAGGGGTCTTTGGACAATAGGGTATCACCTCTATCTGTTACCCATAGGGTTGGACATGTGTCTCCCCAATATTTGTCTTTGCAGAGTATATCCCAGTTGGCATCATACCCACAAGTCAGGCTTGTTGGGATTGTCCCTCCCTGTCTAGACAACAGGTTGAGGAGGCTTGGGGCATGTGATCCCTACCTTTTGGTATGTCGGGTATCTAGCCCAATAAGATGGGTTGAGATGTGCTACCTTATATCACCTATGTCTCGATATGGGTTCAGAGATATTTAGCTCCCCCATGAGATTTCGGGTTGAGATGTACTCCCTGATGCAGTTTCAGATTGAGATATGCTTTCCGATGATGTATAGGGTGTAAACATTAAATCCCTGATGATTCTTCTTCTTTAGATTCGAGAATGTTTCAGCAAATAGAGTTGAGTAGAGATGGGACATGATATGATGACAGGGTGACATGTTGATCGATGGTCAAATATTGAGAGGTGGAATTCTCCCTAGTTGAGAGGGAGTGTTAAATTATGCAACTAGGGTCAAATTCCACTTTAGACAACTCATTTGATGGAGAGGATGATTACATTGAATTCCTGTTTTCGAGAGGACCAAAATCGACCTAAAGATCATCAAATTTGAACAAGGGAAAGTGTACTTATGAAGAAAAGCCCAAATATGCACATTTGGACAAGTCGACCCTAATGGTAAATTGGTCACCCTTGGAAGCCTATAAATACAAGTGACCTCAAGCTCATTTGACCATCACAAAGAATATTTTTCTTCTCTTCATCATTGGTTGGTTCACATAGGTATGAGGTTAGGACGACAAAAGAAGTTCATAAAGGTCCAAAATTACAGGGTTTGAGGCTCACATTTGTTTTTAGGGTTTTGGGTTATAGTCGTTGGCTTGTCACAAGACAAATGCGACCACAGTCGCTAGATTGCAGGCTCAAGTGAGTGACTAGAGGTCTTCAGTCACTCACACAATTCCTCCTCCATGCGATCGGGAAGTTTGACTAAAATTTGACTTTTGACCGAAGTTGACTGCAGACAGGAAACATTGTCTTTGATATATTATGATAATGGAAACATATTTTTGAATGTTATTGGGTTGTTTTGCTGCATGATATTATATTGGGCTCATGGTACTCTCTGTTGAACATTTTATGACAATCTAATAGAAGAAGACTTTCAAAGGGTTTTCCCCATAGTGGGTTTTCCCTTGGCCTTTGATGAACCCTAGTGTCTCTTGTTGATGTGTTGATTGTCTCCTTTGTCATTGAATTTATTGTTATATCTTTAATCACTGTTGATGATTGGAAATATTAATTGTTATTTTAAATATTGCTAATTGAAATAGTGAATTGGGCTCAAGTAATTGATATAACATAGAACAATTTGAAAATTTAATAGTAGGAGTTTGCCTTTGCATCACAATAATAACAAAGTTGTGGTTTTCTCCCTTTATGGGTTTCCAATTATATCTGGTGTCCATATGTGTTGATATTATGTGCTAATGTTATGTTTTGGTTTACTTATTACCTGTTGTTCGCATATTAAATATGTTGGTCATTATGTGTTAATCTGCTCATTTAATGTTTCAGTTATTTAGTTGAAAGAAAATAATTTTAATGTCCAAGAATGTACAAAGCTGATTCACTCACCCCCCAGTTTAGTCAAGTTTTCATTAGTGGGTTACGAGACCATGAGCCACGTTGTGGTGCAACATGCAGAAGGAGCAGGTAAGTGGGCTAGTTGTGTGATATTGTAACCTTGTGCCAACAAGTGGAACAAGGAGTGGAGGCAAGGTTTCAGGAGGGGTAGACCACGATAACAAACCCCTCCCCTTCCCCCCCTTGTTGGTGACATCAAAGAGTACCCCTAGCTTTCCATCGATTTAGGCAGACAAATGATAGCCATTGATGCGAGGGCCGAAAGCAGAGGTGGAACAACAATAGCGGACCCCACCTTGCCCCCTGACGTCATAGACACCCCCCTGGCTATTTGATCTAGACCATTGGTTCATTGTCGATATGCAAACAAGGCTCGCCAACCGACATATATTCATATGGGTCTACATTGGATGACCAATGGGCTATGGAGGTGAAAAGGCCGTCGATATGCCTGCCATGCAAGGGGCCATAAAACTCACTTCATTCTCACACCACATTATGTTAAATTGACTAGAGGGCATATAACTCGAGTGAGTCCACCTATTGCTAATCAAGTTCTTTTGGTTGTCACTATCCATGATGAGTTGTCCACATTTTTGTATTATTTGGAAAATATGAGTGAAGACAACGTCTTGTTTGAGATCAGTATACTGCTTATCTAGAGGGACCAACAAAGGATTGGATGGATTGGGATTGTAGAACTCATGTTCCTATGGTTATTCCTTGAGGGCAAGTTCTTTGATTCCTTGTTACAATTAAAGAAGGACAACCTTGGCATTTTTTATGTGCTAGGGATGACAATCATCATTGGCATGCCCATTTCATCTATGATAAGAGTATTATATAGAATTCCCTTGACCAACAACACATTGTCTTAAAGCAAAACCAATGGTGGTTGAGAAAGCAAGGGAAGCAAAGCATGTTATCTGCAAGAGTTTAGAAGTTGTTTGACGAGTTAATTAGCCTCAACTCTCATTTTGAAAGCTATTTGAAAGGCATGTTCCAATGAAGCGGATGGGAAGAGTTCTACTTTCAATTTTCCTATGAAGTGTGAAAAATGAAATAGAAATGAACTTGACGTGGAGGGTATCTTCAAAATTCCTTACCTTAAGTTTGTTGAATTCCTTAATGAACTTATTGACTCATTGTCCAAGAAACTACATGAGTTGCAACCACCATGCAAAGATTGCATCCTGTTATTCTAACAAGTAGAATTTCTTGCAAAAACATCTTTTAAATCATCCCAAGTGTCAATCAAAGGTTGGTTGGGGGTTGAAATGTGTTGGATGTGTGTCTTTCAACATGTGAGACCTTGTTCTTCCATGTGTACCTCATCTACAAGTATCTTTTGAGCTTTCGTAAGAGTGGGATGAGCTTTGAAGTAGGTTTCGAGAATACGGATTAAAGAGACAAGAATGTCTCCATTTAGGGATTCATCAAACACATGGACAAAAGTCTTTGTATCCAACATGAAACACTCGGGAGCAATGGAGATTGGTTGTCACTAGCTTACATTCTTGCAACAGTTGTGTGGTTGGTGGACTTACTACAAGGTTTTTTGAAGGGTTTATAGTTGGGTGGTCATTGGTTGTTGGAACATGATCACCATAGTTTGCATCATTTGTGTCTAAAACTCCTATTGTTCCCACATCTAATCTGTCAATATTTTAGCAATGTTTGCATCTTGAGAGGCCCTTCGAGCATTTGTAGGTAATAGGGTATGTGAAAATAGGTTTCTTTTGCGAGTGAAAACAATGATTTGACGTTATATTCATGGAACATGATTGGGAAAAAGAATTTGCAAGCGTTAAATCATCTAGTGGGTTTGATCAATGGAATGGACCCTTTGCAAGAGTAAATCAATGGAACAGTATCTTTACACTTGTTTAAACTCTAGAATGGACCCTTTCTATAGTCTTAATAAGTGAAACACACAAAAAACCAACAAAATGGACAAACAAAACATAGAATAAGCCAAAAAATACCAATGATTCCACCAATTGTGAACAAGAACAATAGTTATAAAAAATTGCAATTTTTTTTTTTTTGAAAAAAGTGGATATGAAAAAAGGAGGGAAACCTGAGAAAAAATATGATGCATGTTGTTAATGGCTTGAATATAAGAATTGGTTGTATCAACAAGCCTACAAATTTCTCTAACCACTCGGAGTGGTAGGCTTAGGGAGAATTTCAAGCAATAAAACTCCCAATGAGTTTGAAATTGCAAAACACTAAAGAGGCCCTAATATTGGTATGGGTACACAATGGAAATGTGAATAATCACATATAAAAAATAGAGAAACCCAAGAAACCAAGCATGCAAGTAGAGAGGAGATTGTTGCAAGGTGCACCTATGGTACACTCTTCATTGGAATATCTATTTGTAGAGGTACGAAATTGGTGGAGAGCAATCATCTTTCACAAATACTCCTAAGGTTACAATTATAAAATGCATATTTAGGTGGCTGATCACATGTAACCAAGCCCCCATGAATTATATAGGATGAAATTGGAAAAACAGAGTGAAAATATAATTACCATTATAATACCTAGTCTAACTAAGTCCAATGGGAGCATGGGGACTACGCCTCAATTTCCTTGACTAATGTTTTATAGCACCCCAAGATACATATACTTAAAGAGAGTTCAATAGACTATACCATCATTCAATAATGGGGGCATCTTTTACCAAAGCCAAACCTACCAAGGCCTCATCTTGCAACCATGGATTAATATCCCCAGTCACATGATTAGTTCTACAATTGAACAAGTTAGTTATCACAAAAGCATTCCTAATGCCAATAACATCTACAACTAAAGATACACTCTAGAAAATATCATTCCTAAGGCTAGCCACAATTAATGAGTAACAATATCCCAACAACACCTTGATCAAGAATGTGAATATGAATATAGCTCATATTTATTTCATATAAAAAATTCAAACAAACAATTAACTTCACCCTATGGCCACACCGAGGATTTTTCTAGGAATTCCAATTTAGGGTTTCACATTTCAAATGATAAATGTACATATATTGACAACATGATAATATCGATTCCTAAACAAAATGCATTTATCATATATTAACATCATGTAAAAACTGCATATTCAATGTGTCCCGGACTATCCCTACTAAACCTGGTTGAGAACCTTCAGCCAGTGAAACTTCATCGTCAACACCTCAAACAAGGAATTATATGGCTTTAAGGGGGATAAGTTGCTTCTAGGTTTCAAGCCATGAAACTCTATGTTGTCTCTATCGCACCCTGCTACCATTCGAGTGTTTTCACCCCTTTATGACATAAGTTTGGGCTTCTTATTGGCTTTGTATGGATTTTAAGGTCTATCTTGGAAGAAAAACCCCTTGGAACTAATCTGCAACAAAATAGCTTTATATTATTTATAAAACAATCTTTAATAAATTCAATAGAAAACATTAATTTTGAATTGCATCCAATAAAGATAAATACACATGAGAACTTATGGGACAAAATTCTAATTAATCCACTCCATTTGCAGATCATAGATGCAAACAATTTTTCTTTTCACTGAGGTGGAGTGGTTCTCAAAATGTTACATTGAAACTTATCTTCTTGAAAAATGTCTCCAGTGACAGAAAGTGTCAAAAGTTTGTATTTCTATCCCTATACAAGTAAATTTCTGCCTTGCTTCACTATGAGAAGTTACTTTGAACTGAATTTGCAGAGAGCTAGAGATGGATCCATTATTATACCCCTTCTCCCTTGTGCAGGTTATGCTAAAAATCATAAACTCTTGTTCCCAAGAAACCTCTCCATTGATGAAAAGTTGTAATATCCCTTATCAGGGATATCCCTCAAACACAAGCAAACTCCAACCAGAGATGGACTGGGAAGGCATTTACCAGATATGTCACCTCTGAAAAGAGGACGAGATCTGGAGGCTACCTGGCCCTTTCCAGACTCTGTCTAAGAGTATAGGAGAAAAACACACAAGTGGTATAGTAGCCGGGAAGCTCAAAGAGATAAAAATAACAATAGTGCAACATACAATAATGTATACATGGAACATAAGTAGATACTCGAGAAATGCAGAGAGAAATGCTAAGCCATTTTATTAAACTGAGTAATGGAAAGAGTACAACAGGTGATCAGAAAGATAGCACCTCGACTTGCACAAGGCAAGTGAAGAAATACACTCAGAATGGTAAGGAAATGGCCTCTCTCTGAACTGCGTCCAAGCTGCCGGAGAATTGTTGTGCTGCTGCTACTGCTGGAATCAAGTGAGGATTTGGGGCTGTTCCCCTCCTTAGAAAATGCTGAAACTCTGGAATCAACCTCTACTCAATAAACCCAGAAAAGCCCAGAAAGATTTTCTAAAATAGATGACCCCCAAAAATCACCCCCTTGAGGATCTACGCTATCCCTCAAGGCTCTGTGTTGTCCCTGAAGAGAATCCTCCAAAACTCTACTTGAGACTCTGCCAAAATCCTCCAATCTGCAAGGGCTGATCCCTTGCTCAATCTCCAAGCTAAAATCCTCCACATAAACCCAATCCGAATCTCCTACCAAAAGAAATTGCGTCCTCCCCTCTCAAGACTGCGCAGTCATCAAAATGCTCACTTCCTCCTCAACTCTAGAAATCGCTCCTCCTGCAAAATACTGATGAAACTACCTTGCCTGAGTAGGCACTCGAAGTCCCCCGAGGCTAAGGGTGAGATCTCCGAACGAAGACACTCAATGCACTAAACAGTGTTGTAGATAGGCTAAACAGCCAACGTGCTCTAAGTCGAAGTGACTAGCTCAAATGCAACATAATCCAATGCCAAAATGAGGAGGCTCCTCTCTCCTTTATAGCTTTGACCTCTCTCAAAACCCTAAGGCCCACCTCCTCCAACGTAGCCTCTCTCTTGCCACGTGCTCCTCCTGCATCTGCGCAGCCCCTCCAAGTGTCTACGTGGGCCCCCTTCTCTACGTGGTCTTTTGGCCCCCTTGGCTCCCCCTTTAAGTTACAACGTTGTGCTACTAGGGAGTGACTTTATTCAAAAAGTGAGTTATGTCCCCCCTTTCCTCACCTTTTTATTTATAAATAACTATAGAAGGCAAAATTGAGCAAAATTGAATATTCCAATTAGCCATGGCTAATTAGGAATATTACAGTCTCCCCCGGCAAAATGTTGCTTGTCCTCAAGCAACTGAAGTGATGGATGCTGCAAAATTTTCTCACTCTCCCAAGTGGCATCCTCATCTGGTAAATTCTTCCACCTCACCAAGAATTCCCGGACCGTCCTGCTCTGCAGCTGCCTCTCCCTGGTATCAATAATAGCCTCTGGCTGCAACACCAAATGCCCCTCATCATCCGTGGGTGGTAGCTCATCTGTCACTGTCACCTGCTGCCCCAATGCCTTCTTCAGGCATGATACATGAAAAACGTTATGAATCTTGCTGCCTTGGGGCAGCTCCAATTCATATGCAACCTGTCCAATCCTGCGTATCACCCTGTATGGCCCATAAAAGCGGGGCTTGAGCTTATCAACTCCCTTCTGCTTCAGTGACAACTATCGGTATGGCTGTAATTGTAGGTAGACCAAGTCCCCTGCCTCAAACTATCTCTCCACCCGACCCCTGTCAACATACAGCTTCTGCTGGTTCTGCCCTGTAGCCATATTATCCTTGAGAGCTCGGAGGATATCCTAACTCTCTTGGATCCAAATCTTGGCTCTCGGAGCCTTGCTAGCACCAGACATCACATCAGCAAAAGATAAAGGATGATATCCATACAAAGCATAGAATGGTGACATACCAATGGACATGTGATGTGTAGTGTTGTAGCAGTACTCCCCCAGATGCAGCCACTTCAGCCATGCTCGTTGTTGCCCACTGACATAGTTACGTAAGTAGCCCTCCAGCCACTTGTTAACTATCTCTGTCTGCCCGTCCGTCTGTGGGCGATAACTGGTACTCGGTGTTAACTCCGTCCCCACCAACCGGAAAAGCTCTTGTCAAAACCCGCCCATGAAACAGCTGTACCTGTCACTGATGATGGTCTTAGGAAGACCATGTAGCCTGAAGACATCTCTGAAGAACAACTCGGCCACCTGCACTGCTGTGTAGTGTGCAGATATGGCGAAAAAGTGTGCGAACTTTGTCAGTCGATCAACGACGACAAAGATACAATCCTTGCCCTGCACCATGGGCAATCCTGTGATGAAGTCCATCGAAATACTCTCCCATTTCCCTTCCGGAATGGGAAGAGGCTGCAATAATCCAACGGGATGGCTCATCTCCCCCTTGTTCCTCTGGAAAATATCGCACTCCTAGATATGCTGGAGTACGTTCTCCTTGAGGCCCTTCCGTGAGAACCTCTCTCTAATGGCCCTGTAGGTTTTGGTAAACCCTTGATGGCCGATCAATGGTGAATCATGTGATGCCTAAAGTATCTTCTTCTTGAGCTAAGATCCCTCAGTCAAGAAGATCTGGTCCCTATAGTAGATGATCTCATCGATTACCCTGTACTTGTCATCTGCCACCTGCCCATCCAGAACCTCACATGCAAATCTGTCCTTGGAGTACTCTACTAAGAGTCGAGCCCTCCAGTTTGTGTCCAAGCTCATAAGAGACAACGTGGCTGGTCTACGTGAAAGGGAATCTGCTACCATGTTGTTCTTACCCTTGACATACTCAATGTCAAAGTCATACGCTTGGATCTTACTGATCCATTTCTGCTGCCTCTCCTGTAGCTGTTTCTGCTCCAAAAAGAACCTGAGGCTGTTGTGATCAGTCCTCACCCTGAACCTGTTACCCACTAAATACTGCCGGAATTTGGCCAATGCATGCATAATGGCCAGCATCTCCTTGTCGTATATAGAATACAACCTCTCATGCGGAAGGAGCTTTCGACTCTCAAAGGCTATAGGGTGACCTCCCTACATCAACACTGCGCCGATCCCCTCTCCCAACGCATCACACTCCAAAACAAATGGCTACGAAAAATCCGGCAATGCAAGCACTAGGCTGCTGCTCATAACCTCCTTGACCCTGTCAAAGGCTCGCTGCGCGATATCTGATCAACTGAATGCCCCCTTCCTCGTCAGATCTGTCAGGGGTGCAACAAGCTGTGAGAAACTCTTGACGAACTTCCGGTAGTAAGTAAAAATGCCAATGAATCCCCGAAGTTCTGTCACGTTCCTTGTCTCCAACCAATCTCTGATGGCCATGATCTTCTCCTCGTGGACTCTCACTCCGTCCACCCCTATGATGTGTCCCAAGTACAACATCTCTGTCAACCCAAACTCACACTTGGAGAGCTTGGCATAGAATTGCTGCTCCTCCAAGATGCCAACACTGTATCAATGTGCTGGAGATGCTCCTCCCAAGTCCTGTTGTAAATGAGAATATCATCAAAGAATACCAACACAAACTTCCTTAAGTGACTGCGGAAGATGTGATTCATGCAGGACTGGAATGTAGCTGGGGCGTTGGTTAGCCCGAAGGGCATCACCAAAAACTCAAAGTGCCCATAGTGACACCTGAAGGCGGTCTTGGGAATGTCCTGCTCCCTCATGCGAATCTGATGGTACCCAGATCTCAAATCAATCTTTGAGAAGAACCGTGCCCCTCTCAACTCATCCATCAAATCATCAATCCTGGGTATGGGGTACTTGTTCTTCAGGGTCTTCTTGTTCAGGGCCCTGTAGTCAATGCACATCCTCAATGTGCCGTCATTTTTCTTCACCAACACCACGGAAGAAGCGAAAGGACTCATGCTCGGCCGAATGTGCCCAAGAGCCAACAACTCCTGAATGTCCCGCTCAATCTCATCCCGATAGGCCTTGGGATGCCTATAGGGGTTAGTAATCACTGCCTGTATGCCCTGCTCAAGCTTAATGGTGTGCTCAAACCCCCGGTCTGGTGGCTGTCTAGGCGAAATCTCCCCAAACACTATGGCATACTGGTCAAGGATGGACTGTATCTCTGGGTGCATCGTCTGCCCTGTAGTCCCTACCTCTAATGCACGTAGCTCCACTGCCCACTCTATGTCTCCCTTCCAGAAGACTGCCTCCATTCGATGAGCCGAAACAATCTGAGGCGGATATGTGTGCTGTCCCTGTATCTTCTCGTGCCTCCCTGTCTTCTCATCATCCCACTCCATCTTTAGGGCCTTCCAATCTGTCGTGACCTTCCCTAGAGTGATAAGCCACTGAAAACCTAGTATCATGTTGGTGTCCGGAATATTGACCACGAAAAAGTGGTCAGTCAGTGTGTAGGTGCCCATCGTCACTGATAACTCTGGGACATAGCGAGCACACATCATGGTCTGATCTCTTGGGACCAAAACTGAAAAGCCATCGAAGCTCTTTGTCTGTATACCTCTCCGCTCAACCATCTTTGCATCGATGAAGTTGTGGGTTGCCCCACTGTCAACCAAAACTGATACTCGCTGGCCACGTACTGTCCCCCATACGCGTAGCGTCAAATACTTGGGAACTCCTCGCAATGCTGCAAGGACCCCTCCTGTAGGTGCAAAAGCTACACCACCTGCTGGTGGTGGTGGAGGTGGCAAAGGATCCTGTGCGGCATGACTATCTCCTGCCCCCACGTCATCCTCCTCATCCTCTTACCTACTGGTCGCGGAGAAGACCTCAATAAAATGTGCTTTGCCAACAACACATCTATGTCCCAGTGCCCACGGCTCCTAACAGGTAAAGCACAACCGCTTCTTCTTCAGCTCCCTCCTGGCATCATCATCAATCTGTGCTCGTCCTGGATTCCCCTTTGGAGGCGGAATCCTCACATCCTTCCCCTTAGGCTGGAAAGCCCGTCTCTGGGGGTGAAATGTTCGGGTCCTGGGTAAGGCATCCTGTAAGTCCGAGGTCCTGCTAATAGCATCCTGGAGTGTGGCTGGTCTAGTGGATCTAACTAGACCCCGAAGTGGCTCTGCTAACCCCTCAACAAACATGTAGATCCTCCGTGCCGCGGATAGATCTGGCACCATCACTGAAACCCTCAAGAAGTCTGCAATGTAGGTCTCTGGGTTCCCGGTCTGTTTGAGCCTCGTCAACTCAACAAAGTGTTGTTCCGTATCCCCTTGGTCAAACCTCTCTATCAATCTCCTAGTGAACTCAGCATATGTCGTCACTGTGGAGTGTCCGAGTGTAACCATCCCATGGAACCACCAGTCCTGGGCCTCACCATCCAAATGTAATGTCGCCACCTTGATGGCCTCTATCTCCGACATCTGGTTAAGCTGGAAATAGATGTCTAGCTTTTCCACCCAAGACTTTGCCGAACTGTTTGATGAGCCATCAAACGTAGGCAAGTGGAATCTACTAGCTATGCGGTGGATGTATCCATCATGATAATGCCGGTATCCTCTGTGATGGTCGCGGGGTCTACTATCTTGCTGGAGCTGAACAAAGTCTCTGAATGAGAGAGCATCCTTGAAATCCTGCCCATAGGCTTGGTACTTCGCAAAATAATCGCCCATATGACCGAGCTCTGCCTCCTGCTGGGCTCCGGCCCCAGTGTCTGCTCCTAGGAAAGTGGGCATGGTAGAGCGTGTAGGGGCATGTGAGGCCATTTGCTGTGTAGTATCGCGCTGAGTGGCACCCTGCTCTGGAAAATGGTGGGATGTACCCGATCCCTCACCAACTTGGAAAACCCGTGGGTTCTCATGCTGTCTAGCCTCCACCGCCGTGAATCTCTGCCCCATCACCTCGATCTGCCTCGACAGATCCTGCACTGATTTGAGGAGCATGTCCGCAAATCTCTTCCCGTCCTCATCTGCCATCGGGTCCTCCTGCTTTACGTCCACCACAGGCTCCTCCTATTTTGTGTTCACCATAGGCTCCTCTTGTTCTGTGTCCACCACCCGAACACAATCTCCCTCTCCGTAGGTGTTCTCCAACCTACGCTCAATATCTTTGTACTTCCTACCTCTATAACAGATGTAGGGCTTCTCCCTCAATGTCATAGACTGCTAGCTCCACAGGCTGAGCCAGATCTATGCTCTGACACAAGCAAACTCCAACCAGAGATGGACTGGGAGGGCATTTACCAGATATGTCGCCTTTGAAAAGAGGACGAGATCTGGAGGCTACCTGGCCCTTTCCAGACTTTGTCTAAGAGTATAGGAGAAAAACACACAAGTGGTATAGTAGCCGGGAAGCTCAAAGAGATAAAAATAACAGTAGTGCAACATACAATAATGTATACATGGAACATAAGCAGATACTCGAGAAATGCAGAGAGAAATGCTAAGCCATTTTATTAAACTGAGTAATGGAAAGAGTACAAGAGGTGATCAGAAAGATAAC
Source organism: Pinus tabuliformis (assembly GCA_031772625.1). Classification (NCBI taxonomy): domain Eukaryota; kingdom Viridiplantae; phylum Streptophyta; class Pinopsida; order Pinales; family Pinaceae; genus Pinus; species Pinus tabuliformis. The sequence goes on along the minus strand of CM062817.1, from coordinate 1,616,969,871 downwards.
ACCTCGACTTGCACAAGGCAAGTGAAGAAATACACTCAGAATGGTAAGGAAATGGCCTCTCTCTAAACTACGTCCAAGCTGCCAGAGAACTGCTGTGCTGCTGCTACTGCTGGAATCAAGTGAGGATTTGGGGTTGTTCCCCTCCTCAGAAAATGTTGAAACTTTGGAATCAACCTCTGCTCAATAAACCCAGAAAAGCCCAGAAAGCTTTTCTAAAATAGCTGACCCCCAAAAATCACCCCCTTGAGGATCTACGCTATCCCTCAAGGCTCTGCACTGTCCCTGAAGAGAATCCTCCAAAACTCTACTTGAGACTCTGCCAAAATCCTCCAATCTGCAAGGGCTAATCCCTTGCTCAATCTCCAAGCTCAAATCCTCCACATAAACCCAATCTGGAGCTCCTACCAAAAGAAACTGTGTCCTCCCCTCTCAAGACTGCGCAGTCATCAAAATGCTCAGTTCCTCCTCAACTCCAGAAATCGCTCCTCCTGCAAAATACTGATGAAACTACCTTGCCCGAGCAGGCACTCGAAGTCCCCCGGGGCTAAGGGTGAGATCTCCGAACGGAGACACTCAATGCACTAAACAGTGTTGCAGACAGGCTAAACAGCCAGCGTGCTCTAAGTCGAAGTGACTAGCTCAAATGCAACATAATCCAATGCCAAAATGAGGAGGCTCCTCTCTCCTTTATAGCGTTGGCCTCTCTCAAAACCCTAAGGCCCACCTCCTCCAATGTAGCCTCTCTCTTGCCACGTTCTCCTCCTCCATTTGCGCAGCCCCTCCAAGTCTCTACGTGGGCCCCCTTCTCTACGTGGTCTTTTGGCCCCCTTGGCTCCTCCTTTAAGTTACAATGTTGTGCTACTAGGGAGTGACTTTATTCAAAAAGTGAGTTATGTCCCCCCTTTCCTCACCTTTTTATTTATAAATAACTATAGAAGGCAAAATTGAGCAAAATCGAATATTCCTATTAGCCATAGCTAATTAGGAATATTACAAAAGTATTAAAAGTTTGGTTTTGTATGCATATACAAATAATGCATGTCTGTCTCATTATGAAAAGACAATTTAAATTGAATTTGCAAAGATCCAAAGATGGATCCATTACTATAACCCTAATGTGTTGTATAGGTTATGATATAAATCATAAAGATTGTTGTGCTTGTAATAAACATGGTATCTATGTTCTGGACAAACATAAAACATCCCATTATGGAATGTCCTGGAATTCAACGCATGGACCAATATGCAATATGATTTTAAAGATCATTGAGTTGTCATCCCTGGGGAAAAATTAAGGGCCTACATATGCAATATACAAATGTAGTAGAGTAATTAACAAAACAACAAAGTAAAAACGAGGATAGAAGTTGGGTTCTATTCATGACGATGTATCCAATTCCATGTTACCATTGCCATGACAATCTCCTAGTAATAAAGACTTGTAGTATAATTTCTTAAATAAAAATCTATTAAATCTAAATCTAGGATGGTTGGTCTTATCAATTAAGAGATAAGCACTTATTTTTGGGAGATCAATACTGATATTATAGTGACAAACCAAGACTTAATTGAAGTATAAACTTAAATAAAAGATAAATACTCAATATCTAAGTAGTATAGGTTAACACGAGTTTTGCACTTTTGGCAAGTGGAAACTAGCCATGGCATGTATAGGGAACAAAAAATATAGAACAATGAGTGGATTCCTCTTAAGTCCTTAAGCATGATGGGTAGAAGAATATGAAGATCCGTAAGAAGACTAAAAGTGTGTTGGCACTTATCACTAGATCTATTGGAATGAAATAATTATTAATCAGACAATATACACATAAGTTATGAAAGTGTTTGAGCTAAACAAGTTATTAACGTTAACATGTCACACTGAAAGTAATTATCTAGAAATATATACTTGATCGAAAGATAATGCAATAAAAATTTCTATTTGGTCTATTGACCACATAGTGGAAATAATTACAAACAATAGGCGAAAATTGTATCACTTCAATACTTGGAGTATGGAAACAAAACAAATTTCCATTAAATTTTATCAGTCCAATACACACACTAGTACAAAATGACTAATTAATTACTGATAAAAGACTAAAATTTGCATATAAATGACCATTTTTAGTCGGTCACCAATAGTGGTTAATTTATAGTAACTTATAATGCGGCCAATTTTTAGTCGTATTTAGCTTAATTATGAATTGGTTGTCTCAATTTTATTGTCTATTAGTATATTTAGTCATTGATTGCCATAATTAATGACTAAATACACAAAAAAAATATACTATTACATGATCACCGGAGAAAACCAATTAATGATCAAAGAAATATGACCAAAATGTTGATCGCATTATAAGATATTGGAAATTAGCTACTAATAGTCATATATATGCAAATTTTAATTATCGTTTGAAACCAATTAATGACTAAAGAAATATGACTAGATTTCAGTCATGTTATAAGATATTGTAAATTAGCTACTAATAGCCGTATATATGCAAAATTTAGTCATCATTTGTAATTACAAATTTATCATTTACAATAGTCATTCATATTTTTTGGTAGTTTCATATTCATTATATAAACAACATATTTAGTAGTTTATATTTATTTCATTTACTTTTATTAATAATCATTATAAACAACTAATTTAGTCGTTGTATATTCATTTTATTTGTAGTCATCATTAATCAATATAAACTGCTAATTTAATAGTCTTAGATTGATTTTAAGTATTCATTATTAATCAACATAAATTAATTAGTATGATTTCACGACTAAATTAAAAAATGCCATACAATGTGCATGTTCATCTAATATGAAAACACAAAGTTACATATGTTAATTACAATACTAAATAATATCAAGTACAACTATAAATAATTTCAACCACATAAATTATATTATATGAAATGTCAAGTATTACAATATGAGTTTCCAACTTAATATTGGTTGGACTACAATTTACACATGAAATATTGTTTCATCACTTCAAAACATTATCATTGTGTTGCCAAGGCATTGCAAGTGAATTCACCAACTCTAAAGACTTGACCATCAGTCTGTATGTGTGTGTCTCATGCGGAATATTGGCTTTAAAAGTATCACTAGATCGGTTCTCTTCTTTCTCTCTTTATGCATTTTTTGCTCTAGTGCTATTGTTCTCATCTTTCTTCAATTCTTGCTTCTTACCATCAATACTTGAGTTCCTCTTCTAAAAATGAAAGAAGATACAATGTAGAGTATAAGACATGAAAGATGATGAACATTGGAATATAAACTAAAATAGACTATAAAAGATTTATACGACATATACCTCAACATCAGCAATGTCAATGCCATTCCCCCCCCCCTTCCCAAAACAAGAAACTCGAATAAGTTTTCTTTAGTTAGGTGACAGTGACCACTATGCCACCAAATGACCTGTATAAACAAAAAAAATAAAAGGTCACCATAAAAAAACACCTTAGGAACTTATTATTTAACCTTCAAGAAAAGCTTAGGCAAAATCATGCCAACTAAGTTACATGCTAAAAAGATCAAGATGTATATAACTTGTGAAAACAAATGGAAAGAAAAAGATACATATAATAAATAATGTATGACAAGTGGCTGGAAAATTGACTCATAAAAGAAAAATTTCTCCTCTGGTTACCCATACATGTGGGTGGGTAACATTCCCCAATATGCCATGATCCTTAGGGTCCAAAGGAACCAAACCTCCTACTAACATAATGATTTATTGGTTGTATCTTGGCCTTGCCTTTCCTTTGTGAGTCCAAAAAATAAAAATAAGTCCATCCTTAACTAGTTGTACTCCATAGTATCCTTTTCGCGTGCTATCTCCACATACCCACCAAAAATGTCAGATATGCCAAACAAATAACATTTTGGAATTGTTTCTAAAACTATGTCATTTACACTCCCTTCCAATGTATCTGACCATCTTCTTGTGTTTGCTCTATTCTTTAATCACACGAGGGAATATTTTTGTGGAATGTGTATGGAGATGCAATTTGGGTTCTTGTTGGATTGAATTTCATTGTATATATGCCATCCTGGTGCCCAATCAACAACATGACTGCAAATTCCAACCTGAATGTCCATCAAACCCATCACTATATGAGAGAGAGAGTGGACAACTTTGTTTTGTCTTTTGGTTTGGAACAAGGATTCTTTGAAGCCTCTACAACACTCTGTTTCTTAAACCAAGACACCTCTCAACTAAAAGGAAAACAATTTCACTTGTCTCAACTTCTTAATATGAAAATGGTAGAACTTTGAGAAAAAAATTTCCTTGAATCTTCAAACTGCGCCTTTCCTAGTGTAAACTACTGCTGCAACTGGAAACAACCTTATATTTGACCCCTCAAAAGTGCCCAAACATTTCGGCAAGTTTTTCTGGAGTCTCCCCACATAAAACCCAGAAAGGGTTTGGACAAATTTTACCGACCACCCGAGACCCAAAATTTAAGCTCACTCCTCCCAACTGACTGCCAAATAATTTTGTTGCTTGGGGTACCAAAACTCCTCAAAAAATTCTACAAATCAAAATCAAATTCCTTGACGCTAGTCTAACAAAACCCAAAAATGTTTTGGGCTAATTCTGACTTCCTGAAATTACCCAAATTTGGCGCTACGCCCTCCTCTACTGGTTCTGTGTCCCCCTCAAGCTTTTATTGCAAATTTGGCCTCGTTTCCTCCCCCAAATGGTTGTAGAATTCTTTGCAAATTACTCCTGATGGGTAATAGGGAAACTCCTTCCACAACCTTGCATAACTCAGCTAGCAACAACTCCCCGAGATTCTTCCCAACAAAATACTAAGTAGGCCCTAGGAATTTTGAATTTGGTTCTCACTAAAGCAACAATTTCCCGCTCTGAAACTCTCCACAAAATCTGGTCTAATATCAAGGGACTTGCTCCTAAATTATCGACCTGAATTTTCCCTTAAAGTCACCTCAACCAAGAAAATCGATTTTTGCCATTGCGTCCTCCTATAAGTTCGTACTAGCTGAATTATGGCTGGAAATGACCCACAAATGCTAACAATATCCTCTCCAATAAGCTCTGAAATTCTCTCCTAGGGTGACACTTAAAGTTCATTGAAGGTCGAGGTGGAATTCCTGCTTGGGAATTTCTTGCACTAAACAACACTGATTTACTTGGCTAAACAACTCAAGGAAACTTGTGTTCAAAAGTTAGATTGCCAAAAGATACCATATGGAGGCATGCTTGCCTTATTTATAGAAGTTGGTCCTCTCTCTCTTAGTGGACCCCATTTTCCACTAACTCACACCCCTTTTCTTCCTCTCTCTTCCTTCACAAGTGCGAATTATCCCCAACAATCGAATTGCCTCTTTTTTGTGGTCCCCACATTCCACCAAGGTTGAAATTTATCCTATTCTCCTGATTCCTCATGCCTCCCATATCAAAATTGCCTCTAATTCCTGAATTTCAAAATTTTGCTATGCCTAGCACCACCCACAAAATCTCTGTTGACCTCCTCAGATGGAAAAATTGAAATTGGGGACATTACACATTCAACTCAAGGCTTGTCTTTTCTATACCTTCTCTTCGAGTCCTTGGATTCAGGAGAAGACTTTCTTGAATTAGATGGTCTCCCTCTACCTTTCCTTTTCTTATCTTGAGCAACAAATATAATGAGCTCTCCTTCTTCATGCTTTTGAATCCTCCCTCTAGATATCATCCTTGTTTCATCTTGAGTGCACTTACCAAGAGCTCATCAAATGTCATGAACTTATCATTGTTGCTTATAATAGTAATGAAGGTTTCCCAAATAGGAGGAAGACCTTGAAGAGTGACCAACACTAGCTCTTTGTTAGATATAGGCTCTCCAGTAATCTAATATTGATCCCTTAGTTGGGATATCCTCATAACATAGGATTGCACAGATTCCCCCTTGTTCATCTTAATATCCTCGAGTTGATTCTTCAAGGAGAGGATATGATTCAAATTGTTGACCTCATACATCCCAACTAGCTTATACTTTCCAAGATAAGTAAGCAAATTCTCTTTCAATGAATCAATAAGAATTTTCTTGGCTTTGAGCTCACCTTTCTTGTATTTGGACTTTGCAGCAGTTGGAAAATTTTATGGTGGCTCAGGTACTTTTCATTCCACATATTTCAAAACATAATTGTCATCCAGTATGACTTCCAACCCGATCTTCCAAGTAGTAAAGTTTGATAATTCACCCATCTTCTGGGCATCCTTGAAGTAATAGGTAGACATCTTGACCAAGTTAAATAGACTCCTTTAGCTACTTCCAAATATGATTGCTCTTGTCTCTTGATTCCTTTGGGCTCGTTTTCACCTCAACTCTGATACCATGTTAATTTTCTATTGTTCTATGCTCAATACAATCACATAGCCCAATTATTTCTTCAATTAACAATCACTTTCAAATCAATTTAATCTTCCAATCACAAATAGCAATTGTAGATAGAACAATAAATGCAATGTACATTAGAAGACAATTAGAGCAATGGCAAGAGACAAAAGATTTGGTCAAAGACCAGGGAAAAATCCCACAAGGGAGAAAACCCTTTCAAATTCTTCTTCTATTAGATTGTTATCAAATGTTCAACATAGAGATTACGATATTCCAATTCATCAACCAAGAGTCAAAGTCAAACCTTTGAATAACCAAAAAAACCAACCAATTAATATCCAAATGATGATCCCAATAGTCAAATATGGTCAACAAGTCAAATCTGCAATTATTGTCTGTTGCTGCACAAATTAGCAGGGCTAGAGGACACAACAACAATTTGGGACAAAGGCACACTGTCACCACAACCTATGTCCCCTTCTCTTCTCACAGTTTCACCAATGGGAGGAGTCCTGGTAACCCTCACTTGCGATTAATATGCCTATACCAGGGTTCAAAGTAAGGCAAGGATGGCTCCTTCAATGGAAAGGCTCAATTGAGGCGTAAGCTTGGGTAGAATCTAGGATGGATTTCCACGAAAAACCCCTCGCGATAAATACTATATGAGACATAGGGTTGATATATTTGATGAGATAAGAGTTCATACAAGGTCAAGATAGTCAAGAGAAAATGTTTTGAATGATATGCTACTAAAGTACAAACCTTCAAGAAAACCCTAAGTTGAAGGTTAACTTCAAGGGTTCCCACTTGGTACAAAAGATAGGGTATCAAATAAAATGAAATTCCATTGTTGGAATTCTTTCAAAATTTGTGGATGCCTAGAGGAGACACTAAGGAAGAGTCTTGTCCACATGAAATCCAAAAATTTCACACCAAGCCCTAGAGAGGATCCCTTAGCCTTGAGGGACAAGGAAAAAGGGAGAGAAAAAGGTGAAGAAAAGATATTTGTCAATGAGAAGGTGATCACCAAGGATTTCTAAACCTGTGCCTGCCTATTAGGAAAAATGGAGTCAAGAATTACTTAGATTTGATGATTTTTCTATTTAAGGACACCTAATGCAGCTTCGCTAACCATAGAGGAGGCAACTTCGCAGCTACAAAAGATTTTTATACTTCGTTGCAAATATTTGATGGAGCTTCAAGGTTGAAATTGTTGATTTATGGTAGCATCAGATGTGCTCTAAGTCTCAAATTTTGCAGGGAGGCTTGGGCACATGTATTCCAAAGAACCCAAAAAGCGTTTTGGGAAATTCCACCCGGAGACAGTTTTATTAAAATAATTAATTATTTTTAATGGGACCCTAAGTCTCAAATTTTGCAGGGAGGCTTGGGCACATGTATTCCAAAGAACCCAAAAAGCATTTTGGGAAATTCCACCCGAAGACAGTTTTATTAAAATAATTAATTATTTTTAATGGGACCCTAAGTCTAAACTTAGGAAATTAAAATAATTAATGGGTATTAATCTAACTGTGGGTGTAACTTTTAGAAGAAGACGAAGATCAAGCAGAAATGATCTTAGCCATTGATTAGCTTCTAATATGGGCCGTTGAATGTCAACGAGAAGATTATTTAAGGAGGCTTGAGAGTCATTTGGAAAATACACCAAGAGATTCAAAAGATCAAATTTCTGAAGCAGAGCAGTTGCCGGAGACAAATTTGAAGTGAGCTTTTGCAGTGAGGGCAGGGATAGTATCCAAAGGGAAATCTTTCTCAGTCGGAGAATACTTAGCAGAGAAGACGTATGGAGATCCAACAGTGGCAGCGCAAAGCTAGAAGGGCTGACGTAGAGCTACGCAGGCCCATGCAGAGGTAGCACAGAAGCCGAAAGGAAGTCTGAAAGTTTGCTGGGGAGATCAAATTCTGAGCTAGAAGCCAGGGTGTGAGATCGGGAGGCAGAAATTGAAGTTCCTGGGGAGAAGATTGATCAACTAGAGAAGTGACGTTGTTCCCATAAGGGTTGACGCTGACACTGCGCAGAGGCAGCCAGAGGCAGCTAGGGGCAGTCATTCAAGAGCTGGATCAACCAAGATTTCCTGTGATAATGTGAGGTAATCTCACAGATCTCTCTGTCAGTGATATTCTCTGTAACTGGATTGTCGGGAAGGCATCCAAAAGTTGTATTCAGATTTACTACTGCATAATAATAAAATCCTCAGAGCTACTGCACCGATTTTCCCGCATTGGGTTTTTCCGGGGACATTTGTCCAAAAATAATGGTGTTATTGTGTTGTATTTTATTTCTTGCTTAGTTTCTTGTTTTCGCATATAAATTAATTAAGTGAAGGCTGCATTGTATGTATTTAAATGTTTGACATAGAAAAGTGCAAATAGCTTGTTCATGTAAATTAAAACGCAGGAGAAATATCATTAGTTACTGCAGTAGGGATTCCAGTTTAGGATTTTTCACATGGTATCAGAGCTGCAGGTGAAACAAGAAGAGCAGTGCCAGAGAACCCAACACTGAGCAGAAAATGAGGTCGAATAGCTGCAGGAGGCAATAGTTCAAATCCTTAGAGGGATTGCGCAGTCCAGGCCAGGAGGGCTGAATTTTCGAGGAAAGTCTCTCTCTAAGTGAGTCGACAAAGAGGAAGGGATTCTAGATCGAAAGCTTGTCTTGCTAAAGGGAACAACGCAACAGCCTCAGCGTGAGGAAAGAGCTGGTGCGACGCAGTTTTTCAGCAAGTGATTACTGGGTTGAAAGACGTCAAAAGGGAGAGGAGAAGCACAACGAGGGATTTTTTCCTTAGTAGACTTCCCGCCAAGAAGTCCGTTTTCTTATTTCCTGAGCAGCAGTAGTAAGAAATAGAAAGGAGTAGTTCGACATTTTCATGGCAGAGATGGCATCTAGTGGATTGAGAGATCATGACAAGTTGGACGGGGCATCTAACTATGTGATCTGGAAGGCAAAGATGTCATGCCTTCTAGATGAGCATTTTCTCAAGGTCTATGTTGACAACGTGGTGGCTGAGCCCACAAATCCAGATCAATTGAAGAAGTACAAGGGAGAAATAACTAAGGCCAAGAGGATGATCCTTGATGGAGTAAAGTATCACGTGGTATGCCACATTGCTAGCAAAGGGACTACTAAGGAGATGTGGGATGCCTCAACAATGTTGTATCAAGGATATTCCGAGCAACGAAAGATGTAATTAGAGCAAAAACTAATATCTGCACAAATGCAGAAGGGGGAGCGCATAGATTTGTTCCTACGAAGCTTCAGGAGACTTGGGACGAGTTAGCAGCTATGGGGTCTACACCTCAAGGCTCCAAGATAGTGAGACTGGTCCTAAAATTAGTCTCATAAGAGTGGCAAGTCTTTGTCTAGAGCATCCTGGGCAAGGCAACTTTGCTAGACTGGGATAGTATGTGGGCAGCTCTCAAGCAGGAAGAGCTAAGGAGAGATCTAGTCAAGTGTAAGCTTGACAGAAGCAACAACAATGGGTCGAAGCCCAAGGAGGATGAAGGGAATGAAACCCTTGCATCTAAGGGGTAGAAGGAGGAGGCAAAAGAAGGACATCTCAAAGATCAAATGCTTTAGGTGTGGTGAAATGGGTCATTACGCAACACAATGTCCTCTCACGAAGAAGGTCAAAGATGAGAAGCACAATTTGAAGGCAGCACCTGCAAAGATCAATGAGGAGGAGTTTTCCATGACAACCGAGATACCTCCAGGAGGGAGGTGGGCTTATTTAGAGCTATAGTTCGAAAGAGCTACATATGGGCAGGATCCTTGAGGAGCCCACCTCTCGTATCAATTACTTGCTACAAGAGCCCAGACTAGAAGTAGCAGGATGGACCAATGTCAGTTGGTGCAGAAGAGTGTTGAACCAACAGATGCAGTGGCTAGAACGCCAAGTCTGAGTAGCGTAGTGCATAGTTGTAGCAGTGTAGGGAGGCACAATGTAGTAGCAGCAGTAGTGCAGTGGCTTCAGAGGGATAACGTGAGACTAGCAGCATTCATATCTTTAGCATCGAGATGCATCTATGCTGAACACTTGTTCAGTAATTTGGGATGTTTTTCTGTTGCTGATGCAGTAGCAACAATAGTTTGCAATGCAAGGGCAGTGGTAGTGCCAGCAGCAACACGGATGCAGAAATTCAGAGGGAGTTGTAGGACGAATGCAGTGTTGACAGTGGTAGTGTCAGCAGCAATGCAATAGTTTGTGGACAACATGTCAGACATCAGCAGCGCAGAGGACGATGTTATGAAGTCAAGGCGATGCTTTTGTGGGAGGCATTACTAGAGCACATTCCTTGCTAAGAGGGAGTGTTGATTTCTGGTAGCATTGGATGTGCTCTAAGTCTCAAATTTTGCAGGGAGGCTTGGGCACATGTATTCCTAAGGACGGAAAAAGCGTTTTGGGAAATTCCACCTGGAGATAGTTTTATTAAAATAATTAATTATTTTTAATGGGACCCTAAGTCTAAACTTAGGAAATTAAAATAATTAATGGGTATTAATCTAATTGTGGGTGTAACTTCTAGAAGAAGACGAGGATCAAGCATAAATGATCTTAGCCATTGATTAGCTTCTAATCTGGGCCGTTGAACGTCAACGAGAAGATTATTTAAGGAGGCTTGAGGGTCATTTGGAAAATACACCGAGAGAGTTCAGAAGATCGAATTTCTAAAGCAGAGTAGCTACCAGAGAGAAATTCGAAGTGAGCTTTTGCAGTGAGGGACAGGGATAGTATCCGAAGGGAAATCTTTCCCGTTCGGAGAATACTTAGTAGAGAAGACAGAAAGAGATCCATTAGTGGCAGCGCAGAGACAGAGGGGCTAATGTAGAGCTACGCAAGCCCACACATAGGCAGTGTAGGCTAACACATAGGTAGTGAAGAAGTCGAAAGGAAGTCTGGAAATTTCCTGGGGAGATCGATTTTTGAGTTGGAAGTCGTGGTGTGAGACCGGGAGGCAGCGATCAAAGTTCCTGGGCAGAAGATTGATCAGTTGGAGGAGTGACGCTATTCCTAGAAGGTTTGATGCTGGGCTGACGTAGACACTGCGCAGAGGCAGCCAAAGGTAGCTAGGGGCAATCATTCAGGAGCTGGATCAACCAGGATTTCCAGTGATAGTGTGAGGTAATCTCACAGATCTCTCTGTCAGTGATATTCTCTGTAACTGGATTGCCGAGAGGGCGTCTAGAAGTTGTATTTATATTTACTCCTGCATAATAATAAAACCCTCAGAGCTACTGCACCGATTTTCCTGCATTGGGTTTTTCTGGGGACATTTGTCCAAAAATAACGGTGTTATTGTGTTGTATTTTCTTTCTTGCTCAATTTCTTATTTCCACATATAAATTAATTAAGTGAAGGTTGTAGTGTATGCATTTCAATGTTTGCTGTAGAAAACTATAAATAACTTGTTAATGTAAATTAACAAGTATGAGAAATATCATCAGTTGCTACAATAAGGATTCTGGTTTAGGAATTTTCAAAACAATATGCAAAACTAACCTCTAGGAACATTCAATCATCATTATCCACGAGTAATGCATGCAATACTTGCAATAAATTTAATGTTCTCATAATTTTGCATTAATTAGGGCACATTAAGATCATGAAAAGACATTCCATACATTAGACATTAGTCATTGTAAAATATAGCATCAAAATGTACTTACAAGACAATGAGAGTATATCCATCCATCAATATTTCAAAAAGAAGCTCCAAGAAAAGATAGTGAAAATTTCCAAATGTCAAAGTGCATCCCAACATCCAAAATTTCGTCCAAAATTGTGGTTCGAGTTTCTCAAGTAGAGATATTGAAATCTAAATGATGATGTCTAACACAAATTATGCCTCTTATATTTATGAGGCTCGTCAAGTTCCAATTCGTCTAATTTGGCCTAATTAAGCCCCTAAATGTGCAAATAACATCCCTTTTGATGACAAGCCCACTAAATAGCTCAATAAGGGAAAAAAAACCCATCCAAAGCTAGCTAAAATGATAAAAATAGTGGTCAAGAGGGTCGTTGGAAGGCTTGAATGAGCCCTCAAAATGCCATGATGAAGATGCGGGCTCCAAAAATGATGATCAAGGGGGCGGCCCCTTGATTTCCAAGCAAAACATCCTGTGGTGCTCCTAAGTGGCTTTGGGGCACAATCAATGGTCTCATGGGTCTCCATTGGCTCAATAACAAGTTGATTCTCCATCAATAAGGGTTAAAGGATGATGCATGCCCTTCCGTGTCTCTTTGGATGAGACAAAACCTCATATGGGCCTTGGATCAACTACAAAGTGTTGGGTGCAAATATGTGTCCGGTTGGGTATCATGGTCCAAGTGCATCGTCGTCTATGTATGGCTAGGGCACGAATAACCAATTTTGGTGTTGAAGAATCCCATGGTATAGTAATCAATGCTCTGTTGTGGTGGAGGCCCATGGCTCTCAACGCTCACCCTACAAGTGCCATTATGACACTCTAAAGGGCCTGTATATGGAGGCCAAGTCCAAGATGGAGACCCACCTGCAATCCTGTATAAGATCCAATGCATCTCCTCACCTTCCAGTACAACTAATCATTAGTGCAATTGAGTAAATAAGCTTGCTAATTAGGGGAAAAAGTGGACACTTCATAGTGGCATGCCCTTCCAAATGGGTTTTAAAATGTACAAGTGTTACCTTGCTCGACAAGAGAGGTTAATAAAGGACCCTATTAGGTGGCTTAAACCTCTAAGGGAGTGAGAGGTCCATGGTACATCCATTAAATGGCAGGTGTCATTTGAAATGATGATGGAATTAAGTCGGGCAATAGGGAAGGCTCCAAGCCTCATGCCATGGTACAAGGGAAGCTATAATGAGGGAAGCCCACACCTTGGGTAGGAGGGAGCAATCGTGGTAAATGAGATACCCCGACATTTGTTTTTCCACCATTCTTCATATGCGTTTTGCCTTAATTTTCTTCATTTTACTGCTTGGGGCTACAGGGGATGAGAGCATGATGTGTATGATGTAGCAATGTTTATCCCCTTTAAGGTATGGCAGTTCATCGTCCACCAAGGGTTGGGACAATCACAGGTTCTTTAATGATGCATGGGGCACTCATAGGGACCCTAGGAACCAGAGTGATGGCCATAGTGATAGGGGGTAGAGCTCATCTTGGCTTTTTCCACTAAATTTTTGTGTCCCGGCCATCTTTTTGTGTTTTGTGGTACATTTCCTGTCGCAAGTGGCCAAATTATGCTTTTATCTTTCTTTTTAGCTGCATCAAACCTCTGGGGCATCGTTCTAGGCTCGACCCAAAGTATGGACAAGGAAAGGAGGAAGATAACACCTTGTGGACCCAATGGACAAATGTGGACCAAGATGGGAAAGGTGTGAAAATGGGTTATAATGAATGGAGGAGAGTGAGATATATGGTGTTGGGAAGCGAGACCATGCAACCAAAATGAGGGTTTTTTATGTATTTCCACTGCCAAAGCTAGTAGCCAAGGGAGGAGATCCCATGGGACGAGGATACAAGATTAACCCCTAGGTTGGGACAACAAAACATGAGTATAGTCCAAACCCATTCTTTCTGCCAAATCCGCCCACTAATGTATGTCCAAATGTGCCAAAGAAAAGCAAGCATAAACACCCAATTACATAATGAAAAGTCATACATTCAGGGTTGGAAGGCCCACCTTCAAACATATGATCATAACAGATGGGCGAGGGCACACAATGGTTGGCTTAGGTGGCAAAAAATGGTGGCACAATGAGTTATGTGGTGGTTGCAAGGGGCTGGTGGTTGTTGGGTAAAGACAAATCTAAGAGAAAAATTTCTCTTATAGGGGTTACCCACTGGTGGTGCGTAACATCTGGCCCCAACTAGGACATGAGCTCTCAGTAGAGTGCATGAATCATGTATTCGAACAGGGAGGTCATGAGAACACCAACAATCTCTTGGGACCGTAGACTTATTACCTGCACATCAAAGATGAAGCACATGGGGCACCATGCTTTTATGTCGTCTTTTGATCGCCCATGCTTTCGTTAGTCTTGTAAAATCAAGAGGAAATAAAATCTAATCTAGAATGCAAATTTAATCTAAATGCACCTAATCTAGCATGAAAACATAATATGATGTTAATTTCTAATGCAAAATCAATATGCAATGCATCCTACTCTAACATGCATATTACATCATGCAAGTACTAAGTGTAATCGTAAACCCAATGCAACCAATATATCATCCAATCAATATGAGAACACTTGCTTCTTTGCTTACTCATGCAATAGATCCAAAGGTAAGGGTAGGAATGGCCATATGGAAGGTCACAAGGGCGGGAGGTGGGAAAATAAAATGACCACATATGGAGGATCATGGGTGAAGAGGGAATAAAGGGATGCAACCTACTCCATAAGATCCTCTCTTTCAACCAAAAGATAGAGATATCAACAATTAAGCTCATAAATCTCTGATGAATGGCAACCTCAGGCATATCATCCTCATCATGGTCCTTATCATTTATATCGTGCTTCATGGCCACCATAAGGTCATGATCGGAAGGAAAGGGAGACTGATGACATGGAGAGATACAACAAGAAGGTTGCTCATGATGATCGTACTTAGGAGAGAGAGAGGACTCCTCATCGTTAGAAATAATGCAAGAAGGGTTGAAGAAAGGGTCCACATGTGACTCAAATACAACCCCAGGATCATGAGGAAAGACAGGGTTCTAGTGATGTCATCAACATCAGTGTCGTAGATAGGGTCCTTTTCAAAACGATGCCCATGGACTTCCCATTTCCTCTCTTCAATATGTAAGTAATCATTGATATCAAATTCCAAAGAGGTAGTGGGGTCATTTTCCTTGTTATTTTCAAGGGAATCACCTCCTTCGTGATCCTCCTCATGCTCAATGAAGGCTTCCCCTTGAATATCTAATGCTTGGCAAGCTTGAAAATACTCAAGGAAGCTATCAAAGAACACTTCAATTGATGAGATGCTCCTAGGTTTGCAATTATGAAGCCATGAATCATGAGCATGGAGGGCTTTCATGAATAAAATTATGAGGACATCATGGTGAACCACTTCAACCTTTGAGGTATATGCAACAAACCTTGCTACATGATTAATTGTAGAAAGCAGATTACCATCAAACTTGGGCATTCATAATTAGGGAAACTTGGACAATAATTAGGGTGTCCATGGATGGAAACAATGTCTAGAATAGGGAAATCATTGAAATAAGGCCTCCTATTAGGTTTACACATATTAATTATGTAGGAGTCACCAGGGTGAAATTAGAGGTGCCTAGAGAGATGCTTGCTTCACCTTAAAGTTCAATGGAGAACTAGGGCTTTGTTCTTCCAATGGAGTTGCCAAAAGATATGTCAATAATGTCATTTGGGAACAAGGCACCTGTCTCGTGTTCCCGACAACGACGCCAAAAATGTTGCTGCGCAAACTAGCAGGTCTAGTATATAAGCTATAGCTATAGGGCACAACAACAATTTGGGACAAAGGACCACTGTCACCACAACATATGTCCACTGATCTTCTCTGATTTTCACCAATGGGAGGAGTCCCAATAACCCTCACTTACAATTAATATGTCTATACTAGGGTTCAAAGTGAGGCAAGGATGGCTCGTTCAATGGAAAGGTTCAATTGAGGCGTAAGCTTTGGGAGAAGCTAGGATGGCTTTCCACGAAAAACACCTTGAAATAAATAATGTACGAGACTTAGGGTTGAGATATTTGATGAGATAAGAATTCATCCAAGGTCAAGAGAGTCAAGAGACAAGGTTTTGAATGATATGCTACTAAATTATGAACCTTCAAGAAATCCCTAAGTTGGAGGGCAGCTTCAAGGGTTCCCACTTGGTATGAAAGCTAGGGCATCAAATAAAATGAAATTCCACAGTCAAAATTCTTTCAAAACTTGTGGATTCCTAGAGGAGACACTAAGGAAGAGTCCAGCCCACACGGAATCCAAAAATTCATCCTCCCTAAAATTTCACACCAAGCCTTAGAGAGGCTTCCTCAGCCTTGAGGGAAGAGGAAAAAGATAGAGAAAAAGGTGAAGAAAAGGGATTTGTCAATGAGAAGGTGATCACCAATGATTTCTAGACCAGTGCCAGGCTATTGGGAAAAATGGAGTCAAGAATTACTTAGATTTGATAATTTCGCTCTTCAAGGAGACCTAATGCAGCTTCACTAACCCTAGAGGAGGCAACTTCACAACTACAAAAGAATTTTATACTTCGTTGCCAATATTTGATGGAGTTTCAAGGTTGCAATATGCAAGACTAACCCCTAGGAACATTCATTCATCATTGTCCATGAGTAATGCATGCAATACTTCCAATAATTTTAATGTTCTCACAATTTCACATTAATTAGGGCACATTAAAGATCATGAAAAGACATTCCATACATTAGACATTAATCATTGTAAAATATAGCATCAAAATGTACTTACAAGACAATGAGAGTATATCCATCCATCAATATTGCAAAAAGAAGCTCCAAGAAAAGATAGCGAAAATTTCCAAATGTCAAAGTGCATCCCAACATCCAAAATTGCAGGTCCGAGTTTCTCAAGTAGAGAGATCAAAATCCAAGAGATCATGTCTAACACAAATGAGGCCTCTTATATTTATATGAGGTTCCTCAAGTTCAAATTCATCTAATTTGGCCTAATTAAGACCCTAATAATATTTTAAAGTGCAAACAACATTTTAATGACCGAAAAGCTCAATAAGTGAAAAAATAAGCCATCCAATGCTAGTCGAAATGATAGAATAATGGTCAAGAGGGTTGTTGGAAGGCATGAATGAGTCCTCAAAGTGCCATATGAAAATGAGGGCTCCAAAAATGATTATCAAGGGGGTGGCCCTTTGATTTCCAAGCAAAACATCCTATGGTGCTCCCAAGTGGATTTGGGGCACAATCAATGGTCTCATGGGTCTCTAGTGGCTCCATAACAAGTTGATGCTCCATCAGTGAGGACTAGAGGATGATGCATGTCCTCGCGTGTCTCGCTAGATGAGACAAAACCTCATCTATGTGAATATTTCGAAAACTGGAATCCTATTACAACAACTAGTATTACTTCTTCTAACTGATAAATAATTATTCAGTTTATTGCTACAACAACATTGAAATAAACACACAACAACTCTCACAAATAAAACTGTAGAAATAAATAGCATTGGAATTGAGAAAATACTAACACACACATAAAAATTAACATCGTTAGTTTTGGACAAATGTCCCCGGAAAAACCCAATGCGGGAAAACCGGTGCAACAGTGAGGGTTTTATTATTATGCAATAGTGAAAATCTGAGTATAATCTAGATGCTTAAAACTGGCAACCCACAGTAAGAAAATCTGAGCTAAATTATTGAAGGGAATTACCCTTCCTCCACAAGTAATCCCGACACAACCTGCATTCAAAAAATTCGGCCTCCTAGACCCTCTACGTCAGCCTCTGCATAGTCTCTGTGACATCAAGCCTCCAACCAGTCTTTGATGAAGTCGTTATGTCTGCCTCTGCTAAGGAAATCGTCTCTCCGACACTCTGGAACCTTTGCCCGACCTCTGGAATTGAGAACGATTTTTTCTTCAGCTAAATCGAATTGCTAATCTGAAGCAATTGCACAGTCCTCTGCGCTGCCTCACTAGGAATAACTTGTCCCTCTTGCTGTTGCCTCTCCAGAGTTGGAAAAACTTCCTCCGGATCACTGCCCCTGCTCCTCACTCATTGCTTCAATCTCTGGCTCTCCGACAACTGACTGCTGCTACTCTGGAAATTGATCTGCCAAGGAAATCGAATTTCTAGTGTTGTCTAGTGTGTTCTCCAAGTGCCCATCGACTTCCTCTTATAATCCACTGTTGGAGCACCAACGACCAAGATTAAAACTTAATCGATGGCTAGGATAATATTGGAATCGATCCGTGTGAGTTTCTAGATGTTTCTCACCTTCACTTAATTAATATTGATTAATTAACTAGTTACTTAGGAAACATTAAAAAATTGGTTAATAATCTAATTAAGTCACTTCTAAGTGGAATTCCAAAAAAGGATTTATGGGTCTTGGAAATCTCATGTATTCTAGCTTCTCCACCAAATTTCGTGGCTAGAACACATCCGATGCTACAAAAACTAACACTCCCTCTTAGCAAGGAATGTGTTCTAGTTTTGCACATCCTGTCACGACACTGTCTTTGTATCATCTCCTGTCACGTTGCTGATGTCTGGATGATGATGCCCACCAACTATTGCACAACTCTGATGCTGCATCTGCGCTGCTGCTGACACTGTCATACTGCTGCCAACATTGCAACTCCCTCTCATCTGTTGCTGCTAAAATTGCAACATCTACAAGTGAAAAGCTTCCAAAACACTGAATCAACTGTGTTCAGTATGATGCATATGTCTCCTAAGTCTCCAACTTCTACTAGCATCTGCACTGTCACGAAAGAATCTACGCTGCTGCCAACTCTGCACAGAGCCACCTGCTTTGTTGTCAACACTGCACTATGCTCCTCAGCACCTAACTGCCACTAGTCTACAACTGTCAATTGGGTAATCTGACTGCATCATTAACATTGATCCATCCTGCTACTGAATACTGTTGGCCCCCGTAGCCAGGTAAGTATCCATGAGGTGGACTCCTCAAGGACCCTACCCAATATCTGTAGCTCTCTGGGGCTACAACTCCAAGTCACCCCACCTCACTCCTGGAGGTATGGCTACCATCATTGCGAAGTCTTCCTCCAACCTGGAGGACAACCTGTCGATCTTTGCAGAAGTTTTCTGCTAATCTTGCTTCTCCTACTTGTCCTTCTTCCTGAGAGGACACTGCATGCTATAGTGACCAAGCTCACCACACCTGAAGCACTTGACCTTTGACAAGTCCTTCTTCTTTCTTCTCTGTTCCCCCTGCCCCTGATTGGGACCCTTTGATGCAAGGGCCACATTTTCCTCCTCCTTCACCACCTTCAATCCGTTGCTACTGCTGCCACTGATGGAGATCTTTAACAAAGCTCGCCTCAACTCCTCCTGTTGCAAGTCTGACCACATCCTGTCCCATTCTGGTAGCTTGTCTCTACCCAATATACTTTGGACAAAAACTTGCCACTCCTTAGAGACACTATTTAGTGCCAACCTCACTAGCTCTGTTGGTTGAGGCGCTGCCCCAATAGCTGCAAGCTGGTCCCAGACCTCCTAAATCTTGGTGAGGAAGGGATCTATGCCTTCCCCTTTCTACATCCTTATGCATCTCAGCTTCTCCTCCAGGAACATCTTCTGCTACTCGGAAGTGCCCTGATATAGCGTGGCGAGAGCATCCCACATCTCTTTGGCAGTATCCTTGCCAACTATGTGTGAGACTATATGGTCCCGGACTCCATCCAGGATCAACCGCTTCGCCTTTGCCATTTCCTTCCTATATTCCTTTAGCTAATCTGCATCCTGGGGAACTGCCACAACGCTATCTATGTAGAGCTTCAGGCCATATTCATCCAATAGGAAGGACATCCTGGCCTTCCAGATGACATAGTTGGAGGAACCCTCCAACCTATCCTGATCTCTCAGCCTAACTGTGGCCATCTCTGATCAAGTTGAAAACTCCCTCTTTCCTTGTGCTCGACTGTTTCTTTGCTATTCACACTCCCTTCTGGAATGCATGGTCCTACAAGCTACTACTGCAATTCTGCAACTGGAAATTTGAACTTTCAAGATTTGAAGTTCCCAGAGGAAAATTTTCCTTCTACTATGTGTGCTTTTCTCTTCCACCCAACGCGGATTCTGCTTCTTCAACCTGCAACAAAACCCTCTGCATCCAACCAGGAATTTGCTAAGCAAAAACATGAGATGCTACTGCTCCCTTTGCCTGCTGGAATCACTGATCTGGGAAATTCAAACTTTTTCTGCCTCTTGCACTAAAAAATCGAACTTCCCCAAGCAACTCGGCCTGCCTGGCAATGAACTGCACTGCCTCAAGAATTCCGGCCTGCTGCTCCGTTTGAGCGGAAAAATTCTTTCCTTCACTTCTGAGCTTCGACTTGATCACTAACGCTCCAATACCATGTGAAACTTCCGAAAACCAGAATACTATTGCAGCAACTGGTATTATTTCTTCTAACTAATAAATTAATTATTCAGTTATTGCTATGACAACATCGAAACAAACACACTGCAACCTTCAAAAATAAAACTGTGGAAATAAATAACACTGGAACTGAGAAAATACTAACACACACATAAAAATTAACACCGTTATTTTTGGACAAGTGTCCCCAGAAAAACCCAATGCGAAAAAACTAGTGCAACAGTGAGGTTTTTATTATTATGCAACAGTGAAAATATGAGTACAATCTAGATGCCTAAACTGGATTCCACAGCAAGAAAATCTGGGCTAAATTATTGAAGGGAATTACCCTTCCTCCACAAGCAATCCCGACACAACCTTCCTTTAGAAAACTCGGCCTCCTCGACCCTTTGTGCCAACCTCTGCGCAGTCTGTGTGACATCAAGCCTTCGACCAATCTTTGATGAAGTCTTTCTGCCTGCCTCTACTGAGGAAATCGTCTCTTCGACACTCTGGAACCTCTGCTCGACCTCTGGAACTGAGAACGAATTTTTCCTCAGCTAAATCGAACTACTAATCTGAAGCAACTGCACATTCCTCTGCGCTACCTCATTGGGAATATTTTGGCCTTCTTTTTGCTGACTCACTGCTTCGATCTTTGGCTCTCCGACAACTGACTATAGCTACTCTGGAAATCGAATTTTTGGTGTTCTCCAGTGTGTTCTCCAAGTGCCCATCGACTTCCTCTTATAATCCACTGTTGGAGCACCAATGACCAAGATTAAAACTTAATCGATGGCTAGGATAATCTTGGAATCGATCTGTGTGAGTTTCTAGACGATTCTCACCTCGACTTAATTAACACTGATTAATTACCTAGTTTTCCTAAGTTTAGACTTAGGAAACATTAAAAAAATTGTTAATAATCTATTTTAGTCACTTCCAAGTGGAATTTCCAGAAATGATTTCTGGGTCTTGGACATCTCTTGTATTCTAGCCTCTCCACCAAATTTCGTGGCTAGAATACATCTGATGCTACAAAAAAGAACAATCCAAGCCTTGGATCAACTGCCAAGTGTTGGTTGTAAATGTGTGGTCGGCTGGGCAACATGGTCCAAGTGCATCATCGTCTCTATATGGATGGGGCACGAACAAGCAATGTGTGGTGCCGAAGAAGCCCATGTTTTTGATTTGGGGTAGCATCAGATGTGCTCTAAGCCTCAAATTTTGTAGGGAGGCTTGGGCACATGCATTCCAAAGAACCCATAAAGCGTTTTGGGAAATTCCACCCAGAAGTGATTTTATTAAAATAATTAATATTTTGAATGGGATTCCTAAGTTTAAACTTGGGAAAATTAAAATATTAATGGGTATTAATCTAATCAGGGATGAAACTTCTAGAAAAATACACGGATCAAGTCAAAATGACATGAGACTTTGATTATGATTTAATCTAGGCCGTTGGTTGTCCAGCAAGATGATATAAGAAGGGGCTTGAGGGTCATTTGGAAAACACACAGAGATTAAGGAAATCAATTTTCTGAAGTGAGAAGTTCTCAGGAGGAAAATCAATTAAGGAGATTTCTTGTAGTAGAGGGGCAGGGATAGCAGCTTCCGGAGAGAGATATTCTCAGCCGAAGAATCATCAATAGAGAGAGGCAGAGAGTGATCCAGTAGCCTTGATGTAAAGGATGACGTAGGGCCAGATGGGCCACGTAGACGCAGCGCAAAGGGAGAGACAAAAAGTCAAAAGTTGGAGCAGAGGGCCAGTTTCAACAACCGGAAGCCGAGGTGTGAGATTGGGAGGCTAAGAGCAGTGACTCTAGGCTATTGATCGATTCCCCAGTTGGGTGACGCTGTGCCTGAGAGGGTTGCCACTGGGACAACGTAGAGGCAACACAGAGCCTGCCAGGGGCACCTCATCCAGCAGCTGGAACAACCAAGACTTTTTCTCAGTGATTGTGTGAGGTAAACTCACAAAGCTTCTGCCAATATTTCTCTCTGTAACTGAATAACCCTATGAGGTATTTAGTGATGTATTCCAAATTTGCTACTACTTAAAAATAATAAACCCTTAGAGCTGCTGCACCAGTTTTCCCACATTGGGTTTTTCTGGGGACTATTGTCCAAAAATAACTGTGTCCTATGTGTTTCTATTTTCCTTGCTCAATTCCCATGTTTCAGAATCATATTTAATTGGTGCAGGCTGCTTCATTAATTTACTTCAATGTTTCAAGAAGAAATCTAAAATAAGCTTGTAATGTAATTTACAATCTAGGTGAAGTAGATTTAGTTGGTTGCAGTAGGATTCCTGAGATTGTTAGATCTAGGAATTTTCACATGGTATCAAAGTTTTTGATGTGAAACAAGAAGAGAAGATCTAGCACTGAAGCAAGGGCCAACTTGTTGCAACAAGCAGTAGTTCAAATCCCCCGAGGGATTGTGCAGTTCTAGCCAAGAGGGCTATATTTTTGTGGGTGTCTCTCTCTGAGTGAGCTGAAAGAGAGGTAAGACTGCCGGATTGAGAATTTGCAAGGCAGAGGGAACCATGTAGAGCATCAGTTCAGAGCTAGAGGGACGCAGTTTTCTACAAATTGAGTGTTGGGCAAAAAAGCCATCGGAAGAAGGAAGCAGATCACATAGTGAGGGAATACTTCTTCAGTGATTTCTTGCCGAGGAAATCAATATTTCTCATTTGCTGGAGAGCAGAGGAGCAACAACTTACCAACTCCATCAGGGAGTGCATAAGGCAACCTAGGAGCTATGCAGTAGGGAGAAAGAGGGTGCTATTCGACATTTTTCGAAGGATATGACAACCAGTGGCTTTAGGGATTAAGACAGGTTGGACGGGGCTTCCAACTGTGTCATCTGGAAGGCTAGAATGTCTTTCCTTCTATATGAGCATGCCCTCAAGGCGTATGTTGATAACGTGGTAGTTGAAGCTGCGGATACAGATCCGCTAAAGAAGTACAAGGTTGAGATGTCAAAATCCAAGAGGATGATCCTGGATGGAGTCAAGGATCACATGGTATGCCACGTTGCTAGTAGAGCAACTGCTAAGGAGATGTGGGATGCCTTGGCCACTTTGTATCAGGGATCTTCTGAGTAGCGGAAGATGTACTTGGAACAAAAGTTGAGATCTGCACAAATGTGTAAGGGAGAATGTGTGGATCCATTCCTCACGAAACTAAAGGAGACCCGTGATGAGTTTTCGACTGTGGGGCACACTCCTCAGGATTCAGAGTTAATGAGACTGGCTCTAAATTCTGTCTTGGATGAATGGCAAGTCTTTGTCTAGAGTATCCTGGGCAGAGCAACATTGCCAAATTGGGATGAGATGTGGGCAGTTCTGAAACAAGAAGAGATGAGGAGAGACCTACTCAAGGTCAAACTTGATGGGAGCAGCAACATCAGTGGGTCGAAGCCTAAAGTAGAGGAGGAGGATAACACAACCCTTGCATTGAAGGGACAACAGGGGCAACAAAAACGAAAGAAAGACATCTCCAAGGTGAAATGTTTCAGATGTGGTGAGATGGGCCACTATGCATCCCAGTGTCCTTTGAAGAAAAAGGACAAGCATCAGAAGCATGATCTTAAGGTCGCAGCCACAAAAATCGAACAGGAGGAGGAGTTTGCCATGATAGCCAAGATACCTCCAAGAGGGAGGTGGGATGATATAGAACTATAGTTCGATAGAGCTACAGATGGGCAGGATCCTTGAGGAGCCCACCTCTTGGATCATCACCTTGCTACGGGAGCCCATGATCAGTAGTAGCGAGATGGAGGAGTTTTTAGTTGGTGCCATGGAGTGTTGATTCGACAGATGTAGTAGTTAGTAGCGCCAGAATGTGAGCAGCGTAGAGAAGAGAGGCAACAATGCGAGGCACAATGCATATCTTCAGAAGATAGCGTGGGACTAGCAGCAATCAGGATTTCACCACCGAGGTGTATCCACTGGATACTTGTCCAATTTTGGGTGTTTTCAGTTGCTTCTCTCAGCGATTGAGTTGCGGTACGAATGTAGTGTTAGCAATGACAGTGCTAGCAGCATAACAGATGCAACATTTGAGAGGGAGATGTAGTACAAATGTAGCATTGGTAGTGGCAGTGTCAAAGGCAACAATACAGTTACATCAGTAGCATAGTAGTTGGTGGACAACATGTTAGACATCAGCAATGCAGAGGATGATGCTTCAAAATCAAAGCAGTATGTAGTAGCAACATATTGCTAGAGCATATTCCTTGCTAAGAGGGAGTGTTGATTTGGGGTAGCATCGGATGTGCTCTAAGCCTCAAATTTTGCAGGGAGGCTTGAGCACATGCATTTCAAAGAACACAAAAAGCGTTTTGGGAAATTCCACCCATAAGTGATTTTATTAAAATAATTAATATTTTTAATGGTGGTCCTAAGTCTAAACTTAGGAAAATTAAAATATTAATGGGTATTAATCTAATCATGGGTGAAAATTCTAGAAAAAGACACGGATCAAGCCAAAACGATCTGAGCCTTTGATTATGATTTAATCTAGGCCGTTGGTTGTCCAACAAGAAGATATAAGAAGGGGCTTGAGGGTCATTTGGAAAACACATAGAGAGATTAAGGAAATCAATTTTTTGAAGTGAGAAGTTCTCAGGAGGAAAATCGCTGGAGGAGATTTCTTGCAGTAGAGGGGCAGGGATAACAACTTCTGGAGAGAGAGATTCTTAGCCGGAGAATCATCAACAAAGAGAGGCAGAGAGTGATCCAGTAGCCTTAACGCAGAGGATGATGCAGGGATAGAATGGCCACGTAGAAGCAGCGCAAAGCGAGAGAGAGAAAGTCAAAAGTCAGAGCAGAGGGTCAGTTTCAGCAGTCGAAAGTCAAGGTGTGAGACCGGGAGGCTGAGAGCAGTGACTCTGGGCTATTGGTCGATTCCTCAATTGGGTGACGCTATGCCTAAGAGGGTTGACGCTGGGATAGCGTAGAGGCAACGCAGAACTTACCAGGCGCACCTCATTTAGCTGCGGGAACAACCACGGGTTTTTCTCAGTGATTGTGTGAGGTAAACTCACAAATATTCTACCATTATTTCTCTCTGTAACTGAATAACCTTGTGAGGTATTCAGTGATGTATTCAAAATTTGCTACTGCTTAATAATAGTAAACCCTTAGAGCTGTTGTACCAGTTTTCCCGCATTGGGTTTTTCCGGGGGACTATTGTCCAAAAATAACTATGTCCTATGTGTTTCTATTTTCCTTGCTCAGTTCCTATCATTCAAAATCATATTTAATTGGTGTAGGCTGCTTCATTAATTTACTTCAATGTTTCAAGAAGAAATCTGAAATAATCTTGTAATGTAATTTAAAATCTAGGTGAAGTAGATTCAGTTCGTCGCAGTAGGATTCCTGAGATTGTTAGATCTCAGAATTTTCAGACATGGTATAGTAATCAATGCTCTGTTATGATGGAGGCCCATGGCTCTCAACGCTCGCCCTACAAGTGCCATTATGACCCTTTGAAGGGCTTGGATCCCATATAAGGAGACCAATTCCAAGATGAATATCCACCTACAATCCTGTATAAGATCCAAAGCGTCTTCTCACCTTCCAACACGACCAATCATTAATGCAATTGAGTAAATAAGCTTGCTGATCACGGGAAAAAAGTGGACACTTCATAGTGGCATGCCCTTCCACATGGGGCTTTAGGATGTACAAATGTTACCTTGCTCGACAAGAGAGGTTAATAAAGGACTCTATTAGGTGGTTTCAAACTCTAAGGGAGTGAGAGGTCCATGGTACATCCATTAAATGGCAGTGTCATGGGAAATGATGATGGAACAAATTGGAGCAATAGGGAAGGCTCCAAGCCACATTCCATGGTGCAAGGGAAGTTAGAATGAGGGAAGCCCACACCTTAGGTATATGAATGTAGGAGGGAGCAATCATGGTACATGAGGTACCTCGACCTTTGTTTTTCCATGCTTCTTCACATGCCTTTTTCCTTTTATTGATTTTTCATCATTTTACTACTTGGGGCTCCAAGGGATGAGAGCATGATGTGTATGATGTAGCAATGATTAACCCCTTTAAGGTAAGGTAGTTCATTGCCCACTAGGGGTTGGGACAACCATGTTTTCCTTAATGATGCAGGGGGCACTCATAAGGGCCCTAGGAACCAGGGTGATGTCCATAGTGATAGGGGGTAGAGCTCATGCTTGGCCTTTTCCCACACGCAAAATTTTTGTGTTCCGACCATCTTTTGCATTTTGTGGTACATTTCCTATCAAAAGTGGCCAAATTATGCTTTTATATTTCTTTTTAGCTGCATCAACCTTTGGGGCATATTTCCATGCCCAATCCAAAGTGTGGACAAGGGGAGGGGGAAGGTAACACCTTGTGGACCCAATGGAAAAATGTGGACCCGAATGTGAAAAGGGGTTCTAATGAACGAAGGGGTGTGAGATATATGGTGTCAGGAAGCGGGACACACAACCAAAACTAGGGTTTCCCATGTATTTCCATTCCTAAAGCTAGTAGCCAATGGAGGAGATCCCATGGGACTAGGATACAAGATTAACCCCTAGTTTGGGGTAAGGGAACAAGAGTACAGTTCAAGCCCATTCTTTCCGCCAAATCTCCCCACTAATATATGTCCAAATGTGCCAAAGAAAAGCAAGCATAAACACCCAATTACATAATGAAAAGTCATACCTTCGGGGTTAGAAGGCCCACTTTCAAACATATGATCATAATAGATGGGCGAGGGCACACAATGGTTGGCTCAAGTGGCATAAAATGGTGGCACATCGAGCTATCTGGTGGCTGCAAGGGGCTGCTGGCTATTGGATAAAGACAAATCTAGGAGAAAATTTCTCCTATACGGGTCACCCACTGGTGGTGGGTAACATGGTCAAAGTCAATGACAACAACAACAATCCCAAAAGGTCAACAATCAACTTGCCTCCAAAAGAGCTTGGTCAACTATCCAAAAATCCAGCCTTGAATGTTGGACAAAATGTAGTCAAAATAATCCCAAAATAGTCCTTCAAAATCAGTGAAAGTCAAACTCAAAGTCTACTAAAACCCTAGTTGCAGAATTGCATTTAACCAAGGTCAAAGTGCCCAGAAAATTCGTCCTCTTTTCCAAATAATTCAGCGTCCAAATCATATGCAAAATCTGAAGTCAAACCAAGTCAAATTGATGCCAAACTCCAAAAAATTTAATGATGGTCAAAGATAAATTCCAGCTTGATCAAAGAGCGTCTCTCTCCTCCTCACACGTGTGGAAAAAGACTTGCAATTTGAGAGGTATTCGAACCTCCAAAGAGAAGAAGAAGATGTGTGAGATGATGTCCAAATGAGGTTGCCTTGACTTGTATTTATATGTGATTTTGGAGGTGGATTTTCCTTGTCCAGGCTGACTTGTACTTTTATGTCCTTGCAGGTTTTTCATAAAAATAAATAAATTCCTTGAACAAATTAAATTCAAAGGAAAAAATGGTCCCCTTTGGATGAGGAAGGTTGTCCAAAGGAGGGAATTTGTCCCTGAGCTGCCAAATCAACAAATCACTCATTGGCTTTTCTCTTGTCTACCTTGACTTTGGATGTGCTCATATCTCTTCATATACTTCAACCCTAGGTCTCGTGTAGGATCTTTTCCAAGGGGTTTTTCGTGGAAAGTCTTAATATCTTCTCCCAAAGATTGCACTTTCATTGAATCTTTCCATTGAATAAGCCACCTTGCCTCACTTCAAACCCATCATATATACACATCTATCATAAGAGAGCATTACTGGGACTCCTCTCGTCGGTGAAAATCCGAGAAGAGTAGGGGACTTAGGTTGTGGTGACAATGGGCCTCTATCCCAAGTGTTGTTGTGCCCTCTAGCCTTTGCCTACTTATAAGATCTGCAGTTTGTGCAACAAAAAGCTTGTCACCAAGGATTTGTTATTTGCGCATTATTTTATAATTGTAAGGGGTATTAGATTAATTTGAATTAGGAAAAGGATCATATAAATAGAGATGACTCTCATTGTGAGAAATCATCATCATCATCACTTGGATCTATCTTGTAAAAAGACTTCACATTTTTTCTTGGATGCTATCAAATACTTCTATTAATGCATTTCAATATCTTTGGAGGCTGAAATTTTGATCTTTCTTGGAGCTACTAGTTTTTCTATGGTTGGATATATCTCTTGTCATCTTGTAAGTGCTATTTTGTAGAAGATCTTTCTTGGAATATCGTCTAATGTATGCAATTATTGCAACTAGCTAAATATCTTGTGCCCTAATTTGAATATCATTGTGAAAGAGAAGTTACGCATTGAATGACAATAGATGAATGTTCCTAGTGGATGGGATTTTGTTCCTTTTCCATGAAAATCCATAGATATTGAGTAGGTAATTGTTGAAGAGTGGTTGATAGGGCATCATTCTTTGACCTCCTTGAAGACAATTTGGAAAATCTATAATCATCATAAACTCCATAGCTCAAGAATTAGGAACTAGTCTAAGCAAAATTGATGGTCAACCTCTTTTTCCTTCTCTTTTATCTTCTCCAAAAATTTTGGCACCTTTTCCTAGACGGCTAGCTAAGGCACCCTGTGAAATGCTTTCAAGGATGAGTTTCTCGAATCCTATTGGATAGAAAACTGTGTTGGTGTTTCCCCTAAAGAATCTCAAAGTTTGGTGGAATTCTCATAGTTCAATCTCCAAGAATATTATGCCCTGGGAGTGCCCTTGGAAGGAACCCTAGTTGGTTTTTCCTTGGAAAGGTGGTATTCTTGTGAGTCATACGAACATAATATTCGGAGCAATAAATCTTACTAGACTCTTTATTTTGTCTTAACTTGACCTAGTGAACACCTTGGAGGAATTTCTTCCCACAGATATCCTAAAACCCTAGGTCTTGCGTAAGCCCTCATTAGGCCTCTCAAGGACAACAAAATGTGAAAATTTCTAGACTGAAGGAACCCCTACTGCAACAAATCTAAATCTACTTCACCTACTTGATTTTAAAATTACATTCATCAAGTTATTATTCTGAATGCTAAAGCAAATTACTTCTGCATCCTACACTAATTAAATATTTGATCTCATGAAACAAAAACAGAGCAAAGAACAAGATACATAGGACACACTTATTTTTTGGAAAAAATAGCCCCCAGAAAAACCCAATGAGGGAAAATGGTGCAGCAGCTCTGAGGGTTTATTATTATTCAGGAGAAATATCTTAATACAAATCTAGGATGCTCATCTAGCAATCCTTTAAAGAGAAAATACTGACGGAAAATCTGAGGGAGTTTTACCTCCTCACTTCACTCGGCAGAATTCTAGCTGATCTGACACAGGACTGGCTAACCTCAGCTATTTCTGCGCTAGCTTTGCGTCAGCCCCACGGCACCTTCTCTGCCCTCTGCGTTAGCTGTCTCGGCTGTTCCGGCAATTTCGACAGTTCCGGTAGTTCCAACAGTTCCGGCAGTTTTGGTTGTTCCGATAGTTCTAGATTCTATGTGACAAGAAATTTTTCTGCATCAACGCTCTCGGATGTTCTGGTAGTTCTGGATTCTGCGTGACAAACAACTTTTCTGCGTTATCTCTCCCGGCTACTGCGCTGCCTCTCTGCAAGCTCTCTCTGCTTCATTATCAGTATTATCCAGAAAGTCTTTCTCCCAAATTCTCTCTACCCCTCAGCTACAAGATCTCCCCAAACGATTTCCCTCCTGAGAACTTCTCACCTCAGAAAATCGATTTCCTCAATCTCTCTGTGTGTATTTCCACATGAACCCCAAGTCTCCATTTTATACTTTTTTCTGTCGAGTATTCAATGGTTGAGATTAAGTATCTAATCAATGGCTAAGATTAAAACATGAATTGATCCGCCTTCTAGATCATTCTCACCCATATTTTGATTAATACCCATTAATATTTTAATTTCCCTAAGTTTAGACTTAGGAACTCCATTAAAAAAATTAGTTATTTTAATAAAATACAATCTGGGTGGAATTTCACCAAACGGTTTCTGGGTTCTTTAGAACTCATGTGCCTTAGCATCTCCACCAATTTTCAAGGCTAGAGCACTTCCGATTCTACCAAAAACTAACACGAAAGACCATTTCTAGTAATAGATTATCTTGCAAAGCTTCTTGAGAGGTCTTATCTTATCTTGGAAGTCTTGATCCTTTGGTATGTTCATCATCATTGAAGATCTCAAACCCCAAGTCTATAGTTTCCTCCTAGGTCTTTCTCAGAGAGCCTTTATCTTTGTGAAAAGAAATGAGCCCTTAATTGAGACTCTCCTTCAATAGGCCTTTGGAATCACTACATACCTTGTTATGGACATCATCATTATAAGTGATTTGCTTCATACTGGGACTCCTCCCATCAGTGAAAGTCTATAAAGAGCAAGGGAAATTGACTGAGGTGATAGTGGGTCTTTGCCCATTGTTGTCATTTGGTCTAGTAGTTGCCCGATATGTTCCACTCGTAGGGCCCCTGCTAGATTTCATGGCAACATTTTTAGGGCCGTTGCTGGGGAGGAAGCAAGTCTACCTCCTTGGTCTAATAATTTAAGAGGTGATTCTTTTGATGATAATATAAATCCTCTTCTGGTGACTCCATTGGAAGAAACAAGCCCTTGTTCTTCATTGAAGACAAAGTCAATTTTTGTAGGGTGAAGCAAGCATCTTTCAAAGGCATTTT
Source organism: Pinus tabuliformis (assembly GCA_031772625.1). Taxonomy (NCBI): domain Eukaryota; kingdom Viridiplantae; phylum Streptophyta; class Pinopsida; order Pinales; family Pinaceae; genus Pinus; species Pinus tabuliformis. The sequence continues at coordinate 1,616,938,730 of CM062817.1, read as the reverse complement.
GAATATACGTTGGCTACTCCTGCATAATTGATATGTGTAAACTGATAGAATGTCTTACCTTGATGAAATCCCTGCCTTGGACATTGTTGGCATCCTTGGACACCCTAATCATGTCACCTGGACCACAATACGTGGGGTGCCCAAGTTTGATGGTGATCCATCTTTTGCAATTGATCATGTGGCAAAATTTGCTACATATACCTCAAAGGTTGAGGTGGTTCATCATGATGTCCTCATAATGTTGTTCATGAGGTCCCTCCATGGTCATAATTCATGGTTATACAATTGTGAGCCTAGGAGCATTTTATCATTTGAAGCATTCTTTGATAAGCTTTCTTGAGCATTTTCAAGCTAGGGAACAAGCTTGCCAAGCATTAGATATTCAAGAGGAATCCTTCATTGATCATGGAAAATACCTTGGGAAGGATGACCTCACTAACCCCTTGAACATTGGCATTAGTGATTACTTGCATATTGAAGAAGGGAACTAGGAGATCGATGGACATCGTTTTGACAAGGACCCAATCTATGATATCGACATCAATAGGGGCCTTGTCTTTCCCTACCTTCCTTATGATCCTGGGGATATATTTGAGTCATCTGTGGACCATTTCCTCACCTCTTTTTACACGATCACTAATGATGATGAGCCTTTCCCCCTCTTGAGTGTGATCTTGAGGAAAAACAACTCATTGACCATGATCCTTTGTGCCAGCCGCCTCCTTTTCCTTCCCGTCATGACCTTGAGGTAGCCATGAAGCATGACATCACTAAGAAGGACCATGATGAGGATGATATGCCTGAGGTGGCCCTTCATCGGAGGTTCATGAGCTTGATTATTGATATCTCCATCTTTTGGCTAGAAGAGAGGATCCAATGGTGCAAGTTGCATCCCTCTTTTCCTTCCTCATCCATGATCTTTCATACATGGTCACTTTATTTTCCCACCTCCCACCCTTGTGACCTAGTGCATGAGTACCATGATTGTCATGTTTTCTCTCAAGTATATATCATAATAAATCATAGGGGTAGGAAATATGATATCAATTTGATGATATGTTGGTTGCATTGGCTTTATGATTACACTTAGTATTTGCATAATGTTATATGCATGTTAGAGTAGGATGCATTGCATTTCGATTTTTGCATAACTAACATCACCATATCATGTTCTCATGCTAAGACAAATGCATTTAGATTAGACTTTCATTTTAGAATAGATTTTATTTTCTACATGGTTTTATTATTATTAGATGAAAACATGGGTGATAAAAGTATGCCTAGGGCAGATGCTTCCAATAATTGTTTATGATGTGTAGGATAATAGGTCAGTGGTCCTAGAGGGTTGTTGGTGGTCTCATGACCTCCCCGTTTGAGTACATGATTCGTGCACTCTATAGAGAGCTCATGTCCCAGTTGGAGCCAAATGTTACCCGCCACTAATGGGTGATCCCATAGGGGAAATTTTTCTCCTAGATTTGTCTTCAGTCAGCAACCGACAACCCTTGACAACCACCAGTGTAGCCGATATTGCGCCAGTTGATCTCTGATACCTAAGACAATCATATGTCCCCTTGCTCATCTGTCGAGAGAAGTGGGCCATCCAATCCTAAAGGTGTGTCTTTCATTGTGTAATCAGGTGCTTATGCTCGTTTTTCCTCTGGCACACTTGGGTATGGATTATTGGGTGACTTGGAAGAAGGAATGGTTTCGACTGTAGTCTTGTTCCCTCACCTTAAATGGGGGGTTAATCCTCAACCCTAGTCTCGTGGAATGTTCCCTATTGGCTTATAGCTTCAGGATGGGCACTACTTAGGAAACCCCAATTTTGGTAGTGCGGTCCCGTTTTCCTGTTCCACATTTTTCACTCCCCTCTGCATAGTGCATGCCCTGTTTCACTATCTCCCTCTTTGTGTCCACATGACCACTGGGTCCATAAGGATCTGGTACTCCCCGTCCCCTTGTCCACATGTCTGGGTCAGGCCTGGAATGTTGCCAAGGAGGTTGATGCAGCTAAAAAAAGGAGAGAAAAGCATATCATGGTCACATACAAAAGGAAATAATACCACAAAAATTCAAAAGATGGTCGGGACAATACAATTTAGCATGTGGGAAAAAGCCAAACATGAGCTCTACCCCTTATCATTATGGACATCATCTTGGTTCCTAGGGCCCCCAATGAGTGCCCCTGCATCATTAAGGAACCCATGCATGTACCAACCCTTGGTGGGTGATGAACTGCCCCACCTTAAGGGGGTAACAACTGCTATATCATACACGACATACTCTCATCCCCTGGAGCCCTGAGTAGTAAAATAAAAGAAAACCAATAAAAGGCAAAAGGAAAATGAAGGGTGGAAAAATAAAGGTCGGGGTAACTCATGTATCACAATTTCTCCCTCCTACATTCATACACCCAAATATGTGGGCATCCCTCATCACTACCACCCTTGAGCCCATGGCATTTGTGTGAAAAATTGGTTACTCGATTCCTATTGCAGCAACTGATGTTAATTCTTCTAATTGTTAATTCGATTAAACAATTTACTTGTTGTGTGCTACGACAGATATCGATTTAAATACATTGCAACCTACACAAATAAAAGTTGTGGAAATTAAATACATCACAAGAGAGAAATAATCATTACACACATCTACACAATTATTTTTGGACAAATGTCCTCGAAAAAACCCAGTGTTGGAAAACTGGTGCAGTAGCTGAGGGTTTGTATTATTAAGCAGTAGTAATATGAGTACAATTCATTGGATGCCCAACTATCCATCTGATACAGAGAGAAACTGGGCAAAACAAATAGTGAGATGATCTCACCCTGTCACTGGAAGAACCGACTCTAATCTTGTTGGAAATAAGCCTTTGCATCCCTTTTGCGTCAGCCTCTGCACAAAACTGTGTCAACCCCATGCAGTCTCTGCATAACCTCTACTCAGACTGTGCTACCTCTCCTTCTGATCCTCTGCTGGTGGGAAACTTTAGCTCTCAGCCTCCCAGTCTCACACCCCGGCTCTCGACTTCTGAAACTCGATTTCCTCAGTAGGAATTCGATCTCCCACTCAGGCTCTGTGTGGCCCAGCGTCAGCTTCTCTAGACATCGTTCTGCCCTCTCTGCCTTGTACTCTCCGGCCCAAGAAAAACTTCCCTCCGGATATTATCTCTGCCCCTCACTACAAAATATCACTTCGAATTCCTCTTCCAACAATTGTTATGCTTCAGAAATTCGATCTTCTGATCTCTACTCTATGTGTCTTCCAAATGCCCATCAATGTCCTTATAATCCTCCAGTTGAGAACCAACGGCTCATATTAGATTCTAATCAATGGCTCAGATCATTTGGACTTTATCTTCATCTTCTTCTAGAAGTTTCATCCACAATTAGATTAATACCCTTTAATTATTTTAATTTCCTAAGTTTAGACTTAGGCAACCATTAAAAATAATTAATTATTTTAATAAAACTGTATTTGGGTGGAATTTCCAAAAATGATTTCTGGGTATTGTGGAATACATCTGTCCAAGCGTCTCGCAAAATTTCAGGCTAAGAGCACATCCAATGGTACCAGAAATCAAGACTCCCTCTTAGCGAGGAAAGTGCTCTAATAATGCAACCTACTGAAGCATCACCCTGTTTTGTAACATCTCCCTCTGCGCTGCTGATGTCTGACATCACTGCCCACCAACTACTACGCAAATGTTGCATCTGTACTACTGCTCACCCTGCCACTGCCAACACTGCATCTGTACTGCAACCCTCGTAAATTCTGCATCTGTGTTGCTGCTGGCCCTACCACTGCCAACATTGCATCTGCACTGCAACCTATTCCAACTACTGCTGCTACTGCATCAACAAAGAAGAAGCATCTAAAATTACTGAACAGGTGTTCACTATGATGCATATGCTATTGGAGTTCTTATTGCTGCTAGCCTCTGCGCTGACCCTCTGGAGCCTTTGCATTGTTGTTGACCTCTGCTCTGTGCCGTCTGCACCGCTGCCAACTCTGATCTGCGCTGCTCAGTATCTGGCGCTCCTATCCACTACATCCATCACTCCGTCACTCCTCTGCACCAACTGACACTGGTCCATCCTGCTACTTCTGATTTGCGCTCCCGTAGCAAGGTATTGATCCAACAAGAGGTGGACTTCTCAAGGATCTTGCCCATTTGCAGTTCTTTCGAACTACAGTTGTAGATCACCCCACCTCCCTCCTGGAGGTATCTAGGTTGTCATGGAAAAATCCTCCTTCTCGATGTTCACGGATGCAACCTTCAGATCATGCTTCTTGTCCTTGTCCTTCTTCTTGAGAGGACATTGTGTAGCATAGTGACCAAGTTCACCACACAGGAAGCACTTGATCTTCGAGATGCCCTTCTTCCGCCTCTGCTGCTCCTGCTATCCCCTGGATGCAAGGGCTGCATTCTCTTCCTCCTCCTTAGGCTTCATCGCACCATTGTTGTTGCCATCAAGTTTACACTTGACCAAGTCTCTCTTCATCTCTTCTTACTAAAGATCAACCCACATTCCTTCCTAGTCTGATAATCTCTCTGCCTAGGATACTCTGGACAAACACTTTCCATTCTTCTGAAACTAATTACAGGGCCCACCTCACCATCTCGGTAGGCTGAGGTGTTGACCCCACAACTGCCAATGAGTCTCGGATCTCCTGAAGCTTCGCTAGGAACGGATCAATGCGTTCCCCCTTCTACATCTACGTGGATCTTATCTTCTGCTCCAAGTACATCTTTTGCTGCTCGGAAGATCCTTCGTATAGCGTAGCCAATGATTCCCACATCTGTCGGGCAGTATCCTTGTCGGCAATGTGACACACTATGTGATCTCTCACTCCATCGAGGATCAATCGCTTGGCCTTTTCCATCTCACCCTTGTACTTCTTGAGCGAATCCGGATCCACGAGTACAAATACCACACTGTCGACATAGGTTTTGAGATCATGCTCATCCAAAAGGCATGAGATCCTTGCCTTCCAAATCACGTAGTTGGATGCACCCTCCAACCGATCCTGATCTCTTAACCCATGAGCTGTCATCTCTGCCAGTGAAATGTCGAACTGCCTCCTCTTTCCTCTGCGTTGTTGCTGGGCTTTCCTACGCACTCCCTGTTGGAGTTAGTAGATATGCTGCTCCCTGCTGCTGCTCAGCTAATGAGAAATCAGACTTCTTGGCTAAAATTCCTCCGAGGAAGAATTCCCTCTAGTGTGTCTCCTTCTCTCCCACTGATGCTATTCTTGCCAGCAACAACTGCAAAATATCTGCATCCCAGTTGAAGATCTGCTTTACAAGAAAAATACGTTTCTCCCTTTTGCCTCTGGAAAACTTCGATCTGGAGATCGAATTTCTCTGTCGACTCACTCAGAGAAATCAAATCCTCAAAACTTCACCCTCCTGGGTCAAGAACTGCGCTGCCTTTGGGGTTCCAAATTGCTGCCTCTGCAGTAATTTCAAACTCTTTTTTCTTTCTGCTTCTGAGCCCTTCTGCTCACGATCTATGCTTCAATACCATGTGAAAAATTAGTTACTCGATTCCTATTGCAACAAGTAATGTTAATTCTTCTAATTGTTAATTTGATTAAACAATCTACTTGCTATGTGCTACCACAAATATCGAATTAAATACATTGCAACCTACATAAATAAAAACTGCGGAAACTAAATACAACAAAGGAGAGAAATAATCCTTACACACATCTACACAGTAATTTTTGGAAAAATGTCCCCGAAAAAACCCAGTGCGGGAAAATTGGTGCAACAGCTGAGGGTTTGTCTTATTAAGTAGTAGTAATCTGTACAATTCATTGGATGCCCAACTGGCTATCTAATATAGAGGGAAACTGGGCAAAACAAATAGTGAGATGATCTCACCCTGTCACTGGAAGAACCGACTTTGATCTCACTGGAAATGAGCCTCTGCGCAGAACTGCGTCAACCGCACGCAGTCTCCGCGTCACCCTACTGGGACTACACTGCCCGTCCTTCTGATCCTCTGTTGGCTGGAAACTTCAACTCTCAGCCTCTCAGTATCACACCCTGGCTCCTGGTTTCTGAAACTCGATTTCCTTAGCAGGAATTTGATCTCCCTCTTAGGCTTTGCGCTATCACAACGTAGCTCTGCGTGGCCCAACGTCAGCCTCTTTGGATGTCGTTCTGCCCTCTCTGTCTTGTACTCTCCGCTCCAGGAAAAACTTCCCTCCAGATACTATCTCTGTCCCTCACTGCAAAAAATTACTTCGAATTCCTCTTCCAACAACCACTGCACTTCGGAAATTCGATCTTCTGATCTCTACTCGATGTGTCTTCCAAATGCCCATCAATGTCCTTCTTGTAATCCTCCAGTTGAGAACGAACGACCTAGATTAGATTCTAATCAATGGCTCAGATCATTTGGACTCAATCTTCCTCTTCTTCTAGAAGTTTCACCCACAGTTAGATTAATACCCTTTAATTATTTTAACTTACTTAGGCACCCATTAAAAATAATTAATTATTTTAATAAAACTATCTCCGAGTAGAATTTCCCAAAACAATTTTTGGGTATTGTGGAATACATGTGTCCAAGCCTCCCTGCAAATTTTGAGGCTAAGAGCACATTCAATGCTACTAGAAATCAACAATTTGGCTTTGATACCCCTGTGTCCCAATCCACCTCATCACTATCCACATGACACCTACCACTTGAAGGAAGTAACTTGGACATGTCTTTCCCTTCAGGGCCTAGGACCATCTAATAATGTTGTTTATTAGCCACTCCTACCTAAGAAGGTAACACCATTACATGCTCAAAGCCCCTAATTTGGAAGGGAAACCCATTATGAAGTCTCATTTGTGCCCTTGACTAACAAAATTGATTCACTTAGATGCACTAATGAATTATTGTGCCTGAAGGTGAGGAGACGCATTGGATCTTATGCGTAATTGGCAGGTGGTTTCATTATGGGTTGCGTAACTTAACTAGGTCCCAACCCCACCAAAGGATCATATTGAAACTTATAGGGGATGCGTTGAGAGCCATGGGACTCCGTCATGTGATATGGCATTATCTCATCTTATGGGTGCCCTTAGCACCTTCAACAGCTTGTTCATTGCCCCACATTTTATGCGAGATGATGCACTTGGTCCAGTAGTATCCCAAACTGACTTAGCAGTATATACAGGGTTTGGCAGCTGATTCGAGGCGTAGAGGAGGTTTGTCTCATCCTTGAGACATGGGAGGGCAAGCACCATCTTCAGTGCCCTCATTTGGAGCAATCTACAGGCTTATTTTTCATCAGAAGACCCATGAGACTAGTACTTGTGCCCCAAAGCCACTTTGGAGCACCACATGATCATTTACATAGAGATTAAGGGGCCAACCCCTTGTCCATCATTCATGGAGCCCTCTCCTTCACTATGGCACCTTGAGGACTCAACTCGACCTTCCAACAACCCTTCTACACCACGATTTCATCATTTCGGCTCACTTATGGATGGCTTCTTCATCACTTTATGAGCTACTTGGTGGGCTTGTCACCAAGGATTTGTTATTTGCACATTATTTTATAATTGTAGGGGCTATTAGGCTAATTCGAATTAGGAAAAGGATCATATAAATAGAGATGACTCTCATTGTGAGAGATCATCATCATCATCACTTGGATCTCTCTTGTAAAAAGACTTCACACTTTTCTTGGATGCTATTGGAGACTTCTATTGATGCATTTCGATATCTTTGGAGGTTGAAATTTCAATCTTTCTTGGAGCTACTTGTTTTTCTATGGTTGGATATATCTCTTGTCATCTTGTAAGTGCTATTTTGTTGAATATCTTTCTTGGAATAATGTCTAATGTGTGGAATTATTGCAACTAGCTAAATCTTTTGTGCCCTAATTTATTGAATATCATTGTGAAATATTGTTTGGTTTTAAATTGCACATGTTACTCATTAAATGACAATATATGAATGTTCCTAGTGGATGGGATTTTGTTCTTTTTTCGTGCAAAGCCATATATATTGAGTACGTAATTATTGAAGAGTGGTAGCTAGGGCATCATTATTTGACCTCCTTGAAGACAAATTTGGAAAATATTTAATCATCATAGACTCCATAGCCCAAGAATTAGGCTTTGGTCCAAGAAAAATTGACGGTCAACCTCTTTTTCCTTCTATTTTCTCTTCTCCAAAAATTTTAACCCCTTTTCCTAGACGGTTAGCTAGGGGACCTTGCGAAATTCTTTAGGGGATGAATTTCTCAAATCCGCTTGGATATAAGGCTGTGTTGGTGTTTCTTCTAAAGAATCTCAAAGTTTGGTGGAATTCTTATGGTTCAATCCCCAAAAATATTATGCTCTGGGTGTGCCCTTGGAAGGAAGCCCAGTTGGTTTTTCTTTGGAAAGGTGGTCTTCTTGAGGGTCTTATGAGCATAGTATTTGAAGGAATAAATCTTACTAGACCCTTTCTTTTGTCTTTCCTTGATGTAGTGAGCAATGTGGAGGAATTTCTTCCCACGAATATCCTAAAACCCTAGGTCTCATGTAAGCCCTCATTAGGTCTCTCAAGGACAATATAAGACCATTTGTAGTAATAAATTATATTGCGAAGCTTCTTGAGAGGTCTTATCTTATCTTGGAAGTCTCAATCCTTAGGTATGATCGTCATCATTGAAGATCTCAAGCCCTAAGTCTAGATTTTCCTCCTAGGTCTTTCTCGGAGAGCCTTTAGCTTCTTGAAAAACATTGAGCCCTTAATTGAGTCTCTCCTTGAATGGGCCTTTGGAATCACTTCATACCTTGTTATTGACATAAGCATTATACGTGATTTCCTTCATACCTAGACTCCTCCCATTGGTGAAAGTACGTAAAGAGCAGGGGACATTAATTGAGGTGACAGTGGGTCTTTGTCCATTGTTTTCATCTGGTCTAGTAGTTGTCCCATAGGTTCCCCTCCTAGGGCCCCTGCTAGATTTTGGCAACAGTACCCAATGGACCCAACATTCCTCCAGGCTAGCCTTGACATTATTTGATAGGCATGCCTGGATCGAGAGTCCAAATGATGATGATCATCCTTACGATGATTAGGGAGGGTTTGTACCACCTCATGGAGCCCCAACGTTGGAAAGAGATTACACCACATTATCTTGATGGCACCCATGGAGATGATGATGCAGGGCATAGAGCTGGCTTTTGGACACGTGGAGATGTTTTGAGCCTTGATTTGAGGACTCTTTCATGATTCATGGTTGATTATGATGGTTGGAGATGCATCTAGCCCCCATCTTGCACTTTTGGAGCCTTAATAGCCCTAAAAGGGCACGATGTCATGCATGGAGAGGGTTTTTAGTTCACATGTGTGGGAAATTAGTGGCTTATTTTATTGTATTGAGCTATTGGGTTGGCTTGTAACCCATTTTCTTCATGTTTACTAAAAATTAAACTTGTTATAGGGCTTTTAGATGAATTAATGGATGTGATTCACCTCATATAAATAAAGGATCACTCAATTTTCTTTATTCATCATCACTCGTGGATTTTGGCCTCCCTAGGGAGTTTGACTTAGCTTATAGATGTAACTCGCTACTTGTGGAAATGTGATCTTTTTGGAGCTATTGCTATTGGAGAATGATTTGTGTCTTGGAGATGTCTTTTTGGGATTGAAAGAAGGCTATTTCTTGGAAAAAAATTGCAAGTGTAATTGCAGATTTCTAATGATTTTTCATGGAATGAATGTATGCTAGGGTTTTTCTTATTCCTTGTCTAAATGCACATCTTTATTGGAAAATCTTGCTTGATCATTGCATGTTAAATTTATTTTCCTTGAATGCCATAAAGGACCTCCTAGAGAGCTTTCCTCTACTTAATTTCTCCCCTCATAAAAATATAGTTAGGGTTTATCAAGTGAAAACTAGGGTTTTTCCCCTTAGTCCAAGCATAAATTTAATTTCTCTTAAATTTATCCCTAAAGACCCCATCACCCAAGCAAGGAAAGGCGCTGAGAATCCTTGTGGTGGTCAGAAATCACAAAAAATTTATTCTTTCCTTCCCCTTTATTTTTCTAATTCCTTTAAGGCAAGCCACTAGGGCTAGGGCATAGGGCCTAGTTCAATTAGGGCACATTTTATATAAATGTTGAGGCTCTCATAGCTTGAATTCACCTTGATTGATCCTTTTCACTCAAAATCTAGCATTTTTTAGGGTTGGATTTTCCCTAATAAGGCTAACATCATCTTCCTTGAGCAACTTTTTCCCTAGAGAAACCCTAACTTTGGCTAAGACTTCAACTTGGGGCTTAAATTGAAGGTTTTCCCCTCCTTTTGTTGATTACATCATTTGCAAACCTTTTCTTTGTGCTTGTATGCCTAGGCACTCTTTTGTTGATCTACATCTTGAAACCCTAGGTGTCAAATGCCTCTCTAAGGCTTTGTATATAGTACATTGCTCCTACACAGAAAATTGTGCCCTCGTCTATTTAATAATTACCTCACTTATCCTATGATTAATATTCACCTTGAGCAGTTTAAATTAGAATATCCTTTAGGTGAAAATTGGGAAGCCTCTTGTGTGGTGAAATTCCACTAAAGAGTAGGAGGAGGATTGTTGAGGTGACAATGGAAATCCACCTCATTGTTGCATCTAAGTTTGGCCCTTGCCTTGTGAGGCTTCTCACAAGGCCTACTAGATTTTGAGGCAACAAGTCCAATAATGGCGAGATGCACACCTGATGGATCATACAGTGGGAATTAACCATGATCCACTACTATTATACAACTTAGATGAAAAGATGCATGGTTAATAACAGGTACTTGCTACCTGGTAGATCTAAAACTCCTATTTTCTCTAATCAACAACTATCCCGTAGGTTAAAAATTTAAAGTGCTCACAAGTTACCATGTGGGGGTCCATCAAACTTTGTAACAACTGTCAATTGAGGTAAGTCTTTTCGTATTAAATTCAATAGGTACCAATATTATTATTGAAGCGCCTACACGTTATTTACATCGGTTTGAAAACTTTATGGGTTGTTTTCACGTTGTTTTCACCATTTTCTAGAGGAATATATAGTGTAACTGCTCTGTCAAGGAAACATAATACGCTCAACAATGCTAATTTGATGACGCCACCAATGTTACATTTATCATTTTCGGCAATTTATTGACAAGGATCCAAAATTTAAATTATCGACAATATCAGGGAAAATATCGAAAGTTATCGGGAAACTTAAAAAATACAAAAATATATCTTTTTTTTTTCAATTTTTTTAACTTATAAAACCACATCAACATCAAACAAACACATTGCTTCATAAATATGATAAGATGTATAAGATGTCAAGTGATACATCAAATATCGATATTGAAATATGATATTTTTCCTATGTCATCAGAGCTAATAGAATGATACAAAATCATATCAAAACAAAAATAAATGTATCTCATGAGATGAATCATGGCAATGAAAACACCGTATTTCCCCTTGTTTGCTTGATGGAAAATGGTCACATCATCCTTCACAATTTTATCAAAACTGGACCAAAAGATTGCTCGACTAAAAAATATATAAAATATTCAAATTTTGAAAAGAACGTATAACTCATGTGCATCCATGTGAATCCCAACTATTATAGACAAATGTGAAAAATTTCTTATGTGTATAGCAAGGTTGCATATAACCAAGATATCACTGAGTGCAATCCATCTCTAAATCAAAATAGATCAATAGAGACTTAGAGGCTCTAAATGGAATTCGAAATCCAAAGAAAATCATGCTACATAACATCAAAATCATTGCCTATATTGGAATCCTACTCATCAAGATTACCCACTAAGCATTAAAAAAGATAGAAAAAGCTTAGTCCTAATCAATGATTTTGCTTGAGTGAAGTGTACATTTTTATTAGGGTCATGAAGGAGGAGTTCAATAGTAAATGCCACCAACATCGAGGTACATAGAGGGCTTGGTGATCTTGATTAAATGTTAGTTCCATACCCTCATACATCACAAAATCCAGTAGAAACGTTGCAATCCCGCCAATCCTGAAATCCTAAAAGCAATTAATTCTATTGGATTTTGAGTGGGATCTAAAATTCTACTTTCTCCATTTGAAATCCAATGAGGTTGGAAACACTCTCAAACATCCCGAGTCAATTAATAGTAATGTTCAATTTTTTAAGTAAAAGGATGAAAATGAAAGATAAAGGAAAATGTCACTATATCTCATGCGATGAATCTTTGGAAATGAAAAGAATATATTTCCCCTTGTTTGCTTGATGGAAATAGGAAAATTATCCTCATGGCTCAATACCCTTACTCACTTTTAAAAAAATTAGGGTTAAAAGAAAAAATAATTTGGTAATAAGTTGAAATTAACAAATATGGGGCGATAAATTCAAAACAAGGAAATTATTGCAATAGGTTATGGTGATAATGTTGGCGAGGTGGATTTTGGCGATAATATTGTGATAATTCCGATATTATTGCAATATGTACAACATCGGATGCCACTAGCTTTGTAAACTCTCAAGTGACAATATATCTTCTTCTTGGAAAGCAACTCTATTTATCATGGCAAATATTAAAGCTACCCCTGTAACCATGTAAATAGCTTTGGGAAAGAAAGATGAGGCCATAATAAACAATTTAGCCGAGATAGGTGATACCCATTTAAGGAATCTTGACATAAATGACCTTAAGAGAAACATATGCCGAATTTCAACATCAAACTAAAGATTTCTTGTTTTTAAGTTTTGGTTTAGTTAAGGTTGTCCTACCAGTACCACATACTCATCATGACCTTGAAACTATTATGCTTTTGGCCAATCATTACGACCTTGAGAGCAAGAGTATAGTTGCCCCTTTTAGCTCTAAAGTCATTATCCAAATACCCTCAAAGTTATAGGAAAAATGGCTATGGTTACCACTATCAGGAAAAGGATCAAAGAACTAGAATACCAACAATAATTCACAAACTGGAAAATGATAAATTACAGATACTGAAAGTTGTTTATAAAAATCCTGATATTCTGAAGTAAAGTTCCCAATTAGAACCGACACTCTGAAACCTGAAGTATAACATATGGCTTCTCTCCTAGCAGTAATTTTTGGATGGAGTGATGATGAGGAAATGGATGAGGTCATGTTGATTTTAGTCAAGGAAATAATGGCCAATCTTCACAATTTAATTTTCAATTTTTCCAGCTATATTGTAGAGACCATCCACTTTCACTTGAGTATTGTTAATACCTTTTTCCTTTTCAGATATCAAATGTACTTAGTGCACCTAATCTTATTCAATTATCCAGACTTCTTCAAAGGGCACGATTTAGAGCTTAATGTTTTAGAAAATAAAGGCCAAAAGAAAAGCATAGTGCACTAGACTGACATTATTTACTCAGGAAAACCAAAGGGATATTATTTGGAATAAGCAAATTGTTTCCTGGAAAACCTCGATTTTTTGATAACGAACCATACTCCTCCAAGAATAACAGAAGAATATAAAAGTATTTTACAACTAAGTAGAGAGACAAGAATAGGAGATTGGTTTTTGTTCAGAAATCACATAGTAATAAGGGTATACGAATTTGAGGGTGATCCTTTTTGCTTCCCTTCCTTCATCACTCAGATTTTTTCCCTTGAGGTGGCGAAACAAAGACTCGCAATTGAAAGTACTAGAAAGCCAAGACCAGAAACAAATAGGCTGGAACAAATTGAGATTGATACAAGAATGGCAGAATCAGTAAATAGCTCAGTAGCAGAAAGCCCTATATCAAGCGCTACCAAGCCGATGGCTGAAAAATGATAAGAATTTCCTCAGTTGGCAATGTATGTTCAGAGTCTTTAAAAAAATGAAAACTAACAGAAATAGATACAAAAGATGAGACAAACAAAAAGAGGAAAATAACTAATGTCGAGGAAGGAGACCCAATCAAAGGGACAAATTATGGACTGTCAAAGCAAGCTAACAACTTATTGAAAGAAATCCAGCCTGTTAAACCTAATGGCCCAGTTGTGATCATATAAACTACTATTACGGTTAAGTGTCCCACAAAGGATAAAGAGAAAACCTCGTTGTTACTGATAAGGATATTATGATGGCCCCAAAGCAAAATAAATTATAAATTAGCTAACCCTATTGCATTGGCTAGTCCAGAGGAGATTTTGAGACCAAGCTTTTTGTCATCTACTGATTTTGACAAAAGCGTGTTCAACTTGATGGTGATACAACCAAAAGTTAAATCAGGTGTTGAGATTATAGGCTCCAAAACTAACTTTGTGAAGGTAGATATGAACCAAATCAATGCAAGTGAAATGACTGAACTGCATAGGCAAAGTGGAGAAATGGTAGCTAAAAGATTAATTCAGTCCACAACAAATGTCAAGAAATTACAAGTGCTTCTGAGCAGGCTAGACACTCAGTTAAACACTGCCAAAGTAGCTACGAAAATCAAAGCTAATAGAATTAGAGAAATAGAAAATTGCTATCTCTGGCAACCTGAAGGATGGCAGCAATACAAAATGCTACTTGACTCCAAAGAAAAGGAAATCAGTGGTTTGAAATCTACTTATAAATGGGCAGATTTTGAATATTTTGATTTAGCTATTTCATATAACGAGAAAGATGAACTAGCTCATCAGATACAGAAGCTTAAGAAGGATATCTCAACAAAGAAATCCTAGAGAGAAATGTTGCAGCAAGAAAAGGCAAATCAATTTCTTGAGTTCCAAGATAAAGAAAAACAATATCATGGCAGGTTGATTGAATACAAGTCTCAGTTAGACTCAATTATAAATAAAAGCATTATTGTTCCTACTTCAACCGATTTTCCTCCTGTTGATCTCTCTAAAAAATTAAAATGTTTCAAAATTAATGTATGAAATGGAAGGCCAAGTTAATAGGTTAAAAGATGAAAAAGAGGAACTGAGACATCTTGGAACACAACCTGTAGACAAAAAAAGAGTATTGAAGGAATACAGGTCATACTTAAAAACAAAAAGACTGAGCTATAGTCTCTAAGGGAGATAATAAAATCAGGAGCCATCAGAAAAAGAACTCTGATGGAAGCCAAAAAGAAGATCTGGGATATGGTCAATGACAAAATTGAAGAAAGTAAGCTTTACGTAACACTAATGCACAAATGCGAGTCCATTGTCATAGACAACACTTTCCTGGATATGAAGAATATAATCCCAGACATTGATAGTAAAATATCAGAGGTGGACTCCATTATTCAATGAATAAAATCTACGCCTGATAACATGTTGCAAGCCATGGGGCTCCCAATCAAATATAAAGTTATTTTGTTTGTCTTGACTCTTGACAATTAAAGATACGAAGCAGACTATGGACAAAAATGGATAAAGATAATGCAAGGCAGAAAATAAATGGATGAGTTCAAAGAGGAATGGGGTTATATACAAAGGGTTGGTCTGCAGACCTTTTGGACTTTTACCACACAATATAGCAGGCCCTAAGGAAGAGAAACCTATAACAAAGAGCTAGCCCGAGTGATAACAATGGGACAGTGACCCACTATCACCACAGCCAAAGTCCCCTGCTCTTTACGGACTTTCACCAATGGGAGGAGTCCCAGTAGATAGATATGTTGGAAATACTGAGAGGGGGGTGAATCAGTATTTCTTTTTCTCACTATTGTTTTACTAGTTAAAACATATATGTTCAGAACACAAAATGAACAGCAGGAATAAATGCTTTTATTAATATAACTGTGTAGTAAAATAAATACAATAAATAGAATGTCACAATTGGTTGCCAAGCTCCAACTTGGACTTTGGTGAGGCTCCAACCTCCTGAGCACCAACTCTATTTTGCCAAGACACCAATCTTGGACTTAGGAGCACCAACTCCCAAGGACTTCAATCCTTTTCAATTCTGAGGCTCCAACCTCTTTGGTATACACTGGTGTGTTGCTGCACTCTTTTCAACTTCCACTGCTTCTGCTAACCCCCTTTTCTTCTGCTGCTTCCACTATCTCATGCTCAAGTTATGCCATCCACCAATGACACCTTCAGTTCTCTGTTTTTGCTGCTTTTATATGCTCCATCCCCCTGTCCATTCGTTTCCTCTTACATGCTGACTCTTTGGCTTCCTCCTCACTTGATCGCTTGACACTTCGGCTTCCATTCCTTTGCTTCTTCTGTCTTACAGGCTTTATCGGAAGTGTTCTTTAGGCCGAAAGCCTTTTATAACCATGGACTTACTAGGAATCGAAGCCACCTTTTATCGATGCTTTATAATCAACCATCGGAAGCCACCAACCGAGCCTTTAATCAACCATCACCGAGCGCTTTAATCAACCCGCCACACTTATAGACATATATGGAATTACCATAAAACCCCTCATGGCCATATGTAACCATATAATATCAATACACAGAACTAGCATAAAAACCGCTTAACACAATGTACGCGGATCTCAAGGATTATATGCTGCTTTCATAAATTCGGGGGGTCCGGATTTCGCAACCAGAACAAAACTCTTAAGGCCTGACCTCCGATGAGGAGCGGACCCGATGCTCTTTTAGACTCCCTTCTATACTGGTTTCGGGTCCGATGTATATCGGCACTCGCTGTAAACAATAGTCCCGATCCTCCGACGAAACGCGGACCCGACGCCTTTTTATACTCCCGTCTCTATATTGAATTCGGGTCTGGGATATCGGCAGGTTCACTTCGGCGGATTTGTAACGCGAAGGTTTAGCGGATCCGATCTCCCTTTAGGCTGCTCTCTAATATGATTTCGGCTCCGGATGATTTCGGCGATCGCTATAAAGAATAGACCCATTCCTCCGATGTAACGCGGACCCGATGCCTCCTTACATTTCTTTCTAAAATGACTTCGGGTCCAGGATATCGGGGTTATCGCGGCCTCTTGCGATGCGATAGTTCTGCGGACCCGACGGCCCATTCAATTGTTCTGTATATTATTTCGGCTCCGTTTATGGGCGTACAGTCCTAAGCTCTTGCGGACCCGATAACCTTTAATGACCCGTTCTATAATGATTTCGGGTCCGGCTTTTCGGCAGGTTCGCATCGGCAGTTTTGTAATAAAAAGGGTCTGCAGACCCGACGCTCCTTTAGGCTCTGTTTTATAATATTTTGGCTCCAATTATCAGCGATGTCACATATCGCTTCCCCCGATCCTTCTGACGCGATCACTCTGATATGCTGATTGCCGATTAGATCTCCGCCGTTCATTATTCTTTCAGATCGGACGGTCAGCGCTAAATCGCATATCGCGTCCATCACATATTGCATCCTCCATTCTCCATTCCCCAATCGCTGATTTGGCGAAATATATATATATATATATATATATATATATATGCCATCGGGTCCATATGTGCCGAAACACATTTAACTTGTGTTGTTTCCGCCAAAAAGGAAAAAGCCTTTGATTATTATAAATGCATATATGTAGATTTTGGGCGCTCAAACACTCCCGATAGCATTAATACATGCATATGTGGGTTTCCATTGCCTGAACAACTCCCGATAGTATTAATGAAGGCATATATGGGTTTTGATCGCCCGAACAGCTCCCGATAATGTTATCTGAGGCATATATGGCTCTGTTTGCTTCATTTGCTCCTCCGATGGCTCCTCTTGCTCCGATAGCTCCTCCGATGGCTCCTCTTGCTCTGGCACTCCTCCGATATGGCTCCTCTTGCTCTGATATATGTGGCTCCTCCGATATGGTCTGCTCCTCTTGGCTCCGATATGCTCTGTCTCCTCCTCTTGAATATTGCCATATTGACATCAATGACAATCTGTGTCCAACAATCTCCCCCTTTGTTATTGATGGCAATATTCTTCTGCTTTCTCCCCCTTTGACATCAATGGCAAAGGAATGCATACGAACTCCCCTGTCAAGTTGCTCCCCCTGTCCTGCTACATCTTTATGAATAGACTTGAGTGATGATAAAGAAATAACCCCCATCTTTTGTCGCAGGTGTTCGAATGCTTCCCGAGGAAGAGGTTTAGTGAAAATATCAGCTATCTGCTCCTTAGTACTTATATATTCCAGAGCGATGTTTTGTTCAGCTACTTGCTCACGGAGGAAATGATACTTGATTGGTATATGTTTGGTTCTTGAGTGCATCACTGGATTTTTACTGAGACTGATAGCACTAGTGTTGTCACAATAAACAGTAATTGGTTGATCTGTACATATGTTTACATCCTTTAGCGCTTCCTTCATCCATAGTATCTGAGTACAACAGTCTGCTGCAGCAATATACTCGGCTTCGATTGTGGATAATGATATGGATGACTGTTTTTTACTGAGCCAGGATACCAAATAGTCTCCTAGGAAGAATGCATTTCCACTAGTACTTTTCCGATCATCTATATTTCCAGCCCAATCAGCATCAGTGTATGCAGTTACAGTCAATGTTGAACTCTTTGGGTACCAGAGACCAAAATCAAAAGTTCCCTTCAAATATCTGAGAATTCTTTTTACAGCTAATAAATGAGATTGTTTGGGAGCCGATTGAAATCTTCCCACCATTCCTACTGCTTGCATTATGTCAGGTCGTGTAGCTGTTAAGTATAGGAGGGCTCCAATCATTGACCTGTAATGAGTTGCATCTACTATAGGGGAGTCATCATCTTTGCTCAGTTTGCAGTTTGTGGTCATGGGGGTGCTCATGGGTGCACAGTTCTCCATTCCATATTTTTTGAGCATGTCTTTTAGATATTTGGCTTGAGATATATACAATCCTGCTCTGGTTTGAGATACTTGAAGTCCAAGGAAGTGGGATAGTTCACCTACCATTGACATCTCAAATTCTTTTGCCATGCTTTGAGAAAATTCATGGCTCATTTCATCATTATTACTAGCAAAAATCAGATCATCGACATAAACAAGAGCAACTAGTAACTTACCTTGATCTGTCTTTATGTATAGATTGCTTCCAGCCACTCCCTTTTTGAAGCCTTGTTGTTGGAGATAGTTATCCAGTCTTGCATACCAAGCTCTAGGAGCTTGTTTCAGCCCATACAAAGCCTTTTTCAACTTACAGACTAGGTCCTTTCCTGCTGTCAGATCAAAACCTTCTGGCTGCTCCATGTAGACTTCCTCCTTGAGTTCCCCATTTAGAAATGCTGATTTCACGTCCATTTGATAGATTTTGAATCCTTTCGAGCAAGCAAATGCTAAAAATATCCAGATAGCTTCCACACGGGCCACTGGTGCAAACGTCTCTTCAAAGTCAACTCCTTCAATTTGCGAATAGCCTTTGCAAACAAGTCTTGCCTTGTTTCTGATAACCTGTCCTTCCTCATTCATTTTATTTTTGAACACCCATTTGGTTCCTATTATGTTTTTGTCCTTCGGACGAGGTACCAGCTCCCATGTCTTGTTCTTCTCAATTTGGGACATTTCTTCTTCCATTGCTTTTACCCAATGAGGATCCTTACTTGCTTCTGTGAATGTTTCTGGTTCTATCATAGATAGGAGGGCAATGGCTTTTCTCTTGGGTGAGGTTGTTATCCTTCTTCTGGTCTGCACACCTTCATCTTTATCGCCAATGATCTGTTCTTCTGGATGGTATCTTTCTACATACTTCATCTTTGAAGGAGTATGAGACGGTT
Organism: Pinus tabuliformis; assembly: GCA_031772625.1. Taxonomy (NCBI): domain Eukaryota; kingdom Viridiplantae; phylum Streptophyta; class Pinopsida; order Pinales; family Pinaceae; genus Pinus; species Pinus tabuliformis. The sequence goes on along the minus strand of CM062817.1, from coordinate 1,616,919,120 downwards.
CTCTTTCCTCTTCTTCTTCTTCATCATCTATCTCTTCTTCTTTAGATTCTTCTTCTTCAATGAGAAAGTCATCTTCCTGTTCTTCAATTTCCTTTTCTGGAAGATCTTCGTCAACCTTAACATCGATGCTTTCCACTATTTTCTTCAGTCGAAAATTGTAGCACTTGTAAGCCTTGCTCCGTGGAGAGTATCCAAGAAATATCCCCTCATCAACCTGAGAATCAAATTTTCCAGGTGAACCATCATTTATTTTTATGAAGCACTTGCTTCCAAATATTTTGAAGTACTTCACCGAAGCAGGTCTTCCTTTCCATAGCTCATAAGGAGTTTTGTCACAATTTGGTCTTAATTGAGTCTGATTCAATGTATAGACAGCTGTCCCTACTGCTTCCCTCCAGAATTTAGGTTGTAGGTCTGCTGCTAACAGCATGGTTCTTGCCATTTCTTGGACAGTTCGGTTTCGTCTTTCAACCACCCCATTTTGCTGAGGTGTTCTGGCAGCCGAGAATTCCCTTTTAATTCCATGAATATTGCAGAACTCACTGAACTCGTTTGATGTGAATTCTCCTCCTCTGTCTGTTCTGAGACACTTAATTTTTGAATCTTTTTCGTTTTCTATAAGGGCTTTTAGATTCTTAAAACACTCAAAAGTTTCAGATTTATACTTTATGAAATATATCCACATCATTCTAGTATAATCATCAACAAATAACACAAAGTACCTTTCTCCTTGGAGTGCTTGATTTCTAGTTGGCCCACACACATCAGCATGGATGATCTCCAAGGGCTTTGATGTACAGTGTTCCTTTGTCTTGTGGCTGGTTCTGGTCTGTTTTCCATGTTGACATGGACCAAACATTGCTTGCTTTGGTTTGGACAACCTTGGGATGTCTTGTACAACTTTGATTTTGCTGATATTGACCAGATTTTCGAAGCTGGTATGTCCAAGTCTCTTGTGCCACAACCAACTCTCATCTGCCTGACTCAAGTAGCATTTGTTCTCCTGAATCTTGTTCAGAACGTAAATATTGTCTGGTGTTCTTACTCCTTTTGCCACAAGTTTCCCAGAGACAGAGTTCCTTATTTCACAGTCTTTGGTGCTGAAGACAACCTTATGTCCTTGATCACAAATTTCGCTGACACTCAGAAGGTTATGTTTGAGTCCGTCAACCAGCAGAGCATCTTGAGCTTTTCCTTTTCCATTGATCAGAGTAATTGTTCCTCTTCCTGCAATTTTTCCAGTTCCGCTGCCAAAGGACACATTCCCTTCCTTTTTGCTCAGTGAGATAAATTTCCTTCTGTCTCCTGTCATGTGTCTGGAGCATCCACTATCCACAAACCACTGGTTTCCATTATTTTGCACAAATAGAGCCAGGCCGCATTTGTTCATTGCAGAGATCTTGCTACTCGTCTTTCTTCCTTTGAGTGGGCAGTTTTGTTCATAGTGTCCATTATTGTGGCAAAAAGAGCAAGTCAGATCAAATTTAGTCAAGGGATCGAATGAATTGAAGGTTTTGATTTGTCCCTGTCTTTTGGGAGCATATGAGTTGATTACTCGGTCCTTTTGCGTTGTCTTTTCACTTCTGTGAGCCATGCAGTGTCTAGCTTGGTGACCGAAGTTTTTACAGTGAAAACAGTGTCCAAGAAATATGGTTTTGAAGCAACCACGGTTTAATTCGCCTTCCTTTCTGAGAATTACTCCTCCCTCGTCCTTTGGATTTTTGATGGGCCCTTGGTGGAGTACAGGTTTGTATTTGCTGTAGTGTCCATGATTCGACTCCACATTCTTCTTTGGAATAACTCTTTCTTGATTCTTGGAATCTGGGATGCACTTTTGATAAGATACTTTTTCATCTTTTGGGTTGCAGGAAAGTGCATCGGCATAGCTTTTCACACTATTCTTAGTGCTTGAGGATTCTCCCTTGAAACCTATTCCAGACTTATCATGTTGAGGTTTTTGATTTTTCAGAATAGTATCAAGTATTTGAGAGCTTTTACAGCCCTTTTTAATTTGCTCCAACTCCTTTCTCAGAGATACTACTTCGGCCTCACGTTCTTCACAAGTCTCTTCTTTTTCCTTAAGCTTTGTTTCCAAGAGATCTTCTCTCCTTCTTATTTCCTCGTTTTCCACTTTGAGAGAGATAATTTTGTTCCGTAGTTTCTCGTTCTCTTCAATGGCACTTATTAACAGTTCATCCACATTTCCTTCTTGCCCCGAGTCATCATCATCTGTGAGTGCCATGAATAATGCTTCTTGGATTTCATCATGATCGCTTTCCTCATCTGATTTCTTTTTGATGACCATAAACTCATCCTCATCAGACTCATCTTGCTTGGAGAGAAGGTTTTTCTTATTGAACCCTTTCTTTTTGTATGTCATTCTTTTAGAATTTCTTTCATCATCACTGTCATGTTTATGAGGACATTTTGCTGCATAATGACCTATTTTACCACATTTAAAACAGATAAGAGGATACTTGCCTTTAAGCTTAGATCCTCTCTTCAGCTTTTGTACATATTGAGCCAATTCGGATTCCACATCTGACTCATCACTACAGTCATTCCTTTCTTTCCCTTTCTTTGACTTTGAGGCCTTGAATGCTGCATCTTTGGAGCTAGGTCCACCTTTCCTCATTTCATAGGCAGTGAGAATTCCATGGAGTTCATCCATTTTGAGGGTGTCAAGATCCTTTGATTCTTCTATAGCACTTATTTTGGAGTCAAATCTGTCTGGAAGGGACCTTAATACCTTTTGTACAATAGTACTTTCTTCAACCTTTTCGTCCAATCCTTTCAGGGAATTTACCACTTCAGCTACTCGGAGGAGGTATGCTGCAATATCTTCTTCCTCTTCCATCTTCAAACTTTCAAATTGTCTTCTGTGAGTTTGAAGCTTTGCCTTTTTGACTTTTGAGTCTCCATCGTACAAACTAACTAGCTTCTCCCACATTTGTTTGGCAGAGTTACAGTGCATGATTTTTGTAAACTCGGAATCAGTGATTCCACTAGTGATGGAGTTCATGGCCTTTGCATTTGCAATGTAGGCTTTCCTCTCGTCTTGGTCTGTTGGAAGAGTGGAAGTCGCTTGGTATTCAGTTTGACAAAAATTCCAGACTTCAGGTCCAAGGGACATTAAATAGTAAGTCATTCTTTTCTTCCAAAAACCAAAGTTAGTGCCATCGAACAGAGGAGGTTTTCCTGATGCTTCATGATTTCTCATCATGGTTGCTGATCCTTCTTCAAGTTGTTAGGCTAGAATGAAGAAGCCTGCTCTGATACCAATTGTTGGAAATACTGAGAGGGGGGTGAATCAGTATTTCTTTTTCTCACTATTGTTTTACTAGTTAAAACATATATGTTCAGAACACAAAATGAACAGCAGGAATAAATGCTTTTATTAATATAATTGTGTAGTAAAATAAATACAATAAATAGAATGTCACAATTGGTTGCCAAGCTCCAACTTGGACTTTGGTGAGGCTCCAACCTCCTGAGCACCAACTCTATTTTGCCAAGACACCAATCTTGGACTTAAGAGCACCAACTCCCAAGGACTTCAATCCTTTTCAATTCTGAGGCTCCAACCTCTTTGGTATACACTGGTGTGCTGCTGCGCTCTTTTCAGCTTCCACTGCTTCTGCTGCCCCCTTTTCTTCTGCTGCTTCCACTATCTCATGCTCAAGTTATGCCATCCACCAACGACACCTTCAGTTCTCTGTTTTTGCTGCTTTTATATGCTCCATCCCCCTGTCCATTCGTTTCCTCTTACATGCTGACTCTTTGGCTTCCTCCTCACTTGATCGCTTGACACTTCGGCTTCCATTCCTTTGCTTCTTCTGTCTTACAGGCTTTATCAGAAACGTTCTTTAGGCCAAAAGCCTTTTATAACCATGGACTTACTAGGAATCGAAGCCACCTTTTATCGGTGCTTTATAATCAACCATCAGAAGCCACCAACCGAGCCTTTAATCAACCATCACCGAGCGCTTTAATCAACCCGCCACACTTATAGACATATATGGAATTACCATAAAACCCCTCATGGCCATATGTAACCATATAATATCAATACACAGAACTAGCATAAAAACCGCTTAACTCAATGTACGCGGATCTCAAGGATTATATGGCTGCTTTCATAAATTCGGCGGGTCTGGATTTCGCAACCATAACAAAACTCTTAAGGCCTGACCTCCGATGAGGAGCGGACTCGATGCTCTTTTAGACTCCCTTCTATACTGGTTTCGGGTCCGATGTATATCGGCACTCGCTGTAAACAATAGTCCCGATCCTCCGACGGAACGCGGACCCGACGCCTTCTTATACTCCCGTCTCTATATTGAATTCGGGTCCGGGATATCGGCAGGTTCGCTTCGGCGGATTTGTAACGCGAAGGTTTAGCGGACCCGATCTCCCTTTAGGCTGCTCTCTAATATGATTTCGGCTCCGGATGATTTCGGCGATCGCTATAAAGAATAGACCCATTCCTCCGATGTAACGCGGACCCGATGCCTCCTTACATTTCTTTCTAAAATGACTTCGGGTCCGGGATATCGGGGTTATCGCGGCCTCTTGCGATGCGATAGTTCTGCGGACCCGACGACCCATTCAATTGTTCTGTATATTATTTCGGCTCCGTTTATGGGCGTACAGTCCTAAGCTCTTGCGGACCCGATAACCTTTAATGACCCGTTCTATAATGATTTCGGGTCTGGCTTTTCGGCAGGTTCGCATCGGCAGTTTTGTAATACAAAGGGTTTGCGGACCCGACGCTCCTTTAGGCTCTGTTTTATAATATTTCGGCTCCAATTATCGGCGATGTCACATATCGCTTCCCCCGATCCTTCCGACGCGATCACTCCGATATGCCGATTGCCGATTAGATCTCCACCGTTGATTATTCTTTCAGATCGGACGGTCAGCGCTAAATCGCATAATCGCGTCCATCGCATATCGCATCCTCCATTCTCCATTCCCCGATCGCCGATTTGGTGAAATATATATATATATATATATATATATATATATATATATATATATATATATATATATGCCATCGGGTCCATATGTGTCGAAACACATTTAACTTGTGTTGTTTCCGCCAAAAAGGAAAAAGCCTTTGATTATTATAAATGCATATATGTAGATTTTGGGCACTCAAACACTCCCGATAGCATTCATACATGCATATGTGGGTTTCCATTGCCCGAACAACTCCCGATAGTATTAATGAAGGCATATATGGGTTTTGATTGCCCAAACAGCTCCCGATAATGTTATCTGAGGCATATATGGCTCTGTTTGCTTCATTTTCTCCTCCAATGGCTCCTCTTGCTTCGATATGCTCCGATAGCTCCTCCGATGGCTCCTCTTGCTCTGGCACTCCTCCGATATGGCTCCTCTTGCTCTGATATATGTGGCTCCTCCGATATGGTCTGCTCCTCTTGGCTCCGATATGCTCTGTCTCCTCCTCTTGAATATTGCCATATTGACATCAATGACAATCTGTGTCCAACAAGATAATCACCTTTGATTGATATTATAGGGTTAACGGTGCTAGGTGATAAAGTAGGATCTCTCAAGGGAAGCCTAGGGAGATGATAAGAGGCATCCAAAGGTGCTTCGCTCCCTCTAAGAGACCTAGAAGAAACTTGTGCAAGACCTAGGGTTTTATGGATAATCGTGGAAAGAAGTGCTTCCAAGGTCAAGGCAAATAGGAGAAAGGTATTCTTGAGATTTTTTCCAATGAATACTAAGCTCATCCAACCCTCAAAGAAGTTCCCAAGTCAAAGAAATAAAACTAGGTATTTCCTTATGGGGCAAGAGTTTTTATTGATGAAAACTTGAGAGATGATTCCCAAACTTTGAGGTCTTGTAGGCAATATCCTAAGCTTGAAGACTATGCTCTCAGAATCCACCAACTCCTCTAATGAATTTTGCACTATGCCCTAGCCTAGCTGTCCAAGAAGAGGGGACCAAAATTTTAGGAAAAGAAATTATGGAAAAAAGAGAGAGTGATCACCAAATGGCTTATGTCAGTGTGTTCTCCCTTGGGTTAATGGAGTCCTAAATGCTTTAGATTGGTCAAATTTGTCGTCAAGGAGGTTAAAATTTGATGCTCTAGCTACCAACCTTCAACAATTACCTACTATTAGAATCTGGAGTTTCATGAAGAAAAATAACATTACATCACTAGGAACATTCATTGCATGTTATACCACAAGTAATGTATGCAAGAGCCAACCAAATAGCTTCCAAAAATTTCTTCAACAAAATTAGGGCATAAGAGCATTTATTTTAGTTGTTGCAACTACATACATTACACAATTTCAAAGAAATATTTCATCAATAAGAGAACTTACAAGATAATCATGCAATATATCCATCCATATTGAAGAAGTATCTCCAAGAAAAGATAAAAAATCAGCTCCAAACATCAAAGTGCATCCAAGATACTCCAAAAGATCTCCAAAGAAAAACTAGGAATTAACCAAGAAGGCCAAAAATCCAAAGTGTGATGATGATCCTTCACAAATGAAGTTGAGTTCTATTTATATTGAACCTAGTAGGTTGAATTATTAGCCTAAGGCCCCTAACATTATAAAAATGTGCAAAATACAAGCCTTGGTCACAAGCCGACCAAGTAGCTTTTACAAATTATGAATTAGCCATCCAAATGCTAGCTGAATTGATGATGTCATGTTGATGTAGGGCCGTTGGAGGGCCACGTTGAGTCCTCTTTGTGCCAAAATGTGAGAGAGGGCTCCATAAATCTCGAACAAGGGGATGGCCCCTTAATCTCCATGCAAGTCATCATGTGGGGCCCCAAATTGGGTTTGGGGCACAAAAACTGGTCTCATGGGTTTCTTGATGATAGAAAAGCTTGTAATGCTCCAATAATGAGGGCTCTAATGATGGTGATTTCCCTCCCATGTCTCAAGGGATGAGACAAATCTCTTTCGGGCCTTGGATCAACTGCCATAATATGCTAAGTCGACCAGGGCACACCGGTCCAAGTGCACCATTTCGTGAATGATGTAGGGCAATGAACAGATTGTTGAAGGTGTTGAGGGTGCCCATGGCGTGAAATGATGCTCTACACACAATGGAGTCCCATGGCTCTCAACGCTTCCCCTGGGAGTGCCAATATGATCCTTTGGTGGGCTTGGGCCCCAATTAAGTTGCCCAACCCATGATGAAACCATATGCCAATTACATATAAGATCCAATGCACTTCCTCACCATTAGAGACTATAAAAATTTCATCTATCACAACAACTGGAAATTATTTTTCTAATTGTTAACTTATTTAACAATTTATCTGTTGTCCGCTACGACAAATATCAAATAATTCACACTCTGATTTTCACAAATAAACTACGAAAGAAAATAACGTTGTAAATTAAGAAAATCTAGCACACACATAAAAAAATGACCATTATTTTTGGACAAATGTCCCCAGAAAAACCCAACTTGGGAAAATCGAGGCAATAGTTGATGGTTTTATTATTATGCAGCAGTGAAATCTGAGTACAATCTATGGATGCCCAACTGGCAATCCAAACAATAAGTATCTGACAAAAATAATTAGAGAGAAGAAATTCTCTCACTCCACAAGCAATTTCGGCACTGGCTCCTCCTGAAAAACTAGTTGTCCAAACCCCAGCATAGGCCCTTTGTGCAGTCCTTGCATTGCCTCTCACACGTGTGGCTTAGATCAGCCTTCAAGCAAGCCGTCTTGCTTGCCTCTGCTGCTGGAAGTGACTCTCCAGCCCTCTGGAAGACTTTCCTGACCTCTGGAAGCTGAATCAACTTCCTCCCCAGCTAAATCGAACTGCTCTGCTTCAGCTACTACACAGTCCTTGTGTTGCTTCTGCGTGGTTAAATTCTGTCAATTGTTGCAGCCTATCCGGATCTGGAAAACTTCCTCCAGATCACTGTCCCCTCCCCTCATTATCGCTGCTTCGACCTCTAGCTCTCTAGCAACTGCTCCTGCTCTCTGAAAATCGATCTGCCAAGGAAATTGAACTGCTCAAGTGTCTTCAGTGTATTCTCCAAGCGCCCATCGACTTATTCTCATAATCCTCTATTGGGGCTCCAACGACCAAGACTAGAACTTTATCATGGGCCCAAATTAAATCCCTGTCGATCCGTGTGAGTTTCTATGGAATTCTCACCTTGAATTAATTAATTATGATTAAGTAACCAATTTTCCTAAGTTTAAACTTAGGAAACATTAAAAAATAGGTTAATAATCTAATTAAGCCATCTATAGATGGAATTTCCAGAAACAATTTCTAGGTTATGGAGATCTCATGTATTATAGCCTCTCCACCAAGTTTCGTGACTAGAACATGTTGATTTGGGGTAGCATCGGATGTGCTCTAGCCATGAAAATTGGTGGAGAGGCTAAAGCACATGAGATCTCTAAGACCCAGAAATGGTTTGGATAGATTGTACCTAGTTTAAGAGATATTAAAATAATTAATATATTTAATGGAGTTCCTAAGTCTAAACTTAGGAAAAATAAAATATTAATGGGTATTAATATAAAACTGGGTTAGAAGGTTCCAAAAGTCATCGATCAAGCCAAATCTAAGCTTAGTCGTTGATTAGAGATTTAATCTCGGCTGTTGAAGGACCAACGAGAAAAGTATAAGAGGAGGCTTGAGGGTCAGTTGGAGAACACACCATAGTGGATCAGTCATTCATTTTGCTAGAGTGGGGTTGCTAAGCAAAGTTGAATCAGTGATCAGCAACGAGGGTCAGTGAGTACTGGACAGAGAGGCAGAGAAAGTGCCGAGAGACCAGTACAAAGGCAGAAAGCGAGAAGTAGCAGCCAGAGCAGGCCACGCAGAGCCCAGAGGGACTGCGCCATCCACACAGAGGGCAGAGGGAGTGATGCAGAGGGTCCCAGAGGCTGCTCAGTCCCTCAGAGGGTTGACATAGAGAGGTGTGAAGCTGATGCAGAGGCCAGAAGGGCCAGTGCAGAGCTTCAGAGTCGCTGGAGAGGGTTTTGTGGGACAAGTTTTCTGAATACTTGTTTCTGAATAGAGAGGTATTGTTGCCGTGTATTTTTTCTTTGTCGGGTGAGCCAGTTAGGCACCCATTTGTACTCAAGGAAATATTACATAATAATATACCCTCAGAATAGTTGCACCGGTTTCCCGCATTGGCTTTTTCTGGGGACATTTGTCCAACAATAACGGTGTCACTTATGTGTTTGTTTTATTTCAACTGATGATTTGTAGATGTTGAGACTGTATTGTGTTTATTTCGTTATTTATATGCTTTAAATAACTTGTTCAGAATTTACAAGTAGAAGAAATAAACCAGCATAATACAGATTAATTTTCTAACGGATAGACGTAGAAAATTCAATAGAACATATCCGATGCTATAAAAACTAACACTCCCTCTTAGCAAGGACTGTGTTCTAGTGCTGCACACCTTGCCACAACACCCCGTCTCTGTATCAACCTTTGTCACGTTGCTGATGTCTGACAAAGATCTCTTTTGGAAATGAATGCACTGCTTCCTCAGCCACTGCGCTGTTTCCTCTGTCACTGCGCTTTTCCCTCAGTCACTGTCCATCAACCACTGCGCAACTTTGATGCTACCTCAGTGCTGCTGCTATACTACTGCCAATTCTGTATCTGCATTGCAACTGAGAAGCATCCTAAATACTGAATCAATTGTGTTCAATATGATGCATCTGTCTCCCGAGTCCTGATTGCTACTAGCCTTTGCACTGTCACTTAAGAATCTACGTTGTTGCGGACTCTGCACTGAGCTCCCTAGCATTTCACTGCTCCTAGTCTGCAACTGTCACTCTGGTACTGACTGCATCAACTACCATTGATTCATCCTACTATTGAAAACTGTGGGCCCTCATAGATAGTTAATGATCCATGAGGAGGACACCTTAAGGATCCTACCCAATCTTTGCAATCTTTGGGACTACAGCTCCAAGTCACCCCACTTCTTTCCTGGAGGTATGGCTGCAAACATGGCAAACTCTTCATCCAGCCTGGAGGACAACTTATCAATTTTCGCAGACGCTCCTACCTTTTCTTGCTTCTCCGTCTTGTCCTTCTTTCTGAGAGGACACTGTGTGATGTAGTGACTGAACTCACCACATCTGAAGCACTTGAACTTTGACAGGTCCTTCTTCTTCTTCTGCTCCTCCTTCCCTTGACTAGGACCCTTAGATGCTAGGGCCACATTCTCCTCTTCCTTATCACTCTTCACGACCTTGTCGCTGCTACCAATGATGGTGCTTTTTACTATAGCTCGCCTCAACTCTCGCTGCTGCAGATTAACCCACATCCTGTCCCATCTAGGCAAAGTGTTTATGCCCAATATTCTTTGGACAAACACTTGCCGGTCCTCTAAGACACTGTTTAGTTCCAATTGTACAAGCTTTGTTGGTTGGGACGTGCCCCAACGATTGACAGCTAATCTCAGACCTCCTAAATCTTAGTGAGGAAGGGATCTATGCCTTCACCCTTATGCATCCCGGTGGTTCTCAACTTCTCCTAGAGAAACATCTTTCGTTGCTCGAAAGAACTCTGATATAGTGTGGAGAGAGCTACCTACATTTCCCTCACAATATTCTTGCCAGAAATATGTGAGACTATATGATCTTGAACTCCATCCAAAATCATCCACTTTGCCTTCGCCAATTCTTTTCTGTACTCCTTCTGTTGATCTGCATCTTGGGGAACTACCACCACATTGTCCACGTAGGCTTTCAGGCCATATTCATCTAGAAATAAGGACATCCTAGCCTTCCAGATGACATAGTTGGAGGCTCCCTCCAACCTATCTGGATCTCTAAGCCCAACTATGGCCATCTATGAAACTAGTTTGGAAACTCCCTCTTCCTCTGCTCGGCTGCTGCTCTACTACTCATACTCCCTCCTAGAATGCGTAGTTCTACTAGCTACTACTACCAATCTGCAACTAGGAAAAATCAGATTTCTTGGTGAGAAACCCTTTGAGAGAAATCTCCATCTATGTATGTAATTTCTCTTCCACCCGATGCTGATTTTGTTACTGCAAAACCCTCTGTGTCCAACCAGAAATATGCTCAGCGAAAATATGAGTTGTTGCTGCTTCCTCTGACTGTTGGAATCACCATCCTCGGCAAATCATTTTTTTTGCCAACCTACATTGAAAATCAAACTCCTGTCCCAGCAATTCAAATTTCCAATCTAGGTACTGCGTAGCCTCTAAGAATTTCGGCCTGCTGCCCCCTCTGAACATCAAAAATTTTCCGCTTTTGAGCTTCCCGGTTGATCACTCACGCTCTAATACCATGTGAAAATTGGATCTATCACAACAACTAGGAATTATTTTTCTAATTGTTAGTTTATTTAACAATTTATCTGCTGCTTTCTACGAAAAATATCAAATAATTCACATTGTGATTTTCACAAATAAACTGCAGAAGAAAATAGCGCTGGAAACTGAGAAAATTTAGCACACACACATAAAAATATGATAGTTGTTTTTGGACAAATGTCCCTGGAAAAACCCAACATGGGAAAACCAGTGCAACAATTTAGGGTTTTATTATTATGCAACAGTGAAATTTGAGTACAATCTATGGATGCCCAACTGATAATCCAAACAACAAGTATATGACAAAAATAATTAGAGAAAATAAATTCTCTCACTCCACAAGCAATTCCGGGACTAGCTCCTCTTGAAAAACTAGCCATCCAAACCCCAACGTAGGCCCTTTGTGCAGTCCTTGCACTGCCTCTCACATGTGTGGCTTACATCAACCTTCAAGCAAGTCGTCTTGCTTGCCTCTGCTGCAGGAAGTGACGTTTCGACTCTCTAGAAGACTTTCCCAACCTTTGGAAGCTGAATTGACTTCCTCCCTAGCTAAATCAAACTGTTCTGCTTCAGCTACTGCGCTGCCCTTGTGTTGCTTCTACATGGATCACTTCTGTCACTTGCTATTGCCTCTTTGGATCTGGGAAAATTCCTTCGAATCACTGTTCTCGCCCCTCATTGTCTCTGCTTTGATCTTTGGCTCTCCGACAATTGTTGCTGCTCTCTGGAAATCGATCTACCAAGGAAATCAAACTACTCAAGTGTCTTCAGTGTATTCTCCAAGTGCCCATCAACTTCTTATAATCCTCTGTTGGGGCTTCAATGACTAAGATTAGAACTTAATCAAGGGTCCAGATTAATTCCCCGTCAATCCGTGTGAGTTTCTAGAGAATTATCACCTTGACTTAATTAATTTTGATTAATTAACCAGTTTTCCTAAGTTTAGACTTAGGAAACATTAAAAAATAGGTTAATAATCTAATTAAGCCATCTCTAGGTGGAATTTCCAGAAACGATTTCTGGGTTATGGAGATCTCATGTATTCTAGCCTCTCCACCAAGTTTCATGACTAGAACACATCTGATGCTACAAAAACTAACAGATACAATAATTCATTAGTGCATCTAAGTGAACCCATCTTGTTAATCAAGGGAAAATTAAGACTTCATGGTGGGATTTTCCCTTCCAAATTTGGGGCTTCAAGATCGTAATAGTGTTATCTCCCTAGGTAGGAGTGGCTAATAAACAATCCTATTAGGTGTTCTCAACCCCTAAGGGGAAAGACAGGTCCCTGGTACATCCTTCAATTGATAGGTGTCATGTGAATGTTGATGAATGGATGTGGACATGGGGGTCTCAAGGCCAAGTGCCATGGGTTCAAGGATGGCGGTGATGAGTGACATCTACATATTGGGTGTATAGATGTATGAGGGAGCAAGCATGGATACATGAGTTACCCCAACCTTTGTTTTTTCACCCTTCTTTATTTGCTTTTCGTCTTTTCTTGATTTTTCATTGTATTACTGCTCGGGGCTCCAGGAAACAAGAGCATGCTGTGTATGATGTAAGCAACTATTACCCCCTTAAGGTGGGGCAGTTCATTGCCCACCAAGGGTTGGGACGTACATGGGTTCCTTAATGATGTGGAGACAATCATAGGGCCCCAGGAACTAGGGTGATGGTCGTAATAAAGAGTAGAGATCACGCTTGTCTTTTGCCCACATGTTATATTAAATTTCCTAGCCATCTTTTGCATTTTATAATATTATTTTTCTTTTGTTTCTTGGTTGTGGCCATGATATGCTTTTAACGTTCTTTTAGCTGCATCAACCTCCGTGGAAACATTTCCAGGCTTGACCTAGACATGTGGACAAGGGGATGGGGGTGTGCTAGCGCCTTGTGGACCCAATGATCATGTGGACCTAGAGAGGGAAAATGGTGAAATAGGGTTTGTAATATGCGAAGGAGAGTAAAAAATGTGTATCGGGAAAATAGGACCATGCCACCAAAATCAGGGTTTCCCAAGTAGTGCTCCTCCTAAAGTCATAGGCCAATAGGGGAGATCCCACAGGACTAGGATTGAGGATTAACCCCCCAAATTTAAGGTACAGGAACAAAACTGGCATCGAATCCCTTCCTTCTTCAAAGTCACCCAATAATCCATGCCCAAGATGCCCACGAGAAAAAAGGCATAAGCACCCGATTGCATAATGAAAAACATACCTTTTGGGTTGGATTTCCGACTTTCAAACATATACTCTCGACAGATGGGCGAGGGAACATATGACTAATGCTGGGAGAGAAGATCAAATGGCGCAATGTAACAACTACACTGATGGTTGTCAAGGGCTGCTAGCTGTTGACTAAAGAGAGATCTTGGAGAAAAATTCCTCCTATGGGGTCACACATTTTTGGTGGGTAACATCTAGCTCCAACTGGGACAGAAGCTCTCTATGGAGTGCATGATCAATGTACTCGAATAGGGAGGTCATGAGAACACCAAAAATCCTCTGGGACCGCAGACCTATATCCTGCACATCATAAACAATGTTGGAAGTGTTACCCACCACCAGTGGGTGACACCCATAGGAGAATTTTTTCTCCTAGATTGTCTTCAGCTGATAGCCAATAGCCCCTTGTAGCCACGAGATAGCTCAACGTGCCACCATCTCTGCCACTTGAGCCAGCCATTATGGGCCTTCACCCCTTTGTTATGATTGTATGTTTGAAGGTGGGACATCCAATCTCGAAGGTATGGCTTTTCATTATGTAATAGGGTAATTTTGCTTACTTATCATGGACACATTTGGACATGGATTAGTGGGGGGATTCAATAGAAAGAATGGGCTTGGTTTGTACTCTTGTCCCCTTGTCTGACTTGGTGATGAAACTTGTAGCCTAGTACCATGGGATTTCCTTTATAGGTTGCTACCTTTAGGAGTGGCACTACATGGGATGTCCCGATTTTGGTTGCATGGTCCCTTTTCCCGACACCACATACATCACCTCCCTCCACTCATTATATCCCCTTTTCACATCTTTCCCATTCGGGTCCACATTTGTCCATTTCGTCCACAAAAGTTAGCCTCCTCCCCTTGTCCACACTTTGGGTCAGGCCTGGAACAAAGTCCCGGAGATTGATGCAGTGAAAAAGAAATTTAAAATCATAATTTGGCCACTTACCACTGGAAATGTACCACAAAATGCAAAAGATGGTTGAGATATACAAATTTAGCACATGGTCAAAAGCCAAAAATGAGCTCTACTCCTTTATCATCATGGCCATCACCCTAGTTCCTAGGGCCCTATATCATCCCCTTGTATCATTAAGGAACCCATGATTGTCCCAAGCCCTGGTGGGCGCTGAACTACCCTACCCTAAGGGGGTATCCATTGCTATATCATTCACATCATGCTCTCATTCCTTGAAGCCCTCGAGTAGTTAAAAGAAAGAAAAATCAATAAAAGACAAAACGCATATGAAGAAGGGTGGAAAAGCAAAGGCCGTGGAAACCCATGAAACACGATTTCTCCCTCCTACATCTATACACCCAAGTGTGGGACTCCCTCATTATAGCTACCCTTGTACCATGGCATGCGACTTGGAGCCTTCCTTGTTGCCCCACTCTGTTCCATCATTATTTCATATGACACCTACCATCTAACGAATGTACCATGGTCCTGTCACTCCCTTAAAGGTTGAAACCACCTAATAGGGTTCTTGATTAAACTCCCTCTTGAGCTTGGAGACACCTGTACATTCTAAAGTCCGTTATGGAAGGGCATGCCACTGCGAAGTACCCACTTGGTTCCATGATTTGTAAGTTCATTTTCTCAATTGCACTAATGAATTGTTGTACTATAAGGTGAGGAGACTCATTGGATCTTATACAAAATTTCAAGTGGGTCTTTATCTTGGGGTTTGGTCTCCCTATATGGGATCCAATCCCTCTAGAGGGTCTTAATGGCACTTAAAGGGTGAGTGTTGAGAGCCATGGGCTTGCTCCTCCACCATAGCAGAGAGTAGATATCCACGCCATGGGATCCTTTAGTACCACCTATTTCTCGCTAGTGTCCCAGTTACTCAATGACGATGATGCACTTGGACCACATTGCCCAACTGGCTACTTACTTGCACCACGCACTTGGCAGTTGATCTAGGTCCCGATTGGGGTTTTATCTCACCTAGGGAGGCAAGGGAGAGCTTGCATCATCATTCCAACCCTTACTGATCGAGCATAGGCTTGCTTGATTCAGTTGGAGACCCATGAGGACATTCTTTATGCCCCCACAACCACTTGGGAGCACCACAGGTCATTTACTTGGAGATTAAGGGGCCACCCCCTTCATCATTGTTATTGGAACCCTCCTATTCATTATGACACATGAAGGACTTCATTTGGCCTCCCAACAACCCTACTAGCTACTATTCTATCATTTCGCCCCTATTGAGAGGCTAATTATTCATATTTTGGAGCTATTTGGTGGGCTTGTCACCAAAGTAATGTTATTTTTCACATTATTATATTCTAGGGGCATTATTATGGTAAAATAGGCTATTCGAACACCCTGAAGGCTCATATAAATACATGAGAGCCTCATTGTAACATTGATTATCACTTGAGGAGAACTCAATGAACAGCGCCCAGATCTGCGCCATGACCCTTTACGCTCACACATCTGCAAGTTATCATGGCTCTGGAGAACGAAAGGTCTTGAAACGCGGAATAATAAAGACTGAAGCAGCATCCAAGCTCACTGCAGAAGGGGCCAGAGCAAACCACCTCCAGCAACACATAGGAATGCCGTATTCACTGAGCAATAACAGAAGGAAGCAAAGGATTGGGGTTTTCGGCGCCAACAAGGCTGGATCTGCAAGTCCATTCACCGGATCGGCCACGGCAACCCAAGAAAGGCTGCTGTATGGAGCCGCGCTGTCCTCTCCCACCGTGGAAAGGCATAAAATCCCTGGTTCAGCCCCGGATCTAACCGATCCAGCTCACAATCAACAGATGTGCCAAGACACCGTGAAAAGGCTGAGATTGTTCAAGGCGCTCAGCATTACAGAGGGCAAGTCAGTAAACGAAGCTGGCCGTCGTATGGCCATGCGCAGGGTTGATGCTGCTTTGCTCACGGATCACAACGCCTTCCGCTCTAGACTCATAACCGACAAGGAGGTGGCAACGAGGGTCATAGCCGAGGGTTTGAAGCCTCGCAACACATCGGCTTCAAAGGTCATAACGCAGAATGTGCCTGAAGAGAAACATGCATTTCAGATCCAAATCAATCTCTCGGGCAAAACGACATTGCTATGGGTACGCGCAACAAATCTCGTGCAGGATCTTTTGCAAAATCTCGAACGCCGACTGAGGATCCCCTCCTCTTACCTCATATTGCTATATAAGGGTAAGCAACTTATGAATCCCCTTCCTCTCTCTGCTTACAACATTTTTAAGGACGCTTCTATTGTGGCTACCTTCTGTTTAAGAGGTGGCTCCTTTAGGCAATCCTCCTCAGCCCCCTCCTCTTATAAAGATGCAGTCCGCAAAGACGCTGCCCATCTGCAGCCCTCTGCGGAAGCAACCCAACCTTCTGGGGCTCCAAAGCCATTTTTGGTAGACAAATCAGAGGAAATTCCTTCCATGAATCTCTCACATTCTGGGATTGACGATCGCTATCAGCATTTTGCAGAATCCGCACTTATATTAACGGGCTCTGGCCTCATACTTCAGATCTATACCAATGGATCCACACCAACTGGACTAAAAAAAGCAAGATCTACTTATGTTCAAAAGGATTCTTCATTGTGGCTTTTGACTCAAATGAAGATTACCAGATGGCCTTAAGAGGAGGCCCCTGGTTTTGGGGCTCGGCTGGGCTCTTTCTCACCCCCTAGTTTCCAGACTTCGACCCTTCTACAGCTGTCATCACCAAGATTCCCATTTGGTGACGACTCCTGAATCTTCCGGCGCATCTATGGCATATCTCTGTCTTCTTAGCCATTGCAGACACTTTAGGACGCTACCTGCAGGTAGATTCTACACGAAGGGAAAATGGACTCTTCACCTACGGCAGAATTTGTGTAGAAATAGATATTAGCAAAGGACTGCCGGATCAGATTAATATCAAGTATGGCGATTTCCTTTGGACTCAAACCTTGGATTATGAGAACACAACCTTCCGTTGCCACCATTGTCATCAAATGGGGCACCTCCAGAGTTCCTGTACCCAGTTCCTCGACTAAGAGAAGAATCTGAATCGCAAACCCAAATCCAAAAGCTGGAATCCATGTGTGCCTCCCCCTCCTATGGACAATACAGATTCCTCTAGTTCGGTTGAGGAAGAAATCGTAGCAGATGGGCAGAATGTGGAGATTCCGCTGGACACTCCCTCGGTCAATTCGGCAAACCCCTCCGCCCCTCAGAGCTCTCAGAAACGTTCTCATTCATCTTCGTCCTCAGACTCTGATAAGGATATTCAACTGCCAGGGCAGAATAGTCTACAACTTGTTACGGCTCATCCAAACTCTTCTAGATGGGTCAAAGTAAGCAAGACAAAAGGCAAAAAATGTCGTGTGGCAGCAACTGCCCTCTCAGGGTAGCTTCTCTCTATGAAGTTCTAGATTTTTGTTTTCCCATGTTCTCTATGGTCCTTTCCTTGTTTGTCACTGTGGAGCGAAGTGGTTAGCCTTTCACCTTTGGCTCCCTTGCTTTTCTGCTTCGCTTGCATGCAAGCTTGATTGTATTATATTTTTCTTCTCTTAATAGAATTAGTCTTTACTCAGAAAAAAAAAAAAAAAAAAAAAAAAACATTGATTATCACTTGGATTTGTATCTCTTGAGAAAAGAACTCATACTTGCTATTGATGGACGAATTGGAGTTTTATTGATGCATTTTGATGTTTGGATAATTGCTATCTTATCTTGGAGCTTCATGGTTGCAAATGTGATGGATGGATATACTCCTTTTGTCATGTAAGTGCTCTTTTCATGCGAATTTCTTAATGATTTATGTCTAATGTATGGAACACTATGTCTTGATTTTACTTGTGCCCTAATAATTAATGCGAATTCATGAAACACTTGTAATCTTGGCTTGTTGCATATGTTATTCATCTTGGCAAGAAGAACGAATGTTCCTAGGGGTGGGTTGTGCACTTTTCACCTTGAAACTCCATCAAATTCTGCAAATCGAAGTATAAACTCCTTCTTGTGACCTAACTAGGGTTTCTCTAGCCTAGCGAAGCTGCAAAGGGACTCCTTGGTAGAGAAAAAAATCCCAAAATCAAATTCACTTTGACTTGATTCACCACAATTGGCTAGGCCCTGGTGTCAATCCCTAGTGATCATCCAAAATTTTATTTTCCTCCTTTCCACAATTTTTTGCTCTAACCCTAGATGGCCTAGCTAGGGCATCCAACAAATTCCATTAGATCCATCCTCTTAGTGAGCGACTTGGTGAGGAAATGAATTGGGGTGTCTTCTACTAGCCCTCTAAATTTGATGTCTATCCCACTATTGATTTGTGAGAAACATCAAGCCCTAGCTTCAAAATTGTTTTGGTCTAGGTCTTCTTTGGTTAGTGGCAAGCTTGAAGGTCTCTTTGCTCAAAAACTCAAAGGAAGTTAACTATTCTTGTGACCTTCTCCTATCCTTCCTTAACCTAGGCATTTCTTTAAGGATTTTACTAAACCCTAGGTCAAGTTTGGATCTTCCCAAGGCCCCTTTGTGGTCCCACATCTTCATCATTCTTTATCTCACAAGGCCACTTGAGGAACCTTGTTTCTTAGAGAGTCTTAGGTCTAGGATACCCTTCACAACTGAAAATCCCTATCCCCTAGGTCTAAGCCTCCCTTGAGCCTTTCTTGGAGAGCCCCTTACCTTTCCATTGAAGCAAGCAAGCTATTATTTGAGCCTCTCCATCGAATGGTCTTTGGAAATCAACTTTTACATTATTATTGACTTATCCCTTCTAGTGATTTCCTTTATACCGCGACTCCTCCCATCGGTGAAAGTCCATAAAGAGCGGGGGGCATTGACTGAGATGACAGTGGGTCCTTGTCCCATTGTTTCCACTTGGTCTAGTAGTAGTCCCTTCGGAACCCCACCTAGGACCCCTGCTAGATTGAGTGTTAACATTTTGGTGCCGTTTCCGGGGAGGAAGCTGGTCTACCTCCCTTGTGAATCATTAAGGAATTGATTCATTGACGACATTTCAAATATTCCTCTGGTGACTCCATTCATTGTCCAATCCCCTAGTTTTCTTGAAGGTGACAATATTCCTCCTTTAACTAGGGATGTTGCAAAAAGGGGAGAAATAACTCCATCATCTGTTAGAACTAACCTTCTCCCTGAGTTTGAAAAGGTTGGTAATTCAACTGCCAATATGGAAACCACCTCCAATGCCAACCAAACTCAAAATCAACCCAGAGTCCCAAGAAACAAAAGGAACTTGGCTAATGTCTTTGGACCTTTGAAATTGAGTGAAAATCCCAAATCTTTGCTTGAGAAATATCATAACTGGTTGCCCGAATTCAAAGGGGATGCCACCAAATGTTCTCATGATCATGTTGATGACCTCTATTAGATGCTTGACCCTAGGGAAATCAATGATGATGACAAGATCATGATGCTATTTGCTTTATCCTTTGAAGGACATGTTAGGGAATGGTACCTTAGCCTCCTTGTAGGAAATATAGTGACCCTGGCCAATTTGAAGATGCTTTCATGAGAAGGTGGTCATCTAATGCCCAAGGGTATTTTAATATTGAAAAATTTTACCACATAGTTAATGGAAGGGAAGACATTAAAGAATTTATCCAAAAATTTGACAAAGTAGTTAGGGACATGTAACGACCTATCTATAAATATGGAGAATGCAAGAATAATAGCAGGCAAATGATGCATGCATATGATAGCTACATATGCATGTGTCACATACACCATACTAGTATTTATATACTAAATTAACTATAAGTATTAAATATCATGACACTTCTTCGAATAGAGGTTCTACTCATCCATCAACACCAATATTGCTTAATGTATCATGATTAATGGGTAAATACTAAAAGAGGGCTATATAAATTATATATTTCAGATTATTAATAAAAATTATATTAATAAATTAATAAAATGATTAAAAATATATATAAGAAATTAATTAAAAGGGTACTTAGTATAATGTCATAATCTTAATATTAAAAGAAGTACTTTAATAAATCATAAAGAAATATAATTAATTAAATTATAAATGAAATAAATATATACGTGACCATAACAGAGATATATATGATACGTGACATGGAAGGTGTCACCAGAAGGCTAAGCGGTGGGCTGCTGGTGGAAGAGCAGCCACTGCCAAGAAACCAGATAAAAACCACCGAGCAGAACTTTAGAGGGGGCCGGGAGGAAGGAAAAGAAGGGAGGAAAGGAAAACTGAAGGAGGAAGAACATCATAAACTGAAATTATCCACAGGAAGAGCGGGGATTGTTCTGAGGTTTCTGGGCACAGGGGAACAGTCTGCTTCAACTAAGAAGCTTACTAGACTGAGTAGCGAGGATCTACTCAGTTTGGCCAGGTGGATTCGGTCTTTTGGTAACTGAAGCAGAGTAGCTGGAGACATCAGCAACCACAAGTGCACACGTAAGTACCTTCATTAATTCTGTTAGTTAATTTTGCAAAAATCTTCAAGAAATAAATTACAGGCTCATGACTTTGCTTTAATGGCCCTGTCAAGACATCCCTGATCACCTTAGACCTCCCAATGCAATCATTCTTGAAAAATTTATTAAGGATGTGGGTGGTCATCTCACATATGCATTAAAGGATAAGAAGCCTAAGAGTCTTGTTGAGGCCAAAGAAATCGTTACGGAAGTTGAGCAAAACCTAAACATTTCTAAAATGGAAATGTTTGAGCATCCTAGAGCTAAGGTGGAAGCCAAGAAGAGTAAGTCCAAAGACCAAACTGAGGAAACCCTTGTTGTGGTCCTTAAGAAGCTTGATAAGCTATCTGAGGAAATGAACTCAAGGGATAGGCTTTACATGAATAAGTTCACCACTCTTGAAAAGGCTCAAAAATCAAATTTCATTCCCAAGAACAAGCCTTTTCCTAAGAAAACTAATGATGAAGGTAAGCAGAGCTCATCCCAAGTTCCTAACACTTTAGCCCCAACTAATGTTGTGGAACAAGAATCATCTTCCGAACATGAACAAAGTGATGAAGAAGAAAGTGAAGATGAGGAGGGTGATGAGCAAGCAAATATTGTTGACTCATGCACCTTCAACATTATGTTAGGTGGCACATACAATCATCCTTCGATTAGTGAAGTAACCCTTAAAGAAGAAAAGGATGAGCCAATCCTCAATGTTGATGATAGTGGGAGATTCAAAGGGGTCCAATACTCACGAAAGAATGACAAAAACACCTCCACTAGCTCCGAAGAACCTAATAAGAAAGAATCTTCTCCTAAGCAGTTCCTTCCAAAGCAACCTCCTTCTAAAGAGCCCTCAAAGAAGGATCCTCCAAAAAAAGATAATGCCAAGAAGGATCTTCCAAAAGAGGAACCTAAACGCAAAGCTAAAGATAAGGAGGTCAAACTTGATATTGATGTAGGCATTGCTATAGGAAAGATGACCATGCAAGTTCCCATAAAGGAGCTAGTAAAACTCCCACACCAAAATTGGCAAGTGAAGAAAGCTTTAGGGTTTTAAGAAGAGGACATACTAATTACATTAAAAAACAGACACCTTTCTAATACTAACCTTGGCCACGAGCCATTTTTGTTACCTTAGCTATTAATGACCTACTACATAATTACATGTTGGATTCTAGGGCTTTTGCAACTATTATGCCTTTAAACGTCAAGAAGCAACTCAATCTCAACATCACTCGTAGGTATAAAAATGTATGTGGTTTCAACTCCAAACCTGTGGAATTAGAAGGCCTTATTAAAGATCTCAAGGTGTCACTAGCTATGAACCTTGACATATCATTGCTCATGGATGTTGTGGTCATAGATATACCTGAGGTGTGGGGAATGCTATTGTCTATGAAATGGGGTGCTACAGTGAGTGGGCAACTTCAAATGGATTTATCTTATGTTAGCATTTCGCAGTCCGATGGAACCCCTTTCATTCTCTATAAGGAGCCTTTGTACCTAACTCATTTGGTAAAAACAAGTACTATTCAATATTACAAGATCCCTGAGGCTGAGAGACCATCTCCTATCTTTCCCTCTCAAGTACACATCCTTAAAAGGCCAAATCAAAAGCAAAGCAAGAAATGGAAGCCTAAAAGGACGTTGTGTTGGTTGACAAAAATCATATTTCCTTTAAGATTCCCTCCTAGGATCCCTGCTAGTTTGAGCGGTAACATTTTGGCGTCGTTGCTAGGGACACGAGACATGTGTTTTGTTCCCCGTACAACATATTGACATATCATTATTGGCGACTCCATTGGAAGAACAAAGCCCTAGTTCTTCATTGAACTTCAAAGTCAATGCTTGTAGGGTGAAGCAAGCATTTGTTAAGGAAATTTTAGTTCACCCTGACGACTCCCATGATATCAATATATAAAGATCAATGGCTTCTAAAAAGCTTCATGAGTGGTTTCCTGCTTTGGATATCACATGGGTTCCAGGATACCCAAATGGCCTGGATTGGAAGTTTATGCAAAATATGCCACAATTCAAGGGTGATCCATCCACAACATTGGACCACATAGCAAAACTTATGAAGCATGCTTCCGAAGTTAATGTGGTTCATCTAGACAACCTCGTGGAGTTATTTATTGCTTCTATTGAATACAAGCACTAAGGTTGGCTCGACTTGTGTGAGCCTGAAAGCATTTCATCGTTTATCAAGTTGCTCAACAAATTCATAGAGTATAAGGGACCCAAATTCCAATCTAATGAAGCTGCTTGTGAAATCCTAGAGGAAGCCCTTCGAAGGGAAGGTCTCATTAGTCAAGATGAAGAAGTTGGAGATAACCTTGAGGATCTTAGTGATGAGCAGGAAGATGAGTCCTCATTAGGTCCACATAATGAACAAGAAAGCACAAGTGCTGGGAAGGATGAGTTTATGGAAAGTGAAATTGAGACCAACCTTACCTTTCTCAAGGATATTACTCTCAATGACTCCTCTTTTGAGAACCTTGAGAAAGATAATCCCACTAGCCCCTTGGAAGATGACATTGGAGATTACTTCCACATTGAAAGGGCGAAGTGAGAAATCATTGGTCCTCAATTTGACTGTGCTCCGATTTATGACACCAACAAGGAGGATGAGGTTGAGAGTGGTCCTCCCTTTCTCCTAGGCATTATTTATGAGGACACATCCATCAATACCCTTGGGAAGGAGAATTATGTTTTCCCTTGCATGAACAAGCCTGATGTGAATGCTAGAATCATTAGATGGTTGCTATTGTTACAACAATTTGATTTGACTATCATTGACAAGCCAGGAAAAGAAAATGTAGTTGTAGATTTTTTGTCTAGACTTTCTTTGCTTGCAGGTGATGAAGGGATGGTCAATGATCACCTTCCAGATGGGCACCTATTTTCTATCGTAGCACACAACAAATAAATTGGTTAATCGAATTTAACAATTAGAAGAATTAATATCAGTTGCTGCAGTAGGAATCGGGTAACCGATTTTTCACATGGTATCAAAGAACAGATTGTGAGCAGAAGGGCTTAGAAGCAGAAAGGAAGAGGAGTTCAAAATTACTATAGAGGCAATAGTTCGAATCTCCAGCAAGCAACGTAGTCCTTGGGTTATAAAGTTGAAGTTTTGAGGAGAAATCAATTTCTCTGAGTGAGTCAACAAAGAAATTCAATCTCCAAATCAAAGCTTTCCAGAGGCAGAAGTGAGAAACATATTTTTCTTGCAGAGAAAATTTCCAACTAGGACTCAGAGATATTGCAGCAGTTTCTGGAAAAATAGCGTCAGTGGGAGAGAGAGAAACATTGTTGAGGGAATTCTTCCTTAGAGCACTTCCAGCTAAGAAGTCTGATTTCTCAAGTGCTGAGCAGCAACAGAGAGGAGCTGATCTACTAACTTCAAAAGGGAGTGCATAGGCTAGCATGGTACTGCAGGAGAGCGGAGGTAGTTCGACAATTCATTGGTAGAGATGGCAACTAAAGGGTTGCGAGATCAGTATTGGTTGGAAGGAGCATCCAACTATGTGATATGGAAGGCAAGGATCTCATGCCTTCTAGATGAGCATGATCTCAAGACCTACGTCAACAGTGTGGTAGTTATACCTGCGGATCCAAATCTTCTCAAGAAGTACAAGGCCAAGATGGCGAAGGCCAAGAGATTGATCTTTGATGGAGTGAGGGATCATGTAGTATGTCACACTGCCAGCAAGGATACTTCTCAGCAGATGTGGGAAGCATTGGCCACGCTATAAGAAGTATCTTCCGAGTAGCAGAAGATGTACTTGGGAGCAGAAGATGAGATCCACGCAGATGCAGAAGGGAGAACACATTGATCTGTTCCTTACGAAGCATCAGGAGATCCAAGACTCATTGGTAGTTGTGGGGTCAACACCTCAACCTACTAAGATGGTGATGCTGGCCCTGAACTTAGTCTCAGAAGAATGGCAAGTGTTTGTCCAAAGTATACTGGTCAGAGAAAGATTTCCAGATTGGAAAGGGATGTGGGCTGCTCTTCAGCAAGAAGAGATGAGGAGAGACTTAGTCAAGTGAAAAATTGATAGTAGCAGCAACAACAGTGGGACGTAGCCAAAGGAGGAGGATGAGAATGTATCCCTTGCATCTAAGAGGCAGCAAGAGCAACGGAAGAAGAAGAAATATGTTTCGAAGATCAAGTGCTTCCGGTGTGGTGAACTTGATCACTACGCTACACAGTGTCCTCTCAAGAAGAAGGACAAGGATGAGAAGCATGATTCGAAGGCTGCATCCGCACAGATCGAGGAGGAGATTGCCATGGTTGCCTAGAGGTGGGGTGATATAGAAATGTAGTTCAAAAGAACTACAGATGGGCAGGATCCTTAAGGAGTCCACCTCATGGATCAATACCTTGCTACGAGAGCCCAAATCAGTAGTAGCAGGATGGACGAGTGTCAGTTTCTTGATTTGGGGTAGCATCAGATGTGCTCTAGGCCCCAAATTTTGCAGGGAGGCTTGGGCACATGTATTCCAAAGAACCCAGAAAGCGTTTTGGAAAATTCCACCCAAAAACAATTTTATTAAAATAATTAATATTTTTTAATGGGTCCTATTGACCACTAGGTGTCAACTACCCATAGCAGTAGACCCTCTTTTTCCGCAAAAGGGATAGCGCTTGAGCGACGTGTCTATGCCATTCGTCTGTCATCATCAGCCCGATCATGTTATGTTGTAAACCCAGTCTGCATGTGTAACTTGTAAATAATCTTAGCAAATCTGAGTCATGTATGTAAATTGCCTAGGTAAACCTAATTTTCTAGTGAAAATCTATGTTTTGGAAGGTTTTTTGTCTCACCGATCCATGATCAGCAGAGTTTTCCTTCAGCCTAACCCCAAAGTCGGAATGAATTTTGTCATTAGAATCTTAGGGGAATCCTAGTGTGCTTTGAGTCTATGTAAAAGTAATTTGGGAAGAATTACAACTATTTGGTTAGGTTATTACAAATTGCTTGATCTGCTAGATTATAGTTGTGTCGCAGAATTGGGTGCTCTATGAGGGCCTATGTCAAATGGGTTTTCCCCCCCTTGAGATGTAAAATTGTAAAAGTCATGATGTAAAGTGTCTTGAGGGTTAGAAAATGTTTTAATCCCCTCATAAGTCCTAAGCCCTAGGTCCTGGGTGATTTTTCCAAAGGGCTAAGTTCGAGGATCCAAAATAAATAAAAATAAAAGAAAGAAAGAATTTTAAAATTTAAAATAACTAAAAAATAAAAAAATAAAATAAAATAAAATTTTAAAAATAATTTAAAAATAAATAAAAAATTGAAAAAATAAAATAAAATAATAATAAGTCAAAAGTTTTGAGAAAATAAATGCAAAATTTAAATTTTTAATATATTAAAATGCATTTAAAATTTCGACGGATGATATTAAAAGGGATTTTGATCCTCATCAACGGTTGAGATCATTTTGACATGGATCACTCGAACTAACCGTTGGGAATTCTTCCTTTAAATAGGGTGTCAGGGGTCATTTGAGATCATATTGGATCTGAGAGTCTAGTGCTAAAGAAAGCTCTCTTGTAGTCATTTTTTGTGCAATAAAGAAAGACTTTGGGGTTGAAATCTTGCTGGTGTTACTCTTTTGAAAGTGCTGTAAGATGATTTATTTTTCTGCATAATTTTATTTTCAGCGATTGATAATAGCTTGATGAAGATTGATTTAGGCATAGGTATCTTGTCTGATCTCTGGGGTTTGAATGATAGTTTAGATTCTGAAATATAATGGCAGGTATCTCCATTTGATCTAGATTTCACTATTGTTTTCTCCCTCTATGTTAATGGTTGATTTTAAGCTGTGCAGGAAATCTTAGTTTTGAGTTTACCGGGCGTTAGGGGAAGTTCTCGGCTGAACCAGCCAACTCCCGGATTGCATTTTCTGAAAGAGCCTAGCCAGTTTTAATCCTGGGCTTATCATTTGAAATTTTCTTATGAATGCACGAAGAGTTTTTCTGAAGCACCTTACATTAAGTTTAAAATTCTAAAAAATATCTTCTGTGGCATAACAATAAATCTAGCTATTTAGGAGCCTTTAATTTGCAATTACTATAATTATTTAGCTGATTTTTGTTAGGGTTTAGGTTTTAATTCTTGCATATATTATTTTTGGGTATTTTTGCTTTTGCTGTTACAAGTTTTGGAGCTAAGGATATAATCTTGTCCTGAAGCCAGATCTAGGCCCTGGAGGGTAAGATCTGGCCTCAACATCATTTTTGCAAGGATAGTATTCAACGGATTTTTAAATTTTCTGAGGGAATTTGATGGTTTATCAAAGCTGTTTCGCTGCTCCGGGTTTATTTTTATTCGCAAGAAGGAATTTTCGAATTTTTTTAAAAGAGCAAGTTGCTGCTTCACTCCCACACTGTCTCACATTATTCGCTCAGCCACCCTTGTCAGCAGCTATCACTCCACACTCTTGCTGCCCATCCACTGCACGCATATCCCTCAGTGTTCACGTTGTTCCACTGTCCACGCGTTTTTATCGCTGCGTTTACCTTTGCTTCCATACACCTGCATTCTCCCTTCAACCCTCACGTGGTCCCCTTGCTGCTGTGATATAACCTTCATGCAGTCGCATCCGTCCCCTCTGTGGCGTGAGAATTTCATTGTTCTCTCCACACAGCCTCACGTCCCTCTCATTCTGCGCACAGCTTAGTCCATAAACCACGCTCCTCAGACCTGCGTGTTGCCCTTGCGCTATTCCTCTAGCTCCCTTCACTCCGCAAACTTGTCCACGCTTTTGCTGTTCCATCCACCGTTCCGTAGCAATCCTTTGTTGCCACATCCACAAAGTCCATCTCCCTCGAATCCCCTCCACGCAGCAGCTTACTCTGCTCATCATGCAATCCCCGCACCTGCAAAATCGCTCCCATTTCCTCATCCGTCCAAACCTGCATACAACAGAAACCAAAAACCCTTGGACCTGCATCTCTTCTCACCGCACGTCCAGCTCTCCTTTGCTCCCTGCGCAGTCATATTTTCATCAAGCCACCTAGTCACCCTCCTTGCTTATTTGCGGACCTGCACACGCCCAGACACAACACAAAAATGCTGAAACGATACAACGTAGGTAAGATTCGGGGTTAGATATTATAAAATTCGATTTTTTATGATGGGTTGGGGTCTTTTATATGCGCGGGCAATAAAATCGTAAAGAAAAATTTGAATTTTTTTTTTGGTTTTGATTTGTATTAAGTTAGCATTTATATTTTGTTAGGTGAAAGTTTAGTTTTAGATTTTAGATTTATTTAGTTTTGTTTTATTTTTTTATATATCAAAAATCATAAAAAATATAAAAATATAAAAAATCATAAATGGTTTTAAAAGATAAAAATAAAAAAATAAAAAATAAAAAGGTTTCTTTTCATTTTTTTAGTTTAGAATAGATTTTAGCTTAGCTTTTAGTCTTAGATTTTAGTTTTAAATTAAATTTTCATGTAGCTTAGGTTTCTTTTTTGGTTGTAGTTTAGTTTAGTTTTATTTTATTTTAGAATAAATCAAAAAATCAATAAAAAATAAAAAATCATAAAAAGTTTTAGATTTTCATTTTTTGCTTTGATTTTAGAATTTAGTTTTTTCTTAAATAATTTTAAATTTCCTTTAGTTTAGATTTAAATTAGTTTTGTTTTATTTTAATCTTAGAATTTTATAAAAATATAAAAATATAAAAATATTAAAAATTTTTGGAAAAGCTTAACTGAAAACTGAAAATTCATTTTTGGTGTCTTTTTGTGGCATCTATGTTCCACTTCTCTATAGTTAAATGCGCTTAAATGTTTGTCTAAAGCTAGCTATATGAAAGTGGTAATTAGTCAGCATTTAAATTTTATGATCACTTAAAGCATTTGATTTTTCTTGAAGTTTAATTGCTGGGATATTTTAAGGCATTGAGCATTTATCGATCATCTTGCATTTGGTAAAATTAATCTTTGCTTGGGTTTTTTGATGATAAATGATTGTTTTTACAAGGTCCATATTTTCTGCAACATCTAATAAGTAATCATTTAATCATTAACTCCATAAGGCACTGGTACATTAATTTCTAAATCAATCTGGTGCTAAATCACCTTGCTATGTCTCCCAACCCAACTGGTCCACAGTTGGTCTTCATTCATCCCATAGGGTCTACCCCCCTTAGCCTCGGGAGACGGCTTAAACAGAGAGATCGGGGATGAGGGTGGCAGCCCCCGATCTGAGCGTTGTCGTGACAATATGTGCGACAACAGGTCCCCAAGTCTAAACATAGGAAATTAAAAATATTAATGGATATTAATCTAATTGTGGGTGTAACTTCTAGAAGAAGAGGAGGATCAAGCTAAAATGATCTTAGCCATTGATTAGCTTTTAATCTAGCTCGTTGAATGTCAACAAGAAGATTATTTAAGGAAGCTTGAGGGTCATTTGGAAAACGCACCGAGAGATCAAGAGATCGAATTTTTAAAGTGAGAAGTTCTCAGGATCAGCTGTGATTTTTCTCAGTGATTTTGTGAGGTAAGCTCACAAATCTTTCTGCCAGTATTTCTCTCTCTGTAACTGAATAACCCTTGAGGTATTCAGAGATGTATTCAAAATTTTCTACTACTTAATAATAGTAAACCCGTAGAATTGCTGCATTGATTTTCCCGTATTGGGTTTTTCCGAGGACATTTGTCCAAAAACAATGGTGTCATTTGTGTTGTATTTTATTTCTTGCTTAGTCTCTTGTTTCCGCGTAATATTTGATTAAGTGAGGGCTGCAGTGTATGTATTACGATATTTGTCGTAGGAAATTGCAAGTAATTTGCTTAAAGGAATTTAACAAATAGGAGTAATGTCTTCAGTTGCTGCAGTAGGGATTCCAGTTGAGTAATTTTCACATAGTGGGTGCAGAGGAGTGCCAGAGTGACAGTGACAGTAGCTAGGAGTGCCAAATACTGAGCAGCGCAGAGCTAGAGTTGGCAGCAGTGCAGCTAGCACAGAGCAGAGTCAGCAGTAGCGCAAAGGCTTCAGAGGGTCAGTGCAGAGACTAGCAGCAGTCAGAATTCCAACAACAGATGCATCATGTTGCACACCTGTTCAGTAATTTTGGATGCTTTTCCAAGATTTTTCTCAATGATTGTGTGACGTAATCTCACAAATCTTTCTGCAGATGCAATGTTGGTAGTGGCAGTGCCAGCAGAAGCACAAATAAATAATTTGAGAGAGAGTTGCAGTACAGATGCAGTGTTGATAGTGGAAGGGTCAACAACAGTACAAATGTAGCATTTGCACAGTAGTTTATGGGCAGTGATGTCAGACATAGCAAGCACAGAGGGAGATGTTTCAAAATCATAGTGATGCTTCAGCAGGTTGCATTACTAGAGCACATTCCTCGCTAAGAGGGAGTGTTGATTTCTAGTAGCATCGGATGTGCTCTAAGCCTCAAAATTTGCAAGGAGGCTTGGACACATGAATTCCACAATACCCAGAAATCGTTTTGGGAAATTCCACTCGAAATCAATTTTATTAAAATAATTAATTATTTTTAATGGAGGCCTAAGTCTAAACTTAGGGAATTAAAATAATTAAAGGGTATTAATCTAATTGTGGGTGAAACTTCTAGAAGAAGATGAGGATCAAGCCAAAATGATTTGAGCCATTGATTAGAATCTAATTTGGGTCGTTGGTTCTCAACAGAAAGATTATAAGAGGAGGCTTGATGGGCATTTGGAAAACACATCGAGTGGGAGATCAAAGATCGAATTTCTGAAGAGAGCAGCGTAGCAGTTGCCAGTGAGATTCGAAGTAATTTCTTACAGCAAGGGGCAAGGATAGTTATGGTTGGAGATTTCTCCTGATCTGGGAATAATCAACAGAGGAGGCAAAGAAAAATACGGGAGATGCAACATAGAGGCTATGTTGGGCAGCGTAGGCTGACGCAGAGGCAATGTAGAGGCAATGCAGAGCCTTGAGGAGATCCGTATTTTTGCTGGAGAGGTCGATTTCTGAAGCCGGAAGCTGGGGTGTGAGACCAGGATGACAAAATTGAAGTCTCAGAGAGGCAAATCAACCATCAAAAGGGGTGATGTTGTCCCTAGGAGCTGTGACGCTGGGCCTAAGCAGAGGCAGCGCAGAGGCAACAAGGGACAAGCCATTCTGTGGCTGGATCAGTTGGGATCGCTAGTGATAGTGTGAGGTACTTCTTACTAATCTTCTATCAATCATATTCTCTGTACTGGATAGCCAGCAAGGCATCTAGAGATTGTATTCAGAAAAACTACTGCTTAATAATACAAACCCTCAGCTGCTGCACCTGTTTTCCCACACTGGGTTTTCTGGGGACATTTGTCTGAAAATAACTGTGTAGATGTGTGTGATGTTTATTTCTCTCCTGTGTTGTATTTAGTTTCCGCGGTTTTTTATTTGTGCAGTGTAAAGTGTATTTAATTCGATATTTGTCGTAGCACACAACAAGTAAATTGGTTAATCAAATTTAACAATTAGAAGAATTAACATCACTTGCTGCAGTAGAAATTGGGCAACTGATTTTTCACAGTAGGTACAAGAGGATAGTTATGGTAGGCCGTAGGCCATACCACCTCGGAAAGGTGCCTACGCTAGATTGTTTGAGGGTGGTATAAGCCCAGAACAACAACACGAAATTAGGGCACACTCCCTTGACTAGGTCGCAGTTAATTAAGGGTTGTTTAGGTGGAAAAGTAAGGGTTGTTGCAGCGTGCCAATGCCCTAACCAGGGACAACAGTACTATAGACTTGGAGTAGCATTTGTGTCTTGTATTGGGTTAAAGATTTGACTTGTTTTGGAATAGATTGACTTGCATCCTATTGGTGTCGTGTGGAGGACTTTCCGAGGCAAAGAGTCCATCCTAGGAGCATAACTGGTAGTGAAGTATTGGGCATCTTTTGGAGGGTAGCGTCTAGATGTGCAAAGTAGCCCTAGACTAGCAATCTTGAAGTGACAAAGATAGCTGAAGATTGTGTGAAGTTTGCAGCCTTATGAGTAACTCTTTGATGGACGAAAGAGGCTACTAGAAGGCAGATTGGAGCTCGGGAATTGGCCAACATAGAGAGTAGATTGATGAGGCCATGTACTTGTTAAAAATATGCAACTGTGGTGAAATTCCACTTTGGACTACTCATTTAATGTAGATGATTATTGCATTGAATTCCTCTTTTCCAGAGGACCAAAATCAACCTAAGGATCACCTCATTTGGACTAGCGGAAGTTGAGTTATGAATTATTTTATTCATACATATATTCTGGATTGGTCGGCCCTATGCATATGTATCAATGGATAGGTCAAGTGGAATCTCATGGAAAACTATAAATAGAAGAGACCTCAAGTTCATTTAGACACATTGATCAAGCTCTCTTCTCCTCTTCTGTTTTGTCTTGGCTCGCATAGGTCTGACAGAGGAAGCTCGCACAAGGGTCAGAAACTAGAGGATGAAGCTCACACTGAACTAGGGTTTTTTGATTCCTGGTCGCTAGCATAAAACTGAGCATTTGAGTCCCTGGATGCTGGCACATAGTGATCATGAATGCGACTAAGGACCTTTGGATGTTGGCACAAAGTATTCTTGAGAGCGACCGGGAGTCTAGGTCAGTTCGGTCCCCGGTCACCTGCACAGAATGATATGGGAGTGACCAAGATGTCATAGTCGCTGTCATACAATTCACAGAGAGCGACCATGTCTGTCATAGTCGCTCGCACAGCTCCTCCTCCCTGCGTTTGGGACTCCAAGATGAGATTTCAATATTTCAAAGAGTTCGCTCAATGACAAAAGTGTTCAACAACAGGCTATAGACAGTGACAATACATTACAGTTATCTGAATCAGAATTTTGATGTTTAGATGCATTTCATGGATATTCTAGTTGTTGTGAAGATATGGATCATTGTACTCTCTTTTGCTGAATCATTTGATGACAATCTATTAGAAGAAGATTTGCAAGGGTTTTCCCCATAGTGGGTTTTGCCCTAGTCTCCAACCAATCTTGGTGTCTCTATGTGTGCATGTTTTTCTTCTCTTGTTCCTTTATGTTCCGCTGCATTGATGATGATGTTATTGTTCTTTCTACATAGTTGCATATGTTGATGAATAATGATGTAAATCTGAATAATGTTATGATACTATGGGGTGAACTTAATGTGTTAATGGAGAAATGCAATTATCAAAGCAAATAACAATATATCCCTATGAAAAATTAACATGGTATCAGAGCTGGGCTAAAGAAAAGCCATGGAGATCACCCCCATGGAGACACTTTTGATGGAAGCAAGAAGAAGATGGAGACCTAAAAGAATCCTAGGGTATGAAGGAAATCCTATATAGTTTGTGCTTAAGGATTTGATGGTTAGGGTTTGAGAGAAACCCTGGTTTATGGCAAAGATTTGATATTTGATGTATGAAACTATAGCATGATCTATGTGAAGATGCTCAAGCACTTGGGACAGATTTGATGAAGCCTTAGATGACCTAGTTGTTGATAAAGTTGATTGGAGGCAACATTCTTATGTGGACTATGGATAGTGATGACTCTTGAAGGCTAGTTCAAGAGGGAGAGGATCACCTCTCATTGAAGATAAGTACTCCTTGACTTATGATGTTTCTTTGTGTCTTTACTCTTGTTTAGACTTATGGATTTGATTATTATGATTATTGTTTTGATCATTGCTTATACTTCCTGCATGTATATTTGAGTATATGGATGTATCTAACCTCCTTGATGAGATGTGATAAGTAGATCCCTCTTAAGGATCATTTGAGATGCAGGAAAGAAAAGCTAGATCTGGAAAGAGGTAAAGAGGCACTTGATGAAAAGGTGACAAGCACTACAAGCTACCTATGAGAAGGTGCATAGGTATTTGAACACTACAAGGTATGAAAGGTACATTGTTTCAATGTTATGTTTCAACATTGGATGACTAGGTAAGCCTTATGGTATGTTGAGAATGTCTCGCAAGTGGCTCATGCTTGCATATGAAAGAGGTTTAGACTTATGTGTCTTATGATGAAATGGTGCACCTGGTATTGAATATTTTGATCATGTTGATCTTCTTGATTCTACGAGGTTACTTATTGTTGATCTTGGATATAGTGGCATAGCTTTATGTTTGGCTATCTATTGTTCTTGACGGTCCTGATTCTATGAAGAAGGCTAGTACCTTGACTCTTTGATACTCTTGACCCTTAACATGCATAAGACATGATGTATCTCTTATAGAAGGTTACCACATTGATACTAATAATGCTTGTGATAAGTATGATGAAAGTATGTTGACACTCTTGTTGTTTTGGTAAAGTTTTATTAAAATGACCTGACTTGTTCCTATGGTAACCTTGATGTAGAACTATGAGTTTGATACTCTAGATCTCTTATTAACCGTGGTCATGTTTTTTATAGTAATTATGGCATATGGTAAAATCGAATTCCCTAACTTGATGGATTGACTTGATATTGTGTATGTTGTCACACCTGTCCGTTGTTCCTATCATGTGAATCTAACCTTTGATGAAAGATTGATGTCATGATATGATGTAGTAGCTGACGTGAACATGATGTTGATAGCCATGATAGATAGATGTTTATGATCTCACAAATCTGTTGTTGTATGATTCTAGTAAAGACAGGGTGATGACATGAAAGAAGATGAATGAAGTAGATTCCCAGTCAGAGGGAGAATCTCTTCTCAAGATTCTTACTCTTATTACTATTTGCATTATGTACTATTGAAATATGATTTATGTGCATTTGACATTATTGATCTGCAACAAGGTCTCATATATGAAGCCTGTAGAGAAATTAGGGTTTCTGCGCCGGTCGCAGGCATAGAACTGGGAATACTTGTCTCTAGATGCATGCATGCTAAGGCCTAGGTAGCTTCCAGGGAGCTAAAGTCGCTCTCATGCTAACTTGAAGGGAGCGTCCAAAGGTTTGACTACTATTGACCACAATCTGAAGATTTCTGAAGCTGTTCGAACTTTGAATCAAGATGTTCACCTGAAGGATGTCAGTTCCATAGATAAGTAGTAGATATCTGAAAGATTTGAAAACAGGGAAGTTTGAATGTTTGCAGGTGACCATAACATACATATAGATATGTCATTATGTTTGAAGTTTGTGCTATAAGAGTTTAACATGATTTGGCTTATTGATATATATGAGCTATATGATGTCTGATGATGACCTAGATCTCTGACTCAATGATTGAGATATGTCTTAGACTACAGATTTTACTATGATAGAAAACTTGGATATTGACATGATGTGTAATGTTTTGACTTGACGACTGATGATTTGCCTCGATGACAATGCTATATGAGCATAGTGACTTCTAATGATTATATTATGGGAATGACTTGATTAATATTGTGTGGTTGATGACAACCTATTGGCATTAAAATAGATGTTGTCATGACTTGATGAAAGCCCTACCTGTCATTTGGTTCATTGAATTGACTCTGAGATATTGACGACTTTTGATTGATCTGGCTTCTAAACTTTGATGAGCTGATTTGATTGCACAATAAGGATTTATGAAAGGATGATGGTTTGGTAAAGTGTTATGGTTGCAATGAGAATTGCATGAAGCAAGCTCCCCCGATCCAGATATGTCCGCATTGATAGTTATCTGATGAAGCCAAGATGATGTGTTGATCCAAGCCTTTACCTCAGAAGTGTTCCAAGGTATGACTTTGATTTTAATTTTGGTTTTTATATACTGACGATCTACTATTGTTAGGTAAAGAGCCTCTGATGATATAAGAGGGAGATGGCTTCTGAAGCTCGTAATAATATATCATGGCATGATGAATCGATTTCTGAAGTTGGGAAAAGATAATCTATATTGTGAAACTATTAAAGAAGCATTTGGAAGTGGAAATGCAAATCCTTGGACACTCTGATTTGAAGTTAAAGATGTTGAACTTGACATGGCATCCGACAATTGATTGAAGCATTGATGTTTCATTTAGAACATCCATCTGTATATATATGATGTGCATGGAACCTAAATAAGTTCATGATTGAGCCGCTTCATACACATTGCCGCCAAGAATCCTTCGAGATGTTTGCATGATATGATCTATCCTTGGTTTGAGATATTCTTCCTATGATATATGACTATATGGATATGTTGATGTTGATTATTGATGAAGATGAGCACATATGAGGGCTACCTTAGTATGAGATCTGCCATTATGAGAGGTTTGTGACACAACCGAGGTTGAGTACGATGTTGCCAGCATAACTAGCTATGAGCAGGTTGAAGAAGCTCCTTAGAGAGATGTCTAAGCATGATCTGGATATGACATGGATACATTGTGATGACATAGAGTGAGATCCGATTGGCAGAAAATCCCATATATATAGTTGGGACTGCAATACTCTCATATATTGAGACAATGCAGTTGTACGAGACAAGCTTAGGCTTGTGGTTGGAACCTCCTTGAGAGGGAGGATGATTATGGTATCCTTTTGTGATTTATATGATTATTTATGCTCTAACATGATATTTGATTTGATGTCCTGTATAAACAGGAGACAGCTGCTACTGATAGATGATGATTACTTGATACAAGTACGATGATATGAGTATGATGAGAGTAGCATTGATCAAGGACACTGAGCCATACTCTTCCCCCCTGTTTGAGCTCCCAGGGTATGGAATTGAGATAGAGGGCTCCTGGGGTTGAGGGAACTTTGGATAATAGGGCATTACCCCTATCTGTTACCCATAGGGTTGGAGTAGTAGCTCACCCTATCTTGGTCTTTGCAGAGTATACCCCAATTGGCATCATACCCACAAGTTGGGCTTGTTGGGATTATCCCTCTCCGTCTGGCCAACGGTTGAGGAGGCTTGGGGACGTGAGATCCTTACCTTTGGTAAGTCGGGTATCTCGCCCAAGATAGGATTATGATGTAGGTGTTCTACCACTTGACTATTCAGGGTCATTGATGGGAAGATCAGTAGGCAATAGGATGGGTTGAGTAGTATATGGGGTCATAGTAGTAGTTCCCCCATGAGATTTTGGGTTGAGTAGTAGCTCCCCGATATGGTTCCAGGTTGAGATGTGCTCCTTGATGATATGCTCTCTGATGTTGATGCGGGTTGTAGATTTGACTCCCCGCCGATATTTCCGGGTAGTAGCTCGATGACATTTCCAGGTAGTATCCTAATGACACATATTTCTGGGTAGTAGCCCATTGACATGTTTCTGGGTAGTAGCCCGTTGCCACAGATATTCCGGGTAGTAGCCCGTCAACTGATATTCTGGGTTGTAGCCTGATGAATAAAGGGTGGTAGCATAAGCTCCCCTTCGATAGCAAATTCTTCTTCTAGATTCGAGAATATTCAACATATGAGCAGGAACAATCAAGAGATAAGCATGAATGCTTGAGATAAGCAGGAATCAAATATGATGAGATACTTGAGATGGGACGTATGTCTTGTTGATCGATGGTAAGATATTGGCAAGTGGAATTCTCCCTAGTTGAGAGGGAGTGTTAAAAATCTGCAACTGCAGTCAAATCCCACTTTGGACTACAAAATTGATAGAGATGATTATTGCATTGAATTCCTCTTTTCAAGAGGACCAAAATCGACCTAAAGATCACTTCATTTGGACAAGCAAAAGTTGAGTTATGAATTATATTATTCATACATATATTTTGGATCAGGTCAGCCCTATGCACATTTATCAATGGAAAAGTCAAGTGGACCCTCATGCAAACCTATAAATAGAAGAGACCTCAAGTTCATTTGGAAAAATTGATCAAGCTCTCTTCTCCTCTTCTATTTTGTCTTGGCTCGCATAGGTCTGATGGAGGAAGCTCGCACAAGGGTTTGAAACTACAGGATGAAGCTCGCACTGAACTAGGGTTTTCTGATTCCTGGTCGCTGGCACAAAACTGAGCATTTGAGTCCCTGGACGTTGGCACACAGTGGTCATGAGAGCGACCAAGGACCCTTGGACGTTGGCACAAAGTCTTCATGAGAGCGACCAGGAGTCTAGGTCAATTTGGTCCCCAGTCACCTGCACACAATGATATGGGAGCGACTGAGCTGTCATAGTCACTGTCCGATGAAGAAGGGAAATAATGAGAAGAAGAAAGGAAAGCAAGCTGCCGGTGTTGCCACTTCAGCTGAGATAGATGATCTCTCCAGAAGATTGGAAGAGGACTTTTCTATGATTTCTCATTTCTCGTAGGGTACTGTCAATGAGGATGGATGGTATATGCACAGTGGTGCGACAAAGCATATGATAGGATCACAGGAGGTTTTTGAGACTAGCTGAATGAGACTCGAAGTTGCACATGGTGTTGGGCGACAAGAGTCTGTTGGAGATCTGAGGATCAGGAGTTGTGCCATTCAGGATGGAGACAGGATGCGTGATGCGGGTCTAGGATGTACTGTTTGTACCAGGACTCAAATATATCGTGATTTCCATCTTGATGATCAAGAGGAAAATGTTTGAGGTCTTGTTCCAGGATGGGAAGGCAAGACTCAAGCCTAGAGGCTCTAAGTCTGATGGGATTGTACTCAAAGTTAAAGAGCATGGTCTCTACAAGTTGACAGGCAAGCCTGTGGATCATGGAAAGAAGCAAGTGGAGCAGGTGCAGGTTCCAGAGAAGTAGGAACAGGTGCAGGTGCAGGTGCAGGCTTCAGAGGAGAAGGTACACCTTCTCGAGAAGGTCTAGGTTCCAGAGACTCAAAGGGAGTCTAGTTCAAGAGGGAGCTTGCAGATTCAGAGGGAGACTCTGCAGTCCAAGAAGAGCACATGGTTAGTGGGAAGCAAGGGTGCTCCTACAACTACCAAGAAGGACTCATGGAGAAAGTGGAAGACATTACAGGATAAGAAGAAGAAGCAGGGTACTTACAGCAGTGACAACGACACTTCCGAGAAGGGCGTCGTTCACCGTACAGGGATTGCTGCGATTGTGAGCGCCAGATGTCGGGCAAGTGTTGCGAGCAGTGATGACGATGACGAAGTACTTCCTAATCTTGGAAGTACCTCCCTCACTTGGAGGGAGTGTTGATTTGTGTAGCTTGGGAGGTACTCCAAGGCCTAGGGTTCAAGGTCTAGAGGGCAAATTCCCACAAGGGTCATTTGTGGGCTTGGAACCCAAGTATGAGGTTTTTCACCCAATCGTGTTTGGGGAAATTCCGTAAGCACATTTATACATGTGATGGCATGAGACGATAGGGGGCAGAAAGATAAATCTAACGCTTCGAGAATCATCGAATTCCGAGTTGTAGAAGTGGAGAAATGAAATTTTGAAGTTGACAAATTAATTATTGGTTTTCAAGTCGCGTAGGCTTGATGTAAATTACTCCAATAAATATGTCTCTTCACTA
This sequence comes from Pinus tabuliformis, assembly GCA_031772625.1. Classification (NCBI taxonomy): domain Eukaryota; kingdom Viridiplantae; phylum Streptophyta; class Pinopsida; order Pinales; family Pinaceae; genus Pinus; species Pinus tabuliformis. The sequence goes on along the minus strand of CM062817.1, from coordinate 1,616,879,740 downwards.
ATTCGTTGGAGCCCCTCTTTAGGCTATAAAAAGACAGTGAAGACATGTCATTTAGGCATCCAAAAAGTGCAATACAAGAGCGCATTCAAGTTGAAGAAAACTTGGTCTAGGGAGCAAAAAGTTCTGTTGAGGATGCAACAAAGAGGCAAGGACAACGAGGAAGTTGGGGACTATTTTAGGGCTTGTTGAAGGGTATCTGAGTTGGCTTGAGGGCCGAGTTTCAACAGAGGTTAACGCAGGTGTGTGGGGCAGCTTTAAGGTGAGTTATATCTGTTTTTGTGTGGGTCATAGGTACAAGAGAATAGATGTGGTAGGCCGCAGGTCACACCACCTCAAAAAGGTGCCTACACTAGACTGTTTGAGGGTGGTATAAGCCCATAAAAACAAGACAAAATCAGGGCATACTCCCTTGACTAGGCCTTAGTTAATTAAGGGTTGTTTGGGTGGAAATGTAAGGGTTGTTGCAACATGCCAATGCCCTAACCAGGGACAACAATACTACAAACTTGGAGTAGCATTTGTGTCTTGTATTGGGTCAAATATTTGACTTGTTTTGGATCAGATTGGCTTGCAACTTGTTGGTGCCATGTGGAGGACTTTCCGAGGAGGTGAAGAGTCCATCCTAGGAGAAAAACCGACAATGAAGTATTGGGCATCTTTGGACTATTGGAGGGTAGCGTGTGGATGTCCAAAGTAGCCCTAGACTAGCAGTCTTGAAGTGACAAAGATAGTTGAAGATTGGGTGAAGTTTGCAGCCTTATGAGTAGCTCTTTGATGGAAAAAAGAGGCTACTAGAAGGCATATTGGAGCTTGGGAATTGGCCAACCTAGAGAGCAGATTGATGAGCTCGTGTACATGCAACAAAAGTGACATGCAATAGTGTTAGGTGGCAACCCTCCTAGAGTCTCAATGTGTTGTCCTTTGAAGGACTAAAGGGCAGCTAGTGAGCAGTACGGAAGCGAAGGACCAACAGGACAAGATACGACATCGAAGCTGCAATGAAGTTTGTCATTGTATCTTGTATACCATAGACTGTTGTATTATTCAGATTTGGTTTAATATAATGAAGATTGTGTTGTACATTATTGTACAATATTTGTGAAAATTTGTGTATACTTGTGCATATGTGATTTACTACTTTATAATTTCGTTGTGAAAAGTAGTTTATGGTTCAGATTCTTGGTTTAGTAGTGCCAATTATTTTAAGACTCTAACCTAGACCCAAGGTCGTGGAAATTCAATAGGAAGCAGTCAAGATCTAGTGCCAGAAGTTGAGGTGTGAGACCAGAGAGCCAAAGAGTTGAATTCCAGTCAGAAAAGTGATCAGTAAGAAAGGTGACACAGTTCCTAGTAGGCTGACGCAGAGGCAACGTTGGGCTATCCATCCAGAGCCTGGATCAGATTCAGATCGCCAGTAACAGAGTGAGAATATTTCTCACTACCTCTTTGCCAATTTATTCTCTGTATCAGATAGCCAATTGGGCATCCAATGATTTGTACTCAAATTACTATTGCATAATAATAAAAATCTCAGCTGTTGCATCGGTTTTCCCAAGTTGGTTTTTTCGGGGGACATTGGTCCAAAAACAACGGTGTAATTGTGTGTGTGTGTTTATTTCTCTCCTGTGCAATATTTTATTTCCGCACTATTTTATATTGTGAAGGTTGCAGTAGATTTTATTTTGATGTTTACTGTGTAACACTATAAATAACTTGATTCAGAAATTAACAAGTAGGAGAAATTTAATCAGTTGTTGTAGTAGGAATTCGAGTCACCGAATTTTCACAAAACACATCTGATGCTACAAAAACTAACAGCGAAGGGGCTAGAATTGGGTATGATATGCCCCAAGGCCAACAACTCCTGAATGGCTCGCTCTAGCTCGATGGTGTGCTCAAATCCTCTGTCAGGTGGTCGTCCTAGCAGAATGTCGCCAAACACTATTGGGCACCTATCCAAGATAGCCAAAATATCTGGGTGAGGTGGCTTGGGATGACCTCCAACCGCAGAAATCCTTAGCTCCACTGCCCACTCGAAGTCCCCATGTCTCAAATCAGCCTCCATCCAATGTATCGAGATTATCTGTGTGGGTATCAGTGCATGCCCCTCAAGACAACCAGCTTCCCATATGGCCCCACGAACTCCATCTCTAGCTTCTACCAATCAGTACTCACCCTAGAGAGTAGAGCCACTGGACACCCATCACCACATTGGTGTCTGGTACATCCACCACAAAGAAATGATCAGTCACTGAGTAGTTCCCCATGGTCACTGTCAAAGCAGGGACATATCAGGTACACTGCATGGTCCTATCCCCTGGCACAAGAACTAAAAACCCCTCAAACTCCTCTGTAGTAATGCCCTGCCTCTGAACCATCTATGCATCAATGAAGTTGTGGGTGGCCCCACTATCTACCAAAACTAAGACACGCTGTCCCTGCACTGTGCCTCGGATCCTCGAGGTCAAAAATTTGGAAAACCCACACAATGAAGCAAGCACTCCCCTTAGTAGTAACAATACTTACTTGGTTCCTTGTACTCAAATCCTCTTCAAACAGGTTCCTTGGACTATCAATTTCGGTTTTCATAGGCTTCAGATTCTTTATGTGATGACCGAGTTTTCTTCACTACGATAATACCGAATTGAAGTAACACCAAACTAAGGGAGAATAATATTGAATGTGGAAGTATAATAGCAAATTGTGAGAGCATGGGAGCATGACACCGAACTGTGGAAGCACAAATATCATTTTTCCACCCTATCCGAGCTCCTTGTAATGCTTGACTTATTCAAACTAGTTATCTCTATTATTCTTCTTTACGAGATCACATTACTTCAATGGCATCAAGTTTGAGATATTTGTCACTATGGAGGGACCCTTTCTTTCTGAGGTTGAAGACCAAATGTACTACTTTACCTATCTCTGAAGATGTTTTGATATTGAGCACTTTGTATGAGCATCAAACTTTCTTACTGAGGTGTACCACTGAGATCTCATGTCTGAGATAACACCGACACTGTTTCACTGAGATGAGACCGAGATCTTGTTGCTGAAACCCTGTCATTGTGCTAACGTCTACACCATTTCTTCACCGAAATTCTTGGAAGCCATTCTCCAAACTGTTTTACTGTGATAGTGCCGAAAGTTTCTTTTTGAAATTGAACATGTTCAATCCTCATTTTGAAGATGATCCGAGTTTCTTTCATTCGAACCTCTTCCTTCTTTTTCAAGGTTTTTTAATATGTTAGATAAAGACTAAATTAGCTCACTGTCATTTTAGTTCCAGTAGCCCTAGAAGTATCCTTCTTCAAACTGCCTTTGACCATGACCATGGCTTTGATACCATGTTGGGAAATCCATAGGTTTGGCAATTTAAACGATTTCCCTTATTATGACATTAACTTGTGATGTGTTCATTATTAGTATTAGATCTTTTAATTATCTTTTCTTATCATCAAGATTAATGCCAAGCAACAAATAGAAGAGAACACAAGATGTAGGCACGTTACCAGGGAAAAACCCCCCTCGAGGGGAAAACCCAGTCACAAATTCTTCCTTCAGTAGATTCAAAAGATGAGACGACCAAGACCCTTACAATCTAAACCAAGACATCCTCCATCCATCAAGTCAATCTTGTTATGCATCAGTTCCATGGCTTCTTGTAGCTGTCAGTCTTCTTCACACTTGTCTTTGAAGAGATCACTTCTGAAACCAATCCGAGCTTCTTCATCTTGTGATTGCACCATTATAATAACACTGAGATACTATGGAAATACCATTGTAGTACCACCAAACTGAAGTCACTGCAATGCATCGAGATGAGGTTACTGTGGTTATGTGAGATCACCGAATGGAGGTCACTGTAATACCAAATTCTAAAGTTATCTGAATTGTGTATACTGAGATATCTGAACTTCTTTGTGCATTGAACATATATCTTTGAAATCCCTATACGAACTTTTATGTGATCATCGGAAGTAGGTTCTCTGAAATCCGAGCTTGATATCTTTGTTTTATACGTGTTACTTGGGCTTGTATATATAGCAGTGTTGTGAACATCGCGATCAAATTGCGATTTTTTCGACGATTTTTTTTCAAAAAATCGCGATTTTTTTCAAAAAAATTCGCGGGTAGTGGAAACAACAACTTTTAAGTGTGATTTTGAGGTTTTCGTTTGTCCTTTTTTTAGACAGAGGACAAGAGTGAGAGCTAAGTAGGAGGTGAAGTCATCTACAAGGGCGAGAGAGGAGAAAAGTGAAAGTATTTAGCATCCCAAGCAAGAAAAATTCAAGTTTGGACCAAGTTCCTTCAGCAAAGCGTGGTTTTCAGGTATGGGCATAAAATTTGGCATTTTTTTTGTTTTTTTCTTGTTTTTCCTTGGGTTTCTATCACCCATTTATTTTCAATGATTTTTTATTGGATTTGATTGTGTTTTTGTTCATTTTGTTTGCATATAGTGGAGAGGGTTTATTTTGGTCAAAAATGAAAAAACTTGATTGTTAGATTTATAAGTTTAATTTCTTCTTGTGCCCTAGTTTTTTTCCATCATTTTTGCTTGGGTTTGAATGTGTATTTTTTCCATTATTGTTGCATTGAGTTGAGGTTTTTTTGGTCAAAAATTCAATGTGTTGTATGTAAATTTTATTTTTATTTTTTTAACTTGCAATTCTTCTTGTGCCCTAGGTTCAACTTCAAACTTCATCTTACATTAAAACTCAAGAGTTCAACAAAGTTACAAACATGCCAAGGAAATTGGACCCTCTGTGGGAATTTGGTGAACCTGATGGAGGGTTTGACAGATCAAACTTGACTTGCAAGTTATGTGGGCATCATATGACAAGGGGGGTATACAGATTGAAGTATCACCTTGCACAAATCCCTGGACATGAGGTAGGGCCTTGCACAAATACAAATCCAGAAATCATCTGAAGAGCCCTCAAATCATTGGAAGAAATAGAGCAAACCAAATTGTCCAAGGCAACTCTGAAGAGTCAACTAGCAGGGACTGGGAGTAGAGTGTCAGGATTGGGAGGTGAACATGAGAGTGGTATTGGTTCTACTTCAGCATCAGTATCTACAACCAACCCTGTAGCTGCCTCATCATATTTTGTTCCTAGAACCACACCTGGTTCACAACCATCTATCTCTTCAATTATTAAAAAAAAAGGAGAAAGAAGAAGTTGACAAGTTGTTGGGCAAGTTTCTTCTTTGGAGTGATATTCCTTTCAGTGTTGCAAGGAACAATCCATTTTTCCAGCCTGCGATTGATGCTATTGTAGTTGTTGGCCCAGGGTACAAAGTCCCTTCTTATGATGAATTTAGAGGGCACATTCTTCAAAATGAAAAGGTTGACTGCACCAAGAGATTGGAGGAGTTTAGGGCATCATGGGCACACACAAGATGCACTGTGATGTCGAATGGTTGGATTGATCAAAAGGGTAGAAGCCTTATAAACTTCTTGGTTAATTGGCCCAAGGGGACAATGTTTATGAAATTGTTGATGCATTTGCACATATCAAAGATGCATGATTATTATGTGATTTGTTGGATGTGTTCATTTTGGAGGTGGGTTCAGAACATGTTGTCCAAGTCATAACAGACAATGCTGCAAATTATGTTGTTGCTGGCAAGATGCTTATGGGGAGACATACTACCTTATTTTGGACACCTTGTGCTGCACACAGCATTGATTTGATGTTGGAGGACATAGGAAAAATTCATTTTGTCAAGGATATTGTTGACTCATCAAAAAACATTACAAAATTTAGATATAATCATGCATATGTGCTTCATTTGATGAGAACATTCACCAACAAGAAGGAGTTTGTTATAGATCTGATCTGAAAATATATGAAAATACAAATATACTCAAGATATAACAAGATCTGAATATAGAAATGCTTCACTTTATTAATCAAACCCTTAAGGTAGGGCAGCACCATATATTCACTCCTTACGAAAGGAGAACACTCCACAAGCCATATGCTCGTTCATACAATATTCCTTGACATCTCTCAATGGGGAGTCTCTAGCCTCTATATAAGCCTCATACATACAATACCATGGGTCATTACCATGGTTCCCTTAATACCATCTACTTAAAACAATGGACTTATTACATTATTGCTAACTACTTGTGGTCCCTTACATGATACGGGTTAACCACCTTATTTAGTACTATGGCCCATCCCATTATTACATTATTCCCTTGGGTACCTCTCTTTGTGCCCCATATTATCCCCCCTAGGTATACTACATTCCACCCCCTTTAAACATGTTTTGTCCCCAAAACATAAGAAGAACACAAATAATAAGATATACTCAAAAGAGTAGTCCACTGGTACCATGCACGTGCATCTAGCCATCTCAGAGAAAGGTGAACCCTCGATCTAGCTGGTGCCTCACTCACTTGACATGGAAGTTGAACCTGGCGACTCTTCTGTGTTGATGTGTAGTAGGTGGATCGTCGCCCCTCTCTATCTGTCATGCAGGGGTTGTTGTCCTTGTGGCTAATTTGTTACCATCTTGTTGGTTGTTTTCTTGCGGGGTGATGTGGGTGGTGATATGTTGAAGTTTTAACCAACGGTGTCTTTTTCTTTAATTCACCACCTAATGGAGCCTGATTGGTAGCTGGTACATGTTGTGGTGCCTGTTGTTGTTTCTTATCTTCCAATATTACTTCAACCACTAAGTCCTCATCTGATGTATCAATACCTGTAATATTTTCTACTTCAACCTCCTTAGATTCTCCCTGTTTTTCTGGTACCTGGTTTGATGTTTGTGTTTGGTTGTCAACCATTAAAGGCTCATCATCTAATGTGTCAGTGTCATTAGAGCTTTGTGCTTCTGCCTCCATAGTCTCTGCTTGGGTCTTAATAGAAATATCCTGCAATGTTATTTTCTTCTTTTTATACTAGAGTTTCATGAATTTCTTCTGCACATTAATATTGACAGTACCCACAGATTCCATCCAAGGATATCCCAAAACAACATCCATGTTATCCATATCTGAAATATAAAAATCACAATGCAACACATACTTATCCATAGAAAGCTTCAAATCTTTATAAACTTGCACCTCCTCATTATTAACCTGTAAGAACCGAAAAACAGATGTACAACAAACAATAAGGAATTTAAAGCATGAACCTGTAACATTTTCAACAGAAACCTGACAAAATCAATTAACGGGACTGTTGAGGTACCTACCTGTACTCCTGCAGTTGAAGATGCCTCCGACTACGCTGCTCCAGTTATCGAGAGACCGAATCCTCCCAGCCAGACTGAGCAGAGCCTGGCTGCTCAATCCAGTAAGCTTCTTAACAGAAGTTGACTAATCCCCGTGCCCAGAACCTCAGAACTCTCAAGCTCTTCCAATGGTTGATTCCCTTCGCTTCCGAATTCTTCCTTCCGGTTTTTGTGTGTCCCCCCGAATTCCATGTCCCGTGGTTTTTATGCTCTGGCTTGGCGGTGGCCGCCCTTCCATCTGCAGCCACCGCTTACCCTGCTGATGACAGGCCTGCGCCCACGTATCCCCTCCTCGTCCTCCTTCCAGTCGTGAATGAATACGCCTTTTGTTTTAAACCATAAGGTATGTATTAATTATTCTTTTTAATATGACCATTACATTGTATATACCATGTACCATTTAAACATTATAACGTTTATATCACATTTTTATATATATTTGTTTTTAATATAACATTTATAAACTTTATACTTGGATCCTTTTTTAATTATTTATTTATATTAATATTTAACCTTTATTTTTTTAATTTATTAATATAACTTTATCAATAATCTGGAACATATATTATATATATTAAGTCCTCTTTTAATATCTACCCATACATTACGCAATATTGATGAATGAGTAGAACTTCTATTCCAAGAAGCGTCATAGTATTTAGCACTTATAATCAATTTAGTATAGAGTACTAGTGCAGTGTATGCGACACATCCATATGTAACTATCATATGAATGTAACGTATACCTACTATTATGCTTGTGTTCTTTGTATTTATAGATGGGTCGTTACATACACTCCCCCTTCAGAAAACTTCATCCTGAAGTTAGAGTTTTTATCTTATCTGATTACATATGATAGTAATTAGTACACCCTTCTTAGGTTTTAAAATTTTTATTTTAATATAAAGAGACTATAAAATTAGAGTTTTAGGTTTATGATTTTAATGGTCATGCCTTGCCCTATCCAGGTTCCCAAGCTATTCTAAAATCATCCTATCCTTCCTAATCTCTTCCGCTCCCATCCTATCCGTCCTCTACTGGAGTATGCCATGGTGTCAGTTTTACTGACCTAACCATTCATAAACTCTAAGGTGACAGCGTCGGTTATACCGACCTGATTCCCAGTAGGCATCCGGCAGTCATCATCGCACGTCTAGGGGAGCGTGATTCGCACAGTCCTCCCATGACTCCAGGGTTCGGAGGATAAACGGTGGGCAACACCTCCACCCCTCCCAGTAGAATTAGGGCTAATACCCTATCATAGAATCACTTTGAGCTTTAATTGTTCTGAGGTTCTGTCATCACGTGGTCATCCCGGTAACTGTTTATTATCTGCAATCATACACTTATCCATGCATTCGTAAAATGTGCATCAACATATTCAAAATAACTCATGTATTATTCACATATGTCACTACAGTATAACATATTTTGCCATATTCCATGCATGTCGTTTGACTTTCATTTAAAATGTAATTATTCCCTGATTTCTATTCCATTGATCATATTGACATGTATAAATAAAACAGATTTATAATATCTTAATTTCTATCAGAAGTAAAATCATTTAACTGCCTTAAACTTTACTTTGACAACTATAATTTAGTAAGATCAACAACATATTTCGTTTTGGTATCCACGTACCAGTAGAAGTTAAACATATATTATGTCACAAAATTTCACGTTTATATATAATCATTCAAAATGGTTCCGAGTCTCTAATTGCAGTGAAATAAATATATACTAAACATAGTTTAAAGTTCTTCAAAATTGACATAGATTAGGTCGTTACATAACCTGTGTGTGCTCCATTTGTTTTGCTAGAACTTGCAATTTTTTTGCCAAATTGACATTTATAAGATTTTGCTTACAACTAGGATTTATAGACACAATGACTTTCTCCTTTTGAAGACATCCATGAACCTGCAATAAGGAGATACCAGTAGAAAATAACCCCTTACATGTCTCATTCCCCTGTTTTCTAGCATGAGACCATTTGTCCAAAAGGAATTTTTCAAATTCTTCATCCGAAAGTTCGGACAACTACTTGTTGTAAATTGAGTTCCACCATCTGTAAGCCTCATCTTGGAAACCAAGCGATAATAAAATTGTCCGTTGTTTCCCATATGTGAATTTTTGACTCTGTATGATTTTTTCAATAGTAGGGCTATCATCTTTTCTTGTAAAAAACATCTTGCTAGACTGCACGAAAAAAATCACTTGGCGAAAATTTAAAATGGCCACAGTTTAGTCAATATTGCTCAGAATTTTTATTATGACCTGTTTTTGGAAATGGAATGACCATTCTGCATCTTCCCATGTGATAGAAATCCTGATCTAGGCACTGGAATTTCAAATTTACACTGCAACTGTCTCGTTGTCACAAGAATTTATGAAAAAAGAGTTGATTTTAAATCAGCGATATCTCCCTCATCCGGACTCCGATTCGGCTGATTTTTTTTCTTTTCAAATTGAGTATTTTTTTGCAAAAAACCCAGATCTACAATGAGATTCTACAAATTTTGCCCCAGAATGTACATATCTGATCTGCAAACTCGCCGCCCCAAAAAATGTTTGCAACACAATTGATTTTTAAATCAATGATATCTCCCTCATCCGGACTCCGATTCGGCCGATTTTTTTTTCAAATTGGGTATTTTTTCGCCAGAAACCTAGATCTGCAATTAGATTTGGCAGATTTTGCACCAGAACGTACAGATTTGATCAGCAAACTCGCCACCCTGAAAAATGTCTACAAGATAGCTGATTTTTAAATCAGCGATATCTCCCTCATCCGGACTTCGATTCGGCCGATTTTTTTTCTTTTCAAATTAGGTTTTTTTTTTTGCAAGGAACCCAGATTTGCAATTAGATTCTGCAAATTTTTCACCAGAACATACAGATCTGATCTGCAAACTCGCCGCCCCAAAAAATGTCTGCAACACAATTAATTTTTAAATCAACGATATCTCCCTCATCCAGACTCCGATTCGGCCGATTTTTTTTTTCAAATTGGGTATTTTTTCGCCAAAAACCCAGATCTAGAATTAGATTTGGTAGACTTTGCACCAGAACGTACATATCTGATTTGCAAACTCGCCGCCCCGAAAAATGTCTGCAACACAGCTGATTTTTAAATCAGCAATATCTCCCTCATCCGGACTCTGATTCAAACTTCAAATTGGGTATTTTTTTGCAAAGAACCCAGATCTGCAATTAGATTCTGTAAATTTTTCACCAGAACATACAGATCTGATCTGCAAACTCGCCGCCCCAAAAAGTTCCTGCAAAAATAAAATAAAAATTCTCCACTTTGCCCAAGAAAGTGCTCTGATACCACTTGTTATAGATCTAATCTGAAAATATATGAAAATACAAATATACCCAAGAAATAACAAGATTTGAATATAGAAATGCTTCACTTTATTAATCAAACCCTTAAGGTAGGGCAACACCATACATTCACTCCTTAAGGAAGGAGAACACTCCACAAGCCATATGCTCATTCATACAATATTCCTTGACATCTCTCAATGGGGAGTCTCTAGCCTCTATATAGGCCTCATACATACAATACCATGGGTCATTACCATGGTTCCCTCAATACCATCTATCTAATACCATGGGCTTATTACATTATTGCTAACTACTTGTGGTCCCTTACATGATATGGGTTAACCGCCTTATTTATTACTATGGCCCATCCCATTATTACATTATTCAGATAAGACAGGTAAACAAAAATTTCAATTTTCAAATTCTTAATTCTTATTTTGTTAAATTGTTTATAATTTGAAAGTTGGATATAATTTGTTGAAACTTGAAACTTGAGCTAACTCATTACACTACTATGTTTTTTGCAGCACAATGGTGGAAGGATTTTGGTAGCCATTGTCCTCAATTGTAGAAGTTTGCAATTCGTATTTTGAGTCAAACTTGCAGTGCTACTAGGTGTGAGCGCAATTGGTCTGTGTTTGAGAGGATTCACACGAAAAAGAGAAATCGTTTGGATAAAAAACGGTTAAATGATCTAGTCTATGTTCAATACAACCTCCGGCTTAGACACAACCAATTGCTGAACAAAAGACCTGATTCAGATCCCATTGTGTTGGAAGATATTGATCTAACATCAGATTGGGTAGTGGAGAGTCATCTAACAAAGTTTGACTATGATGAGGATCTTGATTTGGATTTACAGGCGGTGGCATCACTTGAACAAAATGTTCAGTTGAATGCAGATCCACTTGTACCAGCCTCAGGCCCAGCGCTAAGTCCTCTAGTTGTAGGTGCTTCCTCTGTTTAGCCAAGACAGAAGCGCATATCTCGTCTATCTCAACGTGCCACTGTTGCATAGCCTGCTAGTGCTGCCACTACTACAGTTGCAATTGGAGATGATGATGAGGAGGAGCCATGGGTTTCCCTATCTAACTCTGATTCAGAGGTTGAGCCAGATGATGTTGGCTCCTCTAGCAGTAGCCAGTAGTACTAGTCAGTGGTGACTAGTGATGTTTCACAGTTTACTTTTGTTGTAGAGGCCATTTCTAGCCTCCTTGGTTATGTGTTTTTGTTTTGATCTCTATATCATCATCATGTATGTATTGGACACTGGACAGCGCACTAGGTGCCATTTTGATATAATGGATATATTCATGAGCCTACTTTGATCATATGTTGTCTTCTATCTATATTCTAAAGCTTTGTGTTTGGAAACATGAATGAAAATATTTAAAATTATGTTTTTTTATTAAAAATAAATAAATATTTAATGTATTTTTTACAACGATCGAGTCATTGAAATCAAACTGGCAGAGTCGATACCGAGTCGATGTCGGAGTAGGAGTTTTAAAAAATTGGGCAAAAGTCTCCTCATAATCAGCCCCTTCCTTCTGTGAAAAACCTTTTGCCACAAGCCTAGCTTTGTGCTTGTCAAGTGAGCCATCAGCTTTATACTTGTTTTTATAGACCCACTTGTAGCCAATTGGTTTGGTTCCCAATGGAGGATCAACCAACTTCTAAGTGCCATTCTTTATCAAGGCATCATACTCCTTTTGCATCGCTTCTTTCCGTTCATCATGAGAAGCGGCTTCTTTGAAGGAAGTTGGTTCAAAATCTATAGACAAATTAAGTTCACAATCATAAGAAACATCCATATCAATAGGTGAATCAGAGTCATCTACATCACCTCCATTTTGCCTAGTTGAATTTCTTGTTCTTGTCTTTCCAACCTCATCAGGATGAACACTTTCAAGTGTCTTTGTCAGCCACTTTGGGGGACCTTTCTGAGATGGTCCAGGCTACTCAGTTGATTGAGTTGAGGCTAAATTAAGATTGAGTCTCCCAATTCTGTCAATCACATCACTCAAAGTATCATCAGTGGTTGGAGTTTCATGTGGGGGAGAAAGTGCTTCAGAAGAAGATTCCACAGATTGATCCAGTATAAGAATCCCCCCTTCAAGATGTGGAATCTGATTATCAAATTCTTGAAATGATTTTGCATTTCCGAATCTATCCAAGAGAACAAGTTGCTGCTCAACAACATTGTCAACTTTGGAAGATTCAAGAAAGGTTACATCTCTAGATACAAAAAACTTTTTATTAACTTCATCCTAGAGACGATATGCTTTGGAGGTATTTGAATACCCCAAGAAGATACACTTACGACTCCTTTGCACCAAGTTTGTTTCTATGTACCTTTGGTATCAAGGCATAATAGGTGGAACCAAAGACCCTAAGATGCTTTACCGAAAGAATGTGGCAATACACATTTCATAAGGAGTCTTATTTCTAATAGCATTAGATGGACATCTATTCTTTACATATATAGCACATAGAACTGCATTAGCCCAAAACATCAATTTTACATTCTTGAAAAACATCATGGAACGTACCATATTTAAGATTGTCCTATTCATTCTTTCAGCTACTCTGTTCTGTTGAGGATTATAAGGCACAGTTGTTTGATGTTTGATCCCATGTTGGCGAAGATAGTTTTCAAATTCATTTGAAGTGTATTCTTTTCCATTATCAGTGTGAATAGAGCCAATATGAGATTGTGCATCATTTTCAATCCATGTATGAAAGTTCTTGAATGTTTGAAAAGCATCAGATTTGTTCTTCAATAAATAAACCCAGCACATTCTGGTGTAGTCATCAATAAATGTCATCATATATTTATTTCCATTTGCAAAAGGAATAGGCATTGGACTGCATAAATCTGAATGAATGAGTTCAAGTTTTCTATGTGCTCTGGAATGCGAATCATGAAAAGATTGTTTGTTGAGCTTTTCTAGAATGCAAGCATCACATTGCTTAAGTTTCCTAGGAAATGTAAGCAAACCAATAACACCATTTTTCTTCAACAAGCGAAGTCTGTCATAGTTCAAGTGTCCAAATCTAGCATGCCATAATAGACTTGATGGAAATGTGCCTTCATCATAACGAGAATTGTATGAGAAATTGTGTGCACAAGCAGAGATACCTTGCAGCTTGAGAAGCCTTTCTTCTTTTATCCCCGTCATGACAAGTGAGTCATCTAATGCTTTTCTCACCCCAACCTTGCCATCAAACATATGAATGGAGTGTCCTTGCTGGCGGATGTGGACCAAGGACAACAAGTTTCTCCTCAGCTATGAGAGATATAAAACATCATGTAGAAGAAAACTTAGAAGACCAGGCAATTTGAGCCTAATTGTGCCAAGCCCTGATGGCTTGAGTTTTGATTTGTTTGCAAAGTATACTGCTCCATCAACATTGTCAGTGAAATCTTCAAAAAAAAATCTCTTCTAAAAGTCATGTGGCAAGTTGCTCCTGAATCAAGAAACCAATCATTTTTCCAAGGAGCAAGTGAAGCATTAAACAAGTCTTCATTTACTCCAATATTACAATGTGCCACAACATAGTGAACGGATTCAGATGCTTTACCTTTCTCTTTGTCATTGGTTTTACCTTTTGGTCGATTTCTTTCTTGTTCAATTCTGTCCCAAGGCAACTTGCATGTGGATGCATCATGTGATCCATCTCTATTGCAATGTATGCAATGCAAATTAGACTTTTCTCCTTGAGAGAGTTTGCCCCCCTGCCTCTGAAATTTCTTCTTCCTCTTCCTCTTTGACCACCTCTTCCTCTAGAAGAATCTTGAGCATGATTATTCTCTCTATGTGCAAGACATACAACTTCTTCAGAAGACTGAGGAGCTGTCTTTTTCCCAAAAGCTTTCTCTCTCTCAGCAAATTTATTCACAAGGGAGTCAAAGGTAATTTCTTTGAGGTTTCCATTTGCTTGCAATGACTCAAGATAATTTGAATAAGTGGGATAAAGTGCCTTGACAAAAGCTATCAGAGGAATGTCTAGTTCAACATTAGTGACTTTGATATCATGCATAATAGATTTTACTTTTGATGCAAGAGCAAGAGGATCATCATTTTGTAATTCAAGGCTGAACAATTTAATCATCAATTGGACAACTTCAAGCGCAGAGTGTGAGTCATAGAGTTCCTTCAATTTTTGTAAGGCTTCAAAAGCATTCGAAAATGGTGAAATATGGCGACTCACCTCTTCATTTACAGATGCTGCAATCAAGGCATAGGCCTTGCTGTTCTTGTTTTCCCAAATGGTGAATTCCTTGTCTGAGGTAGGCTTTTCTAGTTCATTGTCTCCTTCTCCAACACAAACTCCTTTCCACAGCTCATTAAAAATGAGAATGTGTTTGATCTTCCGCAACCATTCTGGATAGTTCTCTTTCCTGGTGAGAACCACTCCCACAATAGATATCAATGAATGCATTTTAAAATCTATGTACTGTAAAAAAATACTTCTGCTGCCAATGTATAAAATTTGCACTCCTAGTGGTAAAAAAAATCAATTCTGGTGTAAAATTGTAAAAAAAAATCACTCTGATATGTAGGACAGAGGTAATACTTTGGGGAGTTATTACTTGGGGGAGGTGGTATGTGGGGAGAGTGCAATATAAACTGTGTAATATAAACATATAAATAACGCAATATAAACAACGTGGTCAGAGGGTGTTGGTTGACCAACGTATGGAGGGATGGGTATGGCAACGGTATGGGCAGGTATGGTGGTATTAAAGCCGGAGAGCGGATTTAAGGCCGTATTAAGGCCGTCCTATTTAATGTATGGTGGTATTAAAGGAAGAGAGTGGATTTAAGGCCGTATTAAGGCCATCCTCTTTAACGTATGGTGGTATTAAAGGCAGAGAGCGAAGGTGGTGGTATTAAGGCCGTCCTCTTTAACGTATGGAAACTGGAGTATGCAGCGTTTGCAGGAGGTGAGGAGATTAACCATAGTATGGAAACTGGAGTATGCAGCGTTCACACTGTGATGTAGGGCATCACAGTGTTAATACACAACTGAATATGTAAGCCTGTATGGAGGAAACCACAACGCAAATCTCGACAACAAAACCATCAAGGGCTACCTATGGCAGTGGAAACGTAGTCAATGGAGGTCGAGCATTGTGCGTATGGAGACCGAGTAATGGTATATAAGAACCACAATGGTATGGAGGCTAAGCACTGTGTGTGGAGTTGGACGACGGAGGACACCCTCCGGGACTACCTCAAGCGCTACGGCGAGGTCATGGACAGTGTGATAATGCGGGATCAAAACACGAGGACTGCTCGTGGCTTCAGCTTTGTGGTCTTCGCGGACCCCAATGTTGCCGACAGAGTCTTGCTGGAGCCACTATGAAGGCATAATCGATGATGGAAGCGAAGAAAGCAGTGCCAAGAAGCGAACAACAACAAGGTGGCTCAGGACCTAGGGTATTCAATAAGAATGGTTTATGAGATTGGAGACTCGGCACTCGACGGTGGAGTGGTATGGGGAGATGATTTGTTCAGGCAGGGAATAGAAAACACATATGATAGTGTAGGTAAGGTGGGTTCAGGCCTCAGGAGCATGGCAGAGGTGTCAGTTCTGCAAAATAGGTAGAACATAGGCAGGAGGGAGTTACAAGGGTAGAGAGGGAAGCCAAGAATGGAGCTGGCTCTAATACCATGTCAGGCCAGGAGGTAACTCCTCAAATCAACTGTGTTTATTCATTTAGATTGTTCATAGTTATATACATGAGGGAGTGACTCTTGGGTTTCACCTCCCGATGACTCTTCCTTTTCCATTATTTATTATTTACATTATTTACAAATGTTCACTGCTAACTATGAGCACATAAACATGAGACTCTTTGTCCTCTCCTAGAAGAGGATGCTCTTGATTGGTTCACTAAGTGTCCTGCTAACTCATATTACTCTTTGCAAGCCATTATTAATGCCTTTTTGGACAAGTATGGAGAAAAGAAGGAAGACAGGCATTTGATCAATGCCATTAGCCATATTAAGAAGAATGAGAATGAAACAGAGGAATTTAACCAAAGATTCAATGATGTGGTAAAGAGTATGCCTTAAGATGTTAGACCTCTTGGAAAGTTTCTACTATGCTCTTATCTAAATGCTTTTGGTGCTAACACATCCTATGAGCTGAGGAGAAAGGAACTTGCAAATCTAGATGCATTTCAAATGAAAGCCTTGAAAATGGAAAACCTTAGAAATGAATTAGGGAAGTCAGAAATTCCTGGTTATAGTAGAGGGCCATCAAAGTCTCATGAATCCAAAGGGAAAGTTGAAGCAAAGGAGGTTGATAAGGATCCCATCAAGGAGTTAACCCAATTAATCAAGAACATGGAGATGAATCATGCAAAAGAAATGCAAGCCATGCAAAATAGGTTGGTGGCCATGGAAAGATCACAAGTGCAAAGGTTCCAACCTAGGCCCAATGATAGATGGCAAAAGAATAAGGGCCCTCCACAAGACTATAGGCCTCCAAATCCATTGGAGTCCACCAACATGGTAGATCAAGTTCCCCCTTATTGTAGGCCATGTGATGAGTTGCATGAAGAGGCCACATGCCCCTATGTAAGGAGAATCATGGAAAGTGGCATGTTAGGAGGTGAACATGTGGGAACAAGTGGTCAAATCAATATGTTCTCCATGGAAGATCAAGTTAAGACCATTGAAAGAAATCAAGAGATTGATCATAGGCCTAATGATCTTGGGGTTAATAATATGATTGCAAATTTTGATAATGTCACTAGAATCTTTGGGGAAAATCCTACACCTGTACAGATTCTTGCTATGGAAAAACATAAATATATGACTTATCAAAGAAGGGTTATTCAAAATAGGAATAATTACAAAAAAAATCTCCTCCTACTTCAGAATTAAATTTTGACTTGGGCGATTGGGTGATTAACATAAAGGTTCCTATCCCAGTGATAGAGCATTTGAAAATACCATCTCAAAGGGAAAAGTTACTAAGTGCCATTGATGTTACTCAAAGGGAAGAAAACTCTAATGATGAACCAAAAGATGAAGAAACTATATTGTAAAGTATGAATTGTTATGCGAGGAATGAAGATCATCAACCGTTTTTTGTTTCTTAGATAGTATATGATCGTCTTTTACACAACTGCATGCTAGATTCAATGGCTTCATCAAATGTCATGACCAAGAAAGTCATGGAGAAATTGAACTTAAGGGTATCTAGGCCCTATCACAACATATGTTCAATGGATTCTAAAAGAATTGAAGCGTGTGGGTTAATTAAAGACTTACAGGTTTTCCCACCTGCATACCCAGACAGAATAATGACTATGGATATTGTTGTGATAGATGTGCCTGACCCATGGGGAATGCTCCTAGCAAGGAAATGGGCATCAAATTTAGTTGGTAGCCTTCAAATGGACCTGTTGTCGCTCATATTGTACGGGCACTATGTTAAAATTGGCAACTAGGGCCAAATTCCACTTTGGACAACTCATTTGATGGAGATAATGATTGCATTAAATTCCTCTTTTCGAGAGGACCAAAATCGACCTAAAGATCATCTAATTTGGATAAGGAGAAATACATTTTTTGAATTTATGTCCTCTCATATGAAAATTGTCGAGGTCGGCCTCACCTCCATGTAGGCTCAAAAGGTCCAAACGTCATGTCCCTTGACCCTCTCCAAATTGTATATATAGAGGTGTCCTCCAACCTCATTTGGTCATCCAAGAGATCCTAAGTATGTCAGAGACAACCGAGCCCTAGAAGAAGGACGAAGGACTGTCTTGTTTTGGGGTTATTCTTCTACAACAGGGCCGAGTTGTTTCAGAGAGGACTGCCGCTGATCTTGAGGAGAATTTTGCTCTCTTTATGGGTAATTTTATCATTGCAAGTCTGGTTTCAAGTACAGAAAAGTAGGTCGAATTTGTGGGCTGATTTGTGAACTGTCTAAGGCAGAATCCCCCTTCTAGTAAAGCTGCACTTCTGATCGAATGCTTCAGAAAAGGTCGCAGGCATTCTCCAACATAGATAAGGAGGTCGAAATATCTAACAATGATTTTGTCCAACACTTAGAGCCAACGAAGGACACCATCATGTTTTCCTAGGGAGGCCACAGCTGAAATGAGGAGTTTTGGATCACTCAAGTGGGACAACAGTGATTTACAAGAAGCACTAACCAGACCTCGTTTCGGGAAGGTACCATCAGATCACTGAAACATAATGCCAGAATTACAGTGTTTGATTGGGCCATCTACTTGTTTAGGGCAGTGATATTGGATCTACAAAATTGGCAAGTCATTTTGACTTTAAGTTATTGTACTCTCTCTCTCTACTGAATATTTGATATTAATAATAAGAAGATTTGATCAAGGGTTTTCCCCATCTTGGGGTTTTTCCCTAGCTTGAGCCAATTTCGGTGTTCTCTTGTCTTGGCTTGTCTTCTGCATATGATTACTTATGTTCTTTCTTTAATTATTGTCAATGAATAATAGTTTATGTGATTTCTATTGAAATAAATGGAATTAATCTTGGGCTCATCTGAATCATTGAAGTAATTTTCCTAAGCAAAGAACATGTTAACCTAAACTTAACATGGTATCAAAGCATAGGTGAGGACCAATGTTGCATGAAGCGGGGACGAAATGGGAACGTTTTTTGGAAGCGGGGACGAAATGGGGACGTTTTTTGGAAGCGGGGACAAAATGGGGACATTTTTTGGAAGTGGGGACGCGGAAGCGTCATTTTCCAAAAATCTAGGAAGTGAAGCGTCTTGGAAGCGTCTACTATATATATATTATATTTTTTGCATTTATATTAAAAAAACATCCAAAATACCAAATTAGTTGTAGAAGACATGAAAACATGCATATTTTTACATAAATCAAGATAGATATGGCATCCATTGTACATCAATGATTAATTATTCCAGCATCAACCATCTACAATCTAGATTTCTCCTCTTGTCTATCCTTTGCCTCTACTTCAATTCCATAGGTATTTTAGTCAGCATTGCCTAATTTTGATCAAACAACTTAATCCAAGCCTTATAATATGGTAGAGAAATCTTAACATGCTTGATCAATGATTTTGACTTGAGTGAAGGGTACATAATTGCTAAGGCCATGACAAAGGAGTTCAACAATCAATAACACCAACACTGAGGTGCATATAGGGCTTGTTTCTCTTGATTAAATGCCAATCACATGCCCTCATACATGATATAATCCAATGAAACACCACAACTCCATTGATCCTGAAAAATGTTAAGTTTGCTAAATTTTGAATGGGATATGAAATTCTATTTTCTCCATACAAAGTCTGATGAGGTTGGAACCTCTCTCAAACATCCTGAGTCATTTCATGGTAATGTTAAAAATTTAAGTAAAAGGATGGAAATTAAAGATAAAGGAGAATGTCACTTTTAACATTACAATTAGGGAGCATTTAGGGAGCATCAAGGGGCCCCTTAGTGGTATTCGAAAAGTGTTGTTCCTCACAGAACAATTCAGAATTTCCAAAAATAAAAGGACAAAAAAAGCCCCACGAAACTGTCCACCTTCTCCCGGATCCGCTCGCGATCCATGGTGGATACATGCCCGAACCTCCACAAATCCGCAACCGATCCTTTCCGGAACCGCGGATCGGGAAATAGGAACCGCGTATCAGGTAGTAGGAGCCGCGGATCGGGCCCCCGTGAATCCAATTTTGCACGAACCGCCAAAAAAAGGAGGAACTGTGAATCTAATTTTCTGATCCGCGGTTCCGCCGAAGGATCAGTGGCGGATCTGTACAAGACGCGGATCTGCCTTTGAATCCTGGGGGGGGGGACAGTTCTTGCAACACTGGTGAGGACAAGCCCAAGCAAGAGAAGAATGCAATCACTAAGAAACTTGTTGACAAGTCTCCAGTCAAGGCTTCATCTCTTCAAAAAGCAGAAGCATTCCGAGGTCCGAGGTCCGAGCTCCTTGAGGCCTTAAATCAAATTTTGGGCATGATCTCTATGTCTAAGCGAAAAACCTAATCAAGGAACTCATAATAACAGTTCTATGCCTATTTAGGAGGACTAATTCTTTTGGTCGAGTTTGCCTCCTCTATGCTTTTCTTTGTGGAAGGATATTTTGCCTTGAATATCAAAATCCA
This sequence comes from Pinus tabuliformis, assembly GCA_031772625.1. Classification (NCBI taxonomy): domain Eukaryota; kingdom Viridiplantae; phylum Streptophyta; class Pinopsida; order Pinales; family Pinaceae; genus Pinus; species Pinus tabuliformis. The sequence goes on along the minus strand of CM062817.1, from coordinate 1,616,859,007 downwards.
CTATGACTTTGGAGATAGGGCCGAGCCACTGTGGTGCCTTGTTTGGAGGATTAAAGTACCTATTTTGGAGGACCGCATCATCAGGCATGTAGTTGGAATGAGGCCATGTATTCCCATAAGGGATAGCGCAGGAGATGTTTCTCTGAGATCCTTGTACTTCACATGGTTCTAATGACTGAAATTTCCAGATGACTTGTATTGGCTCTGAGTTTTTCCAACTATACCTTTCCCTCTAAAATTTTCGCATGGGAATAGATCTCCCCTTCACATCTCTGTCTCACAACAGGAACCATGGTTTTTATGGCATCCCATAGTTGACACAATCCATTTATAAAAGGTATCACCTAAAATCATATAGTTCAGTCCCTTTTGTACATTATATAATTCAGTTAACTCGATCTCTTTATAGATGACTTTGCACAGTTTGCACGGTCCTATAGCTTACAAATATAATCCTATGGCTATCACTGTTTAGCATCTTATATGATTTTGCACCTATCACTTCTCTTTGTAAGTTCAAGTCCTCAACACATTGGCACAAAGATATGAATGACAGACAACATTTTGGTGTGGCTGAACGACGTGTATATAAGATATGACAAACAGTGTAAGGTTTTAGATTTGTATGTATGGTTTGAATATCACCTCAAGTTGTGTAAGTTGATCTGACTAAGATCATAATGATAATCAACAACTGAGATCATTTCCTAGTCGATCTGTGTGAGTTTCTACAGAAATATCACCTTCCTCACTTAATTGTTGTCAATTAATCATTTTCCCTAAGTTAGACTAAGGAAAAATTTAATTACAGATTAATTAACTTAATTAAGGCATTTCTAGGTGGTTTTTCCTTGAACCTTTTCTGGGTTCTGGCATCCTAGTTTTTCTTAGCCACTCTGACAATTGTCGAGAGTAGAACACCATCTGATGCTACAAAAACTAATACCTAGCACAAGTCGGCCCAAATAGGGTTATTCGACCTCCACAAATGAGTATAAATAGAAGTTATTCGACCTCATTTGGCAACAAATTCGATCTGGAATCAAGAAGTTCAATCTGGGGTGTGAAATCCAAGAAGGAAGACAAGAAAGACAAGGAGAAGAGAAACTGAAGGTAGAAGGAAGGAAAATCGAGTTTCTGGTCAAGGTTTTGCCCTAATTTCTCTCACATGTGCGAAGATACTGAGTTGCTACAGGGGTCGAAGTTACAGATCTACTGCAGGCCTAAAATACTGAAGCTGGGACGAAATTCCGAGTTTAGTGCAGTTCTGGAAGGGTTTGACTCTTGTTGATTTGGTTTGACTTTGACCTAATTGTAAGGGCTTCTTGGAGGGTTGACTCGGTGCTGAAGTGTTGGGAATTACGATTGTCATTACACCAAAACCCATAGGTATTAGTCAACGATCGTATCACCAAAGATAAGGATCCACAAGAGGCAGTTAGTCCATGTCGCAAAACACGGGGAGCATTGGTTTATCCAATATCCAACAATCTCCCCCCCAACGCGAGTCGAGTGTGTATCGAACTCGTGACCTATGCTTTGATACCACTTGTTGGGAATCACAATTGTCGTTACACCAAAACCCATAGGTATTAGTCAACGATCGTATCACCAGAGATAAGGATCCACAAGAGGTAGTTAGTCCATGTCGCGAAACACACGAGGAGTGTTGGTTTATCCAATGTCCAACATGAAGGAGGCTTTGGTCTTGAGGTTTGGGTCTTGGTTTTCTCATTTGAAGCATATTCTATAAGAAGAGAAGAGATTTTCTAGGTTTTCCCCTTGGAGGGGTTTTGCCCTGGTTTGGAGCTTAGTTTCTATGTCCATTGTTTTTGCACTTGATAATTGTTTGATGAAGAAGACCTAATAAAGAAACATAAGAAGATAAATAAAGTTCACAAGCAATTATTAAGGTTAAGGAGAAATTGAATTAATAGCTTCCCTATTGCATTCTCCAACACAAACCACCTTCAGTTCCAGGTCTCTTGTCCTCCTAGCACTAGATCCTTTGAAGATGGCTAGAAAAAATGACAAAAAAGAAGATAATTACGCAGTGCAATTGACTAGGGTTGGAATGTATGTCAAAGAGTTTGGAAAATATCTTTCAACTCTACCTCTCTATTTCCTTCATTCTTCTTCTCAATCTCAGTATCATAGTGCCTTAAAACTATCAAATCATCAATACAACTGCAAGTGCTTGAAGAGAGCCTTGATATTGCTAGTATTTTGCTCAGATAGCTGACATCTTATATTTGCCAAAAATATTGTATAACAACCATTGCCTTTGCAAAATTATTCAAATAACCATTGTGGTCTATCCAAAGTCAGTGATTGATGGAAAGCAAAGACAAATTAGACAAGCCATTTAGTTTTAGAAAAAAACCTCCCTGTTGTACCTCTTGTAGATGGTTCCCTTCAAAATCATTCCCAAGTGGATGAGAACACCCAATAAGCTGGTATATTTCTGGCAAAGCTCAAAAAAAATTGTGTATCATTTTGCCAAAAAAATGTTACAACACTTCAACCTGCTTTTGATGAGGTTACCCCAAAGCCCAACCTAGTGTGTTCATTTGGCAACTCCACATCAAGAGAACCAAGTGTTCAAGATTCCAACCAAAGAGCCATTCAAAAATATAAGGTCTATAAAAGGAAAGTTCCTCGTAACTCTCTTGTTGTCAAGTCTCTTTCTAGAAATCCTACACAAGTAACTACAATGGATTTGCAACCATGGGTTACAAATGACTTCAAACCCCTAGACAGGTTTGTAATATGCTTGAAATTTTTTATAGGAAATTACCTAGGTTTTTTGGCAACAATGTCATTTCCATTGACGAATAGTTGTCTTCATTCTATGTCATCTTCTCATTCCATCCTATGGGCAATGATCACGAGGATGTGATGATCTTTTCTATCCATTCTTAGTGGAAAATGCAAGGACATGGTACAATAATCTTCCTACTAAAAGCATTAAGTACTAGAAAGATTTCCATGATACTTTTATGAAAATATAGGGAACTAAGAAGGATGGTAGATCCTTATTAACATAATTCAAAGAGATGAAGAAGAAAGATAAGGAAACAGTAAGGGACTTTGTTGAAAGATTTGATAAGTAAGTAAAACAAATCCTTGATGACATCATGCAAAAAGATGGTGCTATTCTTCTACAACACACTAATTTTTTTGAAGGGCAATTTGGATACATGCTTAGAGACAAGTTCTCAAAGATCCTTGTAGAAACACAAGAGCGGGCTTTGAATATTGAAGAATATCACTTGGCCTCTAAGGTGGAACCTTTTCATGCACCTCTTGCTAAAGCTGAGACTAAGGCTAGAGCCATGAAATATGTTGAGCCTGCTCAACAACCCATGATGGTGTTAGCTTAGAAGTTTGGCCAAGTTACAATAGATATCTTCCAAACCCAAGCTCTCCTTATGAATAAAGTGGTTGTTTTAGAAAGAGAGGGATAAACAACAAAATTTCCCTTCTAAGCCTTAATATAATAACAATTGTCAAAGGGGAAAGCAAAAGTGGAACAAGAATAGACCTCCTCCTAAACAAAAGGCTCCTTATACCGTTAAGAAGGGAATCGCTAGTGTTTTCCTTGTAATGAATCACATGGGGAATGGGATTGTCCTAGAAATAAAAATTATGTTAATGATGAAGATCCTAATAAATGTGTACATTAAATTGAATAATTGGATCCTATCTATACTATGCCTTCCCAAGAAGTCTATAATGTTATGAAACCAACTCACAAAAAGATAGAAAAGATAGATCAACGACTTTAAAATAAGCCTCTTCGAGGGGGCAACCTCCTTTACATTACACAAATGAACAATTCTTGGATGATATAAATGACAAGACCTGCTTTCTATACATCGGAGTCTAAGGGGTCCCAATATAATCAGAGCCTACATAACAATAATATTGTACGGACACAACAATAACAATAGTGGGCTTCTATGGGGCATAATAATAACAACATGGGGACTATATGGGCACAATAATACAATAAGGGGGTTGCACTAATAACAATAAGGGGCTACACTAGTATTATAGGGACCTAACATGCCCCTCTCCTTCAAAAAGTGTTTTCCTCAATGCTTGAGTAGTTCTGGATGCTTCTGTATAAAATTTTCATCTTCCCATGTGGAATCTTTTACGGGTAAATTCTTCCACTTGATGAGATACTCTAAAATTGATCGATTTTGTAGCTATCGATTTCTTGTTTTTGTGACTGCTTCCGATTCCAATATGATTTTTCCTTCCTCATCAAGTTTTGGCAATATTGTTTGAACTGGGATCTTTTCACCAATAACCTTCTTTAAACATGAAACATGGAAAATTGCGTACCCTCGGGAAGATGCAGGAAGCTCCAATTTGTATGCTATAGTACCAATCTTTTGTAACACCTTGTACGTTTCATAATACTTTGGTGATAATTTATTATCCTTCTTAGCTTGCTTGAGGGACATTTGTTTGTATAGTTTTAGTCGTAGAAATACCCAGTCACCTACATCAAAACCTCTTTCGCTGTGATGTTGATCTGCTTGTTGTTTCATTCTATTTTGCACCAAATTGATGTTATCCTTTAAGAGTTTGAGAACTTGTTGTTGATGCTCGATGTGATCTTCCACTGCTTGAACCTTAGAATTTTCTTTTAAAGATATGATATCCATAAAGAGCCATAAATGGGATCAATTTTGCTGCAGTATGGAAGGAAGTGTTATACCACCATTAAGCCAGAGTAAACCACCTGACCCATTGTGTATGTTTATCATATAGAAAGCAACAAAGATATCATTCCAAACATTTGTTCACTATCTTAGTTTTCCCATCAGATTGAGGATGACAAGATGAGCAATGAGCTAATTGAGTACCCAAATATTCCACCTCTTGTACTCCAAAGAAACATTTGGAGCTTTTTGCATATAATTGTTTCTCCTCCAATAGTTTGAGCACCCTATGAACATGATCTTTCCAAAACTTGTTGTAGATTAGTATATCATCAAAAAAAACTAACACAAATTTTCTAAGGAAGGGTTTGAAAATGGAATTCATCAAACCTTGAAATGTAGAAGGTGCATTGGTAAGGCCAAAAGGTATGACCAAAAATTCATAATGACCCTCATGACTTCTAAATGTTGTTTTTGGAATGTATTTAGTCTTCATTTTGATTTGATGATATCCTGAACGAAGATCCGACTTGGTAAAATAAAGTGCTCCATGTAATTCATCCAATAATTCATCAATGACAGAAATGGGAAATTTATCTTTAATAGTAAGCTTGTTGAGATCCCTATAATCTAGACACATGCACCATGATCCTTCCTTCTTGTGTACCAATACCACTAGAGTAGAGAAAGAAGTTTGACTAGGTTGAATTATACCAACCTCTAGCCTTTTTTCAACCATACGTTCAATTTCACTCTTTTGGGCATATGGATATCTGTAAGGCCTGATGTTTGGGGGAACACTTCCTAAAATCAAATGAATAGCATGATCATGATCACGAATAGGTGGGAAGCCTTTGGGAGTCCACCGCCGTGAATCTCTGCCCCATCACCTCGATCTACCTTGACAGATCTTGCACTGATTTGAGGAGCATGTCCGCAAATTTCTTCTCGTCATCATCTGCCATCGGATACTCCTGCTCTGCGTCCACCACAGGTTCCTCTTGTTCTGTGTTCACCACAGGCTCCTCCTATTCTGTGTCCACCACAGGCTCCTCCTGTTCTGTGTCCACCACCTGAACACAGTCTCCCTCTCCATAGGTATTCTCCAACCTACGCTCAATATCTCTGTATTTCCTACCTCTGTAACAGATGTAGGGCTTCTCCCTTGGTGTCATAGACTGCTAGCTCCACAGGCTGAGCCAGATCTATGCTCTGATACCACTGTAATATCCCCTATCAGAGGTATCCCTCAAACACAAGCAATATAGTAGCCGGGGTGCTCAAAGATATAAAACAAAAATAACAGTAGTGCAACATACAATAATGTATACATGGAATATAAGCAAGTACTCGAGAAATGCAGAGAGAAATGCTAAGCCATTTTATTATACTGAGTAATGGAAAGAGTACAAGAGGTGATCAGACAGGTAGCACCTCGACTTGCACAAGGCAAGTGAAGAAATACACTCAGAATGGTAGGGAAATGGCCTCTCTCTGAACTGCGTCCAAACTGCCAGAGAACTGTTGTGCTACTGCTACTACTAGAATCAAATGAGGATTTGGGGCTGTTCCCCTCCTCAGAAAATGCTGAAACTCTGGAATCAACCTCTGCTCAATAAACCCAGAAAAGCCCAGAAAGCTTTTCTAAAATAGCTGACCCCCGAAAATCACCCCCTTGGGGATCTGCGCAATCCCTCAAGGCTCTGCGCTGCACCTAAAGAGAATCCTCCAAAACTCTACCCGAAACTCTGCCAAAATCCTCCAATATGCAAGGGCTGATCCCTAGCTCAATCTCCCAGCTCAAATCCTCCACAAAACCCCAGTCCTGAGCTCCTACCCAAAGAAACTGCGTCCTCCCCTCTCAAGACTGCGCAGTCATCAAATGCTCAGCTCCTCCTCAACTCCAAAGATCGCTCCTCCTGCAAAAGACTGATGAAACTACCTTGCCCGAGCAGGCACTCGAAGTCCCCCGGGGCTAAGGGTGAGATCTCCGAACGGAGACACTCGATGCACTAAACAGTGCTGCAGACAGGCTAAACAGCCAGCGTGCTCTAAGTCGAAATGACTAGCTCAAATGCAACATAATCGAATGATCAAAATGAGGAGGCTCCTCTCTCCTTTATAGCATTGGCCTCTCTCAAAACCCTAAGGCCACCTCCTCCAACGTAGCCTCTCTCTTGCCACGTGTTCCTTCTCATCTGCGCAGTCCCTCCAAGTGTCTGTGTGGGCCCCTTCTCTACGTGGTCCTTGGGCCCCCTTGGCTCCCCTTTTAAGTTACAACATTGTGCTACTAGGGAGTGACTTTATTCATAAAGTGAGTTATGTCCCCCCTTTCCTCACTTTTTTTTTTATTAATAACTATAGAAGGAAAAATTGAGCAAAATCGAATATTCCAATTAGCCATGGCTAATTAGGAATATTACAGTCTACCCCAGCAAAATGTTGCTTGTCCTCAAGCAACTGAAGTGATGGATGCTGCAAAATTTTCTCACTCTCCCAAGTGGCATCCTCATCCGGTAAATTCTTCCACCTCACCAAGAATTCTTGGACTGTCCTACTCCGTAGCTACCTCTCCCTGGTATCAATAATAGCCTCTGGCTGCAACACCAAATGCCCCTCATCATCCGTGGGTGGTAGCTCATCTGTCACTGTCACCTGCTGCCCCAATACCTTCTTTAGGCATGATACATGAAAAACGTTATGAATCTTGCTACCTTGGGGAAACTCCAATTCATACGCAACCTGCCCAATCTTGCGTATCACCCTGTATGGCCCATAAAAGCGGGGCTTGAGCTTATCAACTCCCTTCTGCTTCAGTGACGATTGTCGATATGGCTGTAATCGTAGGTAGATCAAGTCCCCTACCTCAAACTGTCTCTCCACCCGACCCCTGTCAACATACAGCTTCTGCTGGTTCTGCGTTGTAGCCATATTATCCTTGAGAGCTCGGAGGATATCCTGACTCTCTCGGATCCAAATCTTGACTCTCGAAGCCTTGCTAGCACCAAACATCACGTCAGCAAAAGATAAGGGATGATATCCATACAAAGCATAGAATGGTGACATACCAATGGACATGTGATGTGTAGTGTTGTAGCAGTACTCCCCCAGATGCAGCCACTTCAACCATGCTTGTTGCTGCCCATTGACATAGTTACGCAAGTAGCCCTCCAGCCACTTGTTAACTATCTCTGTCTGCCCATCCATTTGTGGGTGATAACTAGTACTCGGTGTCAACTCTATCCCAACCAACCGGAAAAGCTCCTGCCAAAACCCGCCCATGAAACGACTGTCCCTATCATTGATGATGGTCTTAGGAAGACCATGTAGCCTGAAGATCTCTTTGAAGAACAGCTCGGCCAGCTGTGCTGCTGTGTAGTGTGTGGATATGGCGAAAAAATGTGTGTACTTTGTCAGTCAATCAACGACAACAAAGATACAATCCTTGCCCTGCACCATGGGCAACCCTATGATGAAGTCCATCGAAATACTCTCCCATTTCCCCTCCGAAATGGGAAGAGGCTGCAATAATCCTGTGGGATGGCTCATCTCCCCCTTGTTCCTCTGGCAAACATCGCACTCCCGGATATGCTAGAGTACGTCCTCCTTGAGGCCCTTCCATGAGAACCTCTCTCTAATGGCCCTGTAAGTTTTGGTAAACCCCTGATGGTTGGCCAATGGTGAATCATGTGATGCCTGAAGTATCTTCTTCTTGAGCTGAGATCCCTCAGTCAAGAAGATCCGGTCCCTATAGTAGATGATCTCATCGATCACCCTGTACCTGTCATCCGCCACCTGCCCATCCAGAATCTCACATGCAAATCTGTCCTTGGAGTACTCTACTAAGAGTCGAGCCCTCCAGTCTGTGTCCAAGCTCATAAGAGACAACGTGGCTGGTCTACGTGAAAGGGCATCTGCTACCACGTTGTTCTTACCCTTGACATACTCAATGACAAAGTCATACGCTTGGATCTTACAGATCCACTTCTGCTACCTCTCCTGTAGCTGTTTCTGCTCCAAATAGAACCTGAGGCTGTTGTGATCAGTCCTCACCCTGAACCTGTTACCCACTAAATACTGACGGAATTTGGCCAACGCATGCATAATGGCCAGCATCTCCCTGTCGTATATAGAATACAACCTCTCATACGAAAGGAGCTTCCGGCTCTCAAAGGCTATAGGGAGACCTCCCTGCATCAACACTGCGTCGATCCCCTCTCCCGACGCATCACACTCCAAAACAAATGGCTACGAAAAATCCGGCAACACAAGCACTGGGCAGCTGCTCATAACCTCCTTGAGCCTGTCAAAGGCTCGCTGCGCTGTAACCGACCAACTGAATGCCCCCTTCCTCGTCAAATCTGTTAGGGGTGCAGCAAGCTGTGAGAAACTCTTGACGAACTTTCGGTAGTAAGTACAAATACCAATGAATCCCCAGAGTTCTATCACGTTCCTCAGCACCGTCCAATCTCTGATGGCCCTGATCTTCTCCTCGTGGACTCTCACTCCGTCCACCCCTATGATGTGTCCCAAGTACATCTCCGTCAACCCAAACTCACACTTGGAGATCTTGGCATAGAACTGTTGCTCCTCCAAGATGCGCAACACTATCTCAATGTGCTGGAGATGCTCCTCCCAAGTCCTGCTGTAAATGAGAATGTCATCAAAGAACACCAACACAAACTTCCTTAAGTGAATGCGGAAGATGTGATTCATGCAGGACTGGAATGTAGCTGGGGCGTTGGTTAGCCCGAAGGGCATCACCAAAAACTCAAAGTGCCCATAGTGACACCTAAAGGCGGTCTTGGGAATGTCCTGCTCCCTCACACGAATCTGATGGTACCCAGATCTCAAATCAATCTTTGAGAAGAATCGTGGCCCTCTCAACTCATCGATCCTGGGTATGGGGTACCTGTTCTTCAGGGTCTTCTTGTTCAGGGCCCTGTAGTCAATGCACATCCTCAATGTGTCGTCCTTCTTCTTCACCAACACCACGGAAGAAGCAAAAGGACTCGTGCTCGGCCGAATGTGCCCAAGAGCCAACAACTCCTAAATGGCTCACTCAATCTCATCCCGATAGGCCTTGGTCAGATATAGCGCAGCGAGCCTTTGACAAGCTCAAGGAGGTTATGAGCAGCTGCCCAGTGCTTGTATTGCCAGATTTTTCGCAGCCATTTGTTTTGGAGTGTGATGCGTCAGGAGAGGGGATCGGCGCAGTGTTGATGCAGGGAGGTCACCCTATAGCCTTTGAGAGCCGGAAGCTCCTTCCGCATGAGAGGTTGTATTCTATATACGACAAGGAGATGCTAGCCATTATGCATGCATTGGCCAAATTCCGGCAGTATTTAGTGGGTAACAGGTTCAGGGTGAGGACTGATCACAACAGCCTCAGGTTCTTTTTGGAGCAGAAACAGCTACAGGAGAGGCAGCAGAAGTGGATCAGTAAGATCCAAGCGTATGACTTTGACATTGAGTATGTTAAGGCTAAGAACAACGTGGTAGAAGATGCCCTTTCACGTAGACCAATCACGTTGTCTCTTATGAGCTTGGACACAGATTGGAGGGCTCGACTCTTAGTAGAGTACTCCAAGGACAGATTTGCATGTGAGATTCTGGATGGGCAGGTGGCGGATGATAGGTACAGGGTGATCGATGAGATCATCTACTATAGGGACCGAATCTTCTTGACTAAGGGATCTCAGCTCAAGAAGAAGATACTTTAGGCATCACATGATTCACCATTGGCCGGCCATCAGGGGTTTACCGAAACCTACAGGGCCATTAGAGAGAGGTTCTCATGGAAGGTCCTCAAGGAGGACATACTCCAGCATATCCGGGAGTGCGATGTTTGCCAGAGGAACGAGGGGGAGATGAGCCATCCCGTAGGATTATTGCAGCCTCTTCCCATTTCGAAGGGGAAATGGGAGAGTATTTCGATGGACTTCATCACAGGGTTGCCTATGGTGCAGGGCAAGGATTGTATCTTTATCGTCATTGATCTACTGACAGTACGCACATTTTTTTGCCATATCCGCATACTACACAGCAGCACAAGTGGCCGAGCTATTCTTCAGAGAGGTCTTCAGGCTACATGGTCTTCCTAAGACCATCATCAATGACAGGGACAACCGTTTCATGGGCGGCTTTTGGCAGGAGCTTTTCCAGTTGGTTGGGACAAAGTTGACACCGAGTACCAGTTATCACCCACAGATGGACGGGAAAACAGAGATAGTTAACAAGTGGCTAGAGGGCTACTTGCGTAACTATGTTAGTGGGCAGTAGCGAGCATGGTTGAAGTGGCTGCATCTGGGGGAGTACTACTACAACACTACACATCACATGTCCATTGGTATGTCAACATTCTATGCTTTGTATGGATATCATCCTTTATCTTTCGCTGACGTGATGTTTGGTGCTAGCAAGGCTCCGAGAGCCAAGATTTGGATCCAAGAGAGTCAGGATATCCTCCGAGCTCTCAAGGATAATATGGCTACAACGCAGAACCAACAGAAGCTGTATGCTAACAAGGGTCGGGTGGAGAGACAGTTTGAGGTAAGGGACTTGGTCTACCTACGATTACAGCCATACTGACAGTCGTCACTGAAGCAGAAGGGAGCTGATAAGCTCAATCCCCACTTTTATGGGCCATACAGGGTGATACGCAGGATTGGGCAGGTTGCATATGAATTGGAGCTGCCCCAAGGTAGCAAGATTCATAACGTTTTTCATGTATCATGCCTGAAAAAGGCATTGGGGCGACAGGTGACAGTGACAGATGAGCTACCACCCACGAATGATGAGGGGCATTTGGTGTTGTAGCCAGAAGCTATTATTGATACCAGGGAGAGGCAACTATGAAGCATGATGGTCCAGGAATTCTTGGTGAGGTGGAAGAATTTATCGGATGAGGATGCCACTTGGGAGAGTGAGAAAATTTTGCAGCATCCATCACTTTAGTTGCTTGAGGACAAGCAACATTTTGCTGGGGGAGACTGTAATATTCCTAATTAGCCATGGCTAATTGGAATATTCGATTTTGCTCAATTTTGCCTTCTATAGTTATTAATAAATAAAAAAGTGAGGAAAGGGGGACATAACTCACTTTATGAATAAAGTCACTCCCTAGTAGCACAACGTTGTAACTTAAAAGGGGAGCCAAGGGGGCCCAAGGACCACGTAGAGAAGGGGCCCACACAGACACTTGGAGGGACTGCGCAGATGAGAAGGAACACGTGGCAAGAGAGAGGCTACGTTGGAGGAGGTGGCCTTAGGGTTTTGAGAGAGGCCAACGCTATAAAGGAGAGAGGAGCCTCCTCATTTTGATCATTCGATTATGTTGCATTTGAGCTAGTCACTTCGACTTAGAGCACGCTCGCTGTTTAGCCTGTCTGCAGCACTGTTTAGTGCATCGAGTGTCTCCGTTCGGAGATCTCACCCTTAGCCCCTGGGGACTTCAGGTGCTTGCTCGGGCAAGGTAGTTTCAGCAGTATTTTGAAGGAGGAGTGATTTCTGGAGTTGAGGAGGAGCTGAGCATTCTGATGACTACGCAGTCTTGAGAGGGGAGGACGCAGTTACTTTTGGTAGGAGCTCCGGATTGGGGTTTTGTGGAGGATTTGAGCCTGGAGATTGAGCAAGGGATCAACCCTTGCATATTGGGGGATTTTGGCAGAGTTTTGGATAGAGTTTTGCAATATTCTCTTCAGGGGAAGTGCAGAGCCTTGAGGGATTACATAGATCCCCAAGGGGGTGATTTTCGGGGGTCAGCTATTTTAGAAAAGCTTTCTGGGCTTTTCTGGGTTTATTGAGCAGAGGCTGATTCCTTAGTTTCAACATTTTCTGAGGAGGGGAACAGCCCCAAATCCTCATTTGATTCCAGCAGTAGCAGCAGCGCAACAGTTCTCCGGCGTTTGGACGCAGTTCAAAGAGAGGCCATTTCCTTACCATTCTGAGTGTATTTCTTCACTTGGCTTGTGCAAGTTGAGGTGCTACCTATCTGATCACCTCTTGTACTCTTTCCATTACTCAGTATAATAAAATGGCTTAGCATTTCTCTCTGCATTTCTCGAGTACTTGCTTATATTCCATGTATACATTATTGTATGTTGCACTATTGTTATTTTTGTTTTATCTCTCTGAGCACCCCTGCCACTATATTGCTTGTGTTTGAGGGATACCCCTGATAGGGGATATTACAACTCCATACACATCTTAAAGCATACATTCATCACAACATTATATCATTATAGTTATCATATTCATCTGAGGAAAGACCATCATGAGCAAGTCCATAAATCATAGCGATACACACACACATGATGCCATACAACTAGTTCATTCACTCGTTCATATTAATTCAAAGATTCAATACAACATACCTTCGGCATAAAGGCATGACCAGCTACATAAGATACAGTGGCCATAGAATGCCTTAGATCTCAGATCAAGCCCAGTTCTGACCTCTCTGCAACTGCTCTAGTCCTCGGATCCTGTTCCTCTATGCTTATGGCTCCTACCAAATACCAACCCTTTCTTCATGTTGTCTTCTCCTTTTATCTATTTCTTCGTTGCTCAAACTACCAGTTCCATTCGGCTGTCTTTCCCCTCGGTTGCTTCCCATCTTCCTCCTTGTTCGCTCGATTGTTTCTGCTTGCTCTTGACACCTTTTCACAAAATGAACAGGAAATTTAACAAGAATGCGATCTAGTAATGTTTAGTTCCTGTTAATCAAAATTTTTTTATATTGATGGTCTTTCCTCGGATGAATATGATAACTATAATGATATAATGTTGTGATGAATGTATGCTTTAAGATGTATATGGAGTAATGTCTCGGTCATCCTTGATATCCTTCTACATCCATCTTAGTTTCGGCCATGGAATGCCTCGGGTGAGACTCCTTACCCTTTGGGGTAGGGTGAAAATGTCGGCGTTATCCTAGACTACAACAGACCCTTGTTGGCCCCTTGTGTCTGAACCCAGGGTCTTTCCCTGATGACATTTTTGTGCCAACAGAGTCTAGAAAGTCCTAGAATCTCCAAGAGTACAAGTCAGCCTGAGGATCCTCAAGTCGGCCTAAAGGAGGGAGTTCGACCCCTTGTGAAGGCTATATAAAGTGTTGGAATTTCTAAGTCTTACACGTTAGAAATTCCTATTGCATTATCTGGTTTATTTCACCTACTTGTTTATTTCTTAGAAAGTTATTTAACCATCTAAATATTGAAAATAAACACAAATGCAGTCTCAACTCATATACAGATCATCAACTAAAATAACAGACAAACACACAAGGGACAACGTTATTTTTGGACAATCGTCCCCGGAAAAAACCCAACTTGGAAAACTAGTGCAGTAGTTCTGAGGGTTTTATTACTAAGTAGCTTTCTTGAGTACAACTAGGCTGCCAAACTGCCTCACCCAACAGAGATTTCTACACAGAGTAATACCTCTTCTCGAGGACAGATATTCAGCTTCTCAGCACTAGTCTGCCCCACAAACATCCTTCCGACGGTTCTCCTAGGCTTTCCGTCAGCCCTGCTAGCCTTAGCGTAGCTCTTGAACCCTCTACGTCAGCCTTCTGCCTCTTTGCGTCAGCTCTCTGGCCTTCTGTGTCACCCACACAGGCCCCTCAGCCTCTGTGCAGTCTCTAGCTGCCTCTGCGTGGCTCCTACTACCTCTGCGTAGCTCTAGCTGCCTCTGCGTCAGCCTCTTCAGTCATTGCGTTGACCCTCAGACACTATCTTTGCCTCTCTGCTATGTACTCACTGCCCCTCGCTGCAACAGATCACTAGTTCGAATTTTCTCAGCAAGCCCCTCTCCATAAAATCGAAATGACTAATCAATCTTGGTGTATCTCCAACTGACCCTCAAGCCTCCTCTTATACTTGCCCTATTGAGTCTTCAACGGCCGAGATTAAGTCCCTAATCCACGGCTAAGATTAGATTTGGCTTGGTCCATGTCATTTAGAATATACTCACCTAGTTTTATATTAATACCCATTAATATTTTAATTTTCCTAAGTTTATACTTAGGAACCTGTTGTCGTTGTTGCGACAACACCTCCAAAAATCCAGGTAACCATTAAATTTTTGGAGCCCTACATCAAGCCTAAGCTTTGGCCCCACCAAGTCCTGCCCGAAGGTTCGTCAGTGTCAATAAACTTGAAGAGAAATCCAATTTTTTGGCTAAGTCAAGCCAAAGTTGCCAGTTCACACCTTGATAGACCTGGTCGCATAGTCAGAACGCAACTATCACCTGTAATCGTGACCACGGCAACCATTGCGACCACGGTGACTCGCAGGTTGCAAGGTCACATAGTCACACCTTCAACCGCTCAACTATCCTGCGACCCCGCGACCTTCCGAGTCGCAAAGTTGCAAAGTCACCTTAATTACCGTCAGTCACTTATGCAACTATGTGACTATGCGACTCCGCGACTTGCAAGGTCACACCGCCTATTCACACCTTCCAACGCGATGTCGCGACTCATGCGACTTCATGACCCACCAGTCGTAAGGTCACAACAGCCGCATTCACAACCCTTGTGACCTCTGAACGTGCGATTATTTTATAAATAGGAGGGCACCCAGTCGCATTTGGCAAGGCTCTGTTGGTCGCACTGGAAGCCAGAAATCCCTCCGACCCGACTTCGCGCGCGCGTCCGACTCCAGTAAGTAACGGTCCTCCCTCCTGCAATGATTATTTTCTTCCAAATGTCATTGACTACACCTCCTGACCTCCGGCTTACCTCCCACCCTAGGGTTTAGCCTTTTACTTAGCTTTCCTTTCCGTTTCATGCTTCATAGGTTTCCCTAGCCTTTCCCAGTTCCTCCACTCAGAGTTTCAGGTTTGCCTTGCATCTGATCCCCTTCATTTGGATCAAGAAGCCGAAGCTCCATCCTTTTGAAAGCGACCCTAGTCTCCAAAAGTCATTCAGGGCCTTCTCTGAGTCGTTCTGAGCTATAGTCGCGCGCCTCGCGGCCACGATACCCTTCCCCTCGCAACTTCGCGACTCCTCATTCCCGCGACCTCCTACCGTTTGTGACCTGCGACCACCACCCGCTGTGTGATCTGTGACCAAATTTTGCGCATCGCGACCTTGCAGTCGCTCCTGACCTTTGACCTCAGTCGCGCAGTCGCATTCTTAACATTGGAGACCATGCGACTCACTCATCCCCGCGACCTTCCTTTCACCGGCTAGTTTCCCTTTTATTTTTTTCAATTTATTGTCATGCCCTCTCTCTCATCGTGGGATTGCGTTTTTGACATACTAGATGATGTCGAGCTCAAGTGCATATCCATTTCATCTTTTGAAGACGAGATGGGTCACCCGAATACTAAAACAGCTCAAGGCACCTCGAGAAGCGAGGCATGGGAAGCCGATCCAGACAAACAACCACCTATCTTCACAGACACGACTTGCAACATAAATAAAACCACTAGGCTCTCCTAGTATGAGATCTACGAGGAATTTGCTAAGAGGGATATCCCGGAAACACAGGAGGACTTCCAAGTATATATCAACGTCAAAAGGTCAAGATTACATAAAGTAGCGGCTCATCCACCAGTATTCCCGTGCACTGAAACCATCGAATGGATCTTGCAGTGTACAAGCACAGATGACTGGATGATCAGGGGTCATGATGGAGCACCTATAGCCACCATTGCTTCGACAAGCATCAATGCCTACTACAAATTGCCAGAGAAGCAGCAGATTTTTAACACCAAGTGGCTCGCCGGATTCACCGTCCCAACAAAAGACATCTTAAGGGATTGGTGGCAAGAACCTGCGAAATTCCGAGTCAGGACAAACCAGGCCTACAAGACAGAAGGGCTACGCAGAGTATATCAGTTAATCGCTGCAATGATGTGCCGACTATATGGCAAGGCAGACTGTGATGTGTTTTATGGCACGTGGGTCCCACTCATGTATGCTGTCACCACTCAAGGAATTATTTTTAATTGGGCGAGCATCCTGTCATCATCCTTGAGGACAAACATAGCTGCCACCCAAAGCCCACCCCTCGAGCAACCTCCAGAATTCTATATGTCTTCATACCTCCTTGATGCCGTCTGTTCGAGGTGCCACTTTGAGCACTGGAGCTGCAATTGGGACACATCAGTATCCCAACCCGTCCACTGCCACTACAAAGTCTTTTGGGACACAGCTTATAGAGTCACGTTGGATATAATATCTGAAACATTTATCATCCCATTATACCAACTGCTATTCGGGGAAGAACCACCTTGCATGTCAAAGAGAGCCATGAGGACCGTGGTTAAAGTAGCTCATTGGTTCCCCATTGATGAAGGAACGATCGTCAAGGTGTTTGGTACTCATAAAGCTCCTCACACTCTGCCCAAGTTCGTCACAGATAGGACTCTTCTACGAGAGGTCTGTTACCAGATGACACAGGGTTTCTCAAAGGTTTTGAACAAAGGTAAGAAGAAACCTTGGCCACCTTTCCCTCTCACTATTGGAGTGTACATAGTAGAAAACTTCAAACAGGTAGAAGCGGAAGCTGAAGAACTGGAGGGGAGCCATTTCGTGACCCTGAATTATAGAACATATGACCCCGAGAAAGTCGTAGCTGCCCACTGTAAGAAGGCGAAATTCAGTTGGTCTTATGCCCACACTAGGAAGGATCTCAAGGACGGGATTAGGAACTGGTATAACTCCACAAGGGAGATCAGCCCTAGTGAGCAGCAAGCCATAGAAGATGAGATCCTTGATGATTTCCAGGACAATGTAAGCCTCAAAGAAAGAACACCGAAGGGAGCCGAGGAATCAGGGAAGCGAAAAGGAAAAGAGGTTGAAGACCCTCTAAGTGACAGCGAGGAAGAAGAAGTTACGCTCATACAAAGAAATGCCAAACTGGCAAGAAAGAAGCGAGAGCTAAAGAGGCAAAGAGAACTAGAGAGCAAACAATCGCAGGAATCCGGCGACCAAGGCCAGGATGAGGTAGAGAAGAAAAGGAAAGAAGACGAGAAAAGGCGGCAGGAAGAAGAAAAGAGAGCACAGGATGAGATAGAGAGGAAAAAGCAAGAAGAAGCTGAAAAGCAGAGATAAGCAGAAGAAGCTGCAAAGAAAAAACAAGAGGAACAAAAAAGATTAGAACAGGAACTGAAGAACATGGAGGAAGAGCTAGAAAGGCAACGAGCACTAGCAGAAAGAGAAAAGAGGCAACAGGAGGAGGAGCGTAGGATAGACAAGGAAAAGGAAGCTGGAGTAAATGAACAAGGAGAGACAAGCAAGGTGGTCGACTCAGGCTCAAGACAAAGTGAGCTTCCTCCTTTGGATGTACCTCCCGTTACTCCCCTCACTGGTGGACACCTTCCCCTCCGAGAGCTAGGCATCTCAGAAGATCAAGATGAAGAGGTTCTAGATCTGACTAAAATCACATTTGATGAAGTAAACCTCAAAATTATACAGGAGAGGAAGAAATCTTGCAGCAGAAACCCAACTGACCCATTGTCAGTAACTACGGCAACAGATATCATGCCAAATATCATGTCAAATCCTCAAATGATCGCCTCCGCCAGAACAACATTCGTGGCTGCCATAGAACACAACGTAGCCCGGATGAGTAAGCAGATTGTAGATTTGCAAAACAGGCTATATGCATCCAAGCAAAGGGCCACCATCGCAGAACAAGGGAAGAAAAGGATGGAGGAAAATGCAACACTCTGCTTATTACACGCAGGATCAGTTGAATTCCAAGCGGTAGTCGCATCAGAAACAGAGATCTTAGGGGAGACTATGGCAGTAGTGTATGAAGAAATGGCAAAACTGCACCACACTATAACACCCATAGTGACCATTCAAACTCACTCAAAAGAAAGGGTTTCCATGCTCAAAGAGGCCATGACCGCTTTAGATAAAATACATGAGTGGTTTGAAAAGTACCCTGAAGCCCCAACAGTAGTTCCCAGGAAAGATTGGATCACTATGCAAAATACCAGGGTCCAGCTTCGTATCAAAGTGCAGTCCAGAGAAAAATTGGCCAAAGATGTGGAGAGGGTGTTGGCTTCCTACAGACAATTGTTCAGTAGTCTGGAATCAGTGATCCAACTGCATGGGTCCCCCTCTATAGGAGAAATTGGACAGGTAAGAAATCAGGAGGAGATCAACAATGAGGTGCAGGCATTCATGGAGACATATAGACAAGTCGCCCGCATAGGAGATATGCCAATCTCAAGAGAAAATATCAAGCGTTACATCGTAGAACCAGTGAGGCTCTACACCAAGTTGGGTACCTTGAATAATCATATACGTGCCAAACGAAATACCCTTATCCCGGACGCATTGGAGTGCTTACACCGACATGATGAAGGCCAACCACAGATCTCTCCCATCGCGGCAGAATACAACATATGGCGCGCTTACCTGACAGAAAAGCTCGGGCTCAACATTCTGGAACTCGCCATCTGTAGATTAGCCAATTAGGATGGTAGTCATTTTTCTTTTTGTGTACTACGATAGCACAGAATACCCTATGAACGTGAAAGGTCACATAGAATGCCAAGAGTCATTTGGTAGGTGAGAGGTCATGAGGAAGTCCAAGAGTCAAGAGTAGACCAAAGGTCTCTCTTATCCTATAAATGTAACCTCATGCCTCATTTGTAAAGGGATTTTTGTTGAGGACTATTTTGGAGATTCATAGACATATTGCTTGAGAGAATTGTTGTCCTTCTAGTCAATACAAGAGTTAATTGTACGTTTTCACTATTGAATTCTTCAAATATCTATGTGCTTGTGCCATGAGTATTTTTCTCACTTGACGGATCAAATGTTCCCAAAAGCTATTTGATGTGCAGTCTCCCCACATGTTGTTTCATACTCCAAATCTAGTTTTGCTACGTATGAATGGTATTTGGTTTACTCACTCTATACTCATGCCAATGAACTATTTCTTTAGGTATTAGTATAATCTGTTTTTTTGACTGCACAATTATGTACGCTGATAAATGGTTGATTGTTGTAAACTGATTTTGCAATCGTTAAGCATTATTTATCTAGTATGCACAAGTCTTATCTAAAGTCCTGCTAACAGTAACTTTATGTGAGATTGTGTGGTTTACCTTTTGCTATTCATGGTATATATATGGTACAGGATATTTGTCAATTATTCTCTTGTGTTTATTAAAGCTCATACATTCTACTAAGTTTATATCACACCTCCGTCCGAAGCTAGCTCCACAAAATTGAACGGTAGTCGGGCCTACATACCGGAAGGGATCTCCAACACACTCGGTGCAGGCTCTAGTTGGGAACCTACATCGGAGAGATCCCCTTGACTGTTGGTGATAAATTCCAGCCCATCAACAGAACCCCATTAAAAATATTAATTATTTTAATATCTCTCTAACCGGATGGAATTTCCCCAATCCATTTCTGGGTCTTGGATATCTCATGTGCTTTAGCCTCTCCACCAATTTTTATGGCTAGAGCACATTTGATGCTACCACAAATCAACACTCCCCCTTAGCGAGGAATGTGCTCTAATAATGCTCCACCACTAAACATCACACTGATCCTCTAGCACCGGTACCTATGCTGATGTTGGGCCTACTGCCCTACATCCACTACACTGTTGCTTCCTATACTGCTGCCCATGGCTCTGCCACTGCCACTACTACATCTATACTGCAACTCCCTTTGCATCCGTGTTGTTGTTGATCCTTCCTCCCAACACCGCATCTGTACTACAACTCTCTCAAATGTTGCATCATGTTGCCCATAGCACTGCCACTGCTAACTGCTGCACTGCAACTCAGTTACTGAGAAATACGTAACTGACCTACCCAAGTCATGACATCCTTGTCGGTTTGGAAGTCTCCTAATGCTGAAGCTACCTCTGTTGTTATCTTGTGCTCCCTCCGCTGCCTCTGTGCCGCTGCAAACACCTTTGTGCCTCTCGCACTACTGCAATCTCCTCTGTGCATGTCGAACTGCTGCAAACACCTTTGTGCCTCTCGCACTGCTGCAACCCCCACTGCGCTGCTACAGACCCCAACACTCTAGCACTGCCTTGTCGCTCCATCACATCTTGAATCTACCGACATCCGTCATCTTGCTACTGTCATTCGGGGCTCCTGTAGTCGGATATGATCCAAGAGTTTGGGCACCTCAAGGATCCTGCCCCTCATCTTCTGTAGTCCTCCTGACTACAGCTCAATGTCACCCCACCTCTTCTCTAGAGGTGCATGAGCACTCATGGCATAGTCGTCATTCGTCTCGACTTCTTTCTCTGCCTTAGCTGGAGCTACCTTAGAGTCAGAAACCTCTCCCTTATTCTTCTTCCTGGGACATTGGGTTGCATAATGACCCAGCTCCCCACAATGGAAGCACTTCACCTTGGAGATGTCCTTCTTCTTCCTCTTCCCCTGCTGTCCCGCAGATGCCAGAGCCACATCCTCCTCCTCTTTCTTGATTCGACCTCCTTTGCTGCTACTTCCGGCCTTGGTCAACCATTTGATCTCTTTATGGCGAATAGCTACCCACATCTCTTCCCATCCTAAAATATCAGCTCTGCCCAAAATGCTTTCGATAAATGTCTCCCAATCCTTGGAGACTGCATTCAAGACGGTCCTCACCATGAACTCCTGATCTAATGTGGCCCCTATGGAAGTAAGTTGGTCCCGAATCTCTTGCAACTTGCTAAGGTATAGATCTATCTGCTACCCCTTCTGCATCTAATACAATAGCAGCTGATTCTCCAACAACATCTTCCTCTGCACGGAAGTGCCCTAATACAATGTCATCAAGGTATCCCACATCTCCTTTGTCGTGTTCTTCTCGGCAATATGCGGTACTACATGATCCTTGACCCCATCAAGGATTATGCACTTTGCCTTCGCCATTGCATCCTCATACCTTTCATTATCAACTGGGTCGACTGGGATAGCCACAATTCTCAAGGCGAAGCCCTTGATGCGATGTCTATCCAGAACAGATAGGATCCTAGCCTTCCAGATGACAAAGTTGGAGGCCCCGTCCAACCTGTCCTGATCCCTTAGTCCGTTCATTGCCATCTCCGCTCCTCTTCTGGACTCCCTCTGAGTCTCAACTTCCCTCCTGGAAGTTCTCTCCTAGACTCCCTCTGAGTCTCGACTTCCCTCCTGGAAGTTCTCTCCTAGACTCCCTCTAAGTCTCGATTTCCCTGCTGGAAATCTTCCCGCCAATTGTCAATCTGCTCCTCTCCGATCCTCTTTGCAACTGCAACTCGGATCTGGATTTCTTGGCTAGAAATCTGTCAAGGCAGCGACTCCCTCTACCTTGGTTTTGTCCCGATAGGTACTGCTCTGCTCCAACAGAAACAACACCCCACTAGCTTCCCAATCCACAATTTGCTCACAACTCCTCTAGGCCCCGGCAGCTGAAGAAATTGAGCCCTCTAGCTCTGCGCAATCCCGGCAGAGGCTGAATCACTCCTCTGGCCAACTGCGTCAAGCCTACTTGACTGAATAGGATGACGTGGCTCTTCGTGAGCCTCTTCTGCCTCTCTCTGCCTTTGCACTGGCCCTCTCTCTAGCTTGAAATGATGACGCAGGCCCTCTGCGTCACTCCTTCTCTACTACCTTCTGCTTAGGAGCAACTCTGTCTCTCGGGACAGCTGCTATTGCTGCAAATTTCTGATATTGTTGGTGCCTTCAGTTTTCCTGTGATCTGCAATGCTCCGATACCATTTTGAAATTTCCAAGTCTGACATGTCAGAAATTCCTATTGCATTATCTGGTTTATTTCACCTACTTGTTTATTTCTTAACAAGTTATTTAACCATATAAATACTGAAAATAAACACAAATGCAGTCTCAACTCATATACAGATCATCAACTGAAATAACAGACAAACACACAAGGGACACCATTATTTTTGGCCAATCATCCCCGAAAAAACTCAACTTGGGAAAACCGGTGCAGCAATTCTAACAGTTTTATTATTAAGCAGCTTTCTTGAGTACAACTAGGGTGCCAAACTGCCTCACCCAACAGATATTTCTACACGGCAATAATACCTCTTCTCGAGGATGGATATTCAGCTACTCAGCACTAGTTTGCCCCACGAAAATCCTTTTGGCGCTTCTCCTAGGCTCTGTGTCAGCCTTGCTAGCCTTAGCGTAGCTCCTGAACCCTCTGCGTCAGCCTTCTGCCTCTCTGTGTCAGTGCTCTGGCCTTCTGCATCACCCACGCAGGCCCCTCAGCCTCTACGTAGTCTCTAGCTGCCTCTACATGGCTCCTGTTGTCTCTGCATAGCTCTGGCTGCCTCTGCGTCAGCCTCTTCAATCATTGTGCTAACCCTCAGGAACTATCTACCCCTCGCTACAACATATCACTAGTTTGAATTTTCTCAGCAAGCCACGCTCCAGAAAATCGAATTGACTAATCAATCTTGGTGTATCTCCAAGTGACCCTCAAGCCTCCTCTTATACTTTCGCTATTGAGTCTTCAACAGCCGAGATTAAGTCCCTAATCAATAGCTGAGATTAGATTTGGCTTGATCCATGTCATTTCGAACATTCTCATCCAATTTTATATTAATACCCATTAATATTTTAATTTTCCTAAGTTTAGACTTAGGAACCCCATTAAAATATTAATTATTTTAATATCTCTCTAACCGGGTGGAATTTCCCCAAACCATTTATGGGTCTTGGAGATCTCATGTGCTTTAGCCTCTCCACCAAATTTTATGGCTAGAGCACATCCGATGCTACCACAAATCAACATAAAGGAGTAGTTCAACTTCATTTGCAACACACTCACTCACAAGTTCAATCTACAAGAAGTTTGATCTATAGCTGGGTAGCTACAAGAAGGAGAGCGAAGTTCAAGAAGAAGGAAGAAGGACGAATTTTCTTGGTTTTTGGGCTTTATCTCTCTCACATGTGCGGAATTCTAGGTTTTCTGATTTGCAGAAACAGGCCGAAGTTGCAAGAATGAATTGCAATAGGACGAACTGTAGCATCTTGTAACTGGCGAGAAGGAAACTCTATCTAGACTTCACTGATATTAGGAAGAGTTGTCTTGATCTTGGAAGGTCCCAGAAGGAGGCTATATTAGGGTTTCTCCAGGAGCTATGAGGCTGAAATTGAAGGGTCGAAGTTGCAGGTCGAGTAGCAATATTGTAGCTAGCAAGTCAAAGTTGCAGTGTGTGGCAATTTTGTGCAGATTCAAGGAAGGACTTGAGGAAGGGTCAACTTGGTACTGGGAGAAGGACTTGGTCTAGGGATTGGGTCTTTGTATCTCATTTGAAGCAGATTCTAAGAAGAGAAGAGTTTTCGGGTTTTCACCTTGAAGGGATTTTGCGCTCGCTGAGAGCCTATATCTATGTCCTATGTTATTGCATTTAATGTTCTTGATATTGTTTGATGATAATATCTAATTAAAGAACACAAAGAAGATAATCAAGATTCACAAGAAAGTATCAAGGTTAAACGAAATAAGTATAATAAGTTGCCATCATTGATTTTCCAACATGGTATCAGAGCTAAGGTAAACAAGGAAGGCAGCTACAAGGACACTAAAGGGAATTGCTTATCGAAATATAGGAAGCTCTCGAAACCTAAAAGAAGAAGACTACAAGGAGAATTGTCTCTTGAAAGGATCTGGTTAAAGACTCATTGGTAGAAGACCCCCCTAATCTAGGGTTTCTACATTGAAAAAGATCAAGACTACATCAATCTCGCAAGGAGGGTGTTGATCTCACAAGACATCAATCTTGCAAGTTATTGGTTGAGGAATCCCAGGGAACATCTTTCAAGGACATCATCAAGAACTCTCCAAAGGTCTTGAAAAGAATCAAGAAGATTGGAGACATCATCAAGGAACATCTTGACAATCAAGTAAGTAACATATTATTACATCATTCCTGAATCTTCAAGTCAAATGGGTTCTTTCTACAAGGAGAGCAATAAGCTCATTGGGGCTTTGAACTGTCTAGCATGTAAGAATACAATTGACTTGATACCCATAGAACAAGAAGCAATGGGATATGTTACTGGAGAAGTTACTGAACCTAAAAAGGATCAGACACAAGAACTAGGAAAGTACAAGAAAGGGGAAGTAAAAGCTCAAAGTATCATAGTTGAATCAATTAAGGATTCTCTTGTTCCATTTGTTGTGAATCTGAAGACTTCCAAGGCCATCTATGACAAGCTAGTGAATTTATATTTGGTGAGTACAATAGGTCAAAAGATGTTGTTAAGAAACAAGTTGCATAGAATGAAGAAATCGAAGGATGAGGATGTGGCATCCTTCCTCATGAGAGTCTCTCAACGTAAGTTGCAGGAAACGTGGGTTTACAGGGCGTTTCGCCTGGGGAAACGAAACGAAACGCGTTTCCCTGTACCGTACGGCCTGGAAACGCGTTTCCGGCCATACGGCCACGTTTCCCGAAATGGAAACGTGGCTGTACGGCCGGAAACGCGTTTCCAGGCCGTACGGGCCCCGTTTCCCCCAAAAAAGCACTTGTTTTTAAAAAAAAAAAATCTAATTTGTTTTTAAATTTTTTTAGGGTTCCAGGATGTTCTAGAAACCATTTCTAAAGTTATAAAAAAGCAGTGTCTCTCATTCTCTCATCACACTATTCAGCAAGTCGTTTCTCTTGGAGATTGGCAGTTGTTTCAGCTAGGGTGTTTTGAGCAGTGAGCAAAGTAGATTTCAGCAGCGGGAGAAAGAGATTTCAGCAGCAAGAGAAGGAGATTTCAGCAAGAGATTTCTGTAGCAGCAGATTTGGCTCAGCTACAGCCATATTTCTCTTCTCTTTTCTGGCATTTCGGGGTAGTTTCAACCACAGAAAATTAATTTGGGTAAGCCACATTCATTTTGTTAGTTTTTTCTTACTATTTCTTCAATTTTTCTAGGGTTTATGCAGCCAAAAATATGAAAAACGTTTTTTATTTATAGATTTGTTTTTTAAATTTATTTTTGTAGCAGATTTGGCTCAGCTACAACCATATTTCTCCTCTTTTCTGGCATTTTAGGGTAGATTCAGCCACAGAAAATTAATTTGGGTAAGCCACATTCATTTCTTAGTTTTTTTCTTACTATTTCTTTAATTTTTCTAGGGTTTATACAGCCAAAAATATGAAAAACGTTTTTATTATTTACAGATTTGTTTTTTTAATTTATTTTTGCAGCAATGGCTTCCAGCCAAAGTGCAGCTGCAACTTCAAACCCTAGGGCCAACCCAAGGGCTGAATATTATCCTCTTTGGAGGCATGTGACGAAGCTTCAAAGATGTGGAGGTGGTGGCTCATGGGAATGGCGATGCACTCTTTGCAATAATACGTACAAGGGCTCCTACCCAAGAGTGAAGGCGCATCTATTGCATGGAGGAGGACAGGGGATTGTGGGTTGCACAAAAACATCAGATCCGTTGGTAAGGAGGGCATATCAAAGAGAGCAAGATGAGGCGGATGGTACTAAGAGAAGGCATGATGACCTTACTCAAGCTCCATCTAACATTGAGCCAAGGATTGTAGCTGAAGCAAGAAAGAGGAGAGTTGGTCACACTCAAGAACATGAACAACCAGCACCCAAAAATACCAGAGGCTCAGGGGCATCCCATTCAGTTCAGGATAGCAGAATTGCTAGATCGGTGAATGTGCAAGCAAGAGAAGAAGCTGATTCCAGAGTGGCCAGGTGCATTTATGCATGTGGTATCCCATTCAATGTTGTTCGCTCTCCTTACTGGCAAGATATGATAAGGGCAGTTAACAAAGCTCCTCAAGGGTACAAGGGGCCCAACTATGAGAAAGTCAGAACCTAGCTTCTCAAAAATGAGAAGGAACTTGTGGAGGACATTTTAGCTCCAATTCGTTCTTCCTGGAGTAGCTCTGGGGTTACCATAGTCTCAGATGGTTGGACAGATATGAGGCGCAGACCATTGATAAATATCATTGCCACTTCCCCCAAAGGAGCAATGTTTATCAAGGCAGAAGACTGCTCAGGAGAGGTGAAAGATGCACAGTTCATTGCTGATGTTATTATAAAAGCTATTGAACAAATAGGGCCTAACAGGGTGGTGCAAGTTATCACGGATAATGCACCAGTTTGCAAAGCTGCAGGTTTAATTATTGAGGGGAGGTATGACCACATCTTTTGGACACCATGCATTGTCCATAATTTGAATCTGATCTTAGAGGAGATCGACAACAGAGTTTCCTGGATAAAGGAAGTCACAGGGGAAGCAAGGGAGATTATCAAATTCATCACCAACCACCACCAGTCTCAGGCCATATTTCGAGAGTACTCTAAATTGGAGTTGTTAAAAGTTGCTGAGACAAGATATGCCTCAAACTTCGTGATGTTGTGCCGCCTTGTTGAGGTTAAGCATGCATTAGTTTCTATGGTGGTGAGTCAACTTTGGATTGAGTGGAGACAAGCAGATTCAGAGCGGGGATCTATGCTGCGTAGATTGTGCCTTGATGAGGATTGGTGGAGCAAGGTAGATTTCTTGCTAAAGTTCACAACCCCTGCATTTGAGCTTCTCCGGAGTGCTGACACTGACCAACCTTTCTTGGGAGAGGTATATGATGGCATGGATTCCATGGTTGAGAAAACTATGGAAATCATTTCGCAGGAGTCTCCACAACTTCTGTTTGTTGATGATCATTTTGCTGGTTTGATCAAGAAAATCATTGTTGATAGGTGGAACAATTTCAATACACCATTGCACACTTTAGCACATGCTTTGAACCCCAAATTTTATGATGAGGAGCTTATTGCTAAAAGCAATGGGAAGAGGAAGGCACCCCATAAGGATAGAGAGGTGGCTACTGGGGTGAAAAAAGCACTTATGAGAATGTTTCCTTCTCATCTACATAGGGAGGTAAAGGAGGAATTTGCCAGTTTTGCTGCAGGAATAGATGATTATGCAGATATATCAGCTTTGGAGGAGAGAAGCACCATGAATCCAGTTAGGTGGTGGATTTGTCATGGAGCAAATGGTGTACATTTGCAAAGCCTTGCCATTCGTATTCTTTCACAAGTGGCAAGCTCTTCATCAGCAGAAAGGAATTGGAGCACTTATGGTTTTATTCATTCTGTGAAGCGCAATAGGTTGGGCTCACAGAAAGCAGAGGATCTATGTGCACTCCAACCTTCGCCTTGCATCTCGTAGGGGTCCAGAATACAACAGTGGTCCTTCTAAAGAATGGGATGTGGATGCAGAAAATCCTGATTTGGATCTCTCTCTTGCTGCCCTGAATATTGAGGACGATTCTGGAAGTGGAATTGGTGCATCATCTTCTTCAGCACCACCATCCACTGTTGAGCATTCTGCTGCTTCTATTTTTGATGAGGATTGTTATGATGAGGATTAGTCTTTTGTGACTTGTCTCTATAGTTCTTGCAGCCTTATAGTCTTTATTGTACTTGCAGCCTCATATACTAATATAAATAAAGGCTGATTTTGGATTTTGAAATTTTCCAGTTCCTATATTTTTATTTTCATTATGTGATGACTCATGAGTAAATGTGATGTAAATTTAATCTTAATGTTTAAATGTTTAAGTAAATGTATCATTAATGCTTTATGATTGCACATATATATATTAATAATTTTTAAATATTTTTAATATATATATATATATATATATATATATATATATTATATATATATTCGCATTTCCCCGTTTCCAAAATTTGGGGAGGTCGCGTTTCATTTCACTTCCCGTTTCGGAAACTCGTTTCCGTTTCCCCGTTTCATGCAACTTAGCTCTCAACTAAGAGACCATCTACAAGGACATGGGGAAACTATTACTAATTCAGAAGTAACCATCTGTGTACTAAATGCATTACCACCGAAATGGAGCAACTTTGCAACAAGCATCTACTCCAAAAAGGATTCAACTCCATTCGAAGAGGTGTGGGCACAGTGCATATTGGAAGAATCAAGAATCAAGGTCAAGGATGATACTAGATATGATGAGCAGTATCAAGCCTTTCTAGCCCGAGTCAAGAAGAACAAGAAAGGGAAGTTTGGTAAGTCTAAGAAGAAAGACATGTCCAAGGTGCAATGCTTCAATTGCAATGAGTTTGGACACTTTAAAAGGGATTGTCCAAGCCTAAAGAATAAGAGAAAGGAAAGGAGCGAAACTCTTGTAGCCGAAGTCATGGGAGAACCTAGGAAGAAAGCAAAGGAAGAAGAGAAGGATCTTTACTACTAAAGAAGGTTCACTGACTATCAGGTTCTCTGTGAAGATTCATCTTTCTTCTAGGATAGTATGTTCTGCATAAGCATCATAGGAAGATAGTATATGATAGTAGGATATCTAGAATTTGCATGATTAAGTTGCTTTACAAAGATCATCTAGATACATGGATAGATAGACCATTTTGCATATTGATCATCCGGATATTGTCTAACATTATGTTAAAGGTTGTCATCCTTCTTAGATGAATCATCATGATTTAGGAAAAAACCATCATTATGGAAGGTTATTTGGAAAAGAACTATGACAAGGATTAGTAGACATTCCATGTAATGTGGAATCAATACGAGTAAAAGGATGAAATAATGCAATGGGTCATGGATGTAGGCTCTTTGTGAGATACATGGATAGTTAGATGATCAAATAAAAGCATAGGAATGCATGTTGAATACAAAACCTTGGATAAGATTCATATATATAGAATCTTGTGGAGAAAAGGTTCATCGTGAAATTTGCTTAAGTATATGGATATATGATGCTTGAAGTTTGACTTAAGAACATATAAATAATTTAAGACTTTCTCTAGAATATATATTGTAATGATTAACATCCAATGTAGTCACCAAAAGAAAAAGTTGTAACTTGGTAATCAAGTTCTATCCTTGGGCACTCTGATGCATGAAGGAAGTGGAGATGGTCGATGAGGATGTTGGTGAGAAGGTCATCATGATGAGGTAAGTTTGATTTTTATCATTATCAGTTATCTAGTTAACATATTATTGCTACCTGGTAGAATGTTGCAGGATTATATGATGGAAAAGGGATATTGAGGGAAGCTCGATATCTAGCACCTGACCACTGTGAATTCAAGATATGGATATATTGACATTAAAAAGTAGCGGTGCGAGAAGATAACTTGAATGTCAAGAGAAGATCACTTTCAAGAAGACGCTATGATCAGCTTGAATTTTGGGAAGGCTCAATATATGCCTTCATATCAAAGAAGAAAGTGATGAGCAAGAAGATTAACCCAGAACTTGTCACAAGATCGAAGGGAGAAGGTGGCTCCATGATACCTGAGAAAGAAGCATACTCGATTCAAGAGATGTGAAGAGGGAGCCAGGTAGCTATGAAGAATTAGTAGCTAATACTCTTAAGAAGACAAGCTACAAGGCTTGTGGTGTAGACTTCCCAAATAGAAAGGAAGTTGGAAATCTCCTTTGGATTTAAGAGGGAGTAAAGGAGTCTCCTTGTATAGGAGCAAGGTTCTATTCTCAAGATTAAAGGAGACTAGGGATATCCTCTTTGGTTGAGAGGGAGTGATGTTGGACATCACATGTGTCTTCTCCTCTTCAGGTGATGAAAATGGCGGAGGTTTGGATAAGCATCTGTGGTTTCCTTGAGGACATAGCATCCAAGAAAGGAAAGGGATCGACACTATTTGAGGATGTGACAAGTATCCAAGAGAAGAGTGGTCGAAGAGGACCGATATTCTTTGAGGACTCGGGATTGGAGATTCAAGATAAGAATAGTCCTAAAAGGACATAATTATAGACATCCGGATGGGGTATATACCTTTTAGAGGTAGTGCAGTATCACATGTAAAGCCTCCCATCATAACGCTCTTGATTAAAGAAGAGCTCGTCTAGTTAGGCCTCAGGGACAGTGTTGGTCATGATGATGATGCTTATAGTATGGCTTATCAATCTGACTCTTCTTGAGAACTCTTCAATTTGAGATATGATGTTGTACTAGTTGTACAATTATGAACACCTCCTTCGTTTCGGTCTTCATAATTGTTGTACTCATTTCAATATGTATCATATGTAACAAACAAGAAAAAGAAGAAAGAAAAATTATAATTAAAGCATGGGTTTCATTATTGATGGTCTTCTAGGTAAAAGCATGTTCTTTGTGCTTCTAGGGTTTGTTACGTCTTAGGATTTATTATCACGAGTCAATGGAGTCAACATCATGTTTATAAGACCCTTCTAGGAAACTTGTAATTGTAAAAAGAATTATTTTTTTGAGTCTAGAAAGTCCTAGAATCCCCAAGAGTACAAGTCGGCCTAAAGGAGGGAATTCGACCCCTTGAGAAGGCTATATAAAGGAGCAGTTTGACTTCATTTGCGACACACTCACTCACAAGTTCAATCTAAAAGAAGTTTGATCTATAGCTGGGTAACTGCAAAAAGGAGAGCGACGTTCAAGGAGAAGGAGGAAGGATGAAGTTTCTTGGTTTTTGGGCTCTATCTCTCTCACATCTATGAAATTATAGGGTTTCTGGGTTGCAAAAACAACCCAAAGTTGCAGGACTAAATTGCAGTAGAACGAAGTGTAGCATCTTGTAGCTGGGGAGAAGGAAACTCTGTCTAGACCTCGATGACCTTAGGAAGAGTTGTCTTACTCTCGGAAGGTCCCAAAAGGAGGATAAATTAGGGTTTCTCCAGGGGCTACAAGGCCCAAATTGCAGGGTCGAAGTTGCAGGTCAAGTAGCAGTATTGTATCTCACAGGTTAAAGTTGTAGTGTAATAGTTTTGTGCAGATTCAAGGAAGGACTTGAGGAAGGGCCGACTTGGTACTAGGAAGACTTGGTCTAGGGATTGGGTCTTTGTATTTCATTTGAAGCAGATTTTAAGAAGAGAAGGGTTTTTGGGTTTTCCCCTTGGAAGGGTTTTTCCCTGGCTAAGAGCCTATATCTGTGTCCTATGTTATTGCATTTACTATTCTTGATATTGTTTAATGATAAGATCTAATTAAAGAACACAAAGAAAATAATCAAGATTCACAAGAAAGCATCAAGGTTAAAGGAAATAAGTATAACAAGATGCCATCATTGATTTTCCAACAGGAGGCTCAATTATGTGGTTATCCAAGTATTAGTTCTAATTTAGAACAGGATGAGTTGGAGAACTTCAGTTTCGATTGAAGCAAGGACGTGTTACATGAGCAATTAACAAGTCAAACTTCACTTGTGTTCTAAATTCGCACTTGCCAGAATTAGCATGATCGAATTGCTTGAAAGGAGGACGAAGCCACAACTTACATCCTTCTTGTATGCACAGGTTTGTGTGTATGAGAGCATCTTGTTGAGAGAGTGTATCAAGGAGTAGCCTATACGCAGAATTGAGAGGGATACTTCCTTGCAAACTAGCACTAGGATTTAGGAGGAATTCCTAAATAATAGGAGCCACTATTGCGCTAGGAAATAGAGGCCAAATTGCACAAGGAAGTAGGAGCTAGGTTGAGATGATTACAGGAAATTTCTAGCTTAGTCCAAGTAGTGAGAAAAAGTGTGTTCTCGTGTGAACCAGTGTTTCCTTGTAAGAGATTCATATGTTCAAACTCTTTCAATAAAATTCTACAACAAGAAGAGGGTTCTCCCAGTTGGGTTCGCTAGAAAAATTATTGCCTCTTGTGTGATTTAGTTATTTATCTCTGTGTTTAATTCTATTGCTTTTAGTGTTGAGAAATTTTATGTCTTGGTGAAAAAAGAATTAGTTTTTAGATTGTCCATCATAGTAGTGGCAGAATTTCAAGGAAATTCAACAAAACCTATATAAGGGTTTTCTCTCTCAATTTATAAGTGGGAGTTGATTAATGGAAGAACTTGTGAGCAAGCTAGCTCCAAGCTTGTGGAGATGAGGTAAATTATTAGCTTAGAATATGTTTCATTGTACATACAACTTTGTTATGTGTGGCATTATGTTCTAAGCTCACCACAAAAGATTTTTGTTGCAATTTTTTATTGTAAGAGTTGACATAAGAACCATAGAGGTGCAACATTATTACATTGTAGGAGTACTTGAAGCCTTCTTGTTGCTTTATTTTAAAGAGCAAAAATTATATGCCTAGGTGTTCATAGTGAGCAATAGCATAGTTTTAATTCTTAAAAAAAACACTTCTAGACCAATATGGTCGTGGAGGTCTCCTATAGAGTCCCTCTCCTTCATAACTCTATGGTATCTAGCGCCCAAATTAGGGTTGTTGTATAGTAACCCACCTTGGTTGTTTATAGCCTCTAATTATTCATTAGAACCACCCTCTATAGGTTGGACACATGACCTCCATAGCTCACACAATAAGGAACTAGTTATTGTAAGAATTTACAGGGTAAGTTCATCAGACAGAACACCAAAGGACACCGCTCACAAACAGATCACAGATCAATACACCAGTATTGTTGACGTGGTTAAAACCCTCAAAGAGGGAAACAGTCCACGGCCTGAGCCAACGTGGCCAATTCAGGCAATTTATTAATAAAAGAACGAAAATTTACATAAGCTTCTCTTATGAACGGTTAACCTACAAATGACCCTCCATGCTCTTTAAATAGAGATCATGGACCAATCGAGTGTTAAGCCACGGATCAAGTGTCGGTAATACCGATGAGAGAATGAACCGTCGGATCACTTCATGTCTAGAACATATCGTGACCATCGGATTGTAAGTTACAAAAGTACATAGTAAAGAAACACACTTTACCTAACTCTACACTAGACCAAGTTATACTTAACTATTTCCTATGTGTCGGAATATCCTAACATCCCCCCTTAAGAACTATTTGGGATAGGATTGAAGGATGTACAAATACGACACAACATGAGAAGAAAGGAGGCACTAGAGCCTATCCCCCCTTAGTGACAACTTCCTGAACTCCAACCATAAATCGAAGTTTAGTAAACTTCGCCTCTGTGAGAGCCTTTATAAAGATGTCTGCAACTTAATCATCTGTTGAACAATATTGCACTTCAAGAACATGGTCATGAATGAGCTTTCTAATGAAGTGCATGTGCAGTTCAATGTGTTTGCTGCGTTGATGTTGTACTGGATCTTTGCATAGGTGAATGACACTTTGATTATCACACCAAAGTGTAGTCGGATGCTCCTGCTGAAAGTCAAACTCTAACAGGTTCTGACGAAGCCACAAGGCCTCCTTACTAGCTTCTATGGCACCCTGATATTCTGCTTCTGCTGAAGAAAGAGAAAAGGCACTTTGTTTCTTGCAAGCCCATGTAATAGGTCCTGAACCAAGAGTGAACACATAACCTGAAGTAGACTTCCGATCATCAGGGTCACCAACCCAATCGGAATCGGTGAAACCAACCAATAGAGTAGATGCTTCTGCACTGTAATGAATCCCAAACTGAACTGTACCTCGAACATAACGAAGTATTCTTTTAGTTGCTTTCCAGTGACTTTCATGTGGGTTTTGCATAAACCGAGCAATAAGGCCAACAACAAAGGAAAGGTCAGGACAAGTGTTGGGACTCAGAAATGTCATATTTTCATCCACCTTTTTCTTCACTATTCCTTACATTTCATCATCCCATTAACCTTTTATCATATCATTTTCATAAATACATTTGGGTTTCACCTTCTTATTTTCCATTTTATTCATTTTTGTATTATAAGTGAATTTGATTAAATATTAGAAAATATACATATTTTTATATATATCTCAAGAATATG
The DNA here is from genome assembly GCA_031772625.1 of Pinus tabuliformis. Lineage (NCBI taxonomy): Eukaryota > Viridiplantae > Streptophyta > Pinopsida > Pinales > Pinaceae > Pinus > Pinus tabuliformis. The sequence continues at coordinate 1,616,824,702 of CM062817.1, read as the reverse complement.
TGAGTTTTGTGATGTGTAGGAAATATGTGAAGAATTAATTCCAAGAGACTCCTCAAATATCTCCTCCACCATATTAAGGAGATAATTATGCAAGCCTATTCCTAAGGAGAAAATCATGGAGGATTTGGTTGGCATATCTTATCCATATCTCCTCCACCATATTAAGGAGATAATTATGCAAGCCTATTCCTAAGCAGAAAATCATGGAGGATTTGGTTAGCATATCTTATCCAAGATATGTGAGAGATTTGTGGAGGATTCAAAGGGATCATATTTTGTAATAATGGGAAAGTAGTTGAAAATGATTGAGAGATTTGTGGAGGATTCAAAAGGATCATATCTTGTAATAATGGGAAATTAGTTGAGAGTGCTTGAGAGAATATTGGATATGTAATTATGAGATGGTTATCTTCCTCATGTATATAAGAGAGTGCTCCCTTGATAATAATGAATAATGGAGAATGGAGATTAGCTTTAAGAAATAGTTTTGTAACTATGAGAAGGGAATTCTTAGTTTTTCATCTTTTATTGTTATGCTTTCATGATTTGTAATTTGATTCTTGTAATATAATTTGAGATAGTTTTATTGTTGTGAGCTCACATATGTTGTTTGTCATTCAATTCTTCACATGTTGTATTGCTTTCCCCTTATGCAATTTCCTGCTTTCCTAGTTAGTATTTCAATGTCTTCCTAGATTAATTTGATTTCAGTAATTTAGATTAAATTAGTTCCACTTCGGTCCTGCATATATAGTGTGTGTGCCTCGTAAGCCTACGAACCTCGGATTGACAAATTAAATAGTTGGGCAAGTACTACAACAGAATTAAATGATAATATTTTCACCCAACATTTTGGCGTCGTTGCCGGGGAGGCACGATGGATTGAAGTTTAGTTTGATTTTTCATGCAAGTGTGTTTAGACATGTTCCTAACTCCAAGGTGTTAAGGCGGTAAGACGTGGGGAACAGCCTACGCATCGCATTCGAGATACCGTAACAGGCTTGACCTCTTATGGATCGGGGCATGTAGATTGTGTTTACATTTATGCAAGTGTGAATTTCAATTTTTGCAAGTGTGTTTGATTTTCGCAACTGTGAAGAGTGTTTGATGAATTCATGGTTCATGGTTGTAATTGAAGAATTCGATTACTCAATTAATGAGCAATCCTTGTAAGAGGGTTTAATTGAGTATTGAATTCAAGATTATTTCTGTGGTCCTTTTGTTTTTAATTCAATTTTTAGTGTGCTGATTTGGAAGAGTTTTTGTGAACTAAAACCTTGTAAAAGGATTAAAAACTCAGACAATTATTAGCACTTTGTTTTTAGAATCTCTTTCAACATGGTTTTATAATGAGTGTCAGCTTGGAACTACTCACTCAGATCCTTGCAAAAGTCGGAATCTCCTCTTCCTTGGAAAAGGATATCTTGACAAGAATTGAAAGTTCAACTACTCCCCAAGAAATAAACGAAGATTCAACATCTGAAGAATCCTGCGTATCTGATGGCGAACAATCATTCGAACAGGAGATCAAGGAAGAAGAACAACAGATCGGAGAAGAAGAACAGGAGTTACAACATGATCTAGGTGAGAGAAACTGTGCCTATCAAAGCTTTATCGAACAATGGTTCCAGGTAAGTACTAGATTAGATTCATCTTTTTATTTTTTAGTTGATTTGCAGTTACAACAACTAGACTCATTCACTCTCGAATATTTTCATCCATTATTTAAAAAATTGTTACTGGATATATTGTTGTTACTGCTACGTGAATGGCTTCATTGGAAGTTTAATTACACGTAACTAATTTTTTTCTAATTAGTATAGAGTAGGTAGGCTTTCATTTTTAGTTTTTGCTTTCATTTTCAGTTTTGCTTTTACCTAGAATAAGTATGCTCTCCTCCGCGCTTAGTGCGATCGCGAGGATCAGAAAATAGGGATGATTTAGACTAATTTCAGGAATAAATAAATTCATGTTTTGCAATATGCTTCATCAAAAACATCTTTCAATATGCAAATCATTGTGTCCATTTGTTAAAAAAAAAAAAAAAAATTAAGTCTAGAGAAAGTTTAGTTTCTTTCTAAATTTTAGTTTTTCATTAAAAGCCTGGCGCTTTTGCCTATTGTCTCCCCTTGGCACCTTCAACCTTGAGCATTTAAACCTATGGTAACGGTGTGACTGAGTGCCAAAAAGGGAATTTTCCTGAGCTCCATGAATGCCAAGGGCCATACCCGCATATTGTTTAAAAACCACTAGTCGACTTGTTATTCAACTTCAAAGAAATTTCGGACGCGATTGTGACCATCACACACTGGTATTAAGTAGTTTCATGCACCTTCTCTTATGTCATGGTCACCTCCTCTCTCTCCACCATCGCAGCTCCTTCAGAAAGCACACAAAATCTGCAAAAATCCATAAGAAAATCGGGCTTTCTGAGAAAATCAAGCTTTTTGTCCACGAAGTAAGGAAGAGATAACGCCAATTCAATTTTGTGGAGGGGGAAGTTTTATCTTGATATCCTGGAAATTCCCGCAAACAAATCCTTGAGGCCCACATTTGAACGAATCACACAAACAAAATCAAACAACCTCCAATCGTTGAAGCACCATCGAGATTTCAGCCTGAGAATAATGCAACTTATAACGGGATAGGAAAGCACCGGGACCGTGCTCATAAACTTGCTATAGAACCTGGAAGTCCTCACATATTCTTCAGCTGTGGTGAAGATGGAGTTGTCTACCGTTTTGATTTGAGAACCCAGACTCCAACCAATCTATTTACCTGCCTTGCTTTCGGTGCAAACAAGTCAAGCCATTCTGCTATTGTTACCTACAGCACCTAATCTGATCGCACTTCCTGATTAGAAGATTTGATGGAATCCAACAAACATAAGAGAGAGCAGCAGGCACATATCTCTTTCACGCCTGATGTGATTATGCATGTATTAAGATTACACAGGCGAGTCTCCGAGCGAGATGGAGAGAGAAGGATTTCAAGAGAAGATTTTACACAACAGAGCCTATTTCTTTCACTCAATAAATTTGTTTTGACAGCTGCAGCGCCTGGCTTCAACGTCAGAAGAGGAAGAGAATGTTGCCTAGCTTAAGATTGGAAAAGAGTTTTTGGACAGATCATCCTCCAGGAATCGACATTGTAAGTTTTTCTCCAAGACCACAACCTCCACGGATTTCAGGTCGGTGATTCAAATTCAACAATTTAAAAAAAATTCCACTATTGATTGCATTAAGACGCAGCTCTGCAAATGTGTTCACTGTACTCCTGAAGGCGGATCCTTAGGTTGTTGAATTATATGTGCACAAATGTAGCGTCACCAAAATCAATGCGCCCAGATAATCTTGGCATACATACCTTCGACCACTCACAGTTTCGGGAACCGGGACTCTCCAATCCCCACGCAGACAGATGGATTTTCTTGCACTATAGAGCATGGGCTGCAAACACTATGCGCAAGTTTCAGGACACCTGGCAAAAACAACAACCATTCAAACTGGTTTTGGGCAGAGGTAATTTACCAAGCAAATAAACTGCTATTTCAGTTGTTGTTGAAATTTCAGATGAAATATAGACCATAACACTGGTTTGAAATATCTCTTTATAGTGTCAATCTTTTCTTAGCATAGATGTAACAGAGTCTTTGCAAATTTTGTTTTTCTAGACATTTGAAATTTTGGTGTTTGTTATTATAAAAAAAAATAAAATAAAATTGCCCTCATTCATTCATAAACTAACTACTTGTTCCCTAAGAAATACAAAAGCCTTTTCAAATGTTTTAAATCAATTTTCCTGCAAACCAATAAAAACATTTTGAAAAAGTATTGCACAATCAATGAGTACATTGCATGGGGACATGCAATATTTCTAGTTGGGGGGAAATAAAAGTATGTTGGATTTTTTGTGAATTTGTGGGCAAAAGTTAGGATGCATATACTAACAAGATAAATGAGATTGGTGTTGTGTAGGTCAAAGAGAAGCTTATGCAGAAAGCTCAATATTACGATGCGACACCCTTTTCATCCATGATTAGTGTAACTTCGAAAAATAATTAAAAAAAAATGGACATTTCATAAATTCTTGAAAATGAGCTAATTTGTTTTTGAGTCACTTCATACAGGAATGATCGATGGAGATGGCACACAAAGGTGACAATTTTTATGCAGGAATGGTGCTAAGAATTGAAGACAATCTAATGCAAAAGTGATTTTTCGAAATCACAATGAAACATGCATCATTGGACGCTTGAAGGAACTAATTCTTCACTGCACATATCATGACATTTTCCACTACACAAAGATCCTTTTGCGTCATGACTACTCACCTTTTTCCTTCCAAGCGCCTAAATCATCCCTATGTTGCAGCCATCTTCCATTACCTTATCTTTCACGACTTCATGCACGCCTATTTTTCTGAATCGCATACATTCCTTTATCCTTTTCAGTTTATTTTTGCCTTCTAGTTTTCCTTTTGAATAAAACTCATTCCCTTTCCATGATTACATTGCCTTGTTTTCCTCGCCATGCTGATCCACACTGCTTGTCCGTGAGTTCTTTCCATTTATAGTCCTACCAAATCTTTTTGTACAAACTCGCGTTGACTGATGTGGGATTCCTTAAGGCCCACCTTTCAACAAGTCTTGCCCCATCGACATCAGCACCTTATCTGGGAAATAGACTAGAGTTCCTTTTGGGTACCTTGAGACTTGCATGCCTCAATGGCAAGTTCTCTTGCTGAAAATCATGGGAATACATCAATGTCCCTTGATCGTCAGATCTTGCAAATGGCTCGACGTCAACCCCTTTATTCGCATTTCGCAATATGTACCCGGGTACCTTGGCACTCATTGACATCAATGGTGAGTTGCCTCGCATTGGTTAACGACATGCATCAATGGTCGATAATCCAATGATTTCTTTTCATGCTCGACATCAACACATTCTTTCGCATGATTAGAATTGTACCAAGAAGTTTAGTAGCAGGTGAAGACTATACACATTTTCACGACCCCCTCAACGGTTACAGCAGCATGAATTTTGATCTATCAGAGTACCACAATTCCACTTTCAGCGTTTATCTTTTCCATGATTCAGCATCAGCCGTTAAGATTCCTTCATTTCCCAGGATCTAGTTACAACAACATCAGTCACATTTTCCTAATCCAGCAGCAGCAGTAGCTACATTCCTATTGCATAGTTCATCATTCTTGGGTAAATAGAGGTATGTTGTTTTCTAATCTTTAATCATGCAATTCCTTATATGCTAACTTGAATATTTTGGAAAATTCCCTCACCATGCTACATTTCCTTTCATGAGCCATGTCAAGTTGCATGAGGACATGCAACCAATTCAGTTTGAGGGGGGGGAGAACTATATTCACTACATATTCACTACCATGATTCCATTTCTTCACCACTATCACTCCATTTTTTTTTTCATTTACCATTCGCCAACATTTATTTTCCAACGATATTTGTTGCACTTTGCTTCATACGCAATATTGGCATGCTTCATTAATATTACAAAAGGGCTTTCTTATGCACATTATGATTTCCAGTGAGTGTTTACATTATTATTGAAGAAAAGAGAACAGAAAACGAAATGAATGTTGTTAACACAAGAACCGACATTCTTTGTATTCATGGTTGTCACACAAGAACCAACCATAAGAAAATGTAAGTTGTTACTCATGTCTTTCACATATCCTGGAAACATTCATTATTAAAAGACATCATCATGTAAAGCCAAAGTTCAAGATGCCAAATGTTCTTAAAGAGACCCATGCATGGTTGCATGAGGACATGCAACAAGTTCAGTTGGGGAGGATGTTGGGACTCAAAAATGTCATATTTTCATCCACCTTTTTCTTCACTATTCCTTACATTTCATCATCCCATTAACCTTTTATCATATCATTTTCATAAATACATTTGGGTTTCACCTTCTTATTTTCCATTTTATTCATTTTTGTATTACAAGTGAATTTATGATTAAATATTAGAAAATATACATATTTTTATATATATCTCAAGAATATGTGAGTTTTGTGATGTGTAGGAAATATGTGAAGAATTAATTCCAAGAGACTTCTCAAATATCTCCTCCACCATATTAAGGAGATAATTATGCAAGCCTATTCCTAAGGAGAAAATCATGGAGGATTTGGTTGGCATATCTTATCCATATCTCCTCCACCATATTAAGGAGATAATTATGCAAGCCTATTCCTAAGGAGAAAATCATGGAGGATTTGGTTAGCATATCTTATCCAAGATATGTGAGAGATTTGTGGAGGATTCAAAGGGATCATATTTTGTAATAATGGGAAAGTAGTTGAAAATGCTTGAGAGATTTGTGGAGGATTCAAAGGGATCATATCTTGTAATAATGGAAAATTAGTTGAGAGTGCTTGAGAGAATATTGGATATGTACTTATGAGATGGTTATCTTCCTCATGTATATAAGAGAGTGCTCTCTCTTCATTTTGATAATAATGAATAATGGAGAATGGAGATTAGCTTTAAGAAATAGTTTTGTAATTATGAGAAGGGAATTCTTAGTTTTTCATCTTTTATTGTTATGCTTTTATGATTTGTAATTTGATTCTTGTAATATAATTTGAGATAGTTTTATTGTTGTGAGCTCACATATGTTGTTTGTCATTCAATTCTTCACATGTTGTATTGCTTTCCCCTTATGCAATTTCCTGCTTTCCTAGTTAGTATTTCAATGCCTTCCTAGATTAATTTGATTTCAGTAATTTAGATTAAATTAGTTCCACTTCGGTCCTGCATATATAGTGTGTGTGCCTTGTAAGCCTACGAACCTCGGATTGACAAATTAAATAGTTAGGCAAGTACTACAACAGAATTAAATGATAATATTTTCACCCAACAACAAGTATGGGTCAGATACAAAAGTTTTCCTACAAGTTGACAGTATAAGGTAGCATCAACTTCAGGGGAAGTACAAGTGACTGAAAGTTTGGCTCCAGACTGAAAGGGAGAAGGGGCTGGCTTACAGTCTTCCATGTGAAAATGGCATAGAAGATCATAGGCATACTTGGACTGGGAAAGGGAAATACCTTCCTTGGATTGCAAGACTTGAAGACCAAGAAAATAATGCAAGTGTCCTAAGTTTGTCATTTCAAACTTCTTTTTAAGGCTGGACTTCACATGGTTTATAAGGTTGGGATCACTACCAGTAAGGATAAGATCATCAACATAAAGAACAAGAATGATAAGAGACTTGTCCACTTTCTTGGTGTAGACAGTATTGTCAGAATGACACCTAGAAAAGCCAGTTTCTAAAAGAAAGCTATCCATTTTGGCATACCAAGCTCGAGGGGCTTGCTTGAGACCATAAAGGGATTTCTTAAGCCAACATACAAGGCTGGAGTCTGTTTGTATAAAGCCAGTAAGTTGTTCCATATAGATTTCTCCATGCAAGTTTCCATGCAAGAAGGCAGATTTAACATCCATCTGATGGACTTCCCATTTGAAAGAGGCAGCAAGGGAAAGAACAAGGCAGATAGAGTTCATTTTGGCAACAGGGGAGAAGGTTTCAGTATAGTCAATGCCTTCAACTTATGAAAAACACTTAGCAACAAAACGAGCTTTATGTTTATCAACTTTTCCATTTGAGTCATACTTGGTTCTGTAAACCCATTTGCATTAACAAGTTTACGTCCCTTTGGAAGAGGAACAAGATCCCATGTATTATTTGCCAATAATGAACGATATTCTTCATTCATAGCTGCGTTCCAATCTGGATGGCATGAAGCTTCTGCAAAGGTGTCAGGATCATAATTCGTTGAAGTTTGAGCCAGTAAAGAAGAGGCTCTATCAAATTGAGAACGTGTGCGACGCTGATCTGTAGGATCACCGGCAAGAGCACCTGCTGCATCCCAAGTAGCACAGACCCATTTTGGAAGCTAAGGAGTTGAAGGAGGATCCTAAGAAGGTGGGAGAGGATTTTCATCCTCGCTGTCATCATCTGAAGAAGAAATATTTTCAGAAGTAGAAGGGATAGAGAGAGGTGGCACATCCGCCGCATTAGGCTTGTAGGCCAATATATTTTCAGCAAAACTTTTGTAAAAATTTTCTCATTTCCCACCCCGGTTTTCAGTTTCACCTTATTTCTCTAAAATAGTTAAATGCCCTTTCCCATAGCCATACATTCAACAATTGAAAAATAAATTTCACTGAAAACACAAATTTTGGAAATTTTACAGAATGCTGGAAAATGCAGAAATATAAAAATCAGCACATATAAACAGCCATTCAACACATTTAAACACAATGATTTTTGGTCAAGGTGACCCTGGAAAAACCCCCTACAACTCTTGGAGAAAACCAGTTCGAGAGCTCTTTCTTATTTCTGGAAAATGCTTTTTACAGTGAGAAATACTCAGCAAAAATCAGCAAGTAAACTTTTACAACTTATCTCGTTTTTCGTGCCTCACAGCCAACTGAAAAACTTGCAAACAACAAAATCTGAACAGTAATAAATATTGTACGTCCTCCTCGATTTCTTTGCCAATTTTCAGCCTTAAATTCTGTTGTACGGCCTACCTATAAAATCGTGCAAGCTGCCAGAAATTCCGCTATACGATTTCCTCGGTTTCTGTGCCAAAAAAGTTGTACGGCCTCCTTGAAAATCTGTTGTACGACCTCCTTGAAAATCGTGCCAGCAAACTCAGATTTCTGCTCCTTGATTTCTGTGCAAACTGTTGTACGGCCTCCTTGAAAATCGAGCCCAAAAATCTGTCTTTCACTGTATGCTAACTCAGCTGTATGAACTTGCTGGAATGCTGCCTTGGAATGTGTGCCAAGTTGTTGCCTCCTTCTCCTCCCTGTCCAGAAATCTCCCTTGCTCTCTTGCTCTCCTTCTCCCAATCTGCTCATGAAAGAATGAATGACCTTTTCCTCATTTTCCTCCCTTAATCTAACCCTAAGTGACTTTTTGGTGATCCCTAAATCCAATGGCTGAAATAGATTGAGATCTAGGGCTGAGATTAAATGCTCATTTAAATCTCACTTTCTATTTTTTAATTCACCCCACTTTAATAAAGACCCACTTAGTCATTTATTTCCAAAGTCACTTTTCCTTTCTAATTTTACATTGACTTTATTAAAGTCACTTTAAAATTAGACTTTAGTAACTTTATCACTTAAAGTCACTTTTAAACAATGTTGTTAAAAGCGCGAGCGGGATTAAATCGGCGTGGGGAACAAAGCCGAAAAAATCGGAAAAAGCGGGAAAAAAACGTTTGGTACAAAATATTCTTTTTTTTTTCATTTTTTTTCAATTTTTTTAATATCTAAACCATCTACAACATAAAATAAATACATTGACACATAAATATGATAAAAAAACTAATATATAAGATGTTTAATATCATTTCTAGCGCTAAAATCACACATAACATTGAATCATGTCCTGAATAGTAAGTCCTGACTCCTGAGTCCCAACTCAGCCTCAAAATATCAACAAAAAATATGATAATGTATCTCATCATGTCATAATGTCATATACAATAAAATGAAAGTCTAATCCTATTGATTTCCTCTGCCCCTCTTGCGAGAAAATGTCACTGCTTTCCCTTTCCCTCTAGATGAAGATGCTGGTGCCTGTGCTGGTGGAAATGGCAGTGGAGTCTGACGTGCTATAGAAGCTGAAGAAGTAGAAGTAGTAGCTACAGGAGGTAGACGGAGACCACGTCCTCTGCTGGTGGTAGTGGTAGCCTGGGTAGGCGGTGTCACCTCCTCCTCCTGCTCCTCCTGCTCCTCCTCCTCCTCCCCCTCATCCTGCACTAACCAATCATCAGTGGGATCCATGAGAGGCCTCTTGGTCTCAACCCTCCATTCAGCAGTGGTGTCAATCCCATCCAATGAGATGGCATCCATATCAGGTGTCCGCTCTAGTTGCCTCACCCACAATCGAAGATTGTAGTAGACATAGACCATGTCATTAAGTCTATGGGACTCCAACCTGTACAAAGTTCATGAAATAATAATTAATAATTAATATTATAAAAAAAATATTGTTTAATGAATTCAAAAATTTATTTGGAAATTTGCAATATTTTAAATGTTTAAGTGTTAACCTATTGTGCTTCTTGTTGTGTATTTTTTCAAATACACTCCAATTGCGCTCACATCCTGAGGAGCTGCATGTTTGGCTGAGGATGCGTACGACAAGCTTTTGCAAAAGGGGTACTCTGCCACCATACATCTTCCACCATGCGTCTACAACAAAATTACAAATAAAATTTTAAATAAACATAAGAAAAAAATGGAATTTGAAGAGACAATGGAATTTGAAACAAAGTTACAAAGTACAAACTAAAAAATACCTGGCATTTTAATCGTCCTATCAATGATAGCCATCTCAAAGCCAAATGTGCCACCTGCCATCTTATATGTCTCAATTTGTTTTGAGATATCTATACGTTGTTCTGGAGATCGCACCATCTTCTGGACACAGGATAAGAATCCATCCATGATCTCAGCATCAAAATCAAACCCACATGCATAAGAAAATGCAGGGTTCAGGAAAAGCCCAGCAGCATGAATGGGACGATGGAGTGTGTTGTTCCATCGCTCATCAATCACTTCCCATAGAAGGAGTTGTTTCTGAAACCCATCATCTCCCTTATCATCATAGTAGGACCAAATGGCTTCTTTGGCCCTGTCCATGGCTTCATACAAATAGCCCATTGCGGGCTTCTCACCATCAACCAACCGAAGAACCTTTACCAAAGGTTCAGTAACGGCGCACACCTCCTGCACTCCCGCCCAGAAGTCTTCCTGGTATGAAACTAGTCTGCATACGGCCTCTCCTTCTGGTTTGCGGCTCATTGACGAAGCACGCCACTCCTCTGAAAGAAACATTCTCTTCAAATCCCACATAGAATTCAAAAGGGATTGAAGAGATATGAAACTCGTCGCAAATCGTGTAATGGCGGGGCGCACCAACTCTTTGTTGTTGGTGCATCTTCTCATCAAGCTAAGCACAGATGTATGATTGTAAATAAATTTTGTGATGCTTTTTGATGAGTCAACAATATCTTTGACAAAGGGAATTTTCCCTATGTCCTCTAACATCAAATCAATGCAATGGGCAGCACAAGGTGTCCAAAATAAAGTAGGATGCCTGTCCATAAGCATTCTACCAGCAGCAACATAATTTGCAGCATTCTCTGTTATGACTTGGACAACATTTTCTGCACCCACCTCCAAAATAAACACATCCAGCAAATCACATAAAGTTCTTGCATCTTTGATTTGATGAGTTGCATCAATAGATTTGATAAACATAGTCCCCTTGGGACAACTAACCAAGAAGTTTATAAGGGTTCTCCCCTTTTGGTCAGTCCAACCATTTGACATAACAGTGCATCCTGTTTGTGCCCATGATGCCCTAAAATCCTCCAATCTTTGGGTGCAGTCACACTTTTCATCTTGAAGAATCTGGCCTCTGAAATCATGATAAGAAGGGATTTTGTACCCCGGGCCAACACTGGCAATAACATCAACAGCAGGTTGGAAAAATGGATTATTCCTTACAATGCTGAAAGGAATATCACTCCAGAGGAGAAATTTTGCCATCAACCTATTAGCTTGTTCTTTTTCAGTTCTTTTTAGCATTGAACCGATAGTTGGTTGTGAACCAGGTGTGGTTCGAGGAACAAAAAATGATGATGCAGCTACCGGATTGACTGACCCTGCAGTAGAACCAGTGCCACTTGGCCCACTTCCTTTAGCTGACCTTCTTAGTTGCCTTTTGAGTTCTTCTTTGGCCTCTCTAGTGTGATCTAATTCTCCCAATGCTCTCATGGCTCTTTGGATAAGTTCAGGATTTGTATTTATACAGGGCCCCACATCATGTCCAGGGATTTGTGAAAGGTGGTACTTCAACCTGTACACCCCCCCGCGTATCTCCTTTCCACACAACTTGCAATTCAAGTTTTGTCTATCATTCGGAGCTTTAGGTTCACAATATTCCCAGAAAGGATCCAATTTCCTTGGCATGTTTGTTTTTGAATTTTGAATTTGCAAACCTATGGAAAAATAAGGATTAGGAAATAGGAATTTAGGATTACAAATTACAATTTAGCATTTACAAAATTACAAGTTACAAATTTCCAAAATCCCAATTTCCAAACCCAAGTTACCCAACCAAATGGCAAATGCCAAAAAACAATGAAAAAACATAAACAATGTTTAAAAAAAATGAAAAAAATAAATAAAAAATTGGTTCCCATAGTCATACCAAGTTACCCATCCCAAATCAATGAAAAATTACAAAAAAATCTTTAAAAACAATGAAAACAAAAGGAAAATGGTGCCCATATGAAGTTTCCCAACCAAAAACAATGAAAAACAAAGTTTTTAAACAAGGAAAACAAAAAAAAATTAATCTACATACCGTTTTTATGGACAAATTGGTGATCTCCTCTTGGATTTCTCCTACAAGCACTTGGATTCGCTCCCAAAGTGGACCCAAACCCTTCAGCTCTTCTCCTCAACGCTTCTCCTCCTCCTCCGCGCGGCGACAGTCAGAAATGACAAAAAAAAAATCGAATTTCATTGTTATAACCCCGCTGCCCGCGCCCTCGGCGCTTTTTTCCAATTAAATCGCGCTTTTTTCGGAAAAAAGCGGTATAAAAAAACCGGTGCTTTTTACCTATAAAACGCGGGTTTTAATCGGCCAAGGTAAAAACGCGCGCTTTTAACAACACTGCTTTTAAATAGATTTGACTTTATAAAAATTATAAAGTCACTTTAGGAGAAAAATTAATTTTTTTTGGACACTTTTCCCTAGGCCAAAGATCAAAGCCTTAGGGAACCACCTGTCCTCCGGTACCAAATTTCAACACTCCCTCTTACCGAAGAAGGTGTTCCTCACCACACCCATCTTGTCTCTGAAGTAGTCATGCTTTCCCCGTGGTAAGGCTTTGGTAAGAATATCTACAACCTGCTCATCAGTGGGAATATGCTCAAGCTTCACAGCACCCTTCTGAACATAGTCTCTGATGAAATGATATTTGATCCCGATATGCTTTGACCTGTCATGAAATACTGGATTCTCCGTGAGTTTAATGCAACTCTGATTATCACAGTAAATCACTGAAGGTCTCAACGGCTGACCAAATAAGCCAAAAAACATCTTGCGAAGCCAGATGGCCTCACAACTAGCTAGACTGGTTGCCATATACTCTGCTTCCGCTGAACTCAATGCTACTGACTGCTGCTTCCGGCTAAACCGTGACACTACTGCCGAACCCAACCCAAAACAACACCCTGAAGTGCTCTTCCTATCAAAAGCACAACCTGTCCAATCAGAATCAGTATAACTTGCCAATCTCACTCCATCCCCCTGCCTGTAGTCCAGACCATAATCCACTGCGCCCTGCAAGTACCGTAAAATGTGTTTTGCAACCACCCAGTGAACCTTCCTAGGCTCACACATAAACTGACTCATTGTGTTGACTGCAAAACAAATATCTGGTCTAGTGTTGACCAAATACATCAAGGAACCAATCAGTTGCCTGTACAATGTGGGATCCACCAACTTGGAATCTGAAGCATAAAGCTTCTTCCAGTTGGTGATCATCGGTGTCGACATGGGTCTACAATCCTCCATGTGGAATCTGCCAAGGATGTCCACAATATACTTCCCCTGCCCCAGGAAGAAATGCCCCTCCTCTTGCCACACCTCCAAACCCAAAAAGTAATGCATCAAGCCGATGTCCTTCATCTCAAACTCCGCCGCAAGATCTCTCTTGCAGTGCTCTATAAGTCTCTCTGCACCTGTAATGACCAAGTCATCCATATACAAGACCAGAATGAGACGCTCCTCACCTATCACAATAAAGTAAAGGTTCGGATCTGCCTCACTCTTTGTGAAACCCATCCCCTGCAAGTATGTATCTATCCTGGAGTACCAAGCTCTGGGAGCTTGCTTCAGGCCATAAAGGGCCTTCTTCAGTCTGCACACATGGGACTCCTTCCCATGCACCTCAAAGCCCTGTGGCTGCTCAATGTACACCTCCTCCTGTATGAAGCCATTGAGAAATGCAGCTTTCACATCCATCTGGTGGATCTTCCAACCCATCTCTGCTGCTATCGATATAATGGAGCGGATCAAAGTATATCGAGCCACGAGAGCGAAGGTCTCCTCATAATCAACTCCCTCTATTTGGGAGAACCCTCTAGCCACAAACCTCGCTTTGAATTTCTCAATGCTGCCATCTGCAGCATGCTTTACCTTGTAAAGCCATCTGGAAGTAACCACGGATTTTCCCTCAGGCCTCGGCACTACCTCCCAAACATCATTCTTCATGATAGAAGAATACTCCTCCTGCATGGCCTCTCTCCAGACCTGCTGGGTAGCTGCCTCCTCATAGCTAGAAGGCTCAGAGTCAAGGATGTTGGTAACCATTGCCATATAGCTACAAAACCTCTCAGGTGGTCTACTCTGTTTGACCGGCCTCTTAGGCTCAGCAACAGATGTGGCATCTCTCAAGGTGTACTCAAGCCACTTGGGCTTCCTCTTCCCTGAGCACACTTCTCCCACTGGAGAATGAAACTCCTCCTCATCATCATCATCAGGAGCCTGAAATCCTGACTGTCTGTCTGCTGTCCTCCTGCCTGAACCTGAACCTATAGAAGCTGAGGTACCGTGTGAAATGTCCATCAGTGGACTCCCTGGTGAACTGCTCTGTGAACTGCTCTGCATGCTACGCGGAGCACCACCCCTCTGGCTCGGCGAGCCACTGCTCACTGATGGACCTGACATCCTCATAGATGTACCTCCGGATCCTCCTAATCCTTGCCCACTGGATCCCTGTGACTGACTCAACTGCTGCCAAGGGTCTGGCTGATCCAGATACTCTAACTGCCGTGACCTCCTAAAGGCCCTGTCCTCCTCGAACTTCACATCCCGCCTGACAACAACTTTTCTCTGTGTAGGAATGTAAATCCGAAAGGCCTTTGAGGTCTCACTGTAGCCCACAAAGATACCCTTCTCTGCGGTGGGCTCTAGTTTGGTCCTCTTCTCCTTGGGTATGTAGGAGTATGTAATGCACCCAAAGATACAAAGATGACCAATACTCCTGCGGAGTCATGTGCCCCAAGGCACGATGCAGACTCCTGTTTTGCAAATAAACAGTTGTGTTGCAGGCCTCTGCCCACAAGAACAATGGCAACCCCTGATCATGTAACATGGCTTTGGCAGCCCCTACGATGGATTTGTTCTTCCTCTCCGCAACCCTGTTCTGCTAGGGGTTGTAAGGAACAGTGAACTCCCTCCTAATGCCTGCCTCCGCACAATAGTCAACAAACTCTCCAAGGGTGTACTCTCCCCCATTGTCCAACCTCAGGGACTTGATCTTCCGACCTGTATGTGTCTCCACAAGAGCTCTGAACTCCTAAAACCGCTTGAAGACCTCACTCTTGATCTTCAAGAAATAAATCCAGGTCCTCCTGGAGTGATCATCAATGAATAAAACATAGTACTCATATCCACTCAAGGAAACATGAGACATCTGACCGCTCACATCGGAATGAATCAAATCAAGTATCCCAGTGGCTCTACTGTCACTGCTGGGAAAAGGGGATATGGCAAACTCGCCCATCGCACATCCTCTACAAGTATCAAAGTGATCAGTACTGAAATCTGGCACACCGGTAGTGATCTCCCGCAAG
Source organism: Pinus tabuliformis (assembly GCA_031772625.1). Taxonomy (NCBI): domain Eukaryota; kingdom Viridiplantae; phylum Streptophyta; class Pinopsida; order Pinales; family Pinaceae; genus Pinus; species Pinus tabuliformis. The sequence goes on along the minus strand of CM062817.1, from coordinate 1,616,808,980 downwards.
GTCCTCAAGGCTCCATGATACATATGCCCCATCCTACGGTGCCAAATCTCACACAGCTCAGAACTGCTAGCTCTACTGTCGGTACTACTGCTCAATGCCAAAAGGGGCTGGAATGCAAACTTGTACACCTTTGCATGGCGTACACCTATCACTCTAGCTGAATCAGCTGGAGTGCCCCTGGGATACATCAACACCTGTCCTCCCCTGAACAGTACCTCATATCCTCTGTCCTCCAAAGCTGAGACGGATATGAGGTTCTTCCTCATCCCTGGCACATAAAGAACATCTGACACCTTCAAGGGAGGTTTGGACTCCCTCTGAAATGTCAGTGTCCCCACACCGACTGCTCTAACAACTCTGTCATCACCGAGTACTACCTCTATATCAGTGCCACTCTCTGAAAGCTCTGAGAAGTACTCACGGACTCCTGTCATGTGACGTGAAGCCCCACTGTCCACGTACCAGATACCGAAGATGCTCCGTTAATCAAGGGAAAAGCATGCTCCCTCTGAACCTGTGTGGCAGGTGATCCTGCACTAGAGGACTTACACACAGTGAACGCAAACTCCCGGTCAAAACGATCTGCAAAGTCCTCAACCTCTGCTGAAGCTGCCATGCTCTGGTTCTTCCCCTTCTTCTTCTTCTTCTTCTCCAGACACACAACTGCATAGTGTCCCATCTTTTGACAATTCCAACACTTCACCTTGGAATAGTCCTTCTGTGTGTTATCCTGTTTACCTTTACCTTTGCCTTTGCCTCCACCATTGCTTGTGGAAGCCTGCTTTTTCCCTTTGCCTTTCTTGCCTCCTGCCACCAGTGCTACATCCTCATCCTGCTCAACTGGCTTGGTTGCCCCAAGCTGACCTTTCCTGATCTCTGTCTGAATGCAATCATCCCAAAACCTCTCCCATGTGGGAAGGGTCTCACGTGCACAAACCCCATCAGCAAAGTTCATCCATGAACGGGGGAGACCATTCACTGCAATCTGCACCAACTCAGTGGGTGGAATGACTTCTCCAACTGCTGTCAACTCATCTTTCACATTACTAATCTTTGTGAGATATCCAGCTGCACTATCATTACCCATCTTAATAGTCTTCATCTTCTCCTTCAGGACCATTTTCCGGTTCTCATTGGTACTCTGGTAGAGATTGGACAATGTTGTCCACATCTCATGGACATTTCTCTTTCCTCTCACATGAGGAATGCAATGGTCTTTGACTCCGTCTAGAATCAGTCTCTTACCCTTGTTGATCTTTTTATTATACTCAGCCAACTGAGTAGCATCAGTAGGCACAACAACAGGGTTCTGCATGGTATGCACCATAATGTCCCAGACTTCTGCCTCCTCAAAGATACTCTGCATTCTCTCCTTCCAAACACTGTAATTGCTATGCCCATCCAACCTATCCTCCACCCTCAATCCCAATGACATCCTGCTGTCCTAAAACTGAAAAATAGCACTGCTTAGTAAAGATAAAACTATTGTTTGTGAAAAATCAGCTTGCTAGAATTTTCTGAGTGAAAAATCAGCAGGCTATAATTTTCCTCCTTGCTGTCCCACACCGCACTTCAACACTCAAGCTCCGATATCATGTAAAAATTTTCTCATTTCCCACCCCGGTTTTCAGTTTCACCTTATTTCTCCAAAATAGTTAAATGCCCTTTCCCATAGCCATACATTCAACAACTGAAAAATAAATTTCGTTGAAAACACAAATTCTGGAAATTTTACAAAATGCTGGAAAATGCAGGAATATAAAAATCAGCACATATAAACAGCCATCAACACATTTAAACACAGTGATTTTTTGTCAAGGTGACCCTGAAAAAACCCCCTACAACTCTTGGGGAAAACCAGTTCGAGAGCTCTTTCTTATTTCTGGAAAATGTTTTTTACAATGAGAAATATTTAGCAAAAATCAGCAAGTAAACTTTTACAACTTATCTCGTTTTCCGTGCCTCACAACCAACTGAAAAACTTGCAAACAGCAAAATCTGAACAACAATAAATGTTGTACGTCCTCCTCGATTTCTGTGCCAATTTTCAGCCTTAAATTCTGCTGTACGGCCTGCCTAGAAAATCGTGCAAGCTGCTAGAAATTTTGTTGTACGATTTCTTCTATTTCTGTGCCGAAAACTATTGTACGACCTCCTTGAAAATCATGCTAGCAAACTCAGATTTCTGCGCAAACTGTTGTACGGCCTCCTTGAAAATCGTGCCCAAAAATCTGCCTTTCATTGTATGCTAAATCAGCTGTACGAACTTGCTGGAATGCTGCCTTGGAATGTGTGCCAAGCTGCTGCCTTCTTCTCCTCCCTGTCCAGAAATCTCCCTTGCTCTCTTGCTCTCTTTCTCCCAATCTACTCATGAAAGAATGAATGACCTTTTCCTCCTTTTCCTCCCTTAATCTAACCTTAAGTGACTTTTGGGTGATCCCTAAATCCAATGGCTGAAATAGATTGAGATCTAGGGCTGAGATTAAATGCTCATTTAAATCTCACTTTCTATTTTTTAATTCACCCCACTTTAATAAAGACCCACTTAGTCATTTATTTCCAAAGTCATTTTTCCTTTCTAATTTTACATTGACTTTATTAAAGTCACTTTAAAATTAGACTTTAGTAACTTTATCACTTAAAGTCACTTTTAAATTAGATTTGATTTTATAAAAATTATAAAGTCACTTTAGGAGAAAAATTAAATTCTTTTGGACACTTTTCCCTAGGCCAAAGATCAAAGCCTTAGAGAACCACCTGTCCTCCGGTACCAAATTTCAACAACTTTACATCTCTTCTAATGATAACAGTTTTGGACTTAAGTGGAATAAGTCTATATGCTTTGACATCTTCAGAATATCCAACAAAAATACATTTTTCACTCTTAGGTTCTAAAGCTTTATGTTTCTCATCTGGAATATGGACCCATGCTTCACTTCCAAAAACATGAAAGTGACTTACATCTGGTTTAATTGAGCTCCATGCTTCTTCTGGAGTGATATTATTTAAAACCTTAGTAGGAGTGTGATTTATTATGTAATTTGCACAGTTAATTGCTTCTACCCAAAAATTAAGACTAAGTCCTTTAGATTGAAGCATACAATTAGCCATTTCCTTTAAGGTGCAATTCTTCCTTTCAGCTACACCATTTTGTTGTGGAGTATATGGAACAGTATATTGCATTTGAATTCCATTCTTAGTGCAAAAGTTGATGAATTTGTTGTTAACATATTCTCTGCCATTATTAGATCTTAGCTTAAGAATTTGATGTCTAAATTGTTTTAAAACAAAGGCCTTAAAGGCCAAGAACATGTTAAAGACTTCACTCTTGAGTTTTAAGAAGTATACCCAAGTGCGTCTGGAGAAATCATCAATGAAAGTTAAGAAATACTTGTAGCCAGATAATGAAACAACTGGAAGTGGACCACATAAATCACTATGCACAAGTTGTAAAGGGGCTGAGGCGTGCCAAGAGGCACGTTTTTCAAAACTATCCCGATGATGTTTTCCGAGTACACATCCGGAACAAACACCATCTCTGCAAGATACCATTGGAAGACCTATCACCATATTTTCTTTACATAGATTCTGAAGGAAGCGATAGTTTAAGTGACCAAATTGTTTATGCCAAAGTTTGCTCACTTCATCATTATGAGCAACAAATACCGAGGGAAGATTTGATGACCCAAAGTTGTTAAACTTATACAACCTTGTAGAATCATTAGCAATGCCAGTAGCTAAAATCTGTCTAGGATCTCTTAGGTCCTTAATTACAACATCGTGAGGTGAAAATTCAATGATTTTACCTTCACCTGAATGAGTTATCTGATATACAGATAGAAGGTTGCAGGATAAGGTTGGAACACATAATACATCATTAAATTGATCATTGTCTATATGAACAGTTCCAGTCCCTACAACACTAAGAGATCTATCATCACCAACATATATATTTTTGGTGTTACAATCATTTAAAGAAGAAAACATGGCTTTGTTTTTGGCCATGTGATAAGAAGCTCCAGAATCAATGAGCCACTCATGAGAATTAGAAGAAGAAGATACAATTAGTGCATATTCAAACCAAGATGTTTGACAACCACATGCAGAAAATGTTATTCCTGAAGATGAGGTTGAAGTTGAAGAGTGCTCCAAATGGATGCTATGCTTCTTCATTGCTGCTTCCAAGGCTTCCATCTTCTTAAAGCATTTGGATTCTAAGTGGCCATCTCGATTACAAAAGTGGCAATGTCTATCAGTCTTCTTCCCTTTGTTTTTATTTGCCTTCTCATTTTGTTGAAATGTTTTTTCATTTTGAGACTGAAATTGCTTAGGACCCTTGTTTGGTTTACGACCATTCTTTTTAGGATACGACTTCTTAGGATTCTTTGAATTTGGTTGTTGTTGGGCAGCTAAGGTTTTCTTATTTCTTAGAAGAGTTTCCAAGATTAAGAAGACCAAGGTGTAAGAGTTTTTCTTGTTCTCTTGTTAAAGAATCACTAAAGGCAACAAAGGAAGGGGACTTGTAGTCTTGTCCTTGAGAAATGAAGGTTTCTCTTGTAGAATGGAAGGTGGAAACAAACACAGAGTAGGCTGGTCCCAACTTAGTAAGAATGGAATAGATAAGGTTACCATCTTCTTTCTTAACCTTAACACCTTCCAAGAGAAGTTTAAGGGTCTTGAACTTGGACAAAAAATCTTCAATGGAAGAAAAATTTTTGGGGTCCAATGTAAGCAACTCATTTTTTAGTTGATGGGCTCTACTTTTATTTTTAATTCCAAAAACTTTAGTGATCTGTTTCATTTCTTCATTAGGAGTATCAAGTTCTGCGATATGGAATCTAAGGTCTAGAGAAATAGACATCCCTATCAACCCACGTGCTTGATCTTGCCTATTTTCCCATTTGGCTGCCTTATCTTCATCTTTCGGTTTGGTTTCTTGGCCTGAGGCTATTCTGTAAAGACCTTTACTTCTAAGTAAATCCACAATGTAGGACCACCATTGGAAGTAGTTGGTGCTGTCAAGAATAACTTGGCATGGACTTTCCATTTTAACAGAAACTGAAGCTATAGATGCTGAAATTAAGTGTTCCAATGGAAAGATCTCGAAAAATTAGGCTGATTAAAAAAAAACGGCTCTGAAAATGGCTTCTGGATGAAGAAGTTATGGCTTTTTGAAGAAAAGTTGTTGAAGATGCTGACGAAGTGCGGGAATGTGCGGAAATGAATGATAATGTTATATTTTAAAAAAATCCACCCCCTTTCCAAACTTAATCTAATTAGCTCACTTTAAAAAAAAAAATTATATGACTCACTTTTATAAATAAGTGAAAGTCACTTTTACAGTGGTACTTTATGAGCTACCCACTAAATTGTAACTTAAATAAAAGATAAAGAGACTTTAGAATTATAAGTGACTCACTTTTTATAATGGGTGAGAACACTTGTACATAAAGTAATTTTAAAACATAAGTTACATGTGCTTTTTGAAAAATTAACTCAACAAAAAGAAAAACTTGAACTCAAGACATCTATTCTCATAAAGTAACTTTGGACCAAGTGAGCTAGTTTAAAAGGTTAGTAATTTTTGGAAAAGAGGAAGGGGTTTTTTCTTTTTCTTTTTTTTAGTCACCGAAGCTTTGGGGTGCATGCTTACTTGAGAAAGCTCTTTTTTTGCCTACAAAACAAAAACCACAAAACCCAAACGGACATACAAAAAAAAAACAAACCTTATGGTTTGAGGTTAGCTTTTCCTCAATGTTTCTGATTTTCCGAGATCACACTAAAGCGCAGCAAAAAAGAGCATACGCATGAGAAAAAAAACTTCCTTTCTGTTTCTGAGTTGCCCAAATCGCACAGAGTCGCAAGGTAAAGAGCATACGTAGAAATGAAAGGTGCAGATCTAGTAATAAAAAACAAAGAGATAAATAAACCGAAATAAACAGAGAGAAAATAACTAGAAACTACAAATAAACGTTGTATACCTCCAAATCTTAAAAATGACATAGCTAGGGCTACCGGAAACCTTTTCGCGTGAAACAAAAGGGGTTCCTCACTGGAACAGATGCTCCTAACACAATAGAGCAGTCCTCTCGACTCGAAAGCAGTCAGAAACAGTAGAACTAGGAAACAGCAATTGAATGCAGTTCTACTGGCTTCAGATTTGGATCACCAACGGATGCGGCCCTCAAATAGCTCTGATACCATGTAGGAATTTACAGGGTAAGTTCCTCAAACAAAACACCAAAGGACACCGCTCACAAACAAATCACAGATCAATACACCAGTATTGTTGACATGGTTAAAACCCTCAAAGAGACAAACAGTCCACAGCCTGAGCCAATGCGGCCACTTCAAGAAATTTATTAATAAAAGAACGAAAATTTACATAAGCTTTTCTCATGAATGGTTAACCTACCAATGATCCTCCATGCTCTTTAAATAGAGATCATGGACCAATCGAGTGTTAACCCACGGATCAAGTGTCGGTAATACGGAGGAGAGAATGAACCGTCAGATCACTTCATGTCTAGAACATATCGTGACCGTTGGATTGTAAGTTACAAAAGTGCATAGTAAAGAAACACACTTTACCTAACTCTACACTAGACAAAGTTATACTCAACTATTTCCTATGTGTCGGAATATCCTAACAGTTATTCCCTTTTATCCATCACCTTCGAACAACAAAACCTCATTTCCTTTCTGGTTTCATTGAAAGTTGTAATCTCTCTTCACTCCCATTACATACTACTTGAAGTGAGCCTAATAACCCATAGATAAGTCTCCCTTGACTTAGGTCCATCCCTTGTCTAGGGTGTAAAAGAGTGTTGGTGAGGTGAGAGTGGTCAACCTCTTAGTTCTTCACCTAGGTGTTCGGACTTTACAATTTTGGATGATAGATTTGGTGGTAGCACAATGTAAATAAAATAGGTTGTAGGAAGGGCTAAAATGTTTGTAAGGGGTGAGCATGACAATTTTACTAAAATAGACGTGAGCATGCAAAGGACCAATGGATAAGGAAATATTGAATTTTAAGCAAAGGCTTATTGGGGTGTGGGGAACCAGATATAGTATGTAGGTTAACTAATCCATTGCAAGAAAGAGAAAACCAAAAGGGGAAACTAAAGCAAAGAGAGAATGAGTTGATGGAGAAAATTTGGAAAATAAAAGTTTTATAGGATTTCAAACTTATTATAAATGATGGGGCAATGGAATCCTTTTATAGAACCTTCATGATGAAGGGCACCATTCCAATAGCAAGGAGCTGAGAGAGGCCCTTAAGTAACTAGAGAGAAATAAGGGTCTTTCCACTACACCTCCATAAAGAGAATGGGAAATCAATGTGAGTAGGGTTGAAGGAGAATACCAAGGTGATCAATTACTCAATGGACCCACTAAAAAAAATAAAGAAAGAAAAAACAAAAGGCTATTGATAGTGATAGGAGAAGCTAACCTACATAAGCTTCATGAGCAAAGGGTGCATCACTACATTGAAAAGAAGGTTACCAAGTTGCTCGATCACATTGTTACCCACCACTAGTAGGTGACCCCTATAGGAGAAATGTTCTCCTAGATTTGTCTTCAGCTGATAGCCCCTTGCAGGCACCAGACAGCTCGATGTGCCACCATTCCTCGTTGTTATTTTTTGTAGCATCAGATGTGTTCTATCCTTGAAATTTGTGGAGAGCCTAGAATGCATGAAATCTCCAAAAACCAGAAATCGTTTATGGAAATTCTGCCTAGAAATAACTTAATTAGATTATTAGTCAGTGTTTAAATATTTCCTAAGTCTAAACTTAGGGAATATGACTAATTAATCAGAATTAATTAAGTTAAGGTGTGAATGTTCTAGAAACTCAAATGGATCGACTTCAAGTTAATCCTAGCCATTGATTAAGATCTAATCTTGGTCGTTGAAGTCTCAACAGAGGATTATAAGAAGAAATCGATGGGGCTTGGAGAAATCACTTGAGTAGTTTGATTTCATGAGCAGATCGATTTCTTGAGTAGCAGCAATCAGTTGTCGGAGAGAGAGCCAGTGATATCGAAGCAGTGAGAGGGGCAGGGATAGTGAAGTCGGAGGAAGGATTCTAGTTCCAGTGAGTGCATTTGCAGAGAGGCAAGTGAGCCATAGTGAGGCTGACGCAGAGCAGCGCAGTAGCCTCTAGAGGAAATTTCAAATCTGCTGGCGAAAGCTGAGTCTCAGTGCCAAAAGCTACAGAGGTTCCGAAGGCCAGGAGAGATATTTTCCCAGATAGGAGCAGACCAAAAAGTTTGAGGAGAAGTTGGTTCGAGCTGAGTGCAAAAGTGATTGCACTATGGTGATGTAGTAGCTGTGCAGAGCCAATTTGGACGGCTCAATTTGAGCTAAGGTCAGAGCCTAGATTTGCCTGTGGAGTGAGGAAATTCGTCACTAGATTTTTCTTGCCAATTTTTCTCTGTAGGATTGCCAGTTTCGAAATCTAGTTGTACTCAAATTATTTCACAGTTGCATAATAATAAAACCCTAAGTTGTTGCACTGGTTTTCCCAAGTTGAGTTTTTCCGTGGACATTGGTCTGTAAATAACTGTGTAAATTTATGTGTGCTAGCATTTCTTCCAGCATTTATTTCTTCCACAATTTATTTGTGTAGGTTGCAGTGTGATTGATTCAGTGTTTGTTGTAGCAAACAATAAATAAATTATTAAAAGAAATAATTTAACAATTAGGAGAATTATTACCAGTGGTTGTAATAGGATTCGAGTTTCTGAATTTTCACATGGTATCAAAGCACAGATGATCAGTCGGAGAGCTCAGTAGCGAAGGAAGAGGGAGTTTTGTTGTTCATTGAGGGGCAACAGATCGAAACCCTAGAGGCAGCGCAGTCACCTTGGCCAAGAGGTCAAATTTCTTGAGGAGAATCAATTTTTCTGAGAGAGGGACAGAAAAATTTGATCTCTCCAGATCGAGGGATTCCAAAGGCAGAGGGAGCAACCAATATTTTTTGCAGAGCAAATCTCTAGCTGGATGCAATAGTTTTGCAGCAGTTTGCTAGAGCAGAACTAGCATTGGGTGGAAGAAGAGCACACACAGAGGGAAAATTTTCCTCAGGGAACTTCCAGTCTCAAGAAGTTTGATTTTTCTTTGTAGATCAACAGTCGTTGTGAGCAGATTTTCACTCTAGAAGGGAGTGCAAATAGCTGAGCAAAAGAAAAGAGGGAGTTTCCGACATATCTTCAAGGTTTATTTCTCCAGTTTTGAGTTTCCAGATTTTGCAACTCTGCAGGGATGGCCCTACAAGATTGCCGGAGGAGGCTGGACGAGTTAGCTAGAATGCGGATCTGGGCATCAGATCAACTTCCAGTTGCCAGAGGCAGATCCCGGAGGAAGTGAGAGTTGTAAAGAAAGGAAGGGTCCCAGCTAAGGACTAGGCTTGAAAGGAGATAGTGGGACACCAGATCTAGGAGGTGGAGGAGTATGAGACTCCAGGTTGCCAAATTGGGTAGGGTCCTTGAAGAGTCCACCTCATGGATCATTACCTAGATACGGGGGCACATAATATTCAGTAGCAGGATGGATTGGTGGTAGTAGATGCATTTAGAGGCCAAGTGACAGCCGCAGACTCGCAACAGTCAGATGCTAGGGAGCGCAGTGCAGGGATGACAACAATGCAGGTGGCACAATGCAGATTTAGCAGCAGCAGATGCCTCAATGACAGTGCAAATACTAACAAAAGGCAGAGACTCGGGAGGCAGATGTATCATACTAATCAAAGTTGATTTAATATTTAGGATGATTTTCAGTTGCAGTTGCAACATCAACATATGGAGAGGGAGTTGTAGTGTAGATGCAATGCTGGCAGCAATTCAGCAGCAGCACATATGCAACACATATCAGAGTTGCGTAGTGGTTGGTGGGAAGCAACAGCTAGACATCAACAACGTGACAAGAGATGATGCAGAAATAGGATGTTGCTACAAAAGGCAGCAACACTAGAACACATTCCTCGCTAACAGGGAGTGTTAGATTTTGTAGCATCGGATGTGTTCTAGCCTTGAAATTTTGTGGAGAGGCTAGAATGAATGAGATCTCCAAAAACCCAGAAATTATTTTTGGCAATTCTGCCTAGAAATGACTTAATTAGATTATTAGTCAGTTTTTAAATATTTCCTACTTAGTCTAAACTTAGGGAATATGACTAATTAATCAGAATTAATTAAGCTAAGGTGTGAATGTTCTAGAAACTCACACGGATCGACTTCAAGTTAATCCTAGCCATTGATTTAGATCTAATCTTGGTCGTTGAAGTCTCAACGCAGGATTATAAGAAGACGTCGATGGGGCTTGGAGAAATCACTTCAACAGTTCGATTTCATGAGCAAATCGATTTCCTGAGTAGCAGCAGTTAGTTACCGGAGAGAGAGCCAGTGAGATCGAAGCAGTGAGAGAGGGGTAGGGACAGTGAAGCCAGAGGAAGGATTCCAGTTTCGGTGAGTGCAATTGCAGAGAGGCAAGTGAGCTACATTGAGGCTGACGCAAAGCAGTGTAGTGTAGTAGCCTCTAGAGGTAATTTCAAATTTGTTGGCAAAAGTTGAGTCTCAATGCCAGAAGTTGGGCAGAGGTTCCAAAGGCCAGGAGAGACATTTCCCAGACAACAACAGACTAGACGGCTTGAGGAGAAGCTGGTTCAAGCTAAGTGCAAAAGTGACTGCGGTAGGCTGACGCACTAGCTACGCAGAGCTAGTTTGGACGACTCAATTTGAGCTAAGGTCAGAGCCCAGATTTACCTGTGGAGTAAGGAAATTCCTCGCTAGATTTTTCTTGCCAATTTTTCTCTATATGACTGCCAGTTTCAGAATCCAGTTGTACCCAAATTATTTCATTGCTACATAATAATAAAACCCTCAGCTGCTGCACCGGTATTCCCAAGTTGGGTTTTTCCGGGGACATTGGTCCAAAAATAACCATGTAAATTTATGTGTGTATGTGCTAGCATTTCTTCTGCAATTTATTTGTGTAGGTTGCAGTGTGATTGATTCAGTATTTGTTGTAGCAAACAGTAAATAAATAGTTAAAAATTAATTTAACAATTAGGATAATTATTTCCAATTGCTACAATAGGATTTGTGTTTCCGAATTTTCACATCTGCCACCTAAGCTAGCCATTGTGTGCCCTCGCCCATTTGTTATGACCGTTTGTTTTAAGGTGGGCCTTCTAACCTCGAAGGTTTGGCTTTTCATTATGTAATTGGTTGTTTATCCTTTCTTTTCTTGGACATGTTTCGTTATGGATTAATGGGGGGATTCGACAGAAAGAATGAACTTGGATTGTACTCTTGTTCCCTTGTCACAACTTGGTGGTTACTCTTGTATCCTAGTCCCATGGGACCTCCTCTATTGACTACTAGCTTTAGGGGTGGCACTACATGGGAAACCCTGATTTTGGTAGGGTGGTTTTGCTTCCCGATACCATATATATCACTCCATTATAACCCGTTTTCACACTTTTTCCATCCAAGTCCACATTTGTCCATTGGGTCCACAAGGAGTTAGCCTCCCTATCCCCTTGTCAACACTTTGGGTCGGGCTTGGAATGATGCCCCGAAGGATGATGCAGCTAAAAAGAAAGATGAAAGCATAATTTGGCCACTTACTATTGAAAAGTGTAACTAGGTTCGGTCTTCATAATGAAATGTGTAATTATGATTTTATGTAATTGATGAAAAGAAGAAAAATACAATTATTGTAATGCTTGTCTCATGGGTTTCATGAGCAAGGAATTTTATTTTAGTGATGGCTCACATTGTGAGCCTTTAGGATTTGTCATCTAGTCATAAAAGTCAATTTGAGTTTATGTCATGTATGAAGGATCCTCTTTGGGCATGTTACACTTTTGTACGAGTCATTAAATGTATAGGAAGGCCCTCCAAGACCAAGCAAAATCTCCTCTTCAAGTAGGCTTCAAGAAGGATAATTTATCTCCATCAAATGACACGTCGGCCTAGCTTGTTGTCATGTCGGCTTATTATGATGGAAAAAAAATATAAATAGGTAGCTCGGCCTTATTTCAAAGATAATAATTTAGAGAGAATTTTAGTCATCATAAGTCTGAAGTAAGAGGTGCGAAGTGCAACGAGGAAGTTTATTATCAAGCGAAGGAGGAAGAGTATAATCTGAGATTATTTTCTGGTTTGTTTTTGGGTTGATATCCTCCACATGTGTGAGGAAGCAAGACATAAGTTGCAACACAAGAAGCCGAGAGGAATTGCAGTCCTCTTGGGTAACTGAGTTAGAGGAAGGTCAAATCAAGAAGGGAGCTGAGTCAACCAATAAGGACAACCTATTCAGAGAGAATAAAATCAAGGCATAGAATTGCAGATTGGGTTTATGAATTAGGATTGCAGACCTAATTCAAGGAGGCCAAAGATTTGAGCTAGAAGGAGGTCGAAGTGGAAGAGGAGTAGAGAAAGGGAAGGAGCAGAAGATTGACTATCGTTGTCTAAGGATCTCATCAAGGGAACTTGTGTCTTGGTCTTGGAGTGGCAAATAGGTCAAGGGTCTTGGTCTTGGTCTTGGTCTTATTATTTGTCACTTGGAATCTCTATAAGAAGAAGAATTTGTTCGGGTTTTCCTCTCAAGTAGGAGAGGTTTTGGCCTTGGCTGATAGCCTATATTATGTGTCTCTTATCTCTTTATGGTTTATGCATTGGTATTTGTTTGATGAAGAAGAACACTAATAACCTAAGTAAAAGAAGATCCTAATCTAAAGAAGTATAAATCACTCACAAGAAGTTACTAATGGAAGAGAAATCACTTAATTTTTATGCCCTAGATTTCTCAACACTTACAACAAGGAAAGTACCACCAAAATGCAAAAGATGATCAGGGCATAAAAAATTAGCACGTGGGAAAAATCCAGGCATGAGCTCTACCCCCTATCACTATGGCCATCACCCTGGTTCCTAGGGCCCCTAGGAGTGCCCCCTCCATCATTAAGGAACCCATGATTGTCCCAATCCATGGAGCCGCAAGCAATTAAAAGAAAGAAAAATCAATAAAAGTTGAAAGGAATATGAAGAAGGGTGGAAAAACAAAGGTCGAGGTAACTCATGTACCATGATTGCTCCCTCCTACATCCATACACCCAATGTGTGGACTTCCCTCATTATAGCTACCCTTGTCCAATGACATGTGGCTTGGAGCCTTCTTGTTGCCCCACTCTGTGCCACCATCATTTCACATGACACCTGCCATTTGACGAATGTACCATGGAGCTATTACTCTCTTAAGGTCTGGAACCACCTAATAGTGTCCTTTATTGACCTCTCTTGTCGAGCAAGGTAACACCTATACATTCTAAAGCCCATTTCCAAGGGCATGCCACTATGAAGTGTCCACTTTTTCCCTTAGCAAGCTTATTGACTCAATTGTACTAATGATTGGATCCTACTAGAAGGTGACAAGACGCATTGGATCTTATACAAGATTGCAGGTGGGTCTCCATCTTGGACTTGGCCTCTTTATATGGGATCCAAGCCCTCCAGAGGGTCATAGTGGCACTTGTAGGGTGAGTGTTGAGAGCCATGGGCCTCCACCACAATAGAGCATTGATTGTTGTACCATGGTCTTCATCAACACTACACGTTGCTTGTTCGTGGCCCAGCCATACAGAGATGGTGATGCACTTGGACCATGTTGCCCAGTCGGCCACACATTTTCACCCAAAACTTGGCAGTTGATCTAGAGCCCATATGGGATTTTGTCTCATCTGGAGAGATACGAGAGGGCATGCATCATCTTCTAGTACTCACTGATGGAGCAGGGACTTGTTATTGAGCCATTGGAGACCCATGAGACCATTACTTGTGCCCAAGAGCCACTTGGGAGCACCACAGGATGTCTTGCTTGGAAATCAAGGGATCACCCCTTTGATCATCATTTTGGAGCCCTCGTCTTCGTCATGGCACATTAGAGGACTCATTTTGGCCTTACAACGGCCCTTTTCACCATTATTTTATCATTTCGACCTCATCAGGAAGAGGCTTATTTTACACTTATGGAGCTATTTGCTGGGCTTGTCACCAATAGGGTTGTTGTTTGCACATTAAAACATTTTTAGGGGCTTCATTTGGCTAATTAGTCCATTCGAACTTATGAGAGGCTCATATAAATATAAGGAGAGCCTCATTTGTAACTCATCATCACTTGCATTTCGATCTCTCTTGTAAAAAAAAATTGGACCTACAATTTTGGACGAAATTTTGATGTTGGGATGCACTTTGATATTTGGAAAAAATTTGCTATCTTTTCTTGGAGCTTCTTTTTGTAATGTTGATGGATGGATATACTCTCATTGTCTTCTAAGCGTTATTTGATGCTATATTTTACCTTGTTAAATGTCTAATGTATGGAATCTCATTTCATGATGTTTAATGTGCCCTAATTCTAATGAAAATTTGTGAAAACATTAAAATTGTTGGAAGAATTGCATGCATTACTCATAGGCAATGATGAAAGAATGTTCCTAGAGATCAATCTTGTGTATTGTATCCTTGAAACTCCATTGAACATTGTCATTGAAGTACAAAAGTATATTGTAGTTGTGTTCTTGCCTCCCTAGGGTTAGCGTAGTTGCATTAGGTCTCCTTGAAGAGCGAAGATCATCAAATCAAAGTAAGCCTTGACTCTATTTTTCCCAATAGGCAGACACTGGTCTGGAATCCTTGGTGATCACATTAACTCAACGAAGCATCATTCTTTTCAGTTCTTTTCTTTGTCGCTTTAAGCATAAGGAGGTTTTCTAGGGCTTGGCTGTGAAAATTCCGAAAACCAAAATCATATTGCAGCAAATGGAAATTATTCTCCTAATTGTTAATTTTATTTAACAATTTATTTACTGTTTGCTACAGCAAATATTGAATAAATCACACTGCAATCTACACAAATAAAGCTGCGGAAGAATAAACACTGGAAGAAAATGCTAGCACACACACATAGAATAACAAAGTTATTTTTGGACAAATTTCCCCAAAAAACCCAACTTGGGAAAACCAGTGCAACAACTAAGGGTTTTAATATTAAGCAGCAGTGAAATAATCTGAGTACAACTGGATGTGGAAACTAGCAATCCTATAGAGAAATACTGGCAAGAAAAATCTAGTGAAGAGATTCCCTCACTCCACAGGCAATCTCCCTGCACAACATGCCTTCAGAATTTTGGCCTTTTGAGGCACTGTGGCCGCCTCTGCACTACTCTGCGTAGCTGGCTAGACGACTTGCCTCAGACTGGACTCTGATGAAGTCGTTTTGCCTTCTATTGACCCGAAAGATGCTTCTCCGACACTCTGGGACTCCTTCCCGACCTATGGAACTGAAAAAGCCAATCTCTCCTAGAAAATCGACTTTGCCTCTAGAGGCTACAGCGTTTCCCTGTGTCAACTTCTCTATGGCTCCTCTAGCTCTCTGCAAATGCACTCACCGGATTTGAAATCCTTCCTTCGACTTCACTGTCCCTGCCCCTCTTTCACTGCTTCGATCTCACTGGCTCTCACAGCAACAACTGACTGCTGCTACTCTGGAAATCTAATTGCTAATGCAATCAAACTTCTCAAGTGTGCTCTCCATCACCACATCGACCTCCTCTTATAATCCTTTGTTGGATCACCAACGGCTAAGATTAAAACATAATCGATGGCTAAGATCATCTTTGGATCAATTCGTGTGAGTTTCTAGATGATTCTTGCCTTGACTTAATTAATATTGATTAATTAACCAAATTCCCTAAGTTTAGACTTAGGAAATATTTAAAAACTGCTTAATAACCTTATTAAGTCATTTCTAGGTAGAATTTCCAGAAATGATTTCTAGGTTTTGGAGATCTCATGTATTTTAGCCTCTCCACAAAATTTCAAGGTTAGAACACATCCAATGCTACAAAAACTAACACTCCCTCTTAGCGAGGAATGTGTTCTAGTGTTACACACGGTGCTACAACACCTTGTCTCTGTATCATCTCCTGTCACGCTGCTAATGTCTAGCTGTCACTTGCCATCAACCACTGCTCAACTCTGATATACGTTGCATTTGCACTGCTGCTGACACTACCATATTGCTCCCAACACTGCATCTACACTACAACTCCCTCTCATCTGTTACTAATGCAACTGAAAAGCATCCAAAACACTGAATCAATTATGTTCAGTATGATGCATCTGTCTCTCGAGTCTCTGACTACGACTAGCATCTGCACTGCCACTGAAGGATCTGCGTTGCTATTGACTCTATATTGTGCCAACTGCACTGCTGCCATCTCTGCATTGCGCTCCCCAACATCTGACTGCTACTAATCTCTACAATTGTCACTCAGTCTCTGACTACATCAACTGCCACTGATCCATCCTGCGATTGAATATTGTGGGCCCATGTAGCATGGTATTGATCCATGAGGTGGAATCCTTAAGGACCCTGCCCAATCTCTGTAGCTCTCTGGAGCTACAAAACTAAATCTCCCCACCTCACTCCTCGAGGTATATCTACAAACATCATGAAGTCTTCCTCCAATCTGGAGGACAATCTATCGATCTTTGTTGAGGCTGCATGTTGGTCATGCTTCTCCTCCTTTTCCTTCTTTCTGAGAGGACACTAGGTACTGTAGTGATCAAGTTCACCACACCTAAAGCACTTGACCTTTGACAGGTCCTTCTTCTTTCTCTACTACCCCTATCCCTGATTGGGACCCTTTGATGTAAGAGCCACATTCTCCTCCTCCTTTCCCTGCTTCGATCCGCTGCTGTTGCCACTAATGGAGCTCTTCAATAAAGCTCATCTCAACTTCTCCTACTATAAATCGACCCACATTCTATCCCAATCTGGTAGCCTATCTCTACCCAATATGCTTTGGACAAAGACCTGCCACTCCTTTGAGACACTGTTGAGTGCCAATTACACTAGCTCTGTGGGTTGAGGCGTTGCCCCAACAACTGACAACTGGTCTCAGACCTCCTGAATCCTGGTAAGGAAGGGATCTATGCCTTCCCCTTTCTGCATCCGAATGAGTCTCATCTTCTCCTTTAGGTACATCTTTCGCTGCTTGGAAGTACCCTGGTACAATGTGGAGAGAGTATCCCACATCTGCTTAGCAATATCTTTGCCAGCTATATGTGAAACAACATGATCCCGAACTCCATCTAGGATCAACCGTTTCACCCGTGCCATCTCCTTCTTGTACTCTTTCTGTTGATCTGCATCCTAAGGAACCACCACCATTGCATCAATATAATCTTTCAGGCCATATTCATCTAGAAGGAAGGACATCCTTGCCTTCCAGATGATGTAGTTGGAAGCTCCATCCAACCTGTCCTGATCATGAAGCCCAGCAATGGCCATCTCAATGAACTATCAAAAACTTCCTCTTTCCTTCTGCTCGGCTGTTGCTTTGCTACTCGCACTCCCTTATAGAGTGAGAAGATCTGCTCACAACTACTGCCAATCTGCAAGGAAAATCAAACTTCTTGAGACTAGAAGTTCCCTGAGGAAAATTTTCCCTTTGTGTGTGCTCTTCTCTCTTCCACCCCGATGTTGGCTCTGCTCTAGCGAACTGCTGCAAAAACCACTAATCCAGCCAGAGATCTGCTCAACGAAAAATCTGAGTTGCTCCCTCTGCCTCTGGAATCACTCGATCTACATGGATCAAGGTTTTTTGTCTCTCTCTCAGAAAAATTGGTCTTCCTCAAGCAACTCGGTATCTCTGGCAAAACATTGTGCCGCCCTTGGGAGTTTCAGCCTGATGCCCACACTGAGCAGTGAAATTCCTTCTTTCTCGCCTTTGATCTCTCTGGCTGATCAACAACACTCTAATACCATGTGAAAATTCCAAACTGGAACCCTATTGCAGCAACTGGAAATTATTCTCTTAATTGTTAATTTAATTTAACAAATTTTTACTGTTTGCTATAGCAAATACTGAATAAATCACAATGCAATCTACACATAAAATTGCGTGAGAATAAACGCTGGAAGAAAATGCTAGCACACACACATAAAATAACGCATTTATTTTTGGAAAATTTCCCTGGAAAAACCCAACTTGGGAAAACCGGTGCAACAGCTGAGGGTTTTAATATTAAGCAGCAGTGAAATAATTTGAGTACAACTGGATGTCGAAACTGGCAATCCTACAGAGAAATATTGGCAAGAAAAATCTAGTGAGGAAATTCCCTCACTCCACAAGCAATCTCCCAGCACAACTTGCCTTCAAAATTTCAGCCTTCTAAGGCACTGCGTCAGCCTCTGCATTGCTCTGCGTAGCTGGCTGGATGACTTGCCTCGGAATGGACTATGATGAAGTCGTTCTGCCTTCTGCTGACCAGAAAGACGCTTCTCTGGCACTCTGGGACTCCTTCCTGGCCTCTGGAATTGAAAACGTCAATCTCTCCCAACAAATCGACTTTGCCTCTAGAGGCTACTACGCTGCCCTGTGTCAGCCTCTCTGTGGCTCCTCTGCCTCTCTGCAAATGCACTCACCAGATTTGGAATCCTTCCTTCGGCTTCACTATCCCTGCCCCTCTCTCACTGCTTCGATCTCACTAGCGCTCTCTTCGGCAACTGACTGCTACTATTCTGGAAATCGATATGCTCATGAAATCGAGCTTCTCAAGTGTGCTCTCCATCACCACATCGACCTCCCCTTATAATCCTTTGTTGGAGCACCAACGACTAAGATTAAAACATAATCGATGCCTAGGATCATCTCTGGATCGATCCGTGTGAGTTTCTAGATGATTCTCACCTTGACTTAATTAATATTGATTAATTAACCATATTCCCCATGTTTAGACTTAAGAAATATTTAAAAACTGGTTAATGATCTAATTAAGTCATTTCTAGGCTGAATTTCCAAAAATGATTTCTGGGTTTTGGAGATCTCATGTATTTTAGCCTCTCCACAAAAATTCAAGGCTAGAACACCTCTGATGCTACAAAAACTAACATTGGCGCGAATTTTTAGGGAGGAGGAATTTCAGGATTCCGTCCAGACAAATTTCTTTATTTGTGTCTCCTTTGGGATTTCTCTAGTTTTGAATGCATTCCTACAATGGCATTTCAAATAAATTGATCCCCTTTCTATCACACTAAAAGGGAACATTAAAGGCTAATCCTTCAACTTAGGGATTCCTTAAAGGATTTTGCTTGAGTATTCATTGGAGTAAATCTTAAACAACCTTTTCTCTTGACTACCCTGACCTTTGATGTACTCTCTATCTTTTTATATATCTCAACCCTAGGGCTCGTGTAGCCATCTATTACAAGGGGTTTTTCGTGGGAAGCCTTATTAGCTTCTCCCAAAGCTTGCACATTTATTGAGCCTTTCCATTGAATGAGTTGCCTTTCCTCACATCAAACCTATCTTAGGAACATTTATCTCAAGTGAGAGATATTGGGACTCCTCCCATTGGTGAAAATCCGAGAAGAGAAGGGGACATAGGCTGTGGTGACAATGGGCCTTTGTCCCATAGTGTTGTTGTGCCTTCTAGTCTTAGCCTACAAACTAGGTCTGCTAGATTGTTCAGCAACATTTTTGGCCCTGTTGTCGGGGACACGAGATGTGTCTCTTGTTCCCTATACGACAATATTGACATATCATTCTTGGTGACTCCATTGGAAGAACAAAGCCCTAGTTCTTCGTTGAACTTTAAGGTCAATGCTTGTAGGGTAAAAAGCAAGCATCTCTCTAAGCGTCTCTAATTTCATCCCGACGACTCCTACATAACTAATATTTGTAAACCTAATAGGAGGTCTTGTTTCGATGAATTCCCTACTCTGGACATCACTTCCATTCCTGGGCATCCTATTCATGTCACCTGGAATATCATACGTGGGACGCCCAAGTTTGATGGTGATCCACTTTCTGCAATTAACTAGGTACAAAGGTCTATTGCACAGACCTCAAAGGTTGAAGTGGTTTACCACAATGTCGTCATAATGTTATTCATGAGATCCCTCCATGGTCATAACTCATGGCTGCATAATTTCAAACCTAGGAGCATCTCATTTATTGAAGCATTTTTTAATGGCTTTCTTAAGCATTTTCAAGCTGCCAACCATTAGATATTCAAGAGGAAGCCCTCATTAAGCATCATGAGGAGCTTCGAAAAGATGATCCCCCTACCCTTTTGGACCTTGATATCAATGATTTCTTACATATTGAAGAGGGGAAATGGGAAATCCATGGGCATCGTTTTGACAAGGACCCTATCTACGACACCAATGACGATGATATCGATGGGACCCTTATCTTTCCTCATAATCCTGGGAATGTAGTTGAGTCATTAGCGGATCCTTGCCTTCCCCTTTTCCACACAATTACCAATGATCACAAGCCTTTCCCCCTTCTAAGAATGGTCTTGAGGAAAAAAAAATCATTAGACATATCAATTATTCCCAACTATCCTTTGAAGATAATGAACACACGACGGTTGCCCCTTTTCATTATGATCGTCACATGAAACCACCATCTTGTTGTAGTCATCCCTATCCTTTTACTCCTCATCATGACCTTGCCATGCCCATAAAGCACGATATCCTTAGAAAAGGTCTTGATAAGGAATTCATGACATTGATTATCCAATCATCCATTCTTTTTTACAAGAAAGGATCTGTTTACACAAACATGTGTCCTTCCGTTCACGCATTATTCCTTTCTATGATGTTTGGGTCAGTGTTGCAGGAACCGTCCCTCCCCAAGGATCCAAAGGCAAATCTTCGTCCCATACAGATCTACCACCAATCCTTCGACAAAACCGCGGATTGGAAAATCGAATCCGCGGATCGTCTTTCTTTTGGCGATTCCTGCAAAATTGGATTCGTGGGGCCCCGATCCGCGACTCCCACTGCCCTATTCGTAGTTCCTATTTCCCGATCCGTGGTTCCGGAAAGGATCAGGTGTGGATCTGTGGAGGTTGGAGCGTGTATCCACCATGGATCACAAGCGGATCCAAGAGAAGGTGGACGGTTCCGCGGGGTTTTTTTTGTTTTTGGAAATTTCGAACTGTTCTATGAGGAACTACACTTTCTGAATACTCCCAAGGTGCTCCCTAATGGTAATGTTAAATTCTTAAAGTAAAAGTGATATTCTCCTTTATCTTTCATTTCCGTCATTTTACTTAAATTTTTCACATTACCATGAAATGACTCAGGATGTTTGAGAGTGGTTCCAACCTCATCAGACTTCATATGGAGAAAATAGAATTTCATATCCCATTCAAAATTCAACAGACTTAACAGTTTTCAGGATCAATGGGATTGTGGCGTTTCATTGGATTATATCATGTATGAGGGCATGTGATTGGCATTTAATCAAGAGCAGCAAGCCCTATATGTACCCCCCAATGTTGGTGTTATTAATTGTTGAACTCCTTTGTCATGACCTTAGCAATTATGTACCCTTCACTCAAGTAAAAATCATTGATTAAGCATGTTAAGCTTTCTCTTCCATATTATAAGGCTTGGATTAAACTGTTTCATCAAAATTAGGCAATGTTGACTAAAATCCCTATAGAATTGAAGTAGAGGCAAAGGCTAGAAAAGAGAAGAGGAATCTAGATTGTAGATGGTTGATGATGGAATAATTATCATTGATGTACAATGGATGCCATATCTCTCTTGATTTATGTAAAAATATGCATGTTTTCATGTCTTCTACAACTAATTTGGTATTTTGGATTTTTTTTAATATAAATGCAAAAAAATATAAAATATATATATATGGTAGACGCTTCGCTTCCTAGATTTTTGGAAAATGACGCTTCCGCGCCCCCACTTCCAAAAAACCTCCCCATTTCGTCCCTGTTTCGTGCAACATTGGTCTGGGTTTCTTATTTTCCCACCTCCCACCCTTGTCATCCTACATATACCTATCTTTGCTTTTAGATTTGATGCATGAATAAGAAGAGAAGCAGGTGTTCTCATATTGATTGGATGATATGTTGGTTGCATTGGGTTTATGATTACACTTAGTACTTGCATGATGTAATATGCATGTTAAAGTAGGACACACTACATATTGATTTTGCATTAGAAATTATCATATTATATTTATCATGCTAGATTACATGCATTGAGATCAAATTTGCATTTTAGAGTAGATTTTATTTCCTGTTGATTTTACGGACTAACAAAAGCATGGGCCATCAAAGGACGTTGTAAAAGCAAGTTGCCCCATTTGTTTCATCTATGATGTGTAGGTAATAGGTCTGCAATCCCAAGAGATTGTTGGTGTTCTCACGACCTCCCCCTTCGAGTACACGTGCACTCTACTGAGAGCTCATGTCCCAGTTGGAGCCAGATTTTACCCACTACCAGTGGGTGACCCCTATAGGAGAATTTTTCTCCTAGATTTTTCTTCATCCAGTAGCCAGCAACCCCTTACAGCCACGAGACAGCTCGATGTGCCACCATTCTCTGCGACCTAGCCAACCATTATGTGCCCTTGCCCATCTGTTATGATCGTATGTTTGAAGGTGGGCCTTCCAACCCCAAAGGTATGGATTTTCATTATGTAATTGGTTGTTTATGCTTGCTTTTCTTGGACACAGTTAGACATGGATTAGTGGGGGGATTTGGCAGAAAGAATGGGCTTGGATTCTACTCTTGTTCTATTGTACCAACTATTGATTTAGGGTAGCATTGAATGTTCTCTAGGCCTCAAATTTTGTAGGGAGGCTTGGGCACATGTATTCGAAAGAACCCAAAAAGCATTCTGGGAAATTCCACCCATGAACAATTTTATTAAAATAATTAATATTTTTTAATGGGCCCCTAAGTCTAAACTTAGGAAATTAAAAATATTAATGGGTATTAATCTAATTGTGGGTGTAACTTCTAAAAGAAGACGACGATCAAGCTAAAATGATATTAGTCATTGATTAACTTTTAATCTGGGTCGTTGAATGTCAACGAGAAGATTATTTAAGGAAGCTTGAGGGTCATTTGGAAGACACACTGAGAGATCAAGAGATCAAATTTTTGAAGTGAGAAGTTCTCAGGAGGAAATTATGATTGAATAGATTTCTTGCAGTTGAGGGGAAGAGATAACATCCGGAGAGAGAGAGAATTTCTCAATCAGAGAATCATCAGCAGAGTGATCCAGAAGCTCTCACGCAGTGGCTGACGCAGGGCCACATAGAGGCAACGTAGAGGGTGAGAGAGAGTCCGAAATTTTGCAGCAGAGTCAGTTTCAGAAGCCGGGAGCCGGGGTGTAACGGCTCCCAAATCGAGATCTTGTCGTGGCAGAGGGAGCAGCGTTGAAACCTCAACGTGAGGAAGAGATGGTGGGACGTAGTTTTTCTGCAAGTCGTTTTGCTGGGCAGAAAGACGTCAGAAGAGAAGGAAGAAGCACGGTTGATGGAATTTCTTCCTCAGTAAGACTTCCCGCCAAGAAGTTCATTTTCTTATTGGCGGAGCAGCACTAGTAAGAACTAGAGAGGAGATTTTTGACATTTTTTGGCAGAGATGGCAGCCACATCCCCAGGAGGGAGGTGGGGTGATTTGGAGTTGTAGTTCGAAAGAGCTACAGATGGGCAGGATCCTTGAGAAGCCCACCACTTGGATCAATTCCTTGCTACGGGAGCCAAGATCAGAAATAGCAGGATGGACTAGTGTCAGAAGGTGCCGAGGAGTGTCAAGGAGACAATTGCAGTGGCTAGGAGTGCCAGAGTCTGAGCAGCGTAGAGCAGAGTTGGCAGCAGTGCAGATGGCACAGTGCAGAGGTCAACAACATTGCATTAGATTCAGTTGGTCAATGCAGAGACTAGCAATAGTCAGTCTTCAACATTCACGTGGTATCATACTAAACACAGTTAGTTCAGTAATTTGGGATGTTTTTCCATTGTTGATGGAGTAGTAGCAATAGTTTGCAATGCAGTGGCAGTTGGCAGTGGCGGTGCTAGCAGCAGCAAAGATGCAGCACTTGAGAGGGAGTTGTAGTATGGATGCAGTGTTGACAGTGGCATTGTCGATAGCAGAACAGTTGCAGCATCAGCGCAGTAGCTGGTGGATAGCATCTCAGACATCAGCAGCGCAGAGGACGATGCTTCAGAATCATAGCAGTATGCAGCAACATATATTGCTAGATCACATTCCTTGCTAAGAGGGATTGTTGATTTAGGGTAGCATCGGATGTGATATGTGCCTCAAATTTTGCAGGAAGGCTTGGGCATATGTATTCCAAAGAACCCAGAAAGCATTTTGGGAAATTCCACCCAGAAACAATTTTATTAAAATAATTAATATTTTCTGAATTCAGGCTTCTGTGATCCATATTACAGTAAGAAGAGTCTTTTCGGTAGAAATCACATAGGAGAAAATATTGGGGTGCGTTTCGAACCAGCTTGTGTGGTTCATCATCAAGACCAAATATTTTTTAATGGGCCCCTAAGTCTAAACTTAGGAAATTAAAAATATTAATGGGTATTAATCTAATTGTGGGTGTAGCTTCTAGAAGAAGACGAGCATAAAGCTAAAATGATCTTAGCCATTGATTAACTTTTAATCTGGGTCATTGAATGTCAACGAGAATATTATTTAAGGAAGCTTGAGGGTCATTTGAAAGACACACCCAGAGATCAAGAAATCGAATTTATGAAGTGAGAAGTTCTCAGGAGGAATTCCTGATCAAGTAGATTTCTTGCAGTTGAGGGGCAGAGATAGCATCCGAAGATAGAGATATTTTCTTAGCTAGAGAATTATCAGCAAAGAGAGGCAGAGAGTGATCCAGAAGCTCTCACGTAGAAGCTGACACAGGGCCACATAGAGGCAACGGAAAGGGTGAGAGAGAGTCTGAAATTTTGTAGCAGAGTCAGTTTCAGAAGCCAGGAGCTGGTGTGTGAGACCGGGAGGCTGAGAGCAGTGACTCCGAGTAGAAAATCACTCAGCTGGCTGGGTGACGCAGTGTCTAGAGGTTTTGATACAGGGACTGCATGAGGAATGCGCAGAGATAGTGCAGGGCCTGCCAGAGGCACCTCACCAGTGACCGGATCAGCCACAATTTTTCTGAGTGATTGTGTGAGATAATCTCACAAATATTTTTGCTAGTATTTCTCTCTTTGTAATTGAATAACCCTTGAGGTATTCAAAGATGTATTCAGAATTTGCTACTGCTTAATAATAATAAACCCTCAGATCTGCTGCACTAATTTTCCCGCATTGGGTTTTTTCGGGGACATTTGTCCAAAAATAACAGTGTTATTGTGTTGTATTTTCTTTCTTGCTCAGTCTCTTATTTCCGCATATAATTTAATTAAGTGAAGGTTGCAGCGTATGTATTTCAATATTTGTCGTAGCAAACTGCAAATAACTTGTTCATGTAAATCTAACAAGTAGGAGAGATATCATCAGTCATTGCAGTAAGGATTCTGGTTTAGGAATTTTCACACCAACATGGTGGTTAATCTTGTATCCTAGTCCCATGGGAACTCATCTATTGGCTACTAGCTTTAGGGTGGCACTCCAGGGAAACCCCGATTTTGGTTTCGTGGTCCCGCTTCCTGATACCATATATATCACTCCATTATAGCCCTTTTTCACACTTTTTCCATCCAAGTCCACATTTGTCCATTGAGTCCACAAATAGTTATCCTCCCCCTCCGTTTGTCCACACTTTGGGTCGGGCTTGGAACGATGCCCCAAAGCTTGATGCAGCTAAAAAGAAAGATAAAAGCATAATTTGGCCACTTGCAACAAGAAAAGTACCACAAATGCAAAACATGGTCGAGACATAAAAAATTAGCACGTGGGCAAAAGCCAAGCATGAGCTCTACCTCCGATCACTATGGCCATCACCCTAGTTCCTAGGACCCCTAGGAGTGCCCCTTGCATCATTAACGAACCCATGATTATCCCAACCCCCAGTGGGCGATAAATACCGAACCTTAAGGGGGTAATCACTACTTCATCATACACATCATGCTTTCATCCTCTGGAACCCCGAGCAGTGAAAAGAAAGTAAAATCAATAAAAGGAAAAAGGTCGGGGTATATGAAGAAGGGTGGAAAAACAAAGGTCAGGGTAACTCATGTACCACGATTGCTCCCTCCTACATCTATACACCCAATGTGTGGGATTTTCTCATTATAGCTACCCTTGTACCATGGCATGTGGCTTGGAGCCTTCCCTATTGCCCCACTCTATTCACCATCATTTCACACGATGCCTGCCATTTGACGGATGTACCATGGACTTGTTACTCCCTTAGGGGCTAGAACCACCTAATAGGGTCCTTTATTAACCTCTCTTGTTGAGCAAGGTAACACTTGTACATTCTAAAGCCCATTTGGAAGGGCATGCCACTATGAAGTGTCCACTTTTGCCCCTGATTAGCAAGCTTATTTACTCAATTGCACTAATGATTGGTTGTACTAAAAGTTGAAGAGACACATTGGATCTTATACAGGATTGCAGGTGGGTCTCTATCTTGGACTTGACCTCCCTATACGGGATCCAAGCCCTCTAGAGGGTCACAATGGTACTTGTAGGGTGAGTGTTGAGAGTCATGGGCCTCCACCACAGTGGATAATTGATTGTTGTACCATGGAATTCCTCAAAACCACACATTGCTTGTTCGTGCCCTAGCCATATAGAGATGGTGATGCACTTGGACCATGTTGCCCAGTTGGCCACACATTGCACCCAACACTTGGCAGCCGATCCAGAGCCCATATGGCATCTTGACTCATCCAGAGAGACACGGGAGGGCATGCATCATCTTCTAGCCCTCATTGATGGAGCATGGACTTGTTATTAAGCCACTGGATACCAATGAGACAATTACTCGTGCCCAAGAGCCACTTGGGAGCACCACAGGATGTTTTGCTTGGAAATCAAGGGATCACCCCCTTGATCATCATTTTGGAGCCCTCCTCTTCGTCATGGAACATTAGAGGACTCATTTTGGCCTCCCAACAACCCTTTGCACCATTATTTTATCATTCTTTCCTCATTAGGATGGCTTGCTTTACACTTATGGAGCTATTTGGTGGGCTTGTCACCAATAGGGTTGTTATTTGCACCTTCAAAAAAATAATTAGGGGCTTCATTAGGTTAATTAGTCCATTCGAATTTATGACAGACTCATATAAATTGAAGGAGAGCCTCATTTGTAACTCATCATCACTTGGATTTTGATCTCTCTTGTAAAAAGAATTTGGACCTGCAATTTTGGACAAAATTTGGATGTTGGGATGCACTTTGATATTTGGAAAATTTTCGCTATCTTTTCTTGGAGCTTCTTTTTGCAATGTTGATGGATGGATATACTCTCATTGTCTTGTAAGTGCTCTTTGATGCTATATTTTACCTTGTTAAATGTCTAATGTATGGAATCTCATTTCATGGTGTTTAATGTTCCCTAATTCTGATGTGAATATGTGAAAACATTAGAATTAAAATTGTTGGAAGAATTGCATGCAATACTTATAAGCAATGATGAAAGAATGTTCCTAGAGGTTAATCTTGTGTATTGTATCATTGAAACTCCATTGAACATTGTCATTGAAGTATAAAATTCTATTGTAGTTGTGTTGTTGCCTCCCTAGGGTTAGCGTAGTTGCATTAGGTCTCCTTGAAGAGCGAAGATCATCAAATCAAAGTAAGCCTTGACTCCATTTTTCCCAATAGGTAAGAACTGGTTTGGAATCCTTGGTGATCACATTAACTCAACAAAACATCATTCTTTTCACCTCTTTTCTTTCTCTTTTCTTCGTCCCTTTAAGGATAAGGAGGTTTTCTAGGGCTTGGTGTGAAATTTTAGGGAGGAGGAATTTTGGAATTTCGTCCAGACAAATTTCTTTATTTGTGTCTCCTCTAGGCATCCTCTAGTTTTGAATGAATTCCGACGGTGGAATTTCAAATAAATTGATGCCCTAGCTATCACACCAAGAGGGAACCTTAGAGGCTAATCCTTCAACTTAGGGATTCCTTAAAGGCTTTTGCTTGAGTACTCATTGGAGTAAATCTTAAACAACCTTTTCTCTTGACTACCTTGACCTTGGATGTACCTCTATCTCATTACATATCTCAACCCTAGGTCTCGTGTAGCCATCTATTACAAGGGGTTTTTCGTGGAAAGCCTTACTAGCTTCTCCCAAAGCTTGCACTTTTATTGAGCCTTTCCATTGAATGAGCCACCTTGCCTCACATCAAGCCTATCTTAGGAACATTTATCTCAAGTGAGGGATACTGGGACTCCTCCTGTCAGTGAAAATCCGAGAAGAGAAGAGGGCATAGGCTGTGGTGACAGTGGGCCTTTCTCCCATAGTGTTGTCGTGCCTTCTATTTTTAGCCTACAAACTAGGCATGCTAGTTTGTGCAGCAACAGACCAAAATATTTGTAAAATAAAGAAACAAAGTAGGGAGTAACAGGATACAAAAATGGGTTTGTTTGCAAAAATAAAAATCTAACACAAGAGTGGTTAGTGAATCAAGAAACAACACCCAAAAGGGAAAGGAAAAGAGAAGTTAATGGATTGTAATGAAATCTACATTGTAGGGATAAGATACAATGACAAAGTAAAAGACGCTCCCAAAATCAAAGTGGGAGCAAGCACACAAACCATTTAGACAATATTAGTGCCATCTAAAAGAAGAGGGAGACCACAAGAAATGCATCCCACCTATTAAAAATTGGTAACTAGGGCCAAATTCCACCTTAGGACAGCTCATATGATGGAGATGATTATTTCATTGGATTCCTCTTTTCGAGAGGTCCAATTTTGATATAAAGATCATCTCATTCTGACAATCAAAAATGGAATTTTGAATTTATTCTCTCTCATGCACAAATTGTCAAGGTTGACCTCAGTGAAATGTAGGCTCATAACCCCAATAGATGTGTCTCCTCACCCTCAACGAAGTGTATAAATAGGAGTGACCTCTCTCCTCATTTGGACATCACTCATCTCATCACATATCTCTCTCTCTCCTCTCTTGATTAGTTTGTACAACTTGGAGGCAGCGTTCTCTACTTCGCACGTGTGAAAGGAGGATGAATTTATGGGTTAGTTTGCTGGCCGAAAATTTCAGGAAACAAGACAGCGTTGACCAACGTTGACATGGGTGATTTTCACTAGCACTGATTTCGTTCTTGTTGGCAGAATTTCAATTTTTGGAGGCCACATTGATTGGCACAATTTTCAAGGTGATTGGGACAGGTTGACCGAATTGACTTCAACGTTGACTTCAGATTTGACTGCAGAATTTACAACAAGGTTTTCTCTCTCCTTTGACTGGATTGACCGATTTGTTTTGGGCTGACTTTGACCTTCTTGGAAGGCCAAATTTATCTACTATTGGTCGGGCTGCTTAGAGGACATTTTGGAGCTGCTTTGACCACCCTTGAATTTCTAGTTAGAGCTGTAGTTGACTGCTGATTTGACAGGACTGTTTTGGGCAAGTTAATTTGATATTTGTACTCTCTCTCTCTCTGCTTAACTATTGAAGAATAATAAGAAGATTTGATCAAATGGGTTTTCCCACATTGAGGTCCATACACCATAAGAAACCACATACGTTGTGCAAAGAAACTAGTCCAGATCTTAATTCATATCAAATCAACATAAAAGCAATACATAACATATTGGCCTTAGTCGTACATGATTACAAGGAATACCCAATCACAGGCTCTAACTGCCTATGACAGACTCAGAGGTTCAGTCTTCAACCCAAAGGTCCTGCTCGGCCGCATCAAGGCACTCCTGTTCTATCATGCTGCAACCAACCAACCCACCAGCAACAACAACCCTTTCTCCTTACAGGTTTCTTCTTTTGTACTTCCTCTGCCGCTTGGACTACCAGTTCACGCTCAACTGTTCCTTCCCTTGACTACCTCTCATCCATCTTGTCCTCTCGACTGCCTCTGCCTTCTACTGACACTTTGCCGCAACCATGGTCCGACTAATTGTTCGACCTCATCAGTAAGGTCGATGATTTGAATTGTCGGGGTAGTTCTCGGCTTTTTAACGGGTGGGTTCCAAATAACTCTTTTCTTCTTGGGCTTGGGGACTGTTGGCTGGGATGGGGTGTGAGCACCCCCAGTGGGGATTGCCACAGCCAACAGAGTTGTAATAATTGGTGAAAACATAGTGGAACCTTGAAATTGCAAGGGCTGGTTAGCCTCACCTGATTGCCCGTCGAAACTTGCAATTGTCTGCCTCAGCGCAAACATTTTCTCTTCCATTTGCAGCACCATCGGGTGAAGGTCATCTTCAGTTGGCCTCTTTCTGTTACTTTCCCCTGCTTCTCCCTCTTGCAACTATGGCTTCAAGCCCCCAAACAGATATTTGTACTTTCCCTCAGTAATTTTGCAGGCGACCCCCGGCCACGATCCAATCTCACTATGGAGTGCCTCTTCAGTCAAAACAAATTTCTGTGGCCTCATCTTGAAGGTGTTAGGATGGACACACTATGGTCAAAGGTAAGTGTGCCCATGCGAGGCTCCAAACCAGATTTCCTTAGAAAACTCATCTAGCAGAGGTTTGGGTATCCTCTGCGTCGACCTGATTGTAATCAGCATCATCTCATACCATTCTTTGAAAGCTACTTCATTAACTTCTTTAGTGCTCAGGTCCCCCGAAGCTCTCCACGGCTCATACCAGAGTGCT
Source organism: Pinus tabuliformis (assembly GCA_031772625.1). NCBI lineage: Eukaryota > Viridiplantae > Streptophyta > Pinopsida > Pinales > Pinaceae > Pinus > Pinus tabuliformis. The sequence goes on along the minus strand of CM062817.1, from coordinate 1,616,778,350 downwards.
AACAATTGTCCCTCAACGATAGGCATCATCTCCCTCCCTCTTGGTGGCCGCCATTTCCACATCGCCAAGGACATCAGTATGTAGCCAAACAGGAAATTGGTACTCCGCCTGTAAATATCTTCACATGCTTCAAAGAGCTCGTTTAAGACGAAAGCAGACCAGTTGAGCACCTTCTCATTGCAGCAGTGCTCCGCAACCGAAATTGCATCTAAAGTGCATTCATTCCTCGCGAAGTGTCTCATGGTCTTACCTGCTATGATGTAGTAGGCAAATCTGATGTCAATTTTTCTGATCATGTCAATTTTTGCTCCCCTTCCGCCTCGCTCCATTCCATATTTTGCATAATAATTCTCCTCTCCCTGCTTCTTTTCTCTTTTGGCACCTGCCTGGAATGCTATGTTTACCACATTTCCTCCGAATGACAACCCTGTGAGACGATGAATATCATCTACGTGAATTGGGTACTCCCTGTCGAGCCACAGGGACCCCCCATGCATTTTGTTGGCCAGTAATTTGGTACATTGCATTGCAGCTAGTTGGGTGCTGAAGACTGGTAAACTTCTCAAGTTGAGTAGTGTCGACCTCTGCAATCCTCTGAATTCCTCCTTGACTCTGGATGTTCTGGTGCCATCTTCCCTCTGGATTTCTTCTGCGTATACCTCCCTCTTTAGAGTCAGAAACTGGAAGTAATCAGTCAGGTCATTGTCGACTAAGATCGACTTATCGTATTTTCCATATAGATTCTCCATCGGCTCAATTCTTTCATCTAGCTTATCCTGTGGAACTAAGAGAATTCCTTTTGCCGTTGCTTTGCATATCTGATAAACAATTGTCACTTGAGGCTTCACACTCTTGTATTTCTGCTGAAGTTCTTCAGAGCGGACCTGGATTTTCTCTACTATCTGCAATTGAGATTATGTAGCTTCCTTCATTATCCTTGCAAATTAACTAGCCAGGCTTAACACAATGTTTCCTGACTGGACTTTGGCAACTAATTACTACGGCAACATTACCCATCTATCCTAACCATGCTTTGTCGCCGTCGGCTAACCTGAACCTGACATTTCTAACGTGGACTGGGAAAGGATAGAGTGGGCCACATGGCTTATTAATTTTGCCATGATGGAGGTTATTTATTAACTAAACTTGTTCCTAATGGGAAAAGATTTTACGGCTCCCACTTGACAGTTGCATTATTGGTTACTTATTATGGAAATGACTACTGGTACAGCGGAAAGGACGGATACAATGTGTGACCATAAAGATTAAAAAAGTTCTGCCTACGTGTAACTTAAGGGCTAGAAAACATGCACCTACAGTGACTTTAACTCTACCTATTCCCCCCCCTCCCCGACCACAAATGGGTTGCGGTACTATGACAATGTTGCCACAACCTTATTGACGTTGTTGCCTATTCTTATTAAAATGATGTAAAAGACATAAACTCAAATGGATGCTAAAATTACTTGGCTATACTTTATTAACTCCTACCTACTTGCGAGCTCATTTCTGAGACCCCTTCAACTTGAGATTGAGTTCGTTGGCATGTGGAAGTGCTTCAAGTGTGCGCCGTTTACCCAACCTTGTAGCATATCTCCATCCAATTATGCCAACCTTATCACTCCAGAATCTCTGATTTCCGAAACTATGAACGGGCCCAGCCAGTGCATCTACAATTTACCTGGGAACTTTTGGAACTTGTTGTCGTATAACAATACATGATCTCCAATTTTGAATTTTTTCCTCCTAATGTGCCTGTCATGCCAAGATTTTTGCCTTCTCTGCTCTACTGACTGGTGAAACTCGGCCAAGAACTTGGATTCGTCAAGTTCCATTAGTTGATTTAGTCTTTCTCTCAATGCTACATTGTCCGTCATTCTCGTTGCTTCAGAAATGAACATGCTCAGTATTATGAACTCTGTTGGCACCACTACTTCCTTCTCGTATACTAGCTGAAACGGTGTTTGTTTATGAAGTCTTTTCACCGTTGTTCTGTATGCCCATAGAGTTGTTGGTACTCTCTCATCCCAGTCATCCCTGTTAGCTGATATAATCTTTGTGAGACCCTTTTCTAGTATTTTGTTGAATGCCTCGATAGTCCTGTTGGCCTGTGGATGGTATGGACTACTTTTATGATGCTGAATCATAAAATTCTTGAGAAGAGACTCAACGGTTTCATTTATAAAATGTGTTCCTTGGTCACTTGTCAAGCTTTTTGGGCATCCAAATCTTGAAATTATGTTCTCGAAAATGAACCTTGCGGCAGTGTCGGCTGTACAGTCTTTGATAGGTGTTGCTTTTGCCCATCTGGTGAGATATTCAGTGGCAGTTATTATGTATCTTGCGCGTGAATGTCTTGTTGGTGGTGTTATGGGTCCAATGAAATCTATTTCCCACTTCTCGAAGATTTGCACTGTATGAACGGGATTTAAAGGCAGTTCGTCCTGTTAGGAAGGCTTCCCAACCCTCTGATGATTAAAAGGAATACCCGATTACAGGCTCTAACTACCTATGACAGACTCAGAGGTTCAGTCTTGAACCTAGAGGCCCTGCTTGACCGCATCTAGGCGCTCCTGTTCTATCACGCCGCAACCAACCAACCCACCAACAACAACCCTTTCTCCTTACGGGTTTCTCCTTTTGTATTTCCTTTGCCACTTGGACTGCCAGTTCCTGCTCGGTTGTTCCTTCCCTTGGCTGCCTCTCATCTGTCTTGTTCGCTCGGCTGCCTTTGCCTTCTACTGACACTTTGCCGCAACCACCCCGCAACTTCCTGTTCCTGCTTTCCGCCCCAGTTGTCTTCACCGCAACCTGATCGTTGCTGCCACCACTCGTTTCCTCTTCATTCTATGGAAAGCCAAAATAATCAAAATCTTTTAAAATCAAAACAAATGCCCCAACAAGGTTTTTCCCTAGCATCCACCACATCTTGTGTCCTCTTATCTTAGCTTGTCTTTTGAACACATTTTTATGTTCTATATGCATTTACTGTCAATGTGTTTAAGTTAATGTGATTGCTACTGGATATAATTGGAAATTGTCATTGAGCTAATAAGAAACATTGAAGTAAATTGTGCTAAAGCATAGAACATACCATTGTTATCTAAGGGAAAAGCAAGAGTGAGGGAAAGGCAATCACTAAGGGAAGTTGTTGGACAAGGACTTGGAACTAGTCCCAATGACGACTACATCTTTCTTCAAATCCAAGGACAAGCTTAAGGACAAATCTGACTATCATGCATGGAAGATGACTCTAGATTTGACATTGGAAGAAAATGATGCCATGGACTATGTCAAAGCAAGAGTAGTGGAGCCCCCTTCAAATGCATCCGCAGCTGCACAAACAAAATACAAGAAAGGTGAGGTTAAAGCTAAGAAAATTATTGTTGATTCTATTCACAAACCTTTGGTTGCCTATATTTCTGATTTGGAAACATCTAAGGAGATGTATGACAAGCTGGTTGGGATGTTCAAAGTAAATAATGTGAATCAAGTTCTCTTTCTCAAGAACAAGTTAAAAGACATCAAGATGGATAGAGGAGAATCCATCCAATCCTACTTCATGAGGATTACCGAGATCAAGAATGATCTCCTATCTATTGGAGAAGTCATTGGTGATAGGGAGCTTACTCTTATTGCACTTGGAGGCCTTACAAGAGAATGGGATGTGTTCAACACCACCATCCTCAACAATGACAGGATTCTGGGATTTGATGAATTATTGGCTAGATGCACTCAAGAAGAAATAAGGATGATGGAAAGAGACAAGCCCTCAAATGGAAACAATCCTACCGCCTTCTCCGCTCATTCTAAGAGGAAGAACAATGTTGGTTCAAGAAATCAAGGTCAAGGGTTCAAGTCGGGATTCAAAGAAGGAAGAAAAGGAAGATGCTTCAATTGTAACAGGTTTGGCCACTTCGCTAGAGAGTGTCCTCACAAGAAGGATACTCCAAGAGATGATGACAACAATAACAACAACTTCAAGGGCAATGGAAATCAAAGGAACAACAAGTTCAACAACAAAGGAAAGAGGAATGCTCCCGCTATTCGAAATGGAAATGGTCGTCCTCCCAATAAGTTGAGAAACTCCAGGTATGAAGAAGTTAATGTTGTAAAGCAACAATAATTTTATCTTATTTCTGCTCTCATCACTGCCTCTCCTCTGGATACATTGGATCATTGGTTGATTGATAGTGGTGCCTCAAGGCACTTCACTGGGTACAAAGAAGCTCTCTCTAACTTGATTGAAAAGAAGATGAATATGGAGATTATACTTGGGGATAATGCCACTTATCCCGTGAAAGGAATTGGGATTGTTACTCTCCACTTAAATCAAGGTCAAACTCTTCATTTACAAGAAGTACTATATGTACCTGATCTGAAAAAGAACTTGGTCTCTATTTCTGCGATGGAAGACAAAGGTTTCAAGGTGTCATTCATTGATGGAAAGGTTCGTGTTTGGCAAAGGAACCCAAGAGATGCATTCACTCTTGGATTCAGGGTTGAAGGTCTCTATCAAGTTGGAGGAAGTCCATTGGGAGTAATGACTTGTGATACTTCTCTTCAATCTGAATTATGGCACAAGAGATTTGCTCACCTTTATTTGAAAGCCTTACCTGATGTAAGGCAGATGGTCATAGGTATGCCCGAACTCAACTTCGATCATGAAGGTGTTTGTCAAGGGTGTGAAGCTGGAAAACATACAAGGTGACCATTCCCCTCAAGTGAAACTCAAACCACCGATATTCTTCAATTGGTCCATTCTGATCTATCAGGTATGTTGCACGTGACACCTTTGGGTGGATATTTGTACTATGTTATTTTTGTGGATGACTTCTCTCGCAAAACATGGATTTATTTCTTAAAGAAGAAAGATGAAGTGTTCAAATGGTTCCGCTATTTCAAACGCCTTGGTCAAGAATCAAATAGGGAAGAAGATCAAAATATTCAGGACCAACAATGGAACCGAATATGAGTAAAATGAATTCAAAGACTATTGTAGAGAAGTTGGCATTAAAAGGGAGACCACTACTACATATACTCCTGAACAAAATGGTGTTGCCGAAAGGAAGAATCGTACTGTCATAGAAGCCACCCATGCTATGCTTCATGATCAAGGTCTACCGAAGTTCTTATGGGAGAAGCTGCCGACACCGTTGTGTATGTCCAAAACAGATGCCCATATCAAGTTTTCGACTTCAAGACACCCGAAGAAGTTTTCACCGGTAAGAAACCTGATGTTTCTCATTTTAGAATTTTTGGTTGTCCCGTATATTTTCATGTACCAAAAGAGAAAAGAAACAAAATAGATGCATCTGGGAAGAAAGGAACGTTTGTGGGCTGCAGTGAAACTTCAAAGGCATATATAATCTATGTGCCTGGTCAAAGGGAAGTGGAATTAAGTCATGATGTCACTTTCGATGAAGATTCTGCTCTTAGAAATATCCGAGATCTTCCTATCCCTAGGAAGGAAAATGATGATGCTGATGTAGAAAAGCAGGATGAACCTCCGTCTAATGAAACATTGCATCGAGAGGGACATTTCGTGAAAGCAAGAAGCCAAATAGGTACCAAGGGTACTTAGCTGCCATGAGTACCATTGTACAAACTGAGCCTTGCACATTCGAAGAAGTCGTGAAACACCACGTTTGGAAGAATGCGATGAACGAGGAGTATGACCCGATCATGAAGAATGATGTCTAGGATGTGGTTCCTAGACCCAAGGACGAGTCAGTGGTCACTTAAAAATGGATCTACAAGATCAAACATGGAGTTGATGGGAGTGTTGAGAAGTTCAAGGTCAGATTTGTTGCTCGAGGCTTCTCTCAAAAGGAAGGAGTAGACTATGATGAGATATTTGCACCAATTTCTCGATATACCACCATCCATTCGATCATAGCCCTTGCTGCTTCGCTAGGATGGAGCCTACACCAGATGGATGTCAAAACTGCATTCTTGCATGGTTCGCTTAAAGAGGAAGCCTATGTGAAACAACTCAAGGGGTTGCAAGTTGAAGAAATCCCTCTATGGTTTGAAGCAAGCCCCTAGGGCTTGGTATGAGAGGATTGATAGCTATCTTATGAAGTTGGGATTTACAAGGAGCGATGCTGACCTGAACCTATACTTCAAGGTTGAAAAGGACAAGCCTCTCATTCTGGTCCTTTATGTGGATGATCTCTTTCTGACAGGTGATGACCCTCTCATTCATCAATGCAAGGAGTTGGCTTTCGAATTCGAGATGAAAGACCTAGGACTGATTCATTACTTCTTAGGGCTAGAGGCTGACAAAGCCAGGTGATATTTTCCTTTCTCAAGGAAAATACATTGTGAAGCTACTTGAGAGATGTGGAATGGTGGATTGCAAGTCCATGACTACTCCGATGGAACTCAACTTTAAGAAGCTATGTGGAAGTGTTGTTGGGCCCGAATTAGCGAACCCTTTCAAGTCTCATCAACTTCTGGGGGCCCTGATGTTCTTGGTCAACTCCCGTCTTGGCATATGCTTTGTTGTGAACACGTTGAGTCAATTTATGGTCTAGCCTCATCACATTCATTGGATTGCTGCTAAGAATCTCTTGAGATATCTTCGGAGCACAATCCACTATGGACTGAGATACACTGACGGGAACATGAGGCTGCATGGATATTCAGATGTTGACTGGGTCATAAGAGCTCGTCTAGGTGTTGCTTCTCTTTGGGGTTTGCTTCTATATCATGGATGAGCATGAAGAAAAAATTGGTTGCTTTAAGCACCACTGAGGCCGAATACATTGCTGCGAGTATGCCCTGTTGTGAAGCTATTTGGTTCAGGAAGCTCTTAAGTGAGCTATTTGAGCACGTGCTAGATACCACCATAGTCTTCTGCGACAACCAGAGTGGGGTTCCCCTATCATAGAATCCCGTGTTCCATGATCGCTCCAAGCACATTGATATCAGGTACCACTTTATCCAAGATACGGTACAACGGGGAGCAATAAGGCTCCAACGCATCAAGATGGATGAGCAAGTCGCAAACATTCTCAGGAAGCCTTTGGGTAAGGTCAAATTCTTAACCTTTTGAGAGAGACTTGGTGTTGAGGAATGACCCTCCTATGAGCATCCCGTATGAGTTGGACACAGAGTTGGGAGCTCCTGGGGGCTTGGGGTGCTTCTTGGAGCTATGAGTGACCATAGGGTGAGTGGTTCACCTTCCCCTAGTGGTGCGCTAGATACAGGGTGAGTGGTTCACCTTCCACTGTGATACACCATTATGGTTGACATGTGTGTAGGGTGAGTGGTTCACCTTCCCCTACGATTGACATATGCATAGGATGAGTGGTTCACCTTCTCCTATGGCATATGAACAAGATGAGTGGTTCACTTTCTCTTGTCGATGCCCCATCAAACATCCTACCCATAGAGTCCGAGACTCATGGGAAGTACCTCTCATCTGGCCAATAGTTGAGAAAAGATGGTTAGGGATTATTGTCGCACAAAGTGTCTAGGCACCGCGACAACGCTCAGAGTAAGGGTTGTCACTCTTAAATCCTTACTCACTCCATTTAGACTCTCTCCTAGACAAGTCAAGGGGGTAGTCCCTAGGTAAATGGATGAGGATAGCTTGTGAAAAACAGACTCTAGAAGATTTTAATGACAGACAACTTGATGAATCTAAATGAATCTCGATTAAATCAGATGAATAGATTAAACGCCAACGTAAACAAGACACGACCACAAGATAGAAACAATTATAGACCAATGCCTTTGATATTTGAATTAACCATCAACTAAATAAAACAAGCTATCCAAAACGATTTTCAATATGTGACGAATAATGACAATCATGAATAAACGCCCAAAACGGTAACACACAAAATATTCTAGATTTAAAATTATTTTCACTGACTACCCAAATCTAGATTTAATAAATTTTCTTGAACAGCCAAATATGATTAAAATGTTTATCGCACCTTGACCATAGGAAAATCATAAAAATTGCATTTAATGACCAAATGACACTAAGGAACTTTAGGTTAAAAATTTTTAATTATTTCTTAGGAATTTAATTTAATCGAAGGGTTAAAAAATCAAAAATTTTAATGGGCCATAGGCCACATTAAAAATTCTAGAGTTTAAGCCAAAAAAAAAAACCCTGAATTTTATTTTAAATCCTTAGTCACCAAATTTAGATTTATGATTTAAAGTTTTTTAATTTTATATTTTTTAAATGTTTTTGGATTTTAAATATTTTAGATGTTTTTAGACTTTTGAAATTTTATATTTTTTAGATTTAAAATTTTTTAATGTTTAGGATTTAAAAAAATAAAAAATTAAAAATTAAAAAATTAAATTTTTTAATTTTTTAGATATTTTTAGTTTTTTTTATGATTTTTAGAAAATTTTAAATTTTTTATGATTTAGAAGTTCTTTTATGATTTTTAATTTTAAATCAAAGTCAAAATAAAACGATGAAAAATAAAATCTAAATAAAACAAAATGAAACCAAAATCGAATTTTTTATTTTTTATTTTTTTATAATTTTATTTTATTTTTTTAAAATATAAAATTGAAATCATAAAATATATATATATATATATATATATATATATAAAAGAATGGAACAAAAAAAACTAAATCAAAATGAAACCTAACCTAATTCTAAATGAAATCTAACGTAAGTTAAAATCTAATGAAAAAAAAAAATATATATATATATATATATATATATACATACACCCTAACTCTCAAATGCATATCTCACAATAAAAACAAATCGAATAGTTTTGAGTTTGTGTTGTATTTGCAGGGTCTAACGACGGAAAGGAGGAGATGGAATGCGGATGCAGGTTAGGGAGCAGCGTGAATGTGCAAGGAGGATGAAGCTAGGGACGCGGACAGGGCTAGACGGAGGTGGGTTGAAGACGCAGGGAGGAAAGGGATGAGGGACTGTGTGAGAGATGGACGGATGGCGTGAGGCAAGCGGAATGAGGGTTTTACCGAGGGCATGAATGGATGCCAGAGGACGCAGGTCAGAGAGGCAGCGTGGAGATTGCAATCAGGGGTGGCAATGGGAGGTCGGAGAGGATGGCCAGCGTTTGGATGAATAGCGGAAGAAAAGGCAAGGGATCGATGGTGATGAAGAGCTTGAGAGAAGCGTGAGGGTTAAGGAAAGGGCAATGGTGGGAGCTGCGTAGACTGAGGGATGGACACAAGGTAAAGCAGTAAATAAAGACTGCGTGAGGAGCAGAGGAAGGAGCTGAGCAAAAAAAAAACACAAGGAAAGGGAGCAACGGGGCAGCGTTGAGGAGAATGGTTCGTTGTGGTGAGGAATGGATGCGTTAAAATGGATGAGGGTAGTCTGAAAGGGTACCTAAAAAAATTTGAAATTTGAACACTGAACCTAAACAAATCTGCAAAATGGTAGCCCAGAAACCCCTTTTAATATAAAAAATTTTCCCATAAATCTTAATTAAGATTTTAAATCCTTCTGCTTCAGATTTGCCTAATGAAACCCTCACAAAATTTTCCAGATCTGAAAATAAATAAATTCCCTGCAAAAAATGATGTTGATGAAAACCAGAAATCCAGATCTTACCCTCCAGGGCCTAGATCTGGACTCTGCACAACTTTCAGCTTCAGATCTGTAGCTGCAATACAACAAAAACACCCAAATGATATACACAATGACCCAAAAAACACTAAAACCCTGAAAACCAAAGTCAAAAAACTAAAATTAATTATAGATCTATGTACGTAAATGGCAGATCTATCAGATCTAAGGAGTGTGAGTCCGACTCCGCTCCCAGATCTGATGATCTGAGGCTCTCAACAACTAGATCCAACGATTTAGCACAGAAAAATTAAATTTTTTTGAATTTTAGAGGAGGTACTAAGCTCAAAACCCTTCATGCATCAACCACAAAAATATCTTATGATAAGCCCGAGATCACATTGAAGCTGGGCTCTTTAGAAAACACGGGTCGGGAGTTGGCTGGTTCAACCGAGAACTTTCCCGAATGCCCGATGATCTAATAATCAAGGATTTTCTTGCAAAACTCAATTCAGTCGTCAACATAGAGTGAGAAAACAATAATAAAATTGAGATCTAATAGAGATACCTACTATTATATTCAAAACTTAAATTATCATTCAAACCCCAACGACTGAGCAAGATCCCTGTACTCAAATCGCTCTTCAGAAGCTATTATTAATGGCAAAAAAGAAATTACGCATGAAAATAATACATCTTCCAGCATTTCCATGAAGAGTAACACCAACAGAAATTAACCCCAAAGTCTTTCTTTATTGCTCATAAAAGATTACAAGAGAGCTTTTCGCTTAGTATACGATCAAAAGAACGGATGACACTGACTGAAAAATGAACTCCTATGTAAAGATAAATCCTCCAACGGCTAGTTCGAGTGATCCTTGTCAAAGTGATCTCGACCTTTGATGAGGATCAAAAAAAATTTTAATCTCATCCGTCGAAATTTTAAATATTGAGAAAATTTCGAATTTTTCAATTAAATGCATTTTAATAAATTCAAAAATTAAAATTTTGCATTTATTTCCTCAAAATTTTGACTTTGACTCAACCCCAGGGACCCAAGGCATAAAATTTAGCAAAATAATCAATTAACCTTAGTCCCTGGACCTGTTAAGATTTAATTTTTTAAAGGATTCACGAATTTTACCTCTGGAAAACTTAAATTTACCTTGGTCCTAGGATCAATGAGGGGATAAATTATTTTTCTAACCCTCAAGACACTTTACATCATGATTTTTTACATTTTTACATCTCAAGGCGGGAAAACCCATTTGCAAAGGACCCTCACAGACTACCCAGTTCTGCGACACAAATATAATCTAGTAGATCAAGCAATTTGTAATAAAATAACCTAACCAAATAGTTAGGAATATTCCCAAATCACTTTTACATAGACTCGATCTAGAACACTAGGACTCCCCTAAGATTCCAGTGACAATCCATTCAGGCTTTGGGGTAGGCTGAATAAAAACTCTGCCGACCATCCAAGAATGGATCGATGAGACAAAAAACCTCTTGGAATGTAGATCATTACCAGAAAACTAGGTTTACCTAGGTGATTACATACACGACATGGATCTGCTGAGATTATTTACATTGTACACATGCAAACTAGGTTTACATTATAAGATGATCCTCAGGCTCACGATGATAGCTAGATGGCAGGGACACGTCGATCAAGCGCTATCCCATTTGCGAAAAAAGGGGGTGTACTGCTATGGGTTGTTGACACGTAATGATCAACATGTAGCTTTACTCGGGGACACGTTGCTGCACTGGAGGAATGTGAGAATCCAGAATTTGCATCCGCGCAAACACACAACAAAACATAAGTAGCGTCCATCCAAAAATCATCATATAACATTAAGCACATGAAAGATATAAGCTCTTGATTTATTAACTAGTCTAACAACATGAAAAACCAAATCTAACTACAAAATGAAATACTAAAATAACAGGGCATAAGGTTAGAAATACGATACAAAGATGCCCCATGGCATCAGATGTGTTCAATATAGTGCATACTGAGAATTTGCCTGCTTTTAGGTAAATCTGTCGGCCATTTCTCGGATGTGCCATGTCCAATCCTGCATACGGTAGGACTTTTTCCTATCCAAAAATCAAGCTACTCGCGGCCATTTGATGCATCAAATTGCTTTCTCATTCTCTTTCTCTTGTGCTTTTTCTTTGTGGCAAGGTGTATCACTGATGACGTTCTGTGTCAAAACTCTCAGATGAAGTATGTAGGGTATGCATGACATGTCTTTCTTCATTCTGCATTTGATTCTTATCAATTTCTATTTTATCTGAGTCACCTTCAATTAGCCATTTTTCAATGGAGCAAATGACCTCATAATAAGATGGAGCTTGCTGCAGCAGATAAGGAGGCTTTTGATCTATCGACGTCTCCTTGTTTCTTTCATCCTCTGACCATTGTTGAAATTTCTGTACCTATATTGTTATGGCATCCATCTGGCTAGAGTGTTCAACCTTCATAGCACTGACTTCCTTGGCATGGTCTTCCTCCATGCTCAATAACTTATTCTGAAGACATATCTGACTAGCTTCCATATCTTTTATTGCTTTGTCATTCTTTGCTTTCATGCCCATGAAACAATTTTGCATATAGTTTATCTCTTTCTTATGATTTGCTTGCATGGTAGCCAACTGATTATTATAATCGAATGTCATGATGGTCATTTCTTCATCCATAGTTAATAACTTGTTTTGCATAGAATTAATTTCCCTGTCATGATTAGCTTTCATGGTTTCCATCTCCTTACCTTGCTTTTCTAGGTGGGTGTATAAGTTCTCATATCCTTGACGTAATCAGTTACAAGTTTTTTTTTATTAAGCTCCATATTTTTTATCAGCCGCATTAGTTCCTCTACAATTTGCTTCTCATTTTCCCTTTCATTGTCGACACTGATTTAACAATTTGTCCCTGCTTTTCCATTATCATGGATTTGATCTGCAACAATACAGGTGGATGGCACATTCTGATATGGAGAATTGTCTTGAAATCTTTCATCGACAGTTGAATCCTTCACAAAATCACTTTCATTCTGTTGCATAATTTTAGGGGCACAAGGCGAGCTATCTTGATAACCATATCTATCTTTAAAAGCATGAACGATGTCTTGTAAAGAAGTGAAAGAATCTTCAGGACAATTATTAAACCAATTCAAAGCATCACCCTCTAAAGAAAAGGCAAATAGACGCATTTTGACATCTTCATGATCATACTAGGGATAACTACAATATATGAGCATTATACTAGTAAACCTGCATAAATGCTTTCTAACAATGTCTGAATCACCACCCGAGAACAAAGACAATTTATGAATGGCCACTTCCGGAATATCATGGAGAAGATTAATAAAATGATACGAGGTAAATGGGTAATCCATGATGAATAATGAGGGACCAAATGGATGATAGAGAGAGACCTCTGCTCAAGAAAATCAAGAGATGAAAAAAGTGGAGTCACCACTTGAACATGAATCTAACTCTAGGATCCACAAAACAACCAGATATAAGGGGGGCTTCTTGTCTGAGAAAAAATAAATGAAACGCCACCCAAACAAGAAACGAACCGAAATGTCCAAGTGCTAAAGGTGCAGATGAAACGATTAACGAGATGACGAAAGATAGGGTGATGAAAAGATCAAATGACGCCAGGAAAAGTTGGCCGCTTGACAGGCTAATGAATGGCAGAAAAGATGAAATGATTGAAATGATGAATGATGAAGAAATTTCGTGAGGACCAGGGACAGAAAAACTCTATCCCCGACAATGGCGCCAAAAATGTTGTCGCACAAAGTGTCTAGGCACTGCGACAACACTCAGAGTAAGGGTTGTCACTCTTAAATCCTTACTCACTTTGTTTAGACTCTCTCCTAGAAAAGTCAAGGGGGGTAGTCCCTAGGTAAATGGATGAGGATAGCCTGTGAAAAACAGATTCTAGGAGATTTTAATGACAGACAACTTGATGAATCTAAATGAATCTCGATTAAATCAAATGAATAGATTAAACGCCAACATAAACAAGACACGACCACAAGATAGAAACAATTATAGACCAATGCCTTCGATATTTGAATTAACCATCAACTAAATAAAACAAGCTGTCCAGAACGATTTTCAATATGTGACAAATAATGTCAATCATGAATAAACGCCCAAAACAGTAACACACAAAATATTCTAGATTTAAAATTATTTTCGCTGACTGCCCAAATCTAGATTTAATAAATTTTCTTCAACAGCCAAATATGATTAAAAATGTTTATCGCACCTTGACCATAGGAAAATCATAAAAATTGCATTTAATGACCAAATGACACTAAGGAACTTTAGGTTAAATTTTTTTAATTATTCCTTAGGAATTTAATTTAATCGAAGGGTTAAAAAATCAAAATTTTTAATGGGCCATAGGCCACATTAAAAATTCTAGAGTTTAAGCAAAAAAAACCTGAATTTTATTTTAAATCCTTAGTCACCAAATTTAGATTTATGATTTAAAGTTTTTTAATTTTATATTTTTTAAATGTTTTTGGATTTTAAATATTTTAGATGTTTTTAGACTTTTGAAATTTTATATTTTTTAGATTTAAAATTTTTTAATGTTTAGGATTTAAAAAAAAAAAAAAATTAGATATTTTTAGTTTTTTTATGATTTTTAGAAATTTTTTTTTTTTTTTGATTTAGAAGTTTTTTTATGATTTTTAATTTTAAATCGAAGTCAAAATAAAATGATGAAAAATAAAATCTAAATAAAACAAAATGAAACAAAAATCGATTTTATATATATATATATATATAAGTGGAACAAAAAAAAACTAAATCGAAATGAAACCTAACCTAAGTCTAAATGAAATCTAACGTAAGTTAAAATTTAATGAAATATATAAAAATATATACACCCTAACTATCAAACGCATATCTCACAACAACAACAAAAAAAAATCGAATAGTTTTGAGTTTGTGTTGTATTTGCAGGTTCTGACGGCGGAAAGGAGGAGATGGAATGCGGATGCAGGTTAGGGAGCAACGTGAATGTGCATGGAGGATGGAGCTAGGGACGCGGGCAGGGTTGGACGGAGGTGGGTTGAAGACACAGGGAGGAAAGGGATGAGGGACTGCATGAGAGATGGACGGATGGCGTGAGGCAAGCAGAATGAGGGTTTTACCGAGGGCATGAATGGATGCCAGAGGACGCAGGGTAGAGGGGCAGCATGGAGGTTGCAATCAAGGGTGGCAATGGTAGGTCGGAGAGGATGGCCAGCATTTGGATGAACAGCGGAAGAAAAGGCAAGGGATTGATGGTGATGAAGAGCTTGAGAGTAGCATGAGGGTTAAGGAAAGGGAAACAGTGGGAGCTGCGTAGACTGAGGGATGGACGCAGGGTAAAGCAGTAAATAAAGACTGTGTGAGGATGTGGTGAGGAATGGATGCGTTAAAATGGGCGAGGGTAGTCTGAGAGGGTCCCTAAAAAAAATTCAAAATTTGAACACTGAACCCAAACAAATCTGCAAAATGGTAGCCCAGAAACCCCTTTTAATATAAAAAATTTTCCCAGAAATCTTAATTAAGATTTTAAATCCTTCTGCTTCAGATTTTCTTGATGAAACCCTCACAAAATTTTCCAGATTTGAAAATAAATAAATTCCCTGCAAAAAATGATGCTGATGAAAACCAAAAATCCAGATCTTACCCGCCAGGGCCTAGATCTGGACTCTGCACAACTTCCAGCTTCAAATCTGTAGCTGCAATACAAAAAAAAACACCCAAACGATATACACAATGACCCAAAAAACACTAAAACCCTGAAAACCAAAGTCAAAAAACTAAAATTAATTACAGATCTATGTACGTAAATGGCAGATCTATTAGATCTAGGGAGTGTGAGTCTGACTCCGCTCCCAGATCTGACGATCTGAGGCTCTCAATAGTCAGATCCAACGATTTAGCATAGGAAAATTAAAATTTTTTGAATTTTAGAGGAGGTACTAAGCTCAAAACCCTTCATGCATCACCCACAAAAATATCTTATGATAAGCCCGGGATCACATTTAAGCTGGGCTCTTCAGAAAACACGGATCGGGAGTTGGCTGGTTCAGCCGAGAACTTCCCCGAACGCCCGATGATCTAATAATCAAGGATTTTTCTGCAAAACTCAATTCAGTTGTCAACATAGAGTGAGAAAACAATAATAAAATTCAGATCTAATAGAGATACTTGCTATTATATTCAAAACTTAAATTATCATTCAAACCCCAACGACTGAGCAAGATACATGTACTCAAATCGCTCTTTAGAAGCTATTATTAATGGCAAAAAAGAAATTACGCATGAAAATAATACATCTTACAACATTTCCATGAAGAGTAACACTAGCAGAAATTAACCCCAAAGTCTTTCTTTATTGCTCATAAAAGATTACAAAAGAGTTTTTCGCTTAGTACACGATCAAAAGATCGGATGACACTAACTGACAAATGACCTCCTATTTAAACATAAATACTCCAACAGCTAGTTCGAGTGATCCTTGTCAAAGTGATCTCGACCGCTGATGAGGATCAAAATTTCTTTTAATCTCATCCGTCGAAATTTTGAATATTGAGGAAATTTCGAATTTTTCAGTTAAATGCATTTTAATAAATTCAAAATTAAAATTTTGCATTTATTTCCTCAAAATTTTGACTTTGACTTAACTCCTGGGTCCCAAGGCATAAAATTTAGCAAAATAATCAATTAACCTTAGTCCCTGGACCTGTTAAGATTTAATTTTTTAAAGGATTCACGAATTTTACCTCTGGAAAACTTAAATTTACTTAGGACCTATGAGGGGATAAATTATTTTTCTAACCCTCAAGACACTTTACATCATGATTTTTTACGTTTTTACATCTCAAGGCGGGAAAACCCATTTGCAAAAGACCCTCACAGACCACTCAGTTCTACGACACAAATATAATCTAGCAGATCAAGCAATTTGTAATAAAATAATCTAACCAAATAGTTAGGAATATTCCCAAATCACTTTTACATAGACTCGATCTAGAACACTAGGACTCCCCTAAGATTCCAGTGACAAAATCCATTTTGGCTTTGGGGTAGGCTGAAAGAAAACTCTGTCGACCATCCAAGAATGGAACGGTGAGACAAAAAACCTCTCGGAATGTAGATCGTTACCAGAAAACTAGGTTTACCTAGGTGATTACATACACGACATGGATCTGCTGAGATTATTTACATTGTACACATGCAGACTGGGTTTACATTATAAGATGATCCTCAGGCTGATGATGATAGTTGGATGGCAGGAACACGTCAATCAGGCGCTATCCCTTTTGCGAAAAAAAGGGGTGCACTGCTATGGGTCGTTGACACGTAGTGGTCAACAGGGACCATAGCACTACTAATGGACGCATCGTGTATCGTCGTACTCCCTATGACTAGGATGCATGGTGTTCAACAACTTGATCTGGGATCAAGCACTGACTTTTGTCAATGGAGAGTGGTATGATCTTATGTCTCACTCTCGATCACTTCTTCTTCATTATTACTTAATGGTTCAGCAGAGCAGATCAGTGATGACAGAGATGGTACAAGATGACAGGTTGGCATGATGATGACAGATGGATTGGTAGGCGGAATTCTCTCTAGTTGAGAGGGAGTGTTAAAAATTGGCAACTAGGGCCAAATTCCACCTTAATACAACTCATATGATGGAGATGATTATTTCATTGGATTCCTCTTTTCGAGAGGTCCAATTTTGATATAAAGATCATCTCATTCTGACAAACAGAAATGGAATTTTGAATTTATTCTCTCATGCACAAATTGTCAAGGTCGGCCTCAGTCAAATGTAGGCTCATAAGCCCAATAGATGTGTCTCCTCACCCTTAATGAAGTGTATAAATAGGAGTGACCTCTCTCCTCATTTGGACATCACTCATCTCATCACATATCTCTCTCTCTCCTCTCTTGATTGGTTCGTACAGCTTGGAGGCAGCGTTCTCTACTTCACACGTGTGAAAGGAGGACAAATTTCTGGGTTAGTTTGCTAGCCGAAAATTTCAAGAAACAGGATAGCGTTGACTTCATTCTTGTGTGAAGAATTTCGATTTTTGGAGGCCGCATTGATTGGCACAGTTTTCGAGGTGATTGGGACAGGTTGACCGAGTTGACTTCAGATTTGACTGTAGAATTTACAGTAGGGTTTTCTCTCCTTTGATTGGTTTGACCGATTTGTTTTGGGTTAACTTTGACCCACTTGGAAGGCCGAATTTATCTATTGTTGACTGAGCTGCTTGGAGGACATTTTGGAGTTGCTTTGACTACCGTTGACTTTCTGGTTAGGACTGCAATTGACTGCTGATTTGACAGGACTGTTTTGGGCAAGTTAATTTGTACTCTCTCTCTCTACTGAACTATTGAAGAATAATAAGAAGATTTGATCAAAGAGTTTCCCCTCATTAGGGTTTTTCCCTAGCATCCACCACATCTTGTGTCCTCTTGTCTTGGCTTGTCTTCTGCACATGTTTTTATGTTCTATTTACATTTACTGTCAATGTGTTTAAGTTAATGTGATTACTACTGGATATAATTGGAAATTGTCATTGGGTTGATAAGAAATATTGAAGTAAATTGTGCTAAAGCATAGAACATACCATTGTTTTCTAAATTTAACACCACCCAAGGAAGGTGGGGGGGGATGAGGGAGGCCCACAAAAGGAAAGGAACAAGAGGGATTCTTTCCCAAGACAATCCAATACATACTCAAGAGAAAAACCTAGGGGCTCAAGGGCATAAGAGAGGGCTCAACAATAACATGAATCTAACTGAGAGATAAGGCCCAAGGGGGGCCACTAATCAATGAACCAGGAGGATCTTGTCAGTCCAGCATGAGTGAAGTCTTCAGTGGTTCAACATCGAAGTGATCGTCAAATGATCATTGGTCGATGACGTCTTGAACTTAATCATCTTCGCCAGTATTTTGTTGTCAACATTCAGTGTTCGGTGTCTTCATCTTCAACAGTGATGTTTATGGTTCAAGTTGTCCGGTGTTGGTTTCAATTCCATTGGTGATGTCAATGGTTGATATGGTTTTTTGTACCTGTTTGTCGACATATGGTTGTCGTCAGTTTCACTGCGCTTTGGTTGTCAAAGATGGAACAAGTTGTCTTGTGGGTTTATGTCACATTGTGACAATTTGTTGCACATGGGTTTTAGTATCAAAATCAAAGTGATGTAATACATTAACCTAAGTACTAGCCCTAAAAATAAACCTAATGTAAAACTTAACACCTAAGACTTTGTGATAAAACCTATGCTACATCTATGGTGAAAAAAATACCATTCAAACCTAATACACCTAAACCCTAACGTATTCCTAAAGCCATGCATTAAAATGCATTAAACCTGTGTATTCAAACCATTCGGCCATGGAAAATACAAACCATTGTATAAACACATAAAACATTATAAAATGCATTCAACATTTCCCTAACCGCATCGGAACTGCGACAGTGACCAAGATCATGTGAACGGATCGCGGCGTCAGGTAGCAAGTGTCCAGGTTAACCGTTGGGGTTAGAATCAGAGCCTGACCACAACGGAGTAAAAGTCAACATGTGAACATAAACGTATTCACTGCGCAGTCAGGGTTGGTTCCGCCATTTGGTGGACAGTCATGGTTAGGCAGGGTTAATGGTGGTATGTGAGCGCCGGGTTAGCCGCAACCGCCAACCGTTATGGCAAACAGTCAGCGGAACTGCCGGAGCCCTAACCACGGGATAACTCCATCTGTTCACATCTGCTGTCAGCGCCTCTGTCCGATTAGCTAACCGCTAACAGTCTTTGGGCTATTATAAGGTTTTAGGTGGGTTTTTGATTCGGAATGGTGATATTTTAATACACCTAGGGGCCTAAATGTCATTAAGTGAAATTAATTCTTGAAACTAAAACCCTAATTCGAGCTTATTCACTCCTAAACTCAGCCTAAGGAGGTTAGAGTGCACATGGAGGGTTATAAAAATAGTTGGCTTGTTGAAGA
Organism: Pinus tabuliformis; assembly: GCA_031772625.1. Taxonomy (NCBI): domain Eukaryota; kingdom Viridiplantae; phylum Streptophyta; class Pinopsida; order Pinales; family Pinaceae; genus Pinus; species Pinus tabuliformis. The sequence continues at coordinate 1,616,758,761 of CM062817.1, read as the reverse complement.
GTGGGGGAGAGTGGTTTTGAGAGTTTGTATGCAGATTCTGGAGGATATAGGCAGTTTTGTTTTCAGTGGAACAGGAGCATCGGGAGTCAGAATTGGGAACTATGACAGACATTAGAAAGCTAATTCAGAGAGCTTTCTTGTGACAGTGACCAGAAGTGTCTGCATGCACAATCAATCTGGTTAATTTGCTGTGTAATTGACCTCCTCGAATTCAATCCTAATAAATCGGTTGCCCATCTTGAAAGTGGACCCGGAGACGTAGTCCATTAGGGATGAACTCCGTAATCAATCTTGTTGTCTAGTATCGCTGTGTTTTTGCTATTTTTCACTTCTGTTTACATATTTCTTATGTTTTAATACTGTCCGCAATTCATCCCCTTTCAAACAGTTCTCGCAGTTAAAGCACTTTAAGTTAACATTCAGTTCACTGTTGGCATTAATCAATTCTACTTCAATTTAACATATGATCATTTCAGATCATATAATTTGGTATCAAAGCAGGTTGCGTTTGTAGAATTTTTCCAGTGAATGTTAACTAGGTCAAAGTCACAACGTGGAGAAGGAACACTTGAGGAGATTGATCCAGAGATTGGAAAGCGAAGAGTCACTCATAAGTCGACTATGACAGGATGTGATGCAAGTGAAACCCTTGAAACTAAGATGAGCGAGGAACAGTTTCAACAAGCATTCTTGAGCATGCAACAGATGTTGGGAGAACTTTATGAAGATAAGAAGGTGAGAGATGCAGCTTCTTCTTCAAAGACATCGAAGAAGGACAAAGGTAAAGGCAAGGCTAATAAACCTCCTTCACCTCCATCATCTCCATCATCATTTTCTTCTTCTTCGTCTTCCAGTGCAGAATCTGAAAAAAAAAAAAAAAAAAAAAAAAAAACCTAAGAAAACATCTCTTTTGAAACTTGATGTAAAATTTGAATTACCTATTTATGATGGCGAAATGAATCTTGAAAAGTTAGATAACTGGATTAAGCAGTTAGAAGTGTATTGTCGTATTCAGAACATTTCTGACGATAAAACGAAAATTCAGTTAGCTACACTTAGAATGGGGGGAACAACTTTAATCTAGTGGGAAAGTAAAACTCAGATAGATGTAAAGCGAAAAGGTAAAGTCATCTCTTCATGGTCTAAGTTTTTAAAAGCTCTTAAGAAACAATTCTATCCTTTAGGATACATGCAGCAAGCTGTTATTGATTGGCAGCATTTGAGGCAAGGTAAAGGGCAGAGTGTTCAGGAGTTTACTCAGGAGTTCAGAAAGAAAGCATTAGCGCTTGGTATTTCATTGGATACACGTGAAACTTTATTAAAGTACATTGGCAATTTACATTCATATTTGCAGCATACATTATTGATGTTTAATCCTGATGACTTTGATGAAGTGTGTGTTCAAGCCATTCATATTGAATCAGGTGGTGGGCCATTCAAATTTCACTGCAATCATCCAAAGTGTTGGAAATCAAGGATTCAAATGACAGTAAGGGGAAGAACAATTCGAAGAGAAAGAAATCAGTGACAACTCAGAAGGAAAGACCTACTTGTTCTCATTGCCAGAGAATCGGTCATGATGAATCTAGGTGTTGGAAACTTCATCCAGAACTTAAGCCCAAAAAGTTCCTTAAGGAGAAGGATGAAAAGAAAGCAAATGCAGCAATCCAACAAGATCTAGGCTCCGATTCAGGTGATGAAAGGAGGATAACTGCCATAGTTTCGACAGGTAAAACTTCTGACACTAGTTCAAGTTCGAATACTATTGCATCTTCATCAAACATAAATCCTTCAAATGAGGATAAAAGAGTTGAACTACTTAACATAAGGATAACTTCTAAGCACACGAAGATAGATACAATGTTTGGCAGTGGATCAAAGGCAAATTTAATATCTGAATATTTAGTTAAGAACTTGGGTTTAGAGACATGCAATCATCTAAGACCTTACCCATTAGGATGGCTAAATAAATCAACTCAGATAAAAGTCACAAAACAGTGTCGATTAAGATTTGCCATTACAACTAATTACATTGATGAAGAGAAATTAGATGTCGTTCCAGGAGACATATGTGGAGTTGTCTTAGGAAGTCCTTATAATTATGATCGTGATGCAATATTTTATACGAGAGAGCATAAATATCACCTTAAGAAAGATGGGGTTGAATTTATTGTCAAGGCACATCAAAGTGAAACTCACTTTAATTTAGTTGCTGCTAATCAAATGAAGCGATTAATAAGTTCAAATAAGAGATTTGTAATCATGTGTAAAGGAACAACATAAGAATCAACATGATGTTTGTTCAAGTTATGAGTCCTAGTTTAAAGATAGTTTGGTCAAGAAGGTAGAAACTTTTTCAGTTCTATTTAAAGAACCCAAACATATTACTCATAAGCAGGGAATACAACATGAGTTACAGTTGATAGCCAAAGCTCCTCTTCCTAATGTCAAAATGTATCATTTCAGTCCAAGTTTTGGAGTGATAAGTTACAGGGATACAGGTCAGTATTGGGGAAAGTCAGTGTTACATTTTTCTTGTATTGCATCACCATTTCATGTTTCCAATAGTTTTGAAGCCTCTTTTCAAGTGGAGAGGAAGCCTATTTGTTTTCATATCAAAACCTTTTCTAAAGCAGTGTCAAAGTATCCAGTACATAAAAGGGAAACTTATGCATCAAGGGAAAGTGCTAATCAATGGAAACATCATTTAATGAATGAAGAAACAGTGATTCAAATAAATCATCCGACATTTCAATACTTTCAAAATCAAACTAAGTTGCAGCAGTTTTCACCTTACAGTTTGATGAGTTTATTGCAGCAAGTTCACTTAGTACTCAAGAATCGGGAAAGTATATCAAATCAAGTAGCTGGTATGATGTCAAAAATGTCTTTGATTGTCTTTGTCATTCCGCAATATAGATTGTTAATACATGTCAATAGTATTGAACAATATCCTGTAGAGACTGTTTTCAAAGATGTGTATGAATCACTAATTCATGGTACCTCATGGAAAGAAGTCAATTGCCATGTTCGTAACAGGTTGTCTGACCATCTTCGCAAGTTGTGCATACTGCAGATGGATGGAACAGTTCACAGATTCAAAATGTGCCATGATCAGCATCATCAGGGTCATCACTTTTAGGTGGTTGATCGAATGTATTGGTACATCATCAGGGCAAGGTGGAGAGTGAGGGAGCTCTACCCTCATCTACTAGCTGTCTAGTTAAAAATTTTGTGGTCCAAAAGCTTTCAAGTGGAAAGGACGATCCAAGAGGATCTTGTCAGTCCAACATGAGCAGAGGCTTCAGTGGTTCAACGTCGAAGTGCTTGTCAAATGATCATTGGTCAATGAGGTCTTGAACTTAATCAGCTTCGCCAGTATTTGTCGTCACCATTCAGTGTCCAATGTCTTCAACGTCGATAGTGAGGTTTATGGTTCAGGTTGTCCGGTGTTGGTTTCAGTTTCGTCGGTGATGTCAATGGTTGATATGGTTTTTTGTACCTGGTTGTCGTCAGTTCCGCTGCGCTTTGGTTGTCATAGATGGAACAGGTCGTCTTGTGGGTTTATGTCACATTGTGACAATTTGTTGCACATGGATTTTAGTATCAAAATCAAAGTGATGTAATACATTACCCTAAGTACTAGCCCTAAAATAAACATAATGTAAAACCTAACACCTAAGACTTTGTGATAAAACCTATGCTACATCTATGGTGAAAAAAATACCATTCAAACCTAATACACCTGAACCCTAACCTATTCCTAAAGCCATGCATTAAAATGCATTAAACCTATGTATCCAAACCATTCGGCCATGGAAAATACAAACCATTGTATAAACACATAAAACATTACAAAATGCATACAACAGTTCCCTAACCACATCAGAACCGCGACATTGACCATGATCATTTGAAAGGATCGCGGCTTCAGATAGCAAGTGTCCAGGTTAACTGTCGGGGTTAGAATTGGAGCCTAACCGCAGCAGAGTAAAATTCAACATGTGAACATAAACATATTCACCGCGTAGTCAGGGTTGGTTCCTCCGTTTGGTGGACAGTCACGGTTAGGCAAGGTTAACGGTGGTATATGGGCGCTAGGTTAGCCGCAACCACCAACTATTACGGCAAACAGTCAGCGAAACAGTCGGAGCCCTAACCGCGAGATAACTCCATCTATTAATATCCGCTGTCAATGCCTCCACATGGTTAGCTAACCGTTAACAGTCTTCGAGCTATTATAAGTTTTCAGGTGGGTTTTTGATTCAAAATGTTTATATTCTATTACACCTAGGCCTAAATGTCATTAAGTGACATTAATTCTTGAAACTAAAACCCTAATTCGAGCTTATTCACTCCTAAACTCAGCGTAAGGAGGTTAGAGTGCATCTAGAGGGTTATAAAGGCAGTTGGCTCGTTGAAGAGTGGGGGAGAGTGGTTTTGAGAGTTTGTATGCAGATTCTAGAGGATATAGGCAGTTTTGTTTTCAGTGGAACAGGAGCATCGGGAGTCGGAATTGGGAACTATGACAGCCATTGGAAAGCTAATTCAGAGAGCTTTCTTGTGACAGTGACCATAAGTGCCTGCGTGCACAATCAGTCTGGTTAATTTGTAGTGTAATTGACCTCCTTGAATTCAATCCTAATAAAGTGGTCACCCATCTTGAAAGCGGACCCAAAGACGTAGTCCATCAGGGACAAACTCCGTAATCAATCTTGCTATCTGGTATCGCTGTGTTTTTGCTTTTTTTCACTTTTGTTTACATCTTGCTTATGTTTTAATACTGTCGTCAATTCATCCATTTTCAAACAGTTCTCACAGTTAAAGCACTTTAAGTTAACATTCAATTCACTGTTGACATTAATCAAATCTACTTCAGTTTAAGATATGATCATTTCAGATCAATCAAAGAGAGGGTAAAGAAACCAAGAAGGGAAAGCGGAGGAGGGATCTAGGTTGGGAAATTCTACCAGAAGAAAATAAAAAGGGTAGAAGAAGGGATCTTATAACCCATTAATAGTGGGTTTAAACCATGAGGAACCACCAAATGTATGAATTAGCTTGGGACTCAATGTTGGGCCATGCTAGAGTCACCAACACTGTAACAAATAGTTTTAGAGAAAAACTATGTATCACACCTTAAATGAATGGGATGACTCAAGAGCTAGCTTGAGCCACAGAAGGGGAAAGGCCAAGCATGGGAAAGGGAAAATACATGCCCAAAAAAAAAGGTTTATTAATCTAGATTGTTCAATTTTTGTTTAGTTCAAGGGATTTAGCTTTGTCTTTCACATGTTTTTCATGTGCTATATTGTATGAAAGAAAAGAAAATGGCTCATTTATCCAATTCCTTTCGTGTAATATCACTTACCTGTTGATTTTTGGGTAACATTGGATTTGCTCTAGCTCCGAAATTTTGTGGAGGTCCTAGAACACATGAGATCTCCAAGACCCAGAAATCGTTTGGAGAAAGTCCACCTGGATTGTATTTTATTAAAATAATTAATATTTTTAATGGGGTTCCTAAGTCTAAACTTAGGAAAATTAAAATATATGGGTATTAATAAAAATATGGGTGAGAAGCTTCTAAGAGACAAGGATCAAGTCTAATTTAATCTTAGCTATTGATTAGAGATTAGATCACGACCGTTGATTTCTCAACAGGAAAAGTATAAAGGGAGGCTTGGGGTTAGTTGGAGAACACACACACATAGAGCAACAATTGAGCTAATTCCAAATTTTGGGGCATGGTTTGCTGAGAATTTCAAAGTAAGATTCTAATACAGAAAGGGGCAGTTCGACAAAGGGTCTTCAGTCCAAGGCCGAGAATACATAGCAAAGAGGCATCACAACACCAGGGAGAGACAGCGCAGCTCCAGAAGGGTGACGCAGAGGCTAGAGGAGTTGACGCAGTCACTTAGAGGCAGCGCTGGGGTTTCTGTGAGGCAGATCGATTTCTAAGCTAGGAAGGCTCACTAGGAGGGTGACATAGCTTTTAGAGGAGGTGACGCAGTTCTAGCGCAGAGCTGGGAGCAACCATCGTTGCACAGCACTGGGGACAATGCAGTCACCTGTGGGGTTTGTTCATCCAGTTGCTGGATTCGCAAAAAAAATTGTCTCCGGATAGAGGTACATCTGTCGGGTTTATTCTCTGTTGGGTGAGCTGAATTTGGCACCCTAGTTGTATTCAGAAATCTGTTTAATAATAAAACCCTCATATCTATTGCACTAGTTTTCCCACACTGGGTTTTTCTAGGGACATTTACTCCAAAAATAAGTGTGTCCTTTGTGTGGTTGTTTCACTTATTTTTCAGTACTTGATCTATATATTGGTGTAGGCTGTTGTGTATTTACATTAATATTTTCTTAATATTTTTGAAAATAACCTGTTAAATTGAAGAACACAAGTAGGTAATGCAAATCAGTTTACTGCAGTAGGATTTTTGGTTTGTTAGATTCAGAAATTTTCACATTGTATCAAAGCGATTGCAGATCAAGGAGGATTGAATCCATCGACGAAAGGACAGAGGAAAATCTGTGTGAAGACAGTTGTCCCAAGAGACAGTGCAGTTTCAGGCCAAGAGAGCAAAGGAGGGGTGACGCAGTCACCAAGGGAGGCTCATGAAGAGCCTGCGTCAACCTGATTGGGTGGCATTGTTGCTGCAGAGGGCAGCGCAGTGGTTATTGGGCCAGTGCAGACACTGCTAAGTCTCATTTTTCTGGTTGTCATGGCCAGAGGTGCAACATAGATTTCATCTGGAGTTGTTGGTGGGGTGTTGATTATGTTAGTGCAGAACAATACCTAGTGGGGCAGAACTAAAGTAGAGGGAATCAGTTCCTCAGATGATTTCTTACCAAGAAATCTAGATCTAGTGCTGAGCAACAGCAAAGAGAGATCAGAGAGGGGTGGTTCGACAGTGTTTGGCAAAAGGATTTTCGTGAAGGAAATAGAAATTCAAAAGGAGCTTGTTCCTTAGAGGATTTCTAGCGCCAAAGAAATCCATGTCCGAGTTTTGTTGGGGCAGCAGCGAAAGAGAGAGAAAAGAACCAGTTCGACATTTCTATTTGGCAGAGATGGCAACCGCATCTCTAGGAGGGAGGTGGGGAGATTTAGAGTTGTAGTTCGAAAGAGCTACAAGGGGCAGGATCCTTGAGGTGCCCAAACTCTTGAATCACATATGGCTACAGGAGCCCTTAATGATAGTAGAAGAATGACGGGAGTCAGTTGGTGCGAGGGATGATGGAGCAACAGTGGCAGAGCTAGAGTGCCAGAGTCTGAAGCAGCGCAGTGGAGTGTTGCAGTAGTGCAGGAGGCACAGAGCAGATACAACAGTAGCACAGTAGCATCAGAGGGTTAGCACAGATTAGCAACAGAGGTAGCTTCAGCATCACGAAGCATCCAGACTGACCAGCATGTAAGATTTTGGGTGGCTTTTCAGTTGCTCACTCCTTAGCAACTGAGTTGCAATGCAGTAGTTAGCAGTGGCAATGCTATAGGCAGCATGACGCAGCATATTGAGAGGGAGTTGCAGTACAGATTTAGCAGTGGTAGTGGCAGTGTCATGGGCAGCAGTACAGATTGCAGCAGGCCGAGCATCAACAACGCAAAGGACCGATGTCGTGGATTAGTATGATACTTCTGTTGGGAAGTATTGCTAGAGCACATTCCTCGCTAAGAGGGAGTGTTGATTTTTGGGTAGCATCGAATGTGCACTAGCTCCGAAATTTTGTGAAGGGGCTAGAACACATGAGATCTCAGGGACCTAGAAATTGTTTGGAGAAATTCCACCCGAATTGTATTTTATTAAAATAATTAATATTTTTAATGGGGTTACTAAGTCTAAACTTAGGAAAATTAAAATATTAACAGGTATTAATGAAAATATGGGTGAGAAGCTTCTAAGAGATGAGGATCAAGTCTAATTTAATCTTAGCCATTGATTAGAGATTAGATCATGGTTGTTGATTTTTCAACAGGAAAAGTATAAAGGGAGGCTTGGGGTCATTTGGAGAACACACACAGAGAGAGCAACAATTGAGCTAATTCGAAATTTTGGGGTGTGGTTTGCTAAGAATTTCGGAGTAAGTTTCTAGTGCAAAGAGGGGCAGTTCAGCAGAGGGACTTCAGTCTAAGGCCGAGAATACATAGCAGAGAGGCAACACAACACTAGGGAGAGAAAGCGCAGCTCGAGAAGTGTGACATCGAGGCTAGAGGAGCGGACACAGTCACTTAGAGGCAGTGCTGGGGTTTCTGTGAGGCAGATCGAGAAGCAATTCAAGAGACCAATTTATGAGTCGAGAAGGCTCACTAGGAGGGTGACGCAGTGCCTAGAGGAGGTAACGCAATTCCAACGCAGAGTTGGGAGCAGCCATCGCTGCACAGCACTAGGGACAACCCAGTCACCTGTGGTGTTTGTTCATCCAGTTGTTGGATTTACCAAAATATCTGTCTCCAGATAGAGGTACTTCTGTCAGGTTTATTCTCTGTTGGGTGAGCCGGATTTGGCACCCTAGTTGTATTCAGAAATCTACTTAATAATAAAACCCTCATATCTGCTGCACCGGTTTTCCCACACTGGGTTTTTCCGGGAACGTTTAGTCTAAAAATAAGTGTGTCCCTTGTGTGGTTGTTTCACTTATTTTTTAGTACTTGATCTGTATATTGGTGTAGGATGCAGTGTATTTGCATTAATATTTTTTGAATATTTCTGAAAATGACTTGTTAAAATGAAGAACACAAGTAGGTAATGCAAAACAGTTTACTGCAATAGGATTTCTGGTTTGTAAGATTCAGAAATTTTCACATTACCTTGTTTAGACCAATGTTGCACGAAACGGGGACGCGAGAGCGTCATTTCCAAAAATATAGGAAGCGAAGTGTCTCAGAAGCGTCTACTATCTATATATATATATATATATATATATATATATATATATTGCATTTATATTCAAAACAAACATCCCAAATACCAAATTAGTTGTAGAAGACATGAAAACATGCATATTTTTACATAAATCAAGATAGATATGGCATCCATGATTCCATTGTAGTATGTACATCAATGATTAATTATTCGAGCATCAACCATCTATATTCTAGCAATTCCAAACATACATCAAATTTTTAAGCATATTATAAAACATAAAATATTTAAGCATATTATAAAAATAAAACATAGAGCATATTATGATTTATCTAGCAAGTGAGTAACTGTCAACATTTGTCATGTCCAAAATTCAAATAATAATGTTTACAAAATAGGTCACTTGGTCACCGCCAAGACAAAAAGGTTCAAATTCACAAGCCTACAAGTCTAACGATTAATCTATGACAAAAGTAATAAATTGTGAATATATCTACTAATCTCTCCTCCTTCCACCACGAAGAGAATGTGGCGGCGGGCCTCCACGTGATGGCAATGAAGAAGATGATGCCTGTGGAAGTTGTGGCACTAAAACTGATGAAGACGAACCCCCTGCTATTGGTGTTGAACCATGGACCCTGGGAACCAAGGGACCAAATGGGGGTGGCATCTCAACTCGATCATCATCATCCTGGAATCGCTCAAAAAATTCATACCAAAAAAATCCACTAGTTAACAAAAGAAATTAAAAACAAGAATTAGAGAAATGCTTTATAAGCAAAATTCATACCACAATGGACATAACTGGATAAGAGCATCCTCTAATTTCTCTAATCGCAACACTCCATCCTCGAAATTGGGCTCCTCGAGATTCCTACGCCAAATCTTAAGGTCTTTATTAGTATTTGCATCATCACAGTAATGGGACAACAATCGCAAGTTGTAATGAACATAAACCAAGCTCTCTTCCCGGTCTAAACTCAACCTGCTCCTTTTAACACTGTGGATGAAAGAATAAGAGCTCCAACACCTCTCTGCAGAAGAAGTGTTTACCACCTGTGATAGCACCCGCAATGCCAAAGTCTGTAGAAGTGGAGTAGCACCTCCATGCATGTTCCACCACTCAAGAGAAGAAAAAGTCCCTCGATCTCTGATTTCATGCATGCTCCCAAATGGAACAGTGCTAAGCGTATAGTTGCTCAACTGTCTCCGTACCATGGCAGCCTCCTCCTCATCAGGGACTAATTTACTCAATGCAATCATATATTTTTTGTGAAGCTCTTGATCTTGGTGTGGTTTTCTCCTGCACCCCACCCCCCCCCCCAAGTGTTGGTGTTGAAAGCCATGATGGATGATAGTATTTAGGTGTCAAAACATATGCTAATGCATGCAATGGAACATTTATCATTTCCCATCTGTTTTCCACCTCTGCACGAATATAATTGTACAAGGTGATATCTCTAGGCTCAACAATGTCTTTAATCTGCTCCAACATGCTATCCATTTGGTCATACACCTCCCCAATTATTGGTCGATCTGAATCTCCAAACTTGATCATGTAATAAATAGGTTTGGTGAATTGCAAAACATATTTAACCTATGACCAAAAGTACATGTCAAGAATAGTGTCCTTTGCTACATTAGCACCATCTCTATCAGTGTTAATTTCATCCCATGATTCAACACACACCATATTAGTTAAAGCTTGTCTCACCTTCACTAGCCGCCTAAAGGTGAGGTAATAACTGGCAAATCTTGTTTTTGCAAGTTTAAGAAACTACGACTTGGAGTAAGTGCCATAGAATTAGTTTACCCTTGTATGCCCTATGATAAATTTAATGAGTTGCTTCCCTCTCTTGTAAAGCTCATTAATCCACCCACATTCTTTATGCTTCACAATATCATGCATCAAAAGGTTCAATGTGTGAACTAGGCACCCAGACCAAAAGATGTGTGGATGAGTACGCTCAATAACTTTTCCTGCTACCTTACAATTTGTTGCATTATTTGTGATCACTTGAACCACATTATTCGGACCAACATCTTTGATTGATTGCAATAGGAGACCTGCAATGTTTTGGGAAGATGCGCTGATGGAGGAGAAGTCAAGACATGTAATAAATACTGCACCACTAGCAGAAACACCAAGAACATTTATCAAATGTTGGTTTCTAATATTTTTCCACCCATCTGATACAATGGATACCCCACAATCTACCCACTCATTTGTAAAACATGTCAAAGCTCTTTGAACCTTTGCTTTTTCTCTTTCTAATAACATTGTTCTAGCTTTCCCATAGTTGGGGGACTTGTATCCTTTTGGGGCTTCATTGATGGCCTTTACCATTTCATGCCAACAAGGAGAGCGAAGCACATTGAATGGTACACTGCAATCACAAAGAAATCAAACTATCTTTCCATCCACATCATCCCTCCCAGCAACATTCAGGAAATCCCCTATTGTTCTTTTACCTCCAGAGCTTCCAGATGTTGAAGTTTCTAAGTTTACTTAGAAACCCTCTATGCACTTTATCTGATTTATTCCTACCTACTTGTTATTTTCCTTAACAAATTATTTACAATGTAAATATTGAAAATAAACACTAGTGCATGCTCAACATATTACAGATCAGCCACTAAAAGAAACAAGAACAAACACACCACATGACACCATTATTTTTGGACCAATGTCCCCAGAAAAACCCAATGTAGGAAAACCGGTGCAACTATCTGAGGGTTTTCTTATTAATCAATATCAGAGTACAATCTGGGTGTCGAAAATGGCCTACCCAACAGAGAATTTCCTTAGCAGCTATACCTCACAATTCGAGAGAAATCTCTTGGCTAAAACCCTAGAAAATCCATCTGGCAGCTCCTCAGCACAAAACTGCTCTACAACCCCAGCGTTTGCCCAATCTGGATTGCGTTAGTCCCTCTCCGTCTCACGTTGGCCCTGCGTCAGCCTTTCTTGACCTGCGTCAGCTTTCTGGGCCTCTGCGTCAAACACTTTGGCCTCTCTGGTGCTCTGCGCAGCACTTCGCTGCCTCTGCGTGGCCCTGCGTGAGCCTTTGCTGGCTCTACGTCACTCTCATTAGCTGTTTCACTGCTCTCTTGGCACAATCTCTGCCTTCTCTGTTTCTTTGTACTCAATGCCCCTCAGCTGCTCTCCCGATCAATGATTCTATCTCTCTTAGCAAACCCCGCTCTAGAGAATAGAATGACTAATCACTCTGGCATCTTCTCCAAGTGACCCTCAAGCCTCCTCTTATTCTTTTCCTGTTGACATCTCAACATCCGAGATTAATTCCCCTAATCAACGACTAATATCAAATCTGGCTTGATCCATGTCTTTTGGACCATTATAACACAGATTCATATTAATACACATTAATATTTTATTTTCCCCAAGTTTAGACTTAGGGACTCCATTAAAAATATTAATTATTTTAATATCTCCTGATCTGTTTAGAATCTGCCCAAACTATTTCTGGGTATTAGAGATCTCGTGTGCCCCAACCTCTCCACCAAATTTCGTGGCTAGAGCACATCCGATACTATCCCAAATCAACACTCCCTCTTAGCAAGGACTGTGCTCTAGCAATACTCCTCACTGAGTATTACTCTGATCATTCGACATCGGTACTTGTGTTGATGCTAGGCCTTCCTGTCCAACATCCTCTGCACTGCTACCTGCTGTACTGCTACCCATGGTTTTGCCACTACCACTGCTGCATTTGTACGACAACTCCCTCTGCATCCGTGCTGTTGTTGGTCGTTTCTCCCAACGCTGCATCCGCACTGCACCTCCTCTCATCATGTTGCATCGTGCTGCTCACTGCTGCACTGCAACTCAGTTACTGAGAAGTAAGTAACTGACCTCCCTGTTGGGCTAGAAACACCCACTGATGTTGAAGCTCCCTCTGCCACCGACAAGTGCTTCCTGTCTCTGACCTCTCCGCTGTTGCAACAAATCCCTTCATCTCGCACCGTTGCACACTTCTCTGTGCCTTCCTGCACTAGTGCAACACTCCTGTGCCTCTCGCACTGCTACAGCCTGCTAGCTCTGCGCTGTCTCGGGACTCCTGCACTGTATCTCTCTCTGCCACTCCATCTGCATCCGTTTCTACCCACTCAGCCAGTCCTGCTACTCCTCGTTGGGGCTCCCATACCAAGGTCTAATCCAAGAGGCTGGGTACCTCAAGGATCCTTCCCTTCATCGCATGTAGTCCACATGACTACATCTTGATGTCTCCCCACTTCCGCTCAAGTGGTGTGTGAGCACTCATGGCACATAGAACAAACAGGATCCTGGCCTTCCAGATGACAAAGTTGGATGCCTCATCCAACCTGTCTTGATCCCTCAACCCATTCATGGCCATCTCTCTGCTCTTCTCCTCGACTCCTCCAAGTCTCTCTACTTCTCGCCTCAAAGTTCTCTGTTTGACTCCTGCTGAGTCTACTTCCCGTCTGGGAGTTATCTATTCGACTCCTAGTGAGTCTACTTCCCGTCTTGAAGTTCTCTTCTGTACTCCCTCTGAGTCCTGATTTCCCTCCTCGAAATCCTTCTTCCACTATCAAGATGCCCCCTACTCTGATCGTTTTGTGCAACCGCACCACTGATCTGGGTTCCTCGGCAAAAGTTATATACCCCAAATGCCGACGGGATCGAAGGACCGAAGGACCAAGGGGCTGGCCCCTCGGCCCTTCGGTCCTTCGGTCCCGCTGGCTGTTGGGGTATATGACTTGTTTCGTTCGCTATCATTTCCACGTTCCTTAAGCAAGCTTGAGCTTTCTCAAGCGGGGTCGAAGGAGCTGAGGGTGCTGGTAGGCCAAAGTTGAGCTGGTTGAAAACCCTCGATAGCATCTCCTCTGGCCTTGCTCTATCAGGTACTGTTCTGACTATAGTACCTCACTAGCTCCACTCTGCAATATTCCCGCAGCCTTCTAAACCCCAGCAACCTGAAGGTGAGAGCTCCTAGGCTCTGCGCAATCCCGACACCGCAACCCGGCCTCCTCAGCCAACTGCGTCAGCCCTCCCAGCTACTGCGTGGCTCTGCGTGAGGCTTCTCTTGCCTTCCTTAGCACCTGCGTTGCCTCTTCCTGGCTCACCCTTGATGACGTAGGCACTGCGTCACCCTTCCTTGTTGCTGCTCTACTAGAAACAACTTCTGTCACCTCGGGACAGCTATTTTCTGTTGTTATTGCTCCGCTCGGCTGATGTCTTTTAGTCCTCCTGTGATTTTCAATCACGCTCTAATACCATGTTGAAGTTTCTAAGTTTACTTAGTTAGAAACCCTCCATGCACTTTATTTGATTTATTCCTACCTACTTGTTATTTTCCTTAACAAGTTATTTACATTGTAAATACTGAAAATAAACACTAGTGCATGCTCAACATATTACAGATCAGCAACTAAAAGAAACAAGAACAAACACACCACATGACAGCATTATTTTTGGACCAATGTCCCCGGAAAAACCCAACGCGGGAAAACCGGTGCCGCTACCTGAGGGTTTTTTTATTAAGCAATATCAGAGTACAATCTGGGTGCCGAAATTGGCCTACCCAACAGAGATTTTCCTTAGCATCTATACCTCACAGTTTGAGAGAAATCTCCTTGCTGAAACCCAGGAAAATCCTTCTGGCAGCTCCTCAGCACAAAACTACTCTGCAACCCCAGCGTATGCCCAATCTGGATTGCGTCATCCCCTCTCTGTCTCACGCTGGCCCTGCGTCAGCCTTTCTTGGCCTACATCAGCTTTCTGGGCCTCTATGTTAGACACGCTGGCCTCTCTGGTGCTCTGCGCAACACTTGGCTGCCTCTGCGTGGCCCTGCGTGAGCCTTTGCTAGCTCTGCGTCACTCTCCTTGGCTGTTGCGTTGCTCTCCCGGTACAATCTCTACCTTCTCTATTTCTCTGTACTCAATGCCCCTCAACAGCTCTCCCGATCACTGATTCTATCTCTCTTAGCAAACCCCCCTCTAGAGAATAGAATGACTAATCTCTCTGGCGTCTTCTCCAAGTGACCCTCAAGCCTCCTCTTATAATTTTCTTGTTGATATCTCAATAGCCGAGATTAAGTCTCTAATCAACGGCTAAGATTAGATTTGGCTTGATCCATGTCTTTTGGACCATTCTAACACAGATTCATATTAATACACATTAATATTTTATTTTCCCTAAGTTTAGACTTAGGGACTCCATTAAAAATATTAATTATTTTAATATCTCATGATCTATTTAAAATCTGCCCAAACTCTTTTTGAGTATTGGAGATCTCATGTGCCCCAACCTCTCCACCAAATTTCATGGCTAGAGCACATCCGATGCTACCCAAAATCAACATCAGAAGTACCATGAGGAGATGAGTGATCCGGATTTAAACAGGAACGCAATAAAATACAGAGATAACCATAAAGACAAATATGCAGCAGAAATAATACTTCATTTCATTACTGTAAAATACTGAAATATGCTTACAAATAGAAATGGAAATAACCCAGCTAGGGCGATGGTAGCTTATCTCTGAGAAGAGATGTGTCAGCTACATGCCTCTGAACTGTTCTCTAAAAACTGTGTTACAATGAGGCTCGAGGGCCTATTTATTGTTGAGAAACAATGGAAAACCCTTCACATTCCAAAACCTAACCCTAGAAGATGAAACGCCAAATTGTGGGCCCCGTTTTTGGGTAAGTTGGTACATCAACTTCCCGGGGTCGCGAATTGGTCGTACTATCTCCACCTGACGCGCATGATAGCCCGTTGGAAAGATATCTCCGAGGATTACGACGGAAAAGACGATTTTTAGACAGAAAAATCGGCAGCAGTGGATTTCCCAAAAACATCGTTTAGGGCCTCAAAACGGCTCCGGAAGTTTAGGACCCGAAAAACTGCTAAAAATAGTAAACTGTGCTATAATTAAGGAAACAGAAAAACTGAAAGAGACAGTTGTGGGGGTCCAAATGGGATAGGTGGGTGGCCACCAACATCCACCTGGATCATTCCTCCCCCCTTAGGAAGCAATGGTCCCCATTGCGTTGAGTTCCTCCCTGAGATGAGGAAGCTTCTGCTGAGCTGGGTCTCTGGTGAGCTGTTCTGCAATCTCTGATGTGTCCAGAAATGGTGGGGAGCATGGTCGGCGACGGTCCACATTGAACACTCGGTGCAAGCGAAGGAATGGAGGAATGTTATGCTTCAAAGCATTGTTTCCCATAGCCTTGTTGCTGGTGTAAGGACCATGTCGAAGTGGTCTGAGTTTTTGATGGGTTCTGGTAAGGCGCTCCCTCTGCAAATGTAACCAAACTTTGTCACCCACCTGAAACTTGTGTGGTACCCCTCTGGGTAAGGAGAAGTTGTTCCTGTGTTCTGTCACGACTGTATCTCTCTATTGCTGTTGTTGTGTGGAGGAGCCCTTCGCGGGGGTCATGGATGTAGCAACGATCTTCCCCTTACTTTGGGAGCAAACCAAACATAAAATAAATTTCCTAGTCTGTGAGATGAGCTTGCTACCTTTCTTAGCAGTGATCAAAGAGGTGGCGGTAGGTGGGGCTACCTCCGGTATCCTGTATAATGAATTATTCAAAGAAATGATGACAGCGCGAGGCCTTGACTCATACACAGCATGCCGCCTCCACAAGTATGGCTGGACTAATAGTACATCACAAAAATCCAGATGTGTAACATCACACAATACCTCGTCTGTGAAGGGCTTGATGCTGTAGGGAAGGCGGCACTGCTAGCGAACATTGAGATCTCGTCCTTCGTGAAGCCAACCGATACTGTACGGCTATGGGTGTGGTGTAGTTGGTAGGCACAACCGCTTCACGACCTCTGCTGAAATGAGGTTCTTTTGGCTGCCACTATCAACAATGAATTGCAGCGGCGAACCCTTCACCCACATATGTGAGTGGAAAAGACGTTCCCCCTCCTCTGGATCTTCGGGCTCATTTTTCTGGATCTTGGCAGTAGCAACAGTGGTGCTGGGATCCGCATCAATGATCTGCTTCCCTTTTTCATTCCCCTTGTCGGGTTCTGACTCAGAGTCGGAACATGCATTTGATTCGGAAGCCTTCAACTCGGCCACCAGCGACTACTTGGTCCAACACTCACTTGTGTTATGAATGGGACTCTTGTGGAACTCACACTACTTTCCTGTGTCCTTCTTCGGCTTTGTGGTGTTGTTCTTTTCTTGCGGCTTCGACGGGTTGTCTTGGGTCACCCTGCCTTGGCTTTGTCCTTTGGGCTTTGGATTTGCAGATCCAAAGTCTCGCTTCTTCTGTTTGAACTTTTGCTCGATTTTGACAGCGTATCAGTATGCTGTGCCGAGTGAGGAGATGTTCAAGAACTCCATCTCTTCCTGGATGTATCTGTGTAGGCAGCCGCGATATTTGAGTACCAGATGCAGCTCAGAATCTTTGATACCCAATTGTGTGCGAAGGGTATGAAAGATGTTTGTGAACTCCGGCACAACTTGGTCTCGTCCCTGCCGCAGTGTGGTCCATTTGATGTATTTGTCCTCATAGCTTTTGACAGGGTAGTACTACTCCTTGATGGCATCCCGGAAGTCATTCCAAGTGGGTGCGGCTGAAAACAGTGAACCTGTACTTTCATCCTTCTGTTCGCAGTAGGTTTCCCACCAGTCCTTGACGTGGGGGGCTGCTTTGAGAAGAGTGAAAACAATCTTTTCCCGACTTGAAAATTCATGAACAGAAAAATACCCATCGAGCAGATTTAACCATTTATCTACGGCATCTGTGTCTATTTGACCCTCGAAGATGGGGATTTCAAAATTAACTTGTACCTTAAATGGTGTGGCATTTCCAGAGTAGCTGTTGGAAGCCGATGCGTCGCCTCTAGGTAGCCGCTGAAGGATTTGGGCAAAGTTGTCCATCATCGCGTTCCTTTGTCGCTCGAGGGCTTCTTCGAGCAAGATTTTGATAGGATCTCCTGCCCCCTCATTTTTCTTCTCATCCGCCATGGGAGGTCGTCGAGATTTGCGAGGCTGGTCTTGCAAAGGTTCGACCAGTTCCAGACCTAACTCCTTATATCCCGACCTCGTTGGGGACATGCAAAGAAAAACAGAGAAAAAGCAGACCGCTCTGATACCACTAATCCGGATTTAAACAGGAACGCAATAAAATACAAAGATAACCATAAAGACAAATATGCAGCGGAAATAATACTTCATTTCATTACTGTAAAATACTGAAATATGCTTACAAATAGAAATGGAAATAACCCAGCTAGGGCGATGGTAGCTTATTTCTTAGAAGAGATGTGTCGGCTACATACCTCTGAACTGTTCTCCAAAAACTGTGTTACAACGAGGCTCGAGGGCCTATTTATTGTTGAGAAACAATGGAAAAACCTTCACATTCCAAAACCTAACCCTAGAAGATGAAACGCCAAATTGTGGGCCCCGTTTTTGGGTAAGTTGGTACATGAACTTCCCGGGGTCGCAAATTGGTCGTACTATCTTCGTTTGACGCGCATGATAGCCCGTTGGAAAGATCTCTCCGAGGACTACGACGGAAAAGACGATTTTTAAACAGAGACACGGAATCATCTAAGACCTTACCCATTAGGATGGCTAAATAAATCAACTCAGATAAAAGTCACAAAACAGTGTCGATTAAGATTTGCCATTACAACTAATTACATTGATGAAGAGGAATTAGATGTCGTTCCAGGAGACATATGTGGAGTTGTCTTAGGAAGTCCTTATCTTTATGATCGTGATGCAATATTTTATACGAGAGAGCATAAATATCACCTTAAGAAAGATGGGGTTGAATTTATTGTCAGGGCACATCAAAGTGAAACTCACTTTAATTTAGTTGCTGCTAATCAAATGAAGCGATTAATAAGTTCAAATAAGAGATTTGTAATCATGTGTAAAGGAACAACATAAGAATCAACATGATGTTTGTTCAAGTTATGAGTCCTAGTTTAAAGATAGTTTGGTCAAGAAGGTAGAAACTTTTTCAGTTCTATTTAAAGAACCCAAACATATTACTCATAAGCAGGGAATACAACATGAGTTACAGTTGATATCCAAAGCTCCTCTTCCTAATGTCAAAATGTATCATTTCAGTCCAAGTTTTGGAGTGATAAGTTACAGGGATACAGGTCAGTATTGGGGAAAGTCAGTGTTACATTTTTCTTGTATTGTATCACCATTTCATGTTTCAAATAGTTTTGAAGCCTCTTTTCAAGTGGAGAGGAAGCCTATTTGTTTTCATATCAAAACCTTTTCTAAAGCAGTGTCAAAGTATCCAGTACATAAAAGGGAAACTTATGCATCAAGGGAAAGTGCTAATCAATGGAAACATCATTTAATGAATGAAGAAACAGTGATTCAAATAAATCATCCGACATTTCAATACTTTCAAAATCAAACTAAGTTGCAGCAGTTTTCACCTTACAGTTTGATGAGTTTATTGCAGCAAGTTCACTTAGTACTCAAGAATCGGGAAAGTATATCAAATCAAGTAGCTGGTATGATGTCAAAAATTTCTTTGATTGTCTTTGTCATTCCGCAATATAGATTGTTAATACATGTCAATAGTATTGAACAATATCCTGTAGAGACTGTTTTCAAAGATGTGTATGAATCACTAATTCATGGTACTTCATGGAAAGAAGTCAATTGCCATGTTCATAACAGGTTGTTTGACCATCTTCGCAAGTTGTGCATACTGCAGATGGATGGAACAGTTCACAGATTCAAAATGTGCCATGATCAGCATCATCAGGGTCATCACTTTTAGGTGGTTGATCGAATGTATTGGTACATCATCAGGGCAAGGTGGAGAGTGAGGGAGCTCTACCCTCATCTACTATCTGTCTAGTCAAAAATTTTGTGGTCCAAAAGCTTTCAATTGGAAAGGATGATCCAAGAGGATCTTGTCAGTCCAGCATGAGCAGAGGCTTCAGTGGTTCAACGTCGAAGTGATTGTCAAATGATCATTGGTCAATGAGGTCTTGAACTTAATCATCTTCGCCAGTATTTGTCGTCACCATTCAGTGTCCAATGTCTTCAGCGTCGATAGTGAGGTTTATGGTTCAGGTTGTCCGGTGTTGGTTTCAGTTTCGTCGGTGATGTCAATGGTTGATATGTTTTTTGTACCTGGTTGTCGACATATGGTTGTCGTCAGTTCCGCTGCGCTTTGGTTGTCATAGATGGAACAGGTCGTCTTGTGGGTTTATGTCACATTGTGACAATTTGTTGCACATGGATTTTAGTATCAAAATCAAAGTGATGTAATACATTACCCTAAGTACTAGCCCTAAAATAAACATAATGTAAAACCTAACACCTAAGACTTTGTGATAAAACCTATGCTACATCTCTGGTGAAAAAAATACCATTCAAACCTAATACACCTGAACCCTAACCTATTCCTAAAGCCATGCATTAAAATGCATTAAACCTATGTATCCAAACCATTCGGCCAAGGAAAATACAAACCATTGTATAAACACATAAAACATTACAAAATGCATTCAACAGTTCCCTAACCACATCAGAACTGCGACATTGACCATGATCATGTGAACGGATCGCGGCTTCAGATAGCAAGTGTCCAGGTTAACTGTCGGGGTTAGAATTGGAGCCTAATCGCAGCAGAGTAAAAGTCAACATGTGAACAGAAACATATTCACCGCGTAGTCAGGGTTGGTTCCTCCGTTTGGTGGACAGTCTCGGTTAGGCAAGGTTAACGGTGGTATGTGAGCGCTAGGTTAGCCGCAACCACCAACTATTACGGCAAACAGTCAGCGAAACAGTCGGAGCCCTAACCGCGAGATAACTCCATCTATTAATATCCGCTGTCAATGCCTCCACACGGTTAGCTAACCGTTAACAGTCTTCGAGCTATTATAAGTTTTCAGGTGGGTTTTTGATTCAGAATGGTGATATTCTATTACACCTAGGCCTAAATGTCATTAAGTGACATTAATTCTTGAAACTAAAACCCTAATTCGAGCTTATTCACTCCTAAACTCAGCGTAAGGAGGTTAGAGTGCATCTAGAGGGTTATAAAGACAGTTGGCTCGTTGAAGAGTGGGGGAGAGTGGTTTTGAGAGTTTGTATGCAGATTCTAGAGGATATAGGCAGTTTTGTTTTCAGTGGAACAGGAGCATCGGGAGTCGGAATTGGGAACTATGACAGCCATTGGAAAGCTAATTCAGAGAGCTTTCTTGTGACAGTGACCAGAAGTGCCTGCGTGCACAATCAGTCTGGTTAATTTGTTGTGTAATTGACCTCCTTGAATTCAATCCTAATAAAGCGGTCACCCATCTTGAAAGCGGACCCAAAGACGTAGTCCATCAGGGACAAACTCCGTAATCAATCTTGCTATCTGGTATCGCTGTGTTTTTGCTTTTTTTCACTTTTGTTTACATCTTGCTTATGTTTTAATACTGTCGTCAATTCATCCATTTTCAAACAATTCTCACAGTTAAAGAACTTTAAGTTAACATTCAGTTCACTGTTGACATTAATCAAATCTACTTCAGTTTAAGATATGATCATTTTAGATCAATCAAAGAGAGGGTAAAGAAACCAAAAAGGGAAAGCGGAGGAGGGATCTAGGTTGGGAAATTCTACCAGAAGAAAATAAAAAGGGTAGAAGAAGGGATCTTATAACCCATTAATAGTGGGTTTAAACCATGAGGAACCACCAAATGTATGAATTAGCTTGGGACTCAATGTTGGGCCATGCTAGAGTCACCAACACTATAACAAATAGTTTTAGAGAAAAACTATGTATCACACCTTAAATGAATGGGATGACTCAAGAGCTAGCTTGAGCCACAGAAGGGGAAAGGCCAAGCATGGGAAAGGGAAAAGACATGCCCAAAAAAAAAGGTTTATTAATCTAGATTGTTCAATTTTTGTTTAGTTCAAGGGATTTAGCTTTGTCTTTCACATGTTTTTCATGTGCTATATTGTATGAAAGAAAAGAAAATGGCTCATTTATCCAATTCCTTTCGTGTAATATCACTTACCTGTTGATTTTTGGGTAACATTGGATTTGCTCTAGCTCCGAAATTTTGTGGAGGTCCTAGAACACATGAGATCTCCAAGACCCAGAAATCGTTTGGAGAAATTCCACCTGGATTGTATTTTATTAAAATAATTAATATTTTTAATGGGGTTCCTAAGTCTAAACTTAGGAAAATTAAAATATTAATGGGTATTAATAAAAATATGGGTGAGAAGCTTCTAAGAGACAAGGATCAAGTCTAATTTAATCTTAGCTATTGATTAGAGATTAGATCACGACCGTTGATTTCTCAACAGGAAAAGTATAAAGGGAGGCTTGGGGTTAGTTGGAGAACACACACACAGAGAGCAACACTTGAGCTAATTCGAAATTTTGGGGCATGGTTTGCTGAGAATTTCAAAGTAAGATTCTAATACAGAAAGGGGCAGTTCGGCAAAGGGACTTCAGTCCAAGGCCGAGAATACATAGCAGAGAGGCAGCACAACACCAGGGAGAGACAGCGCAGCTCCAGAAGGGTGACGCAGAGGCTAGAGGAGTTGACGCAGTCACTTAGAGGCAGCGCTGGGGTTTCTGTGAGGCAGATCGATTTCTAAGCTAGGAAGGCTCACTAGGAGGGTGACATAGCTTTTAGAGGAGGTGACGCAGTTCCAGCGCAGAGCTGGGAGCAACCATCGTTGCACAGCACTGGGGACAATGCAGTCACCTATGGGGTTTGTTCATCCAGTTGCTGGTTTCGCAAAAAAAATTGTCTCCGGATAGAGGTACTTCTGTCGGGTTTATTCTCTGTTGGGTGAGCTGAATTTGGCACCCTAGTTGTATTCAGAAATCTGTTTAATAATAAAACCCTCATATCTATTGCACTAGTTTTCCCACACTGGGTTTTTCTAGGGACATTTAGTCCAAAAATAAGCGTGTCCTTTGTGTGGTTGTTTCACTTATTTTTCAGTACTTGATCTATATATTGGTGTAGGCTGTTGTGTATTTACATTAATATTTTCTTAATATTTTTGAAAATAACTTGTTAAATTGAAGAACACAAGTAGGTAATGCAAATCAGTTTACTGCAGTAGGATTTTTGGTTTGTTAGATTCAGAAATTTTCACATTGTATCAAAGCAATTGCAGATCAAGGAGGATTGAATCCATCGACGAAAGGACAGAGGAAAATCTGTGTGAAGACAGTTGTCCCAAGAGACAGTGCAGTTTCAGGCCAAGAGAGCAAAGGAGGGGTGACGCAGTCACCAAGGGAGGCTCATGAAGAGCTTGCGTCAACCTGATTGGATGGCATTGTTGCTGCAGAGGGCAGCGCAGTGGTTATTGGGCCAGTGCAGACACTGCTAAGTCTCATTTTTCTGGTTGTCATGGCTAGAGGTGCAACATAGATTTCATCTGGAGTTGCTGATGGGGTGTTGATTATGTTAGTGCAGAACAATACCTAGTGGGGCAGAACTAAAGTAGAGGGAATCAGTTCCTCAGATGATTTCTTACCAAGAAATCTAGATCCAGTCCTGAGCAACAGCAAAGAGAGATCAGAGAGGGGTGGTTCGACAGTGTTTGGCAAAAGGATTTTCGTGAAGGAAATAGAAATTCAAAGGGAGCTTGTTCCTTAGAGGATTTCTAGCGCCAAAGAAATCCATGTCCGAGTTTTGTTGGGGCAGCAGCGAAAGAGAGAGAAGAGAACCAGTTCGACATTTCTATTTGGCAGAGATGGCAACCACATCTCTAGGAGGGAGGTGGGGAGATTTAGAGTTGTAGTTCGAAAGAGCTACAAGGGGCAGGATCCTTGAGGTGCCCAAACTCTCGAATTACATATGGCTACAGGAGCCCTTAATGATAGTAGAAGAATGAAGGGAGTCAGTTGGTGCGAGGGATGATGGAGCAACAGTGGCAGAGCTAGAGTGCCAGAGTCTGAAGCAGCGCAGTGGAGTGTTGCAGTAGTGCAGGAGGCACAGAGCAGATACAACAGTAGCACAGTAGCATCAGAGGGTTAGGACAGATTAGCAACAGAGGTAGCTTTAGCATCACGAAGCATCCAGACTGACCAGCATGTCAGATTTTGGGTGGCTTTTCAGTTGCTCACTCCTTAGCAACTGAGTTGCAATGCAGTAGTTAGCAGTGGCAATGCTATAGGCAGCATGACGCAGCATATTGAGAGGGAGTTGCAGTACAGATTTAGCAGTGGTAGTGGCAGTGTCATGGGCAGCAGTACAGATTGCAGCAGGCCGAGCATCAACAACGCAAAGGACCGATGTCGTGGATTAGTATGATACTTCTGCTGGGAAGTATTGCTAGAGCACATTCCTCGCTAAGAGGGAGTGTTGATTTTTGGGTAGCATCGAATGTGCTCTAGCTCCGAAATTTTGTGAAGGGGCTAGAACACATGAGATCTCAGGGACCTAGAAATTGTTTGGAGAAATTCCACCCGAATTGTATTTTATTAAAATAATTAATATTTTTTATGGGGTTACTAAGTCTAAACTTAGGAAAATTAAAATATTAACGGGTATTAATGAAAATATGGGTGAGAAGCTTCTAAGAGATGAGGATCAAGTCTAATTTAATCTTAGCCATTGATTAGAGATTAGATCATGGTTGTTGATTTTTCAACAGGAAAAGTATAAAGGGAGGCTTGGGGTCATTTGGAGAACACACACAGAGAGAGCAACAATTGAGCTAATTCGAAATTTTGGGGTGTGGTTTGCTAAGAATTTCGGAGTAAGTTTCTAGTGCAAAGAGGGGCAGTTCAGCAGAGGGACTTCAGTCTAAGGCCGAGAATACATAGCAGAGAGGCAACACAACACTAGGGAGAGAAAGCGCAGCTCGAGAAGGGTGACATCGAGGCTAGAGGAGCGGACACAGTCACTTAAAGGCAGCGCTGGGGTTTCTATGAGGCAGATCGAGCAGCAATTCAAGAGACCAATTTATGAGTCGAGAAGGCTCACTAGGAGGGTGACGCAGTGCCTAGAGGAGGTAACATAATTCCAACGCAGAGCTGGGAGTAGCCATCGCTGCACAGCACTGGGGACAACCCAGTCACATGTGGTGTTTGTTCATCCAGTTGTTGGATTTGCCAAAATATCTGTCTCCAGATAGAGGTACTTCTGTCAGGTTTATTCTCTGTTGGGTGAGCCGGATTTGGCACCCTAGTTGTATTCAGAAACCTACTTAATAATAAAACCCTCATATTTTCTGCACCGGTTTTCCCACACTGGGTTTTTCCAGGAACGTTTAGTCCAAAAATAAGTGTGTCCTTTGTGAGGTTGTTTCACTTATTTTTTAGTACTTGATCTGTATATTGGTGTAGGCTGCAGTGTATTTGCATTAATATTTTTTGAATATTTCTGAAAATGACTTGTTAAAATGAAGAACACAAGTAGGTAATGCAAAAAAGTTTACTGCAATAGGATTTTTGGTTTGTAAGATTCAGAAATTTTCACATTACCTTGTTTAGACCAATGTTGCACGAAACGGGGACGCGAGAGCGTCATTTCCAAAAATATAGGAAGCGAAGTGTCTCAGAAGCGTCTACTATATATATATATATATATATTGCATTTATATTCAAAACAAACATCCCAAATACCAAATTAGTTGTAGAAGACATGAAAACATGCATATTTTTACATAAATCAAGATAGATATTGCATCCATGATTCCATTGTAGTATGTACATCAATGATTAATTATTCGAGCATCAACCATCTATATTCTAGCAATTACAAACATACACCAAATTTTTAAGCATATTATAAAACATAAAATATTTAAGCATATTATAAAAATAAAACATAGAGCATATTATGATTTATCTAGCAAGTGAGTAACTGTCAACATTTGTCATGTCCAAAATTCAAATAATAATGTTTACAAAATAGGTCACTTGGTCACCGCCAAGACAAAAAGGTTCAAATTCACAAGCCTACAAGTCTAATGATTAATCTATGACAAAAGTAGTAAATTGTGAATATATCTACTAATCTCTCCTCCTTCCACCACGAAGAGAATGTGGCGGAGGGCCTCCACGTGATGGCAATGAAGAAGATGGTGCCTGTGGAAGTTGTGGCACTAAAACTGATGAAGACGAACCCCCTGCTATTGGTGTTGAACCATGGAACCTGGGAACCAAGGGACCAGATGGGGGTGGCATCTCAACTCGATCATCATCATCCTGGAATCGCTCAAAAAATTCATACCAAAAAAAACCACTAGTTAACAAAAAAAATTAAAAACAAGAATTAGAGAAATGCTTTATAAGCAAAATTCATACCACAATGGACATACCTGGATAAGAGCATCCTCTAATTTCTCTAATCACAACACTCCATCCTCGAAATTGGGCTCCTCGAGATTCCTACACCAAATCTTAAGGTCTTTATTAGTCTTTGCATCATCACAGTAATGGGACAACAATCGCAAGTTGTAATGAACATAAACCAAGCTCTCTGCCCGGTCTAAACTCAACCTGTTCCTTTTAACACTGTGGATGAAAGAATAAGAGCTCCAACACCTCTCTGCAGAAGAAGTGTTTACCACCTGTGATAGCACCCGCAATGCCAAAGTCTGTAGAAGTGGAGTAGCACCTCCATGCATGTTCCACCACTCAAGAGAAGAAAAAGTCCCTCGATCTCTGATTTCATGCATGCTCCCAAATAGAACAGTGCTAAGCGTATAGTTGCTCAACTGTCTCCGTACCATGGCAGCCTCCTCCTCATCAGGGACTAATTTACTCAATGCAATCATATATTTTTTGTGAAGCTCTTGATCTTGGTGTGGTTTTCTCCTGCTCTCCCCCCCCCCAAGTGGTTGTGTTGAAAGTCATGATGGATGATAGTATTTAGGTGTCAAAACATATGCTAATGCATGCAATGGAACATTTATCATTTCCCATCTGTTTTCCACCTCTGCACGAATATAATTGTACAAGGTGATATCTCTAGGCTCAACAATGTCTTTAATCTGCTCCAACATGCTATCCATTTGCTCATACACCTCCCCAATTATTGGTCGATCTGAATCTCCCAACTTGATCATGTAATAAATAGGTTTGGTGAATTGCAAAACATATTTAACCTATGACCAAAAGTACATGTCAAGAATAGTGTCCTTTGCTACATTAGCACCATCTCTATCAGTGTTAATTTCATGCCATGATTCAACACACACCATATTAGTTAAAGCTTGTCTCACCTTCACTAGCCGCCTAAAGGTGAGGTAATAACTGGCAAATCTTGTTTTTGCAAGTTTAAGCAACTACAACTTGGAGTAAGTGCCATAGAAGTAGTTTACCCTTGTATGCCCTATGATAAATTTAATGAGTTGCTTCCCTCTCTTGTAAAGCTCATTAATCCACCCACATTCTTTATGCTTCACAATATCATGCATCAAAAGGTTCAATGTGTGAACTAGGCACCCAGACCAAAAGATGTGTGGATGAGTACGCTCAATAACTTTTCCTGCTACCTTACAATTTGCTGCATTATCTGTGATCACTTGAACCACATTATTCGGACCAACATCTTTGATTGATTGCAATAGGAGACCTGCAATGTTTTGGGAATATGCGCTGATGGAGGAGAAGTCAAGACATGTAATAAATACTGCACCACTAGCAGAAACACCAAGAACATTTATCAAATGTTGGTTTCTAATATTTTTCCACCCATCTGATACAATGGATACCCCACAATCTACCCACTCATTTGTAAAACATGTCAAAGCTCTTTGAACCTTTGCTTTTTCTCTTTCTAATAACATTGTTCTAGCTTTCCCATAGTTGGGGGACTTGTATCCTTTTGGGGCTTCATTGATGGCCTTTACCATTTCATGCCAACAAGGAAAGCAAAGCACATTGAATGGTACACTGCAAGCACAAAGAAATCAGACTATCTTTCCATCCACATCATCCCTCCCAGCAACATTCAGGAAATCCCCTATTGTTCTTTTACCTCCAGAGCTTCCAGATGTTGAAGTTTCTAAGTTTACTTAGAAACCCTCTATGCACTTTATCTGATTTATTCCTACCTACTTGTTATTTTCCTTAACAAATTATTTACAATGTAAATATTGAAAATAAACACTAGTGCATGCTCAACATATTACAGATCAGCCACTAAAAGAAACAAGAACAAACACACCACATGACACCATTATTTTTGGACCAATGTCCCCAGAAAAACCCAATGTAGGAAAACCGGTGCAACTATCTGAGGGTTTTCTTATTAAGCAATATCAGAGTACAATCTGGGTGCTGAAAATGGCCTACCCAACAGAGAATTTCCTTAGCAGCTATACCTCACAATTCGAGAGAAACCTCTTGGCTGAAACCCCAGAAAATCCATCTGGCAGCTCCTCAGCACAAAACTGCTCTACAACCCCAGCGTTTGCCCAATCTGGATTGCGTTAGTCCCTCTCCGTCTCACGTTGGCCCTGCGTCAGCCTTTCTTGACCTGCGTCAGCTTTCTGGGCCTCTGTGTCAAACACGTTGGCCTCTCTGGTGCTCTGCGCAGCACTTCGCTGCCTCTGCGTGGCCCTGCGTGAGCCTTTGCTGGCTCTACGTCACTCTCATTAGTTGTTTCACTGCTCTCTTGGCACAATCTCTGCCTTCTATGTTTCTCTGTACTCAATGCCCCTCAGCTGCTCTCCCGATCAATGATTCTATCTCTCTTAGCAAACCCCGCTCTAGAGGATAGAATGACTAATCACTCTGGCATCTTCTCCAAGTGACCCTCAAGCCTCCTCTTATACTTTTCCTGTTGACATCTCAACATCCGAGATTAATTCCCCTAATCAACGACTAATATCAGATCTGGCTTGATCCATGTCTTTTGGACCATTATAACACAGATTCATATTAATACACATTAATATTTTATTTTCCCCAAGTTTAGACTTAGGGACTCCATTAAAAATATTAATTATTTTAATATCTCCTGATCTGTTTAGAATCTGCCCAAACTCTTTCTGGGTATTGGAGATCTCATGTGCCCCAACCTCTCCACCAAATTTCGTGGCTAGAGCACATCCGATACTACCCCAAATCAACACTCCCTCTTAGCAAGGACTGTGCTCTAGCAATACTCCTCACTGAGTATTACTCTGATCATCCGACATCGGTACTTGTGTTGATGCTAGGCCTTCCTGTCCAACATCCTCTGCACTGCTACCCATGGTTTTGCCACTACCACTGCTGCATTTGTACGACAACTCCCTCTGCATCCGTGCTGCTGTTGGTCCTTTCTCCCAACGTTGCATCCGCACTGCACCTCCTCTCATCATGTTGCACCGTGCTGCTCACTGTTGCACTGCAACTCATTTACTGAGAAGTAAGTAACTGACCTCCCAACTGACCTCCCTGTTGGGCTAGAAACACCCACTGATGTTGAAGCTCCCTCTGCCGCCAACAAGTGCTTCCTGTCTCTGACCTCTCCGCTGCTGCAACAAATCCCTGCATCTCGCACCGTTGCACACTTCTCTGTGCCTTCCTGCACTGGTGCAACACTCCTGTGCCTCTCGCACTGCTACAGCCTGCTAGCTCTGCGCTGTCTCGGGACTCCTGCACTGTAGCTCTCTCTGCCACTCCATCTGCATCCGTTTCTACCCACTCAGCCAGTCCTGCTACTCCTCGTTGGGGCTCCCATACCAAGGTCTAATCCAAGAGGCTGGGTACCTCAAGGATCCTTCCCTTCATCGCATGTAGTCCACATGACTACATCTTGATGTCTCCCCACTTCCGCTCAAGTGGTGTGTGAGCACTCATGGCACATAGAACAAACAGGATCCTGGCCTTCCAGATGACAAAGTTGGATGCCTCATCCAACCTATCTTGATCCCTCAACCCATTCATGGCCATCTCCCTGTTCTTCTCCTCGACTCCTCCAAGTCTCTCTACTTCCCGCCTCGAAGTTCTCTGTTCGACTCCTGCTGAGTCTACTTCCCACTTGGAAGTTCTCTGTTCGACTCCTGCTGAGTCTACTTCCCGTTTGGGAGTTATCTATTCGACTCCTAGTGAGTCTACTTCCCGTCTTGAAGTTCTCTTCTGTACTCCCTCTGAGTCTTGATTTCCCTCCTCGAAATCCTTCTTCCACTATCGAGATGCCCCCTACTCTGATCGTTTTGTGCAACCGCACCACTGATCTGGGTTCCTCGGAAAAATTTATATACCCCAAATGCCGACGGGATCAAAGGACCGAAGGGCCAAGGGGCTAGCCCCTCGGCCCTTCGGTCGGCCAGCCCCTCGGCCCTTCGGTCCTTCGGTCCCGCTGGCTGTTGGGGTATATGACTTGTTTCGTTCGCTATCATTTCCACGTTCCTTAAGCAAGCTTGAGCTTTCTCAAGCGGGGCCGAAGGAGCTGAGGGTGCTGGTAGGCCAAAGTTGAGCTTGTTGAAAACCCTCGATAGCATCTCCTCTGGCCTTGCTCTATCAGGTATTGTTCTGACTATAGTACCTCACTAGCTCCACTCTGCAATATTCCCGCAGCCTTCTAAACCCCAGCAACCTGAAGGTGAGAGCTCCTAGGCTCTGCGCAATCCCGACACCGCAACCTGGCCTCCTCAGCCAACTGCGTCAGCCCTCCCAGCTACTGCGTGGCTCTGCGTGAGGCTTCTCTTGCCTTCCTTAGCCTCTGCGCTGCCTCTTCCTGGCTCACCCTTGATGACGCAGGCACTGCGTCACCCTTCCTTGTTGCTGCTCTACTAGAAACAACTTCTGTCACCTCGGGACAGCTATTTTCTGTTGTTATTGCTCCGCTCGGCTGATGTCTTTTAGTCCTCCTGTGATATGCAATCACGCTCTAATACCATGTTGAAGTTTCTAAGTTTACTTAGTTAGAAACCCTCCATGCACTTTATTTGATTTATTCCTACCTACTTGTTATTTTCCTTAACAAGTTATTTACAATGTAAATATTGAAAATAAACACTAGTGCATGCTCAACATATTACAGATCATCAACTAAAAGAAACAAGAACAAACACACCACATGACACCATTATTTTTGGACCAATGTCCCCGGAAAAACCCAACGCGGGAAAACCGGTGCAGCTATCTGAGGGTTTTTTTATTAAGCAATATCAGAGTACAATCTGGGTGCCGAAATTGGCCTACCCAACAGAGATTTTCCTTAGCATCTATACCTCACAGTTTGAGAGAAATCTCCTTGCTGTAACCCAGGAAAATCCTTCTGGCAGCTCCTCAGCACAAAACTACTCTGCAACCCCAGCGTATGCCCAATCTAGATTGCGTCATCCCCTCTCTGTCTCACACTGGCCCTGCGTCAACCTTTCTTGGCCTACATCAGCTTTCTGGGCCTCTATGTTAGACACGCTGGCCTCTCTGGTGCTCTGCGCAGTACTTGGCTACCTCTGCGTGGCCCTGCGTGAGCCTTTGCTAGCTCTGCGTCACTCTCCTTGGCTGTTGCGTTGCTCTCCCGGCACAATCTCTACCTTCTCTATTTCTCTGTACTCAATGCCCCTCAACAACTCTCCCGATCACTGATTCTATCTCTCTTAGCAAACCCCCCTCTAGAGAATAGAATGACTAATCGCTCTGGCGTCTTCTCCAAGTGACCCTCAAGCCTCCTCTTATAATTTTCTTGTTGATATCTCAACAGCCGAGATTAAGTCCCTAATCAACGGCTAAGATTAGATCTGGCTTGATCCATGTCTTTTGGACCATTCTAACACAGATTCATATTAATACACATTAATATTTTATTTTCCCTAAGTTTAGACTTAGGGACTCCATTAAAAATATTAATTATTTTAATATCTCCTGATCTGTTTAAAATCTGCCCAAACTCTTTTTGAGTATTGGAGATCTCATGTGCCCCAACCTCTCCACCAAATTTCATGGCTAGAGCACATCCGATGCTACCCAAAATCAACATCAGAAGTACCATGAGGAGATGAGTGATCCGGATTTAAACAGGAACGCAATAAAATACAGAGATAACCATAAAGACAAATATGCAGTGGAAATAATACTTCATTTCATTACTATAAAATACTGAAATATGCTTACAAATAGAAATGGAAATAACCCAGCTAGGGCGATGGTAGCTTATCTCTGAGAAGAGATGTGTCAGCTACATGCCTCTGAACTGTTCTCCAAAAACTGTGTTACAATGAGGCTCGAGGGCCTATTTATTGTTGAGAAACAATGGAAAACCCTTCACATTCCAAAACCTAACCCTAGAAGATGAAACGCCAAATTGTGGGCCCCGTTTTTGGGTAAGTTGGTACATCAACTTCTCGGGGTCGCGAATTGGTCGTACTATCTTCGTTTGACGCGCATGATAGCCCGTTGGAAAGATCTCTCCGAGGACTACGACGGAAAAGACGATTTTTAGACAAAAAAATCGCCAGCAGTGGATTTCCCAAAAACAACGTTTAGGGCCTCAAAACGGCTCCGGAAGTTTAGGACCCGAAAAAACTGCTAAAAATAGTAAATTGTGCTATAATTAAGGAAACAGAAAAATTGAAAGAGACAGTTGTGGGGGTCCAAATGGGATAGGTGGGTGGCCACCAACATCCACCTGGATCATTCCTCCCCCCTTAGGAAGCAATGGTCCCCATTGCGTTGAGTTCCTCCCTGAGATGAGGAAGCTTCTGCTGAGCTGGGTCTCTGGTGAGCTGTTCTGCAATCTCTGATGTGTCCAGAAGTGGTGGGGAGCATGGTCGACGACGGTCCACATTGAACACTCGGTGCAAGCGAAGGAATGGAAGAATGTTATGCTTCAAAGCATTGTTTCCCATAGCCTTGTTACTGGTGTAAGGACCATGTCGAAGTGGTCTGAGTTTCTGATGGGTTCTGGTAAGGCGCTCCCTCTGCAAATGTAACCAAAATTTGTCACCCACCTGAAACTTGTGTGGTACCCCTCTGGGTAAGGAGAAGTTGTTCCTGTGTTCTGTCACGACTGTATCTCTCTATTGCTGCTGATGTGTGGAGGAGCCCTTCGCGGGGGTCATGGATGTAGCAACGATCTTCCCCTTACTTTGGGAGCGAACCAAACATAAAATAAATTTCCTAGTCTGTGAGATGAGCTTGCTACCTTTCTTAGCAGTGAGCAAAGAGGTGGCGGTAGGTGGGGCTACCTCCAGTATCCTGTATAATGAATTATTCAAAGAAATGATGACAGCGCGAGGCCTTGACTCATACACAGCATGCCGCCTCCACAAGTATGGCTGGACTAATAGTACATCACAAACATCCAGAGGTGTAACATCACACAATACCTCGTCTGTGAAGGGCTTGATGCTGTAGGGAAGGCGGCACTGCTGGCGAACTTTGAGATCTCGTCCTTCGTGAAGCCAACCGATACTGTACGGTTGTGGGTGTGGTGTAGTTGGTAGGCCCAACCGCTTCACGACCTCTGCTGAAATGAGGTTCTTTTGGCTGCCACTATCAACAATGAATTGCAGCGGCGAACCCTTCACCCACATCTGTGAGTGGAAAAGACGTTCCCCCTCCTCTAGATCTTCGGGCTCATTTTTCTGGATCTTGGCAGTAGCAACAGTGGCGCTGGGATCCGCATCAATGATCTGCTTCCCTTTTTCATTCCCCTTGTCGGGTTCTGACTCAGAGTCGGAACATGCATCTGATTCGGAAGCCTTCAACTCGGCCACCAGCGACTACTTGGTCCGACACTCACTTGTGTTATGAATGGGACTCTTTTGGAACTCACACTACTTTCCTGTGTCCTTCTTCGGCTTTGTGGTGTTGTTCTTTTCTTGCAGCTTCGACGGGTTGTCTTGGGTCACCCCGCCTTGGCTTTGTCCTTTGGGCTTTGGATTTGCAGATCCAAAGTCTCGCTTCTTCTATTTGAACTTTTGCTCGATTTTGACAGCGTATCGGTATGTTGTGCCGAGTGAGGAGATGTTCAAGAACTCCATCTCTTCCTGAATGTATCTGTGTAGGCAGTCGCGATATTTGACTACCAGATGCAGCTCAGAATCTTTGATACCCAATTGTGTGCGAAGGGTATGAAAGATGTTTGTGAACTCCGGCACATCTTGGTCTCGTCCCTGCCGCAGTGTGGTCCATTTGATGTATTTGTCCTCATAGCTTTTAACAGGGTAGTACTGCTCCTTGATGGCATCCCAGAAGTCATTCCAAGTGGGTGCGGCTGAAAACAGTGAGCCTGTACTTTCATCCTTCTGTTCGCAGTAGGTTTCCCACCAGTCCTTGACGTGGGGGGCTGCTTTGAGAAGAGCGAAAACAATCTTTTCCCGACTTGAAAATTCATGAACAGAAAAATACCCATCGAGCAGATTTAACCATTTATCTACGGCATCTGCGTCTATTTGACCCTCGAAGATGGGGATTTCAAAATTAACTTACACCTTAAATGGTGTGGCATTTCCAGAGTAGCTGTTGGAAGCCGATGCGTCGCCTCTAGGTAGCTGCTGAAGGATTTGGGCAAAGTTGTCTTTCATCGCGTTCCTTTGTCGCTCGAGGGTTTCTTCGAGCAAGATTTTGATAGGATCTCCTGCCCCCTCATTTTTCTTCTCATCCGCCATGGGAGGTCATCGAGATTTGCGAGGCTGGTCTTGCAAAGGTTCGACCAGTTCTAGACCTAACTCCTTATATCCCGACCTCATTGGGGACATGCAAAGAAAAACAGAGAAAAAGCAGACCCCTCTGATACCACTAATCCGGATTTAAACAGGAACGCAATAAAATACAAAGATAACCATAAAGACAAATATGCAGCGGAAATAATACTTCATTTCATTACTGTAAAATACTGAAATATGCTTACAAATAGAAATGGAAATAACGCAGCTAGGGCGATGGTAGCTTATCTCTTAGAAGAGATGTGTCGGCTACATGCCTCTGAACTGTTCTCCAAAAACTGTGTTACAATGAGGCTCGAGGGCCTATTTATTGTTGAGAAACAATGGAAAACCCTTCACATTCCAAAACCTAACCCTAGAAGATGAAACGCCAAATTGTGGGCCCCGTTTTTGGGTAAGTTGGTACATCAACTTCCCGGGGTCGCGAATTGGTTGTACTATCTTCGTTTGACGCGCATGATAGCCCGTTGGAAAGATCTCTCTGAGGACTACGACGGAAAAGACGATTTTTAAATAGAAAAATCGTTGCGGTGGATTTCCCAAAAAACGTCGTTTAGGGCCTCAAAACGGCTCCGGAAGTTTAGGACCCGAAAAACTGCTAAAAATAGTAAATTGTGCTATACTTAAGGAAACAAAAAATCTGAAAGAGACAGTTGTGGGGGTCCAAATGGGATAGGTGGGTGGCCACCAACATCCACCTGGATCAATGAGCTACCAAATTTAGAGGTTGCACTTGATTCATAATGAGTTTTTTATTTCTTTCTTTTTTGTTGTGCAACCTCTATTTGGATGTATTTTCTTCTTTGTTCAGTTGAAATGTTTGGGCAAATTTGTATCCCCACAGCACCCTTTTTTTCATCACTGTCCATCACCCCACAAAGATGCCTCCTCACGCGGGTATATGAACTACTAAATGGTTTTCCTCCATGACAACCATGAGGGCACAAAAATTTGTAGCTTCCACCACCCTTTCCCCCTTCAAGTTTGGTCACATAGTTCCACAAGGGTGTTAATACAACTTTCCCCTCTAGTGTTTCAGTGTTCCTTCAGGTTCAACTTCATCCCCTTCTTCTTCAAACCCTTCCTCCTCATCATACATTGGGTCACTCATATTGGGACCACTATCCTCTTGTTCTTCTTCCCTTCTATTCCTACTCCCCCTTGCTATCATTAACAACAAAAGTGGAATGATACATAGAAGCCAAAAGAACACCATCTTGGAATATGGATATAGGTGGTGGACAACCTGCAATTAAATGAGCGAGTAGAAAGAATGGGAAAGAGTAGGAGAGGGAGGAGAAAAATACAAATAACAATGTCAAAAAAATGAGGGAGTTTGGGGTTTGCACTTACCTCTTTAACTCTTGTAAGATAGAAGTCCTCCAAGCTCCTCCTCCTTCACTCCTCCAAGCTCTCGTCTCTTCTCTTGTAAGCTCTCATAAAATAAAAGTACGAAAATGAGAGATGAAAAGGTGTTAAATCCCTTCACTCCTCACACTAACCCAAGGTGGACCCACCCCAACCAAGGAAAACAAAAAATAATAATAATAAAAAGTCATTTTTTTGGCCCTCACGGCGGAAACGGACGACGCCCAGCGAAGCGGTCGCGATCTGTACGGATCAGACCCGGAAGCACCGCGCTTCGTATGGCCGAACTGTCGTACGAAACGAGTTTTGGAAAAACCGAAATGCGGATCGGCCATACAATTCCGAAATTGGCAGGAATCGTATTTATCAGCCCGATCCACGTTTCGGAGAGCGGTTCACCCACGCATCTGTACGAATCGCGGATCAGGCTTCTGATCGGGGGGGGGGTCGTTTCCTGCAACACTGGTTAAGACTGGTGCATGAAAGTAAAAGAGTGAAGGAAGGGAGATATATTTATTCACATTCAGTAAGAATCTAAGCCAATTTGGTTCCTCAACCCATTGTCTCTAGTGACATTAGAAAATATATTGTTTCTGACAAGTTCATTGTTTTCCCTTTTCAAAATGATAATAACTATAATGGGATTAAGGGAAAGAGAGTTGGTTGCTAGTTGCATGGGAAACAAACTTACAACAAGTGGCAAATGATCCAAACAATAGGGGCACATAAAATTAAAAAAAACAATGGAGTAGTGACCTATTGTGCACTTGTATTTGTGATGGAGAGACACAAAACATGGGTGAACCTCCTCAAACTCCATAAAATAATACCAAAGTGAAAAGTTATGCTTTGTGTAGGATAGAGTATAAAATTTCAGATTTAAGATGAAGCAAAACAAAGAATGAGAATCTTTAAAATGCCCTTAGAATGGAATGCATGGGGCTACAACCTATAATCTGCTAGTCCTCCTTTCTAAGTTTATTGGTGTAAATGAAGTTTTCTTCTTGTGTGTTACTCCAAGGAAGAAGAATTTGGAGAAGTTGATTGAAGTGGATGTGAAAACAAGAGGTGATGTAACCCAAAGTAAAGGTAAGGTGATAAGAGCATTGTCATGTTGTGAGGATGTTATTTTTCAAATCATGAACAAGGGGATGCAGAGGATATCCTAATTGAACCCCATGAAGAAATGGTCTTCCTACTATGGTAACAAATCATGTAAATGGACTAAGAAAATGGTGGTGAATGTAGACTCTTGTGCAAATATCTCATTGAATGGAGCTATTCAAGTGTTATGAGGGGTAGCCATGAAGTTCCCAAGCCACCACTTCACTACTAGACATACAAATTAAATTTAAGGTGTGATAAAGCTTGTAGATGTTCAACTAAGTGCAAAAACGTATAAAACAAAAGGGAGGAGTTCAACCTCGAAGAGGGGAGTAGAAAATATGAAGGGAAGTGGATAAAAGTGTCCTTAATGGTGAGCAGGGGCTCCCAAGAGGAATTGAAGATTCAAGGCAAGGAAAAAGAACCCTAAACTAAGATAAGTATGCTAAAATTATTGAAAAATGAAAGAAAATTGAGCCAGTCGATGAATGTGTAACTTTTTAACAAAAGGTGATATCTATTATGTGGAAAATAAACAAAAATAAACTCTCTTTCCCATAAGAAAATAACAAATTATTGTGAAACAACAAAACATAAACTCATGACTGAGAATAACAATGTGGAATGACCTACAAATTTGAAACTCAAAGGAAATAAAGGGCGAGAAAAGCCAAAAAGGAAAAAGACCAAAAATCGAAGGCCAAAGGATGAGGGTTTGACCCTTAAAACAAAATGAAAAGGCACTTAGGCCCCACCAAAAAGTGGGCACACTAATAAGTGTCAAGGCTAAAACAAAGGAAAGTATCTTGCATTAGATGAATTTAATTAAATGGGTGGGTATTACATATTAGACCAAGCATGACAAGCCTAAGATCCTTAGTGAGAGTGACACTTTGATTGTGGGAGAAGGATGGGCTAGTCAGAGGGCTTACACAAAATTTATGATAATGTGTCAATTCCTTAGCTAACATCTCTACCTAAACCTATTTGAGATTTGAGTCCTTAGTTTGATCATTATTCCCTCCTTGTTGATTTCGATATTGAACTACCAACTTGATTATGGTTAAATGAATTGTTAGCTACTAATAGTCTTAACCCATGTGTTTGCCAAATTTACTAGTTTATATTGGTATTGTCAAATCATTGCACAATCATGAGTTGTATCTCATACACTTATCTATAATAACCACACCAATGCCATAACCATATGTATCTCTTACACTTATCTATAATAACTCGCCAATGCCATAACCATATTCTCACTTAAATCATCCCAAAATAAATCTAAACCATAATATTATGATAATGATCAAAAATCTATTAAATCACCATACAAATAATAATTTATCAAAATAAGAAAATTAACTTTACAGGAACAAAAACCGTACCGCTACAATGAATTAATAACCTAGATAATTTTTGCATATGCTATGTGCACCTTATTGAAATATGATTCAAGCAAAATTACAATTCCATATACCTTGTATTAAAACTAAACCACTACATTATCATAATAACCTAAATAATTTGTGTGCATGTTGCGCACATTTTTAAAATACGAAAATATAATTACAATCCTATATACCTTATATTAATTTTTTTAAAACGAAGGATGATATTATTTACATATTTAATGTAATAATTATTGAAAATTGGTAAAATTAATTATATATAACTCGTTTAAATAAATAATAAGGGCATAATATAAACTTCTAAAAACGATTTAGCAATATTTAATTAATATCATTTAGTTTTAGAAAGTAAAACGTTTTGCTTTTGAAAGAGAGAAAAGAGAAACACTAACCATATGAAATTACGTTTCGCTTTTGAAAGAGAGAAAAGAGAAACATTAACCATATGAAGGGGGAATTGCTAAGCGTTCCCACAGCTCGATTTCACCCATCTCTCAATTGTTGTTGTAAGTGATTGGGTACAGACATACGCTTGCCTGAATGTTATGATAGGGTAAAGTTTGGAATGCGTTTGGTTTCTCACCCACAACCATTGTGGACTCGGTAGTGCCTGTGCTGGAGTGGTGTCGGCTGCTCAGAGTCCTCATGGCCGGATGATGTGAGGCGTTTTAATAAACTTCAATTTTGTTCGTGTGTCTGTCACTGCAAATCTAGAACCTGACATATCAACCATCTTAATTTACATGGACATTTCTGAGGTTATGGACATTCCCAGTCTTGGTTTATGAGAGCAAAGCAGGGTTTACGAAGATTTGGGATATACGTGGGGCTGAGATTGAAATGGCAAAGACAATTGCAGTGGCCATGCTTTCTTCCTTTCCAATGCGATTTAGCACGGATTCAATTTAGCAAGCTGGTAATTCTAAATCCATCTCAGACCAGTTTTTGACGGCGGTTTATGGTTTGTTTTTCGGCTCTGTGGATGTTTCCCACTGCATCTCAGATTTGGAGCGGGGTCCTAGTTTTGAAAACTGGAAACAAGTCGTTCATAGAAATTGAACAGTGTTGTGCCTTAACCACGCTGGGATCGTTGAGGAGCGAGGGTTAAGAAGGATGAATGCCGAGCTCTGGGCTGCCCGATTGAGTCAGGCTTTTATTTTTGAAGATTTTTTTGTTGACAAGCAGCGAGCAACGTGGACAGCAGTGTGAGCAGCGTGGTCAGTGTGGTCAGCAGTTAGAGCAGCGAGGTCAGTAGTGTGAGAGTAGGGTGTTTTTATGCAGCAGAAGTATCGAGCAGTGATAACCTGAACAGCGGGAAGTAGTGCGAAGTAATCTTGCCATTTTATAGACCTACATCTTTCTCGAAACAGGTTGGACGGGAAATGTATTCAAACATGACAACGGGACAAGAAATTTCAAAACATGTGAAGACAAATGATTTATGACAAGTGAAAATTGTCTCACCCACCAGCTCGGAAGTGGGTTTGGGTCAATGCCAAACAATATCGGGGCATTTTAAAATGAAGATTACCTCGTCTAAAATGGGAGCAGACAAGGAAAAAACACTCTAAAAAGGAAAGTACTCGAGCCCTTCTTAAAAAGCACTCAAACAAGTCCCCTCTACAAACACGTCGCAACAAGAAGCCCAGAGGAAAATCCATTGATGATTTTGCCTTATATAGTCCCACATCCACACCTTTCACATAGTCATCTGATCTTTATGTGAAAGAATTGTTAAATGCAAAACAAAGGTTGGAGGTTTTAGAAGCTAAAGAGTAGGAAAGAGATCATAAAAGCCATATAATAACAGCGGAGAACAAGGCTTTAGCAGAAAACAATAAAGTTTTAAAAGAACAAGCGACATCGCTAAAGAAATCTCTAGTGGAAAGTACAGAGGTGGTGAATGCAAAATCATCCCAAGATAAAGGGAAAATGATTGCTCAAATAGACAACCCTGAAGAAAAAGCAAGAGAAGAAAGGAAAGGAGATTCCGTCAAGTTTCCAACACTTGGGCTCAGGTTATTAGCAATTTTGCTAATAAGGAAGAAGAAACAAACATTCAGGTTGACAACATGCAAGATAGAGAAGGCGAGGAAAGACAAAATAGGGCAACAAACATAATTATCAAAGGGGTGAAAGACTATGGGAAAAATGAATATACTCTTGACCCTGTAAGAGACTTCTTGAAAGACAAGTTGCTATGGCAAGGACAAATATGCCAAGCATGGAGGGTGGGTAAGTTTAACGGTGAGAGAGCCAGGGCCATAAAAGTCATCATGCCTAGCTTGCGTGATAAATATATCATTCTAAGCAAGAATGCATCTCTTGATGGGTTCTCACTTTTTCCTTGAAGAAGATTTAACTGCAAAACAACAAGAGGAAAGGAGGGAGGAAATGTTAAAGGTTAGGGCAGCAAAAGATGAAGGCAAGAGAGCATGGATTTATAAAGACAAAGCTGTGATAGCACGATTTGGACCTCCTTCCAAAACAAAGCAGCAAGATGGTAATAAAGAAGAGGCAACAAACTCTTCAACGGGAAATCAAGAAGCAAGGTCAATATGAGAAAGCAGGGACAAAGACTCAAATGTGACTCTTGCATGTCAAAATAAATAGCAATCAAGTCATACCCAATTTTTCTTAAGATTAGTTTGTTGGAACTGCAGAGGTTACCCATGGAGATCAGGACCTGGTTTAGGGCTTATTACGGAAGATAGAGACATAATTTGCCTCATAGAAACACATGAACATGAAGGGTGCAAGACACCTTTGTTTGAAGGATACTAGAAGATGGCAATGTAGAACAAGGCAACAGGGAATGGTAAAGGGCACAGGGTATCATGGTTTTAGTAAGGGAGAAAAAGATCGTCTCATTCAGTTAAAAAAAGAAGACTCAAATAAGCAATTCATTTGGTTTAAAATATCAGAAAATGGAAACCGCATCAGAATTTCAGCGTGCTATTTTGTGCTGCAAGTTTCAAAAATCTACAAAGGTAGAGGACTTGACCACAAAGATCCATTTGCAACCTTAAAAGTGGATATTGCAACATATTAGCAGCTAGGTGAAGTCCTTATAGTGGGTGATTTCAGTGGTAGCACTGCAAGTGAGCAAGCTAGCATTCTTCGTTGTAAAGATGATTGCAACTCTATTTGGCTTACAGAAGAGAGTAATCATTAGTGGGAAAGAATTTCAGAGGACAAGGGTTGCAATCTCTTTGGTGAACAATTCCCTACTCCATGTGGGACATTTGATTTAGTCATTTGTAATAGCTTGACTATATGGGCAAAGTCCAGTAATTTCACTTGCAATATTTACAATGGAGCAAGTGTAGTAGATTATGTAATTTTCTCGCATGGTTTGTGCGAGAAAATGGAGGAAGTTTTGATTGGAGATTGACTGTGGGACTTAAAAACGGATCACAACCCAATTTATTTATGTTTCTCTTAGACTGGAAAGAAACAATTAGAGTAAAAAATTCATCATGTCCAACAAAATCCCCCACAGGGCAGAGTTCTTTTGACTCTAGAAAATTGTAATACCTTCAAAATGACGTTAGAGAGGCTCTTCGAGAAGGAGAAAATCACAATTCACAACGTTCATAGTCATGAATTAACACATTTAATTCAATGCGCATTGCGAAGCACAAAAATTAAGAAGTCTGAAACAAATTGCTTTCCAATTAATGTTTGGTTTGATGAGGAATGCAAAAAGGCAAGGAGAATGTGGAAAGATTCAAACAAGGATACCATAAAGCTCAAAGCTTACAAGCAGTTATTAAGAAAGAAAAATGTTGATTTCATGGTTTCAAGGAGGGAAGAACTAATCTCCCTTGGGAAAAATAATCCCAAATTATTTTGGAACGAGCTCCAACCGAAAAAGATACAAACTGGAAATAGTATTATAGCGTCTAAATAGTTTGACTATGCAAGACAACTCTATGAGCAAAATCCCAAAGTTGACTGTCCCACCTTGGGCAACACTGATATTGAACTCTTCACGGTGCAAGAAGTAGAGATGGGTATCAAGAAGTTGGGTGTTGGAAAAGCAAAAGACTTAGCTGAACTCCAAGCATAATATCTAAAGTGGGGCTCAAAGATCCTTGCACCTCACATTACAAAAATTTTCAAGTTTGTTATAAGGTTTCTTTTGTAAGCAGATAGCCTTATTCTGATTGCTAAATCGGCTCTTGGTTTGCAAGAGCACTTACTATCCCTTGAGCATTTTTGTAGGAGTGTGGGGATGCAAGACATTATCAGCAAAACGAATGTAATGGTTTTCTCTAAGAAAATAAAACATAACCAGCATAAGTTCTACTTTGAAGGCAACATTCTGGAAGAAGTTGCGGATTACAAATACCTCAGAATTGACTTCAACAAAAATCTACGCTGGGATGGTTGTAGAAATAAAAGAACTTTGGGGGGTTGGAAAGCGTTTTCTGCTTTTCAAAATAGGTGTAGAAAGGCAAAGTTATGGGACTCAAAAACCACTCGAACTCTTTTTGGGCTTCTAGTGATTCCAGTGATTCTCTATGGTTGTGAACTATGGGCTAGCAGTACATCTAACATGCAATGGAGACAAATTGAGAAAATTCAGAAGCATTTGATTACAAACAAATTCAAGATTAAAAGTGCAGTTCCTTATGCTATCTTGTTAAGTGAAACACGGGTTGCTCCTATTGAAGCAATTGCTATGGTGCGAGTCATAACGTATTTAAAAAAAGTTGAGAAAATGGAAGAGGGTAGATGGTCTAAGGTTGTCTTTAATGATAGATTGTGCAATAGAGAAAAAGCTTGGATGCAACAAAATAACAAATGGTTTAATAAATGGGGTATTTGCTTCAACGAGTGTCCCATAAACAACAAAGAGATAAAAACTTTTGCTATGGATAAATTCCACAAGCGTATTTGGGATAAGGAGCTAATTGAAGTGTTTAATCCCACTCATAGTCATCAACTAAAAGCATACATAGAGACCAATATCCTTTGGAGAATCAAAACTCTTATTGCTCAATTAAGGAATAATTCTCATTAACTCTGTTGTGAAAAAGAGCGCTGGAAAAGACCAAAAGAAGTGTGGGAGGAAAGAGTATGCATTTTTTGTTCTTCCCGAAAAGTGGAAACAGAAAAACATTTCATTTTAAAATATGAAGCCTTCAAAGACAATAGGGAAAGTTATGCAGATATGCTGGCAGCGAGCTCTTGGGATAATCTATTTAGCCAGGGGTTTGTCGAGATGTTGAGAGCATTTAGTATGAAGCTTCACAGAAAAAACGTCGAATACATCAAGCATATGAAAAAGCAATCTGTCCCATAAACTATCTTTAACTTCATGGACATTAAAATAATTTCTTTCTTTCTTAATCATATATAACTATTTATCCGTTGAAATTCATATTAAAAAAACCTATTTGACAACACTTAATTAATTATCTTTTAATTTCATAGAACCTAAACGCTTGTATGTATTCGCTGTTCGCTTTTAAAGGAGAAAAAAATGGGAGAATGTGTGCTGCTGACCTCGCACAGAGGCTGACCGGAGGATAACATCTACGGTGAAGCCAAAAAGAGGATGCCTCCGGTTTAAGATAAATTTGTACCATACATATAACAAAAAGAAAAAAAAAAATAGAGGATGCCTCCGGTTTAAGATAAATTTGTACCATACATATAACAAAAAGGAAAAAAAAAAAATATATATATATATATATATATATATATAACAAAAAAAATCCAATCCATTATAAAATATCGTATTGTGTTTTCAATGTGTAACTTGAGTGAGTGAGTAAATCAAAATGGAACTTCATCATACCTGAATGTTAGTCTTGAAATCATGCGAGGCAGGGAAGTCATTTGATGCATGCTTCGTCATCCATTTTGTTTCTTTCTTATGTGAGTTGG
Organism: Pinus tabuliformis; assembly: GCA_031772625.1. Classification (NCBI taxonomy): domain Eukaryota; kingdom Viridiplantae; phylum Streptophyta; class Pinopsida; order Pinales; family Pinaceae; genus Pinus; species Pinus tabuliformis. The sequence goes on along the minus strand of CM062817.1, from coordinate 1,616,714,531 downwards.
GTTGGGTTGTTGGGTTGGAATGAACTTTAATTATGAGACTTGGTGGTTTAAAGGACTTCTACTTCAAATCAAATAAAATATCATAATTCTTGGGTTTCTCTCTGAAACAGCCCTTTTATCATAAATTTTGATCAAGAAATTCGCTTCACTTCAAATCAAATAAAATATCATAATTCTTATGTTTCTCTCTGAAACAGCCCTTTTATCATAAATTTTGATGAAGAAATTCGCGGTTTACTTCCCTTGAGAAAAAAAAAAACAGAATGACTTTCCTATCAACATTAAAAATCTTTGAATGACTTAAATTAAATGGAGTACAGAGAGGTAGTAAGGAGCTGTGAATGCTAGCCGACCTGGGCCGTGGACGGATTACCATACATCGCATCAGTCATAAACACATGCCATGTGACGCGCCCTTCCCTTTCTATTTTGCTCTGTTCCTGTGCAAATAAAGGAAGGCGAATTTTAATATTATGTTAAATAAAAAACAGAATGATTTCCATACCAATACCAAGAAAATTCCAATCACTCACATTAAAGAGAAAACAGAGAGGTGGTAAAGAGTTCTGAAGGCTGGCTGGCCTGGCCGGACTGCCATACATCACACCATCAAAAAACGCAGACGCATGTGGTGCATCCTTACCCTTCCATTTTGTTCTGATCATGTGTAAATGTGTAAATGGAGAAAAGCAATTTCTAAAATTAAATTATATTTAAAAAAACCATACAGAATGGTTTCCTTATCAATACCAGAAAAACTTCCCATCGTTCACATAAAGAATGAAAACATAAGTGATAAAAGAGGTGTGAAGGCTACCTGGCCATGGCCAGACTACCATACATTACACCACCCAAAAACACAAACCCATGGAAAAAGAATCAAAATACTGAACAAATAATTTACCTGGCAGGTAGGCAAGTGAAACAAAGACCAATTACTCCTCTGAAAGTCCCATCCATTCCATTCCATCAACTGGACATAACAAAAACACAGACACATGTGATGCGTCCTTTCCCTTCCGCGTTATGACCTCCATTTTTTCTGATTTAGATGGACCACCTGTAAAAATTAAAACAAATATTGGTATTAATCGAGTGCCCTCAGCTGACATGCCCTGCTAGCGAGATGAGTTTCAAATTGGGAGATGAGAATTACATGCCAAGATTATTTAAGATGATAGCAACAGCACAATCAGACTGCGGTGTAATTCATCAAATGTTTGATTGCCCTATCTTCCTACATAAAACACAGACTGTAATAATTGGTCGCCGGACTGCGGTGTAATTCATCAAATGTTTGATTGCCCTATCTTCCTACATAAAACCCAGACTGTAATAATTGGTCGCCCGACAGGTGAAGCAGAGGGAAAGCAAAACGAAGTCGGAGTCGGACGAGAAGAATAAATAATCGGTCGCTCAACTGGTGAAGGAGAGGGAAAGCAAAACGAAGTCGGAGTCGAACGAGAAGATGTCATGTCATTAAATAGAGAGTACGGCAGTGTATTTTCAATCATAATTATGCTGTATTTTCAATCATAATTTTGCTTTTTTCTCTGGAAGTTTTTCAAATTACAGTTATATTTTTATAAATATAAGAAAAAGTTGTTAAAATTCATAATTTTAGATTTTATAGAGTTTTTGATAGTGTTGAATCTATTTTAATTTTCAGAACATTATTCAAATATTGTCTCTACAAAAAATTTTGAATTTATTTTCCCACCTTCTAGCCTCCGCCTTGTAAACAACCCTCTTTAAATTTATTTAAAAAATTTCTATGAATTTTTAACTAGATTTAGATTGGTAGAATTTTTTACAAATCCAAATTAAAACTGTCAAAAATTAAAATTTAAAGTACCTAATAAATAATATCACTCTAAAACAGAAACACAAAATTCAAACACTCTTACTGCCCCATTTAAAATATATATATATATTATTACACTCAACCAAACAAATAATATATATATATATTATTACACGAGGCAAAACAAATATGGATGCTTTTTGCTTTTGATTCATCCACGTCGATCTAACCGTTGATGTTTTTTTGAGCTTTTGTGAAAGTGGAAGAGTATTTTTGGGCTTTTCTGAAAGTGAAATGAGAAAGTGACTTTTACTCGATTAACTTCACGCCAGGCACCTTTCCATGCTAAATGAAATGCAAGGATCATAATGTAAAGGATGAAAATACAATTATTAGATTTCGATCAAATAAATAACAAAATATCTATTTATATTTTATATTTTATTATATATAAATAATTTGTATTTAAAAATTAAATTAAAATAAATTTATAATAATGATATTGAGGTAAATTTAATTTACAAATATAACCATTTTCATATATATAAATTTAAAAAAAATAAAAATAAAAAATTATTTTATATAAATTAATTTATATTTTATTTTTTTATATAACGAGAAAATTTGTTATAATTTGTTAAACCAGTAGTGAGAGTGGTTATTACTCATTGTATAATTTGTGAAACCATATTATTTTATATAAATTATTTTTTATTTTATTTTTTTATATAACGAGAAAATTTGTTATAATTTGTTAAACCAGTAGTGAGAGTGGTTATTACTCATTGTATAATTTGTGAAACCAGTAGTGAGAGTGGTTGTTATTGATGATATAATTTGTTACTAATTGTTATTAGTCAATGTATATTTATTCATCATTTTTATTCTTTAAAAACTATCTTCCCTGAATTATCAATCAATGGTTCTTTAGGTTTGAAAAAATTAATTATAATTTTAAAACATATTCTTTAAAATATATAATTAATTAAATTATAAATTTAAATCATTATCATAGTTATATTAAATATTTTTTTTAATTTATGGAGACTCTGAAGTGATAATAAAAATCATGGTGACCAACTCATCCCTTAGGGACTTAAGATTGGCAAGACTGATATCTAGAATCAGAAGTTTGGGAAACTGTTCCAGAACCTGAAATACTTCCACCTGAAATACTTCCACGTTCTGAGAGACAACAATAAAGAAGCAGATCTTGAAGCTAATAAAGTTGCTCTTCTCTCTGCGGGGGAAATGATAAGAGACAGAGAGGAAACATGGGATCCGATTCCATAATCGGTGAGCTTATATGTTTTATTGCTTGCTATTGAAACAATTCTTTTGTATTTATAAATTTGGACAAATCACAAAAATCGATTCCATAGTTGTAATAAAAAAGCGCTGGAAGCTTAACACAAACTCGATAGCACTTCAGGTTGTCGCTATTTGGGCTTTGCTCCCTCTCATTGTAATCTGAAATCCGGCATTTAGACGTCTCAGTTAATATAATCCATAACCGTTTCTGAAAATGAAATAATAATAATAATAATAATTTATAAAACAAAATAATATTGAGAAAGCCAAATAATTTTAATTTAAATAAATAAATTATTAGTTAGTGTATTATTTAAAATATTTAATTTTACTTTAAATCTTAGCTCACGTCAGAACATGTTCGTAAGGTCGTCTCTCACGATGGGAATTATGAAAGCAAAGTCGTAAATTTTAAGTGAAATGGGAATTCTGGAAACAAAGAAGGTAAATATTTAAATTAATTTTATTTATTTAAAAGTTAATTATACATTTAAGTATTATAAATTTGCTTTGTCTATGTAATATTTTTGTGAATGATCTTAATTAAAATAATATTGATATAGTATTATAAATAAAAGGGTAGTATAAGTTAAAAAAATATAATTAAGCGAAGGAAAAGTTAAATAAAAATAAATTAATAAAAGTTGAGAAATAAAATATTTTAAAAAATATCTATTATAATTTAAAAAATAATATTTTATTTTGGTATTTAATGAAATTAGTAACTAATATAATATAATTAAAAAAATAAGTCAATAAAAGTTAAAAAACAAAATCTTAAAAAATATTTATTATAATTGAAAAATCAAAATAAGATATTTTATTTTTAATTTTTGTATTTAGAAAAATTAGCAATTCCTTCTAGTTACTACTCTTTTAACATTATTATTCTAAACCTTACCACTATTACTTTTGGGTGGTGGATGTTTAGGTCATTACTCTAATCATAATAATTTTTAGATGGTCAATTTCAATAACTACCAATATAACTTTTAGGTGGTGGATTGTGAAAGCTATCATTGTGACCTTTAGATGAACTTATATGCACTCACTATAACTTGTAGGCCACTACCACTATAACCTCTAGGTGGTTGATTCCTATAGCTACCACTATAACCTCTAGGCTATTATCACTATAATAGCTACCACTATAACTTCTTTGTTTTCAATTCTAATAGTTATCATTATAACCTCTAAATGAACCCATATCCATCTCCACTTACAACCCACATGATAAATCAAGGAAAACCTCAAACCTCAAATATGCACAACATATTCTTATCACTAAAATCACCAATCAAATTACACCTATAAAACAACATAAAAGATATTTTATTAAAAATAAATAATTCTTTTATTATTTATAAAAAATAATAACATATTATTATTGATAAACAAATTTATTACAAATTCATATATATATATATATATATATATATATATATATATATATAATTTCATTAAGAATATGAAAGCATTTGTTTAAGTGTATGTAATTGTTTTATTAGTATTTATTTAGTAATAAGATAGATAGAATTTAATTTTAAAAAATTTATAAAGAAATTATTAATTTATCAAAAAAATCAACAATTAAAATTTACAAGAAATTGGAATTTTCATATATATATATATATAATTAAAATTAGTAATGTGTATATTAAAAGAAAGTTGTAATTAAATCAATCAAAATTTTGAATTTGAGTTTATGATATTTAAAAACAATTAAAATTATATATATATATATATATATATATATATATTGATTGGAGTTATATAGAGTGATTGGGTGGAATTAATTTATCTTCCTTATATAGGTTTAAATCTTGCTAGTGACATGAGGAGTTTTGAAGCTTGGATGATTATTCTTGTAATGGCTTCAAGTCTTAAAAAAAGTAATCTTAAGTAAGTATAATTGTGGGATGGTATGGTACCAGCAAAAACAAAAAACAATCGTAATTTTGATTTCTTTCCTTGGAAAAAAAAAATATTTTAATGTTGATTTCTTTCCTTGGAAAAAAACATCTTAATGCAGTGGTTAGACACCTACTTTGCATTGGATGAAAAGTCTGGAAAGGTAGAAGAAAGCATGTTTATTAAATTCTTTCCACTTGATATCCATTTAAATTTTTAAATACATTTTAATCACAACTTATTACTATGTTTAGTTAAAATTTATTATTATTTTTTTGTTTGTGTAATGTCTCCATCCTAACTTTTTTTTACATGGTATTACCAATGTATGAAATAGTTCTTATGACACGTAACCTTGTAATATGTCTCGGCACTTTACTGTTCCGGTCTTCCATAACATTTATCCGTCAATCATTTCGTTACTTTCCGGCGACAGTAAAAGGTTTGGTCCTATTCACTCAGGTTTCATTAACTGTTTGTTACCTTGGGACATTTGGCAATTTCTATTAATTGCACATTTGATTATCTGTACGCTTGATCCGTGCTTTGGATTCTGCGTGGTTTCTTATGGCTCTGCCTTGTGCGTGGCACGAGCAGGCTCGCTTCTCGCAGTTTCTATTCTCGGGCTTGCTACCCCATCGACGGTGGTCATAGAGTTTTGGAGATCTACGACTCAGGTTCCTTTCTGGTTAAATCAACTATAATTCGTTTGGTTATGTTGTTTCCACACTTTGGCGCCAGCTCCATTTTTCTGCTACTTGCTCTCCGCGACCCGCTCTGCTATGGCTCCAGGGCCTTGCATGCGTTAGCGCTCTTAGAACCAGGTTATGGCGTCGGTGCTGTTTGGCAAAGCTCAGGTGAGTTTGTTTCCAATGATTAGAATTTCCTAACATAATGCTCTTTTGGTCAAGCGTTTTCCTAACATCTATTAACTAATGGTTGCTCGGGTTTCTATTGGTAGGGACCCTTCACCAGGACTCCGGAGCTATGCACTGTCGTGGAGCGTTTCACCAGACTCGCCACCGAAATCCCGGGTAAGGGGTTTATCTCCAGATTGAAGGTTCCAGCGAAGCTTGTCTTGTTGCAAATTGGATAGAGTTTTGGTTTCTACTGTTAACTGAAATGGTTTTCCCATTTAGCTTACAGTCCCACAGTATTTAGAATTTTTATGTATTTGATAGGCTGTATGCTGTAGGAGGGTTGAAACCCTACACGACTATTCGTGTAGAGGGTTTGACTCCAGCGAAGTTCGAACAGTGGATATTTATTGTAATTTTGAATTACCCTTGCCAGGGTTTCGTCCCGAGGCTTCTGTTTATTTAATGGACAACAGTGTTTCAGTATTAATCCTCCAGGGTTAACCTGAGAGATATCAGTCTATAGGAAATTTACTGCTTTTTCTTGAATTAATTCCTGTATGTCTATGCATATGATGCAAGGGTTTGGATATGGACTGGCTTTTGTTCAGCTACATTTGCTGCACGTTAACATGTAATTTTCCTTAGAATTATGGTTCTTAATTGAATGGAAGGTGCACGGCTGTAACAACCTCGGTCAAGGTTCCTTGTCTTACTTTCATTATGGGTTGTCACGGGTTTTAAGGAACCCACTCTGTCTGAAGTTTGCTTTATCTTTTTTTTATTTACCTGGTCGATGCCAGAGGATTGGCGCGAGGATAATAACTCTATCTTTACATGTTTTCCTTGTAGCAATTGTCAGAGATCTAAATATATGTTACAGCCCTGTGCTTCATTTGTTCTTCGTCTTATACTGTTAGCAGAATTGTTAAAGGGTTTCACCACTGTTTTCTTTGATTCCCGCTGTCATTTTTATGGAAATGTTCTGAGCATATCTCTAGCTGCACTCGTCTATTTACTTGAATAGCGCATGGTTCTTGTTTATTAAAAAGATGACTTAATAAAATTATCGTCACCTCGTTTGTTCTGTCTTGCTCATTATATAATCAAAACTACAGAAATTACCCACCATGCTTATTCACATGACTCAGGGGTTACCAATTCGGCACGCCAGAGCCCTCCTCTGCCGGTACCTTAAGGAAAAAAAGTTCCTAGGGTTTTCATGCACCATTGACACCTGTGTAAATTTCCATGAAATGCATATACGTCCTTAAACATTCCTTCCGGGCATTAAGCTTTACCGTTTGTTCCAGTTTTCAATTCCCTACACACCAGAATTTAGCAATGGGGAAAACATTGCTTGCCCAAGAAATTCATCTTACCCTTCCCTCAGGAATTCCTCGGTCCTCAACAGGGGTTTCGCATGGTTCAATTTTCCTTACAACCCCATGGTTTTCCTACAGTGACACCCTGCTAACAGCTACCTCAACCTACGAGGGTCCTAAGTGTACATCACCTTCTTGTTTTCGTTAACACGCAGATAACATTTTTAATTTGTAAATGTTATTATTATAATACTGCTTTCTTTCTTTTGTGAGTCATAGCTACACAGAAGTTTCTGTTACAATTCTTAAGTTTTCTAAATGACACAGACTTATTTAATCACAACAGTTAGAATTTTCCGTACCTGTCTATTTGATGTGCCAATAATACTGCAACAGAACTGCTCACCTCTGCTCCCTGTATTGTGGTGATCCTCGTAGTCTTACAAAAGCGGAACTTTCTCTTATCTGCCGCTTCTAATCTGCCACCCAACCTCGAGATTCGTTGCAGTTCACTGCAACCGTTTCTCCCAACTTCCCCCCCAGAAGTTGCCAACATCTTTTTTCAAGAAAAACATTTCTTATCTTATTAAAGAAATAATACAAATATTATTAAATTCCAAAACCGTTAGCAATGTCATATTTAGTTTTAACCACAGTAAAGTCAAATATTTACATTCTCCTAGGGCATTACAGTTTGTCAAGTTGTTTGTATCCTCCAGAGATGACAACAAGCTTAACCTTTGGCTTGAGAAACCATGACCCAGGGGCATCTAAGCCGTCAAAATAACATGGGGATCACACCTGCCCTGGGTCACACCAGCCCTTACCATGACTAGATTTTTGCCACATCACGAAGTGACTTAATAGTACACCCCATAACAATCTATTCTACGTAGTTTGGGAATTAACATTTCTTAATTATTCATACTAAAAATCATAATTAATTTAATTGAGAAATGTTAATCATTCATATTATTTATTTAGAGATAAACTAATTGAGAATTGGTAATTCCTCACATGAATAACTTCTTCTTCTTTTTGAGGTAAATAATTTGTATTACTTGAAAAGATGAAGTACATATTAAGTCATGGAAATTTGGGTTGGCTTGTCATTGGGAAAACTAGCCCAAAACCAAAATATCAACCTTTTCAAAAGAGCAGAGGACATATTTTTGCTTGTCGATATAAACTAAAAACAAAAAATCGGGCCACATAGGTCAATTACAGGTTGAGAGATATAGACAAAAAGCATGAAGGAATAAGATAGAAAGAGAGGTTAAGGAGATTTGTCTTTCTTAGATATGGTCCAACATTTTTACTTGAGGGAAAAGTCTTCAAAGGATAAAGAGTTGAGAATATCCCTCCACCATAATTTTGGTGTAGCCTTGAGACTGGGCAATCAATAGTCCCTCTTCTAAGGTTTTCAATTATGTTGCATTATTACTGTTATATCCCATAAATTCTGAATAAATTTAGATAGGGGATCCGAAATTTTCCTAAATATACCTCCATAGTCCCCCTTGCTTGGGTTACCTTTTGAAGCATCGTCAAAAATGAGCTTTAGAAAATTAGGGGGAGGAGGGAATAAGCATTGTAGTAGGGTGGAGAGAGAGGGAAATCATGACTCGTAGAGTAGGGAACCAGATCTAAAGCAGTGATAGCTCATCTCTTAAGGCCTGCCAGTATTGATCTGACCATGATTGTGCAACAACTAATTCATTTACGTTCTTTTGTACTATGATCTAAAGAGAGTTGTGAGGGAGGGAGTGATTCTTGAATATGTGATGATACCTCTCTTTCCAAATAGCCTAAAGGAGTGGGCTTGGAAGGAGAGTCCATATGTGGTTCAAGCTAGGATTATTAGAAGCTTATTCCCTCCCATTGTTAATAATGTGAGGGATATTGGATAGATCATAGTATGATATCTTCATGCTAGCTACTAGATAGCTCCATATATTATTGGAATAGGGGAAACTATTGAAGAGGTGCTCCACATTTTTAGCTTCCTTAAGGCACATAAAACAACAGGAGGTGCCCCCGTGCTTGTGTTTCTAAATGTTTTCCAAAGTTAAGGTTTTCCCTTGAACTAGGAGCCATAAGAAGATGGAAACTTTCAACCATATATTTCTCTATGAGATGCAAATTTAGATGGAATTTTTTGGCAATTCTTTGAAACCTGCTTCCAAGTTATAGGCCTCACGAATGGAAAAGGAGAACTTGGTATATAACCCCATCACAATTTATCAACTAATTTGGATATCTAGATGAGTCTTTGTTAAAGATTTCGCCAAAAGTTTGACTAAGTCTCCTCCCTAGGCTTAGGGTTCCATTCCCTCAGAATTAACCATTGTCTCCATGTTTGATCTGAGTTAGAGGCATCCCAATAGTATTTGACTTTGTGAAGGCCTTGGGAAATCATGTGGAGGTGCAAAACCCTCAAGTCATTTTTCTCTTGGAATTTTGGGAGTTGTTTCCATGAGTCCTCCCAAATCACGGTGGTATGTCCATCACATATTTCTCAAAAGTGGTGTTTTTGTATCAAATGCATTCCTTATTTTTCTAGATTCTAAATGGAGGAGATTGTTCGGGGGAATAACATTCTTATGATCTTCCCAATAGGAATATGCTTTTCATATTTTCTCATCTAGATACATTTCCAAAGGTCTTTACCTCCTTAGAGCCAACACCACCAAATATTGGCTCCCATAATTGTAGGTAAAGTTGAAGGATCTCTTAGCCCCAAACCTCCCTTCAGTTTGGGTCTACAAATCTTATCTGAAGCAAAAAGTGCCTACTTTTTTTTCCAATTTTTCTCCTCCCCAAATAAAGATCATTGTAGGCTCTTGATTAAGTTAAGCATATTGGAGGGAGCCATCAGAGTAGAGCATAAATATATGGGCAAAGCCTATAGAACTGACTCAAGGAGGACTAGTCTTCCTATTAAGTTTAGTGATCAAGAGGTCCAATTGGATAACTTGTACAATTTGTTGATCAGATCCTCCCATAAACTTAGTTTGAGGGAATTATCCATAAGTGGTGCTCCTAAGTATTTTGGTGGACGTTTGTTGATTTGGAAGGAAAGTGTCTTTGGAATATGTTTCTACACAAGAAAAGGCATATTAAAGAAAAAAATTTGAGATTCTACTTTACTTATTTCCATGCCTGAGGCAAGAGAGAAGTCCTATAGAATTTGAGAAATTCCTTTAGATTCTTGAATAGTTGGAACTCCCATACTCAAGGTATAATCCAAAAATATTTTGTGCGATAGAGGGAGATCACTACCAAATAGATGCAATCCTTTGATTTTTTTCTCTTCAATTTCTTCTTTGATTGCCTAGTTGAGACCCTTACTGCTATAATAAATAGAAAAGGTGACATTAGATATCCTTTTTGACTACCATGAGAGGTTGAAAAAGCGAATAGTAGGTGATCTATTTAGCAAAAAAAGAGAAGAAGGTTAAAGAGATAAGGCTCTTGATCCAATAGATCCAATCAGGGTCGAAGCCAAAAGTGTAAAGAATGTTGAAGAGATAGCTCTAATTGATTTTATCAAACACCTTAGAGAGGTTAAGTTTTAAAAATATGTCAAGTTTCTTGGAGGATTTTAAAGAGTGAATGGTTTCATGTGCAATCATTATACCATCCAGAATTTGATGCCCCTCCACATAACCATTTTTTTCACTAAAATGAGCTTAGGCGAGATGGGTTTGAGACGATTGACTATTATTTTGGTGATCACTTTGTAGATTACATTACACAAAGAAATGGGATAGAAGTCATTAGGGTCCTTGGATTTGTCCCTTTTTGGAAATAAAATGAAGAAAGTAATATCAAGAGCTTTTAAGATGGTTTTTGATATCTTTGATTCATCCAATGTTTGTTATATATCATGATTGATTCTTAACCAATAGGCCTGAAAAAATTCAGCAGTGAAGTTGTCCAGTCCAGGGGCCTTGTTCCAGGGCATAGGTTTTACTAATTCGTTCACTTCTTCGATATATCTCTCTTTTAAGAGAGCCTCATTCTACTCTTTGGTAACCAGATACGATATATGTTGAACTATTTTGTGTAGAGCCTTTAAGCGGTCCATCTTGGGTTTAGATAATAACTCTTTATACCATTAAATCAACACATTAGCCATGTCCTCATGATTATGAACCTTAACACCTACCTGGTTTTTTAAGGAAGAAATATGATTGTGGTGCCGATGCCGAAGCATCGAATTGTGGAAGAAAGCAGTATTTCACTCTTAGCCATCTAATTCAAGATTTATATTGCCAAAGTATTTCTTCATATTTCCTTCTTTCTTCAAGAAGAGTGAGAGTATGCACTTCCTCCTTTATGAGGTCCTCTAATCTTCCTTGGTGAATGGATTTCTATTGAATGTGCTCCATTTGGGCTTCCAGGTTTTGTTTTTCCTGAGTGATGTTCCTAAATTTTTCCTTATTCCAAGTTTTGATTTGATATTTAATGTGCTTTAGCTTCCTTTGTAGGTGAAACATGACCAGTATTTCCAAGTTGTCCAGTTCATCCCACTAATTCTTGATGATGGATTGGAAGTTGGGATGTTGGAGACATAAACATTCTATACGAAATGACCTATTTCTCAGGCAAGACTTGATTTCAATGTCTCATTGGATCACCAATGATCCAGGCCATGGCTAGGGAGGATGGAAGCCTCCATGAAAATGTACCTAGACATGATATTTTCAGAGATGAGATACCTATCCAGCTTTAAATCTATTTGATGGGAGCCACCTCTTTGGTTGCTTCAAGTATAACTATCGTTGATGGTGCTGAGTTTGACCAAATGAGAAGAAGTCATGAAATCTTTGAAGAGGTTAGATTTCGTATTTAGCTTTCAAACACGACCTATATTTTCTTCTAAAGATATTATTAAGTTAAAGTCCCCCCAGGATCCAAGATGCTAGGGGGATGAGAAAAGTAAGCTATTTGATGGAGTTAAGAAAATGAGGCTTGTCTCTAGGCAACAAAGAACCACAAACTTTTGAAAGAAAACTAATATTTGGTGATCCTATGAGTTGAAACTGTATAGTGATAATTCTAAAAGAAGAAATTTTTTTAAGGAGGGATCCATATTGAGAGTTCTATATGATAGTGAGATCGTTGGATTGAACTTGGGTGTCAATAGCTACTGATTGGCATCCTCAACCCCATTTTTTTGTCAATTTGCACACAGCTTCATAGGAAGTTTTAGTTTTCCGAATAATCTATATGGTTGGATGTTCCATGAGTTACTTTTGTTTGAGAAGGATTCTTTCCCTTGCAATTGAGGCCTCTAATATTCTAGGAGATTGTCTTCATGGGTGAGATGTGTTGGTGGAGAGATAAACCTCCCATATCAACTTTATTCTATCTAAGTTGACAAGAATGTCACCCAATTCTTCTAGAATTTGTTGATTTCTCTTACAACCTTTTTTCTTCTCATCCTTATGTTGCTTTGTATTCTCCTTCATAGGTTGGACATGAAACCCTAAAGGATTGACACTAGTTTTTCCTATTGATGATTTTTGGGCTTGTTGCCTTGATTTGAGAATGACTCTGCTTAGTATTTTGACTTGATGCTCAAGGAGAAAGTTTGTATTTTTATATTTCCATGCCTTAGCAATGTTTGGGAGGTCGAGAGCATCCAAATCCATTTATTTCATGCCCTAATTATTGTACAACAACTTAGAATGTTTCTCTAAGACTTCCTTAGGATCTAGATTTCGGGGTCGTGAGGAAGTAAAATCAGGAACCTCAGAGGATTTTTTTGGGTTGCTAGTATCAAGCACATCTATCTCTTGAGGGGGGAAGGGTTCAAAGGAGGGATTGGGGCTTCGATATTTGCAAGTAGTTTAAAGTTGTTTTCAGTAATAGGAGTTTTGCCATTGGTGTTTGTGGGAGTGGAGGCTTGGGTCGATGATGGCGATTACACGACCTAGAGAAGCCATCCTTATATGCGACTTGACCTTGATCTGGAGTGGTCTCAAGAATGAGCATGGGAAAAATTCTGTAGAGATGCCCATATTCATGATATCTTTGTAATTTTTTAAGAAAAATTGTTTGTAATTGTTTGAAATTGCAGGGTCAGTTATAGGGTCTGAGGCACTCAGATATGTGGCACTTTGGTGGGTTGAAGCTGTGACAATTTGAACTTGTGGATCAATTGTAGAACTCGGACCTGTAATATACCCCTTGACTTGTGTAAGGCACAAATAGGGCCCTTTGTCTTCAAACTTCTATTTGGGATAGAAAAAATACACAAGAACAACACTTGGAGCAGTTGTTTGGAATAGTTTTATACTTAGTTTTAGATAAATACTTTTATTACCTTTGGAGCAGGAGTAGAAGCATGCTTTATCAGTTCTTTTGAAAAGAACAAACTTTTTTGGACATAATTCTTGAAGAACATTCTTTGAAACATTATTGGGCTTTGTTAAAGACCTTGAGACTATCATTAAAGTAGTCTTGGTGAAGAAAGTGTTCTGGACAGAGGAGAATTTTGAAGCAGATTCAAAGGCATTCTTGAGTAGATCTAGAGTAGTACATAGTTACATCTTGCAGACAACATTAATAAAGAGATTTAGAAGCAAGCCTTTTATAAGGTGACCGTGGAGATACTTTTGTGACAATCAACTTGAAGCAGACTTAGACCAGACTCTTTGAGCAGACTTATGGGCAAATCTGAGTTGGAGGCACAATTTTGGCACTCTTGATTAGCTAACATCTTTTGAAGGTTTGCCATGGGATCGTAGCTTGGATTGTTGAATTGTTGGAGAAGACTTTGTTGAGTAATTCATTAAAGACATAGAAACAACCTCATTGACGAACCAAGCCAATTGTGTTGAGAACATCTTGTGGAAGATCCTTTTAGAAGTTGACTTGGAGGAATTAGTGTATAACTTTGATGTATGAATGAAACCATCATGGAGTAACCTTGAAGGAAGTTGTTTGGGCATCATTAAGAGTATTGGAGACACCTCATGTGGATGCTAAAGTTGTCATTGATGAATGAAGGGTTATTGAATATTGATTCAGAGCATTGTTGAAGACATTGCCAAGGCTTGTTATAGAAAAGTATTAGGAAGCCTTGAAGAACCATAGAATCAATCTTGAATAATTGAAGCAGAGGGTTGGAGCCCTAGAGGATAGAAGTCCTCAAGAAAACCAGGTTGGAGCTTGAACTAGTGGGAAGGATTGGAGCCTCTTGAAATACCAAGTTGGAGCTTGGCACCATATAGGTTGGAGCCTCTTGAAATACCAAGTCGGATCTTGGAACCATATAGGTTGGAGCCTGGTTTGCTATAAGATTGAATTATTCATCTAGGGTTGGAGCCCTATATTATTATTGTACTTGATTCTTTGTAAAAAGAGGATTGAAGTCCTCATCAGTTGTTGATTAATAAAATTATTTATTTTGTCATTATTCATTTTGTGTTATGTTCATAAGTGATATTAACTGGTAAAGTAACATTTGTAAAAGAAAATTCACCCCCTCTAAGTGTTTCCAATAATTGGTATCAGAGTTAGTACCTTCAGTCTCATCCTAACAACTAGAAGGTAGATCCTTAGAACACAAATGGAAAAGTCAAGGAAGAAGGCTTGTAAATCCTTCGAAGGTGTCACCTCCTCAGAAGACAATCAGATGTGCAAGGCCCCCATATTCAATGGAACAAACTTTGAAATATGGAAGGTGAGAATGAAGAATTTTTTAATGTCTCAAGGTTTTGAAGTCAAGGAATCAGTGGTTATCGAAATCACAATGGAAGAAGAAGAGTCCAAGGAACATAATGTAATATCTATTAAAGTTGTCTTTAGTGGCCTACCAAATATTATAATGGTCAAAGTGAAGAAATGTTCATCAACAAAAGGTCTTTGGGAAAATATTCAAGATTTTCATTCAAAAGGATTGATGGTTGTGACCTCTAATCAAGAAGATGATGGGAAATATCAAAAAGATGAACTAGAGAAGACAATTGAAACCAAATATGAGGGAAACAATTGCATAAAGGAAGATAATAAATATACCTCTGAAGTTGAGATTGAAATAAATCTCAAGACAAAGTTTGTAGTTTCCCTAGAAGAAATAAGTAGTTTGAAAAGGGAAAATGAGGAACTCAAAAAGCAAGTACAAAATATTAATCATGACCTTGATAAGACAAAGAAGGAATTTATTCTTTTTAAGCTTCAAGTACAAAAAGGAGATGAGGAACTCAACAAGCTTAAGGAGGAATTACATCATATTAAGAAAAGGCATAACGAAGAAGTCATCTCCATGACAACTCAATTAGAAGGAGCAAAGAAAAAGGAAGACGTTTTGACAAGACACCTTAATCAAATATCTCAGGACATGAGAAAATTTAAAGCAAAAATTGGTCAATATAAATAAGAATTATCCTCCTTAAAAGTTCAACTAGAAGAAGCAACGAAACAAATTTAAGAAGCTAAAGACAAGAATACCAGTATCCAAAGTATCGCTTCTTCTGCTTGAATTTTTTCTCAATCTTGGTAGAATATCAGTATGTTGCACCAAGAGAGGAGATGTCTAGGAACTCCATGTCCTCCCAAATATATTTTTGCAAAAAACTATAGTACTTGGGCACCAGATGTTTCTTAGAATCTTTGATACCCAAATTTGTGCACAAGGTATGGAAAAGATTCGTTAACTCATGCACATCTTGATCCTTTTGCTGCTGCAACATAGTCCATTGTATGTACTTGTTTTCAAAGCTCTCAAGAGGATAATATTGTTCCTTGATGGCATCTCAAAAAGAATTCCAAGTGGGTGCGGATGAAAATAATGAGGGTTCCCTCTCATCCTTCTACTCATAGTAGGTTTCCCACCAGTCCTTTATGTGGGGGGTGACTTTGAGGAGTGCAAAATTAATCTTCTCCCTATTAGAAAAATCATGAACCGAGAAATATCCTTCCAACAAATTTAACCATTTATCTATGATATCTGCATCTATCTGGCCTTCAAATACATGAATGTCAAAGTTAAATTGTACCTTAAAAGGAGTGGCACCTCCAAAGTGGCTGCTGGATGAAGATGCTTTGCCTATGGGCATCCGCCGAGGGATCTGGGAAAAATTACCCCCCATCACATTCCTTTGTCACTCAAGGGCTTCTTCAAGTAATATTTTGAAAGGATCTTTTGCTCCCTCATCTTTCTTTTCTTCGACCATAGGAGGTTTTCTGGGTCGGCGAGGCTAGTCTTGCAAAGGTTCAACCAGTTTGAGCCCTAACTCTTTATACCCCGACCTCGTTAGGGACATGCACAAAAAAATGAAGAAAGAGAAGATTGCTCTGATACCACTAATTCATATTTATGAAGGAATGAAATGAAATATAGATATGAACAGAGACACAGGGATACAACGAAAATACAACTTCAATTCATTAATAATATAGTACTGAAAATTTCTACAAGCATAATGTAAATAAACTAGCTCAAGCAATGTTAGCTTATCTTTGAGAAGAGATGTGGCGACTATATGCCTCTGAACTATGTTACAATGAGGCTCGATGACTATTTTATCAATGAGAAACAATGGGAAACCTTAAATATCCAAAAACCTAACCCTAGGAGATGAAGCACCAAAAGTTTGTGGGCCCCGTTGGGGTAAGTTGGAACGCCAACTTCCCAGGGTCATAACTTTGGCATACGATCTATGTTTGGCTATCATAATACCTTGTTTCAAAGATCTCAAAGAGTAAGCCAAAAAGAAATGGGTAAGTTGGTTTGGAACTTTTAAAGTCTCTCAATTTTCTCAAAAAACTTCTTTTAGTCCCTCAAAACGGCTCTGAAAGTTTAGGACCCGAAAAGATCCAAAAAATAGTAAATTGTGCTACAATTAAGGAAACTGAATAGAAGCGACAACAAGTTTCCAAGTGGAATAGGAGGGTGGCCACCAATATCCACCTGGATCAGTCCTCCCCCATTAGGAACTAATGGTCCCCGCTGCGTTGAGTGCCTCCATGCGATTGGGAAACTTCTGCTAAACTTGGTCCTAGGTGAGCCACTTGTCTTGGTGTAAGAGTTGGCTAGCTTTGACAACCCAATATAGTTGGATCTTCTGCTAGTGAGTGTTCTTGATCTGTGTGTCCATGGTGCGATCAATTGTGGCCTTTTCCATGCAGTCTAGGTTTAGCTCTATTGGTGTGAGTTGTTATGCAATATCTGATGTGTCTAGTAATGGTGGAAAGTATGGCCGAAGGCAGTCCACATTGAACACTAGGTACAGGCTAAGGAATGGGGGAATGCCGAGCTCAAAATCATTGTCTCCCACAACCTTAGTAATGGTGTAAGGCCTATATCAGAGCTGGAAAATCTTGCGGTGGGCCCCAATGAGGTGCTCCTTCTACAAATGTAACCAAACATTGTCGCTCACCTTGAACTTGTGTGGCACCCAATGTTGATCATAACGTTATTTGTACTTAGGATTTTCTCTGTCTAATATGTCATGGACCTATTGTCGGATGCAATGAATATGTTCAATGAAGCTGGTAGCTCTACCAATTTTAGATTGGACATGAACCGAATCTGCCTGAGTAGCTGCAAGTGTAGTGGCAACACCAATGGGACACAGTGGCTGGAAACCCAACCCCACATAAAAGGGGGGATGGCTAGTTGAGTTGTGGAGAGATCTGTTGTAGCTATGGTGTACATAGAGGAGGCTTTCATCGCATGTGTGTGGATGCTTCAAGTTGTACATACGTAGGATGTGCACGATCATCCTGTTGACGACCTTCGTTTGGCCATCAGTTTGGGGGTGGAAGGTCGTGGACCTAGTGAGCTTATTATCCATTAATGACCAAAGGCTTGACGAGAATGTACTTATGAACCTACTATTACGATTTGAGATAATGGAATGTGGGATCCTAAAGTTTACCCATACCCATTCAAAGAAGAGCTTGGCAGTGGCTTCTGTTGTGATACTCTTCTTGTAGTTCACCATAATGGCCATCTTGGAAAATCTATCGTCGGCCATGAAAACATAGTCGTTGTCATTTTCGGTAGAAGGGAGGCCCGACATGTAATTCATGTAGATGGATTCACAGGGCTGGGTAGGAGTAGGGAGAGGAGTATACAGGCCCTACTTGTTGATTGTCGGTTTGGCAATGATGTAGGCAGTGCAAGCCCTCATGTACTTACCAACATATTATTGAAGGTTCAGCCAATAAAAATACTTCTACAACACTGCCACTATTTTCTATACCCCAAAATGTCTAGCGACCCGAATATAGTGCACCTTCAAAATCATCTGGGCACACTCTCTTGAAGGAACACAAAGGTATCCTAGGTGGCATAACAATGCGTCCCAGAGGTGAAAGTCTGGAACTTTCTTGCCTTCCAGGACCATATGGTATGCGGTGCTAAATTTAGGAACACTTTTTTAAAGATGTGGCCATCCTGAAGTCTCGTGTCCACAAGAGTCGAGCACAGTGGTCAATGCCATAACCAGTGGTCGACTGAGGAAGTTTGTAATATTATTGGTGTTTCCCTTCTTGTATTTAGTGTTCGAATGGAATGGTTGCATATATGTGGACCATTTCTGATGGCGATCATTCTATAACTTTCCTTGTGTCTGTGTGAACTGCAAGGATCGATCATCTATGTGGATAACCGTTTCCTTCCCCAGAATGTAATGATTCCATTATCGGCAAGCTTGCACAATTAAATACATCTCTTTGTCATATGTTGGATACTTTTAGACGATATCTGAAAGTGTCTCACTGTGATATGCCACTGGATGCCCTTGTTGGGTAAGAACTGCACCAATAACATAGTCGGAGGCATCTGTCTCAATTTCAAATGGTTGTTGTAGGTGTGGTAATGTGAGCACTAATGCAGAGAAGAGGCGATGCTTCAACTCAGAAAGTGCCTTCTGTTGGGATTCAAATCAGCTTAAATTTTCTTTTAATCTGCCCTTGGTGACTTGAATTAAAGGCTAAGTGATATGAGAGAATCCTAACACAAACCTACGATAGAAATTGGCAAGACCCAAAGAGCTGCGAAGCTATTTAAGAGTGGTGGGGCTATCAAATTCCAAATAACTTGTATCTTGGTTTGGTCCACATGCACACCCTACTCGTTAATGATGTACCCAAGATATTGAACTTGGGTCATACCAAAAGTGCATTTCTCCAAATTGGCACATAATTTGTGTTGCCGCAGGGTTTGAAGGACGTGTCAAATATGGTGTAGGTGTTCTTCCCAACTTCGGTTGAAGATCAGGATTCCGTCCAAATATACTACCATGAATGAGTTGGTGAAGGGACGCAAGATGTCATCCATCAATCTCATGAAGGTTGTGGGGAATTCATCAACCCGAAAGGTATGACCAACCATTCGAAAAGGCCCTCCTTGTATTTGAAGGAAATATTCCACACATCAAAGGGTTCGATTGGTACCTAGTGATAACCAAAATTCAAGTCAATATTGTTGAAATATTTGGCGTCCTTGAGTTGTTCCAGAAGGTCATCAATACCTGTTCCAGAAAGTGATATTATTCAGCACTTGATAGTCAATACAAAGCCTCTAGGTTCCATCTTTCTTCTGTACCAACATGATTGTGATCCCATAAGGTGATGAACTTGTCCTAATGTACAATTTCTACAATAGATATTGAATATGCCTCTTGATTTCATTGTTCTCTAGAACAAAGCATAGGTAGATCTGTCCATTGTGTAGCGGAACACCTGGGTCCAGATCAATGGAGTGGTTGACCTGATAGTGTAGGGGCACCCTTGTGGGTGAGGTGAAGATGTCCCTATATTCCTCCACTACCTTATCCATTTGTTGTTGTCATGCAAAGGAGCCTTGCCTGGAGGCTATGGATGTGGCCACAATCTTCCTCTTGTTCTGAGGGCATATCATGAGGAATATAAATTTCCTAGCCTAGGAAATGATCTTACTGCATTTTTTAGTAAAGATCAAAGAAAAGGCAGTAAGTGATGCCACCTCTAGTATCTTGTACAAATTTTGACCCAAAGTGATATTAATAGAGCAAGGTCTAGATTCATATACAACATGATGCTTCCATAGGTATGGATAACCTCATAAAACATCAAATATTTCCAGAGGGGAAAAATTTCACAATACCTCATCTACAAAGGGCTTGATGCTATAAGGTAGGTGACGTTGCTAGCTGACACATAGATCTAGTCCTTGGTGGAGCCACCCGATGGTGTACGACTGGGGGTGCAACATTGTTGGCAACTTCAATCTCTTAATGACCTCAACTGTTATCAAGTTCTTATTGATCTCACTGTCAACGATGAAGTGCACTAATGGACCCTTTACCCACATCTGTGAGTGGAAGAGGCACTTCCTCTCCTCTGGATTCTTAAGCTCCACCTTTTTTTATCTTGGTGGTGGCTACCATCATGGTGGGTTCTACGTTAATGATCTGCTTCCCTTTGTCGGTTCCATTATCGAGTTCCTGATCATAATAAGAGCATGCATCCATATATAAGTCTTTTAGCTTGGCTACCATCGCCTGCTTTGCGGGACATTCGTTTATGTTGTGAGTGGGAGTTTTATGTAACTCACACCACTTGTCGGTGTCCTTCTTCGCCTTCCCATTATTATTGTCCTGCAACTTTAAGGAGTTGTCATGGGGGTCGTGGCCTAGCTCTGCCCTTTTATTTGTGGCTTGGGGGAACCTTTGTTTTGTTTTAGGTTTATAGATCCAATGTCTTGCTTCTTCCGCTTGAAGTTATACTCAATCTTTCCAGCATATCAATATGTTGCACTAAGCAAGGAGATGTCTAAGAACTCCATTTCCTCCTAAATATATTTGTGCAAACAACCACGGTACTTGAGCACCAATTGTTTCTTAGAATATTTGATACCCAACTTTGTGTGCAGGGTATGGAAAAGATTCAACAACTCATGCACATCTTGATCCTTTTGTTTCTACAACGTAGTCCATTGTATGTACTTGTCTTCATAGCTCTCGACAGGGTAATATTGTTCCTTGATGGCATCTTAGAAATAATTCCAAGTTGGTGTGGCTGAAAATAGTGAGGGTTCCCTCTCATTCTTCTGTTTACAATATGTTTCCTAGCATTCCTTTACGTGGGGGGCGACTTTGATGAGTGAAAAAGTAATTTTTTCCCTATTGGAAAAATCATGAATCGAGAAATATCCTTCCAAAATATTTAACTATTTGTCTACAGCATATGCATCTTTCTAGCCTTCAAATACAGGAATGTCAAAGTTGACTTGTACCTTAAAGGGAGTGGTGCCTCCAGAGTGGTTGATGGATGAAGATGCATCGCCTATGGGCATCTGCCGAAGGATCTGGGAAAAGTTATCCATCATCGCATTCCTTTGTTGCTCGAGGGATTCTTCGAGCAATATTTTGGAAGGATATCCTGCTCCCTCGTCTTTAATTTCCTCTGCCATGGGAGGTCGTCAGGGTCGGTGAGGCTAGTATTGCAAAGGTTCAACTAGTTCAATCCCTAACTCCTTATACCTCGACCTCATTGGGGACATGCACAGAAAAATGAAGAAAGAGCAGATCGCTATGATACCACTGATCCAGATTTATGAAAGAATGAATTGAAATACAGATATGGACAGAGAGAGAGATAGAACGAAAACATAACTCCAATTCATTAATAATAAAGTACTGAAAAATTGTTACAAGTAGAATGGAAATAATCTAGCTTAGGTGATGGTAGCTTATCTATGAGAAGACATGTGGCATCTACATGCCTATGAACTATGTTACAATGAGGCTCGGTGACCCTTTTATCATTAAGAAACAATGGGGAACCCTAAACATCCAAAAAACTAACCCTAGGAGATGAAGCGCCAAAATCTTATAGGCCCCGTTGGGGTAAGTTGGAACCTCAACTTCCTAGGGTCATAACTTTGGCATACGATATCCATTGCACTATCATAATACCTGGTTTTGAAGATCTCGAAGATGAGACAAAAAACAAACTAAATTCTAGTTTGGCACTTTTCTGGTCTTTCTGTTTTCCCAAAAAAATGTCTTTTAGTCCCTCAAAACAACTCCGAAAAGCTGTTAAAAATTGTAAGTTGTCCTACAATTAAGGAAACTAAAAAGGAACAACGATGGGGTTCCAAGTGGAATAAGTGGGTGGCGACCAATATCCACCTAGATCATTTTCTGTAACTAATGAAATGGTCCCCTAAAGGTTTTTTTCTTTAAATAATGAAATGGATCCCTAAAGGATCTGCGACTGGTTATTTTGTCTCTCTTAAATAATAAATTGATCCTTATTTTATGGAAGTTTCAATCTGCCATGTTGTAAATTTAAAATATCAAGCCATATTTTAACTGAATGATTTTAATATTTTCCCTTGCCTAGAATTTGGTAGTGATTTGTTTCTCTAATGTATGGAAGTATCAAGTGTGTGTTTTTTTGAGAATGTATTGCATTCCAAGATAAGATATTGCCAAGATGCAACGATAAATTTTTTACAAATGCTCCAAAAAAAAATCAAGACCCAAATGTTTCTAACAAAATCATGTTATAAAAATTTCAATGAGCTTTATCATTACCGATACTATGTTGCTGCAACATTGGGCTTGATTGTTGTTCCTATAATGGGAATAGCTCCAGAGTCAAGAGAAACAACAAAAAGTGTTTATAATGTTTCTTTAGCTTTGGGAATTGCAAATACTGAGATATTTTGGAGAAGAGTAAGCACAAAGCACTAGGTTTAAATTTATATAGTTTGTTGGAGACAAACTGGATTATGAAAATGTTCTGAGAAAAAATATCTGCAGTCAGAGTGGTTTTCATTAATCCTTTATCTCCAGATATTAGATGCAATTGAAGAAAATGCTTACGATAACTTCACCAAGCGAGCGTTCGTTGGGAAAGTGAATAAGTTTCTTTCATTTCCCATTGCTTACACACAATCTTTTATGCAATCGATAGTCACTTCTAAGCTTGCTTGAGCCACACTAGTCTACTCAGCAGGAGCCCTTCCGGTAGAAATAGTTCAACTGCAATATACATTTCACCCATAAATAGAACGCAAATTCTCAACCTGTTCTTAGAGATGCAGGTCATGGAAAGGACCAATTTTCTTCTTCATTGAAATTTATTGATACCATCAGAGTCCAGCTATCAAAGGGTGGAAATACATTAATCCATCAACTTCTTCTCTATATACCATTCTCCAATTTCTATATGCTTTGTAGCTTGCAAACATTATAATTCTTTGTTTTTAATTATGCAAGTCTTCCATTGTAGAGATGAAGAAGCATAGATGTTAAGTAGTTTAAATAGGTTCTCATGACTGCCTTGACAATTCGTTGTTTTAGATAAAAGGTTCTGGTCCTTTGATATAATCCCCGACCAGGGGTGAATTCGTGTATGATACAAAAGGCTTAGGTTCTTTGGTTTATTGGTTCATGACATCTACTTTGTCTTCACAAGCATATATGCCTTTGAAATTGAAATTCAGATATTGAATCTTGAATGAACTTCTTTCTTCACTGTACAAAATTTGTGCAAAGAAAAATATTTCATCCTGTTGGGAAGGAAGGCTGGATGGATTTATACCAATGGATTACACTGGAAGCCCATGTTTGATATGCATTTAACAATTATTATCAAAATAACAACCACAAGACTGTAACATGCGACTTTGAGGGTGTTGCTTATGTCGTTACCCAATCTCCAAGTAAGTTCATATGTTCTCCAAGGATTAGATTAATTTAGTGTACATATGCCCTACCATTATTGAATGCCTTATGAGGATTAATTTTATGATGTGTTTTTTATTTTGTTTTTGTCGAGTATGGCGATTGCAAATTCTCGACAAGTTATTAGTTTAGGGTAGAGAAGATCAATAGCACCTAGTATTATTATAGTGTGGAATCATATCCTGTGAACTTTCTCGAGTGCCTGTAGGGATCAATTTTGTTCCCTTTTGTATGTATAGAAGAGAGCATATCATTCTTACTATGAAATCATATTCTGGCCTATTGCAGAAAGAAATCATGGTGTCAATATGGTTTAAATTTTATTTTCGTTTAACACCTTGATTGAAATAGTGTCTTGCAATTGACATGGGGGCATAATTAAATATCAACTCTCGATATCCTTGTTTCTCAAACATGAACTTTCAAGTTTTAACTTCTCAATTAATTAACTTCCAAAAAATATATATCCAAGGCCATTTAAGATTTTTTTTCATAACTAATGGTTTTTTTTCCTTAAATAATGAAATGGTTCCCTAAAGGATTTGCGACTGGTTATTTGGTCTCTCTTAAATAATAAATTGATCCTTATTTTATGGAAGTTTCAATCTGTTGTGTTGCAAATTTAAAATATCAAGCCATATTTAACTAAATGATTTTAAAAGTTCAAAATGTATGTCACAACTTTGCAAGGGCTCGATGGCTTGTTTTCTGGTCTAATCTGCCCTTCCCATAATTTGGTAGTGATTTTTTTGGAATTACAAATTTGGGAATTACAAATTTGAGTAGTAATTAGTCTAGAATTTGGCAGGGATTTGTTGGAATTACAAATTTGAGTGTTGAAGGATTTTTTCAAGATGTTGAATATATATATATATATATATATATATATATATATATATATATATATATATATATATATATAATTATAATTGAAAACTAATTTTAAATAACAAAAAAAAATCAAGATTTGATTTTAAATAAAAAAAAACATGGCTTTTTCAGGGTCACCTCTATGGTAGACATGATAGTGATGTTGATGATTTTTCAATAGTCAATGGAAGAGGGTATCCTCACAAGATTGTTTCTGGATGTGGCTTGTCAACTGGGATTGAAAGGACTGTAGCAAGTTCCATTTCACCTGCCTTGCAAGTAGTGGTTCAGTCTCTAATGTTACCAACTCCAATTTCCTCTTTGGAGCAAGCTTTGGTATGACTGTGTTTTGTGAACAACCTAAAATCATTATCAGATAAAATGAATCCTTAATCACAAGATTTCCTTGTTAATGGCCTATTATGAATGTGAAGCTAATCTAGTATTTTGATTTAACATGTTGAATGCAAAAATTATTGTAAGATTTTTTTGTATCATAACATGAAATGTTTCTCTAATGTATGGAAGTATCAAGTGTTTATTTTTTTTAGAATGTATTTCATTTGAAGATAAGATATTTCCAGGATGTGGCAAGAAATTATCTACAAATGCTCTGAAAAAATCAAGACCCAATGGTTTCTAACAAAATCACGTTACAAAAATTTCAATGGTTTTATCGTTACTACTACTATGTTGTTGCGAAAGTGGGCTTGATGAGTGTTCATGTAATGGGAATAGCTCCAGAGTCAAAAGCAACAACAAAAAATGTTTATAATGTTGCTTTAGCTTTGGGAATTGAAAATACTGAGAGATGTTGGAGAAGAGTAAGGACAAAGCATTGGATTTAAATTTATATAGTTTGTTTAATGTTTTCCAACATGTTGAAGACAAACTAGATTATGAAAATGTGTTGAGAAAAAATATCTAGAGTCAAAGTGGTTTTCATTAATCCTTTATCGCCATATATTAGATGTAATTGAAGCAAATGATTACGATAACTTCACCAAGCGATCATTTGCTGGGAAAGTGAAGAAGTTTCTTTCATTGCTCATTGCTTACACACACAATTTGATGGGAGATGTAGTCACTTCTAAGCTTGCTCGAGTCTCACGAGTCTTTGCAGTAGGAGCTCTGTTGGTAGAAATAGTTGAACTGCAATATAAATTTCACCCATAACTAGAAGGAAAATTCTCAGCTTATCCTTGGAGATGCAGTTCATGGAAATGACCAATTCTCTTCATCATTGAAGTTTATTGACACCATCAAAGTCCAACTATTGAAGGGTGGAAGGACATTACTCCATTAGCTTATTTTGTGCATACCATTCTCCAATTGCTACATGATTTGTAGCCTGTAAGCATTATAATTCTTTGTTTTCAATTATGAAAGTATACCAATTGTAGAGATGATGAAGCATAGATGTTAAGTAGTTTAAATAGGTTCTCATGACTGTGTTGACAATTCATTGTTTTAGATAAAAGGATGTAGTGCTTCAATATAATCCCTTACCAAGTTTGAATTAATGTATGATACAAAGGGCTTAGGCTCTAATGGTTTATTGGTTCATGACATCTACTTTGTCTTCACAGGCAGATATGCCTTTGAAATTGAAATTCAGATATTGAATTTTGAATGAGCCTCTTTCTTCATTGTACACAAAATTTGTGCAAAGAAAAATATTTCATCCTGTTAGGAAGGCAAGCTGGTCCTTATTTGGTTGTTCTTATAATCTTTAGAACTTCTTTGGCTCAAATAATTTTAGATGAAGTAGAATCCATACTTTAATATTTGCTTCAAATCATGATATTCCTACAATTTTTACAACTTATTTGTCTTTAATAATTTTGGATGAAGGAGAATTCAAACTTCCATGATTTCCTCAAATTCATGCAATCATGATGATGGGTAATAATATTATCGAAAATATAGGAAGCTCACTGAATCTCTAACACAACTACAATCCAAAAATTACAAGGACAATCAGTAAGGTTAACGTGGAAGTTTTTCAGATGATAATCCTTCATCCACCACCTTTTGGTTTGTTATGGACATTCTCTCCTCTTATAAATGTTGTTGTGAGCTTGGCCAACTCTCATAAAGAGCCTCAATGAAAGCAATAACAAAATTAAACTAAAGGCCCAGACCCTCACAATGTATTGCTTTCCTGCTTAAGTGAAAGTGCACGATAGCTAATGGTTACACCTTTTCAGGCCCTTATTGAATAATATTAAGATTTCTCTCACCCAAATGGTATCATATCGTAACTGTCTTCATCTATGCTCTTTCTCTATATCCTATTGATTTACGACGTTTCTTGTGCAACATCTAGTGCAATTGCTAGTTAAGCACTCCTCTCAATTGACAACTATCCTTTGGCTGAGCATGTAATTGATATCTATTACTGTTAATGCCCTCATCAAATTAGGAATTGCATATAGACTTAGTCATGTTATGCATAAATTTCATATAGCATATTTAGAATTCCCGTCATCCAAATAAATTGCACCATCACCTTGATCTTCTTAAGAGTCCAACCCTATATCTACATGATGAAGTTTGAGAAGTTATGAATAAAAATAGAAGAAGCAAGATTGACTTAATGGAAGTATGCTTCTAAGAAGGTCCCCACCAAACTATGTGTCTAGTAACCATGACAATTATATTTGTAAGAGTTACTCTCATCTTAAGATTGGAAAAAGAAGCAACCAAATGGATTGAGTTCTAAAAATATCTATGCATTGAATTTAATAAAAAAATATGAAATAGAAAGGACTCTCGAAAGTGTCCAGTGTATTTAAGACATAAACAATGTAAACTTTGAAACAGGAACTATAAACTCAAAACAGGAACTCTAGCAAAAAAATCCCCCAAAAACATGAAAAATCAACTCGAAAATGAAAAGTGTTGATGTTGGAATAACATTTTCTTTTCTAGGGTAAATTTTCAACATGTTTTATAAATGGCAGTGAAAACCAATTTTTTGTGCAAAAATTGTGCAAATAGAGACATAATTTCAAGTTACTTGAAACTATGTCTCTACATTGCTCTCTATTTAAGCCAGAGCAATGTAGAGACATAATTTCAAGTTACTTGAAATTACGTCTCTACATTGCTCTCTATTTAAGCCTTTGCCATGGTCTGCCTCTTCATCTGTTCTAATGATGAACCACACTTGTTGGTTCGAAACGCGTCGGCCAAAAAATTCTCTCATGTGATTTCTACCGAAAGACTTTGTTTAATTCATTATAGATCACATAAACTTGAATATAATAATTAATAATTATATTTTAATATTTATTTTTTTTGGTAACCAAAGAATTGAGTCAGAGTGTCATATACAGATCGTCTTCCCAAAGTTTGTGGAGAATTGTTAGTTATGTTTTAGACTGAAGGTATTAAAGATTTCTTACTCAAAAATAATAAATTGCTGTAATTTTAAGAATTTTACATAGAGAGTTTTAAAGTTTTTCTTTCTATAAAATATGTAAGGAAATTGTTTGCAATTTTAAGGAAAATTGAATTGCTCTAATTTTATTTATGCTACATAAAAAAAATCAACAATTTTTTTTAAATTTTTTTGGTTAAAAAAAAAAATTTGTAAAAAAAATTAAACTAAATTTAAATTTTTATACACAAATAAAAATGTTGGATTATTTTAGTGGTTTGTTTGTATCTTTAAATCTAATGCATTTATGGAATTTTTACTTTTCACCATGGTGAATAGATAACTATGTGGGAATAATCTTGACTAGACCCAAGATCATACCTAGTGGGGGAGCCATGCAAATTATCAAATAACAAGTGACATCATGTGAATACATGTTTACCGTTTCATGTTTACCTAATACAACTTTGAAATTACCATGCAAATTATCAAATAACAAATGGTACCATGGAGTCAATTGGGTATCTCCATGGTTCTACATAAAGCCTTGGCCATGGTCTCCCTCTTCATCCGGCTCTGATGACGAATCACACTCGTTGGTTCGAACGAGTAGGCCAAAATTCTAACAACACCCAATCACACTGGTTGGTTCGAACGTGTAAGACAAAATTCTAATATGTGATTTCCATCGAAAGATTTTTCTCAATTCATCACTTCCGCCAAAATTCTAATATGTGATTTCTACATAAATACTTTTCTCAATTCACTATGGATCACAGGAGACTGAATTCAGAAAAATAATTGTTATCTTCTCCACCTAGATTTAAAGACCCTTAGTGGTATACATAAATCAAACACTGAGATTTATTTACAAAGTAGTGATTTATTTTTTTACTTTAAGTATCTTTTTAAAATATATATGTTTAACTTATATCTTAATTATTTTTATCATTAAAAATTATTATTATTATTATTTTAAATAAAATTATAATTTAGGTAATTCATATTAACTTTTTGTTTCCTCTAATTTATATGACTACTTTGTTCTTAAACAAATTTGTTATTAAATAAAGTTATAATTTAATTAATTTTTATAGACTATTTGAATTATATGATTATTCTAGCAATTTAAAAAAGCATAAAACAAATTTTTTTTACAAATTCAAACATAAATAAACCAAAAATGTCCAGTATACTTAATATTTAATATTAGCATTATTCATCCTATCATACAACATTCAGACATAAAGAGATCAGAAATGTTCAATAATTTAGAGATAAAGAAATTAAAAATATTTAATATTTACTACAAACATTATTCACTTTATTATGCAGCATTTAGACGCAAGAAGTCAGAAATACCGCACATTAAAAAAAATATATGAAAAATGTTTAGTATAATTAATATTTACTGTTATTATGTAGCATTCAAGAATCAGAAATGCCTCACCATTAAACGAAAACCTTTGAAATGAAAAAAAAAAACAAACTGGAAATTCAGATATAAAGAAGTCAGAAGTGTTCAGTATATTTAAATTAATATATTTAATATTTAAGGTGAATATTCACCTTGTTAAACAACATTGATATATTTAATACTTCAGGTGAATATTCACCTTGTTAAACAACATTGAATGGTGCCAAAGGACAGGTGGCTATGCATCACTGTTTTATTGATGACGTATATCCACCCAACCTAGCATAGCATTCAATAATACATAGCAGGACGTTATATATACACACAGACAAAAAGACTATAATTCAGACATAAATAGGCTAGAGCCTAGAAGTGTCGAGTATCCCAGAAGATAATATGAGTATGAGTTACTCATTATGTTTGTAAGAGTTACTCTAATGTAACACTGAAAAAAGTAGCAATCAGACAAATAAATTGAGTAATGAAAACATCTGCGCGGAAGTCAGTAAAACGAACAGGAAACAGAAAGGACTCGAGAAAAATCAGACAGCAAGAGGCCAAAATCGTCCAGTACCCAAGAAGATAATTAGAGACCCTCGCATTAAAAACAATGTTTTATTGGCAGAGTATATTCCATGAAACAAGAAAACTTTAACAAAACAGGAGAAAAAAGAAAGGGGTCCAGGAAATTGAAATATAAAGAGGTCAGAAGCATCCAGTATACGAGAAAGATGGAATGAACCCCTTACATTAAAAAGAAAGTTTTACTGGAAGAAACATTTGTTTCCTCTGTGTTGTCAGCAAAAAATAAGAGAAAAGCTGATGGCAATAAATTGGAGGACCTGCAATGGATTCGAATGCTGAAGCGTGGCATTCTCTCCATCTGGTTGAGGACTGTGCAAAGCTTACCAAAACGATATTGTTTGAAATGAAAAAGTGCAAGGTGACATGCATTACAGAAGCAAAGAAGCAAGGTTATATTATACACCTTTGGAAAAAGTTGGATGTTCCTGGTTGCTTTTAGAAGTTATGTAAATAACGTGGAGGATTGATAATTATGTTTTTAACTTAAATTAATCGTTATGTTGACGACTTGAATGTATTAAAGATCTTCTTTCCATACATAGGAAAGGAGTAAACTGGTGTAACCTTAAGAATTTTACTTAGAGGGCCATAAAGATAATTTTCTTATAAAATATATAGAAAAGGAAAAATTGTGTGTTTGTAATTTGAAGAATTATATATAAAAAGTTATGAAATTTTTTTTAGGTAAGAATTAATAAAAAATACTAAATAGTAATAAAAATATTAAACATTAATAGGTGTTTTTTTAAATGTTGGTAATTTTTTTTTTTTTTAAGATAAAATTTCAAATATTAACTAGTTTGAGTTTCTAAAATGAGTATAATTGATATAAAGTAAATACATGTTTGTATGTACATATTTACTTTTTCACATTTGTCTAATATAATTATAAGACTGCCATGCATATTATCAAATAATAAATTCAATCATATAATATTATCAAGTAACAAATTCAATCATATAATATATAGATTTATAAAACCGATAAATATGTAAAGCCATTAATTTTAAAAATAAAAAAATAAAACTAATTAAAAAATGTCAATCATATTTACTAATATATTGTGTTAATCTTAAAATCTTTTATATAAAAATAAATAAATATGAAAAAACAAATAAATACAGGTAATTCATTGAAATCCCATCAACCCAGGAAGTAACCGACTAAATCAATAATAAAGTTCATAAATAACTGGTCTCACTTTCTCCCGGAACTAAGTTGGTCAAACTTTGTTATAACTTTATGTTTATAAACATCCACATTTTGCACGAATTTTATTGTGAATTATGTTCCATTAAAATCCGGTACCAAACAAAAGGGGTGTAATGTTTCCATACTTGTACCTCGCATATACTAAAAATATATATATTTTTTTCTTAACTCTGAGCAGAATTTCAACGGCATTTGTGCCTGTTTTCTTTGTTTTATGGGTTCATGAATCAGATTATTAAAGACCATCGAAAGGAAATTAACACTACGATAATTGTATTGTATTGAAAATTCATCTAAGCTTATATTATTGCAGAATGAAGATCAATATATACATAATAACGGATTGGATCGAAGTTTCACCATCAACTTCAATGTAAATGTCTTCAAATTTACGGGTGCGTTTTCCAGAGTTCAAAACTTTTGAACTGGGGATGTAGGATTTATGAAAATTTGAGGTGCCTCATGCCACATTTCAAAAGAACCCATTAAATGGAATATAATCCCTCTGTACAGAATTGATCGAGATTTGTAGTTAAGGTGTTTATTAATGCGTAGTAGGAAAAATAGTAATCAAATCCCCTCTACGTTTAACGGCCAACATTGCTTTGCAAAAAGATTCATGGAAGTTAGTTTTAAGAAGAAAGCTAGTAGTTATTTGTTAGATATTTTGGAGGTTTTTTATTATTTTCGGATTTAATTTATTTAGAAGTCTGTAAGGATTTTTTAAAATTACAAATATGAGTTGTGAAATATTCACAATTCAAGTGTCTTAAGATTTTTCAGAGTGTGAATCTATATATTTGTTACTTATTTAAATGATAAATCAAGATTTGACACAATGCATGTTTGGTGTTCTCATGGCACTAGTGTGGCACGCTGACTTGGTGAGGTGATGTGTCATGATGACACAACACAAAGGAAGGTACTTGATGATGTGGCATATCAATGTGGTAAGATGACATGATAAGATGATGTGGATTAGTGTGTGTAGTGATGCTGAGGTGGCAACCGAGTGGTAGTCGAGGCAAAGATACATGGACTTCATGACATTGGGCTATTTCCTATTGAGCGTTGAGATGTCAGGTATAGGAACATTAGAGAATGGATGTGTGCACACTCCTAATACCAACAAATCCTAACAATTTTGGTAGCTATAGCAGTGTGCGTTATCAAGTAGCATGATGCAAACCTTCGAGATGTTAGCTATTGGATACTTTGTCAAATATTAAGTGTATTGCATTAAGTATCCCAACGGCCTGGTGGCTCAATAACTCAATACACAAAAATGGTAAGTGACAATAAGGTTAACTGTCATTAGTTGATGATCCATCATCTGGGTTGGACTGGGAATAAACGAGAGGAAAGACATGTAACCGGATAACATCTTTCCTGAGGGGGTTGGTGGCAATGGTCAATACAACTGCCAATGGATGGGACAAGATGCTAACAATGTACAATGGTGAGACATGGGAGAAAGGGCTTCCATGTGTCTGCTAAGTGGCACATTATGGATGTTGTTGTGGCCCTTGAAAGACAAATTTTCAAATGGATATAACTTTGTATCCAAAACTTTGATTTGGATGGAATTCACATCATCAGGATTTGGAAAGCTCTTGAGGAAAAGAAGGCAATCACGATCTTGGAAATGAGTCTTGAGGTGGTTTAAAGAAGAGGAATTTTGATAACCCCATATCCATAATTTAGCCTTAGAGGTTGGGTCTAGATACCCTACATCCCTAAACAAGAATTAGGGGGTTGGGTATGTTACAACAAGCTTGTTAATAATGGCAACATCATTCTACATTTTTGTAAGTCTCTTGACCAACTGGTAGACATTTTCACCAAACCATTGACACAAGACATTTTGAGTTCCAGCGAAAGTGCTTAAGTATTTGTACTACTAGTTGAAATAGTTCAATTTAAGGGAGAGTGTTGGATAGTGCAATTTCTCCCACTACTAGTTGTAATTAAGGGTAAGTGTGAGATAGTGTAATTTCTCTTGCGAGTTGGTGTTATCTGTAAAGCTCTAGATTAACCTTAGTTGTTAAGATTGATGTAACAACCCTGATTTAAGATATACAAATAATTATATCAAATTATATGATTAATAATCAACACACAACTATTCCGCTAATTGACATATAATTTCCAAAAATACGAACAAAGATGACTTACCTATGGCAATGATATTCCTTACTTGTGATTTTGGAGTTGAATGTTATTGGAATCCCGCCAATTGCAACAATTTTTTGGGGATGACTCTCCACCCAACTATAGGCTCAGCTGCACATAATCTTTCTACAGCTGGCCACCCCTGAGCCTTCAATCAATGTACTACTACTAGGGAATCCTTTGTCTCACAACACTTTTCTCCCAAGAGAATGGATGAAAGAATGATGAACCTCATATTCCTCATCGTCCATTACATAGATCAAACAATGGAAAGGGGTCTAACTGCAATCTGAATTACCAGGATCAAGTGCTAAAGATCAAGTGTTTCCTTATAGATGAATGAATGAATGGTACTACTAAGCTTACAAAAAAAAATTCTTTCTTATTTTATTCATTTTTACTTTTTGTTAGCTTATTTTTACTATTTTTAAAGTTCTCTTAGTTTAACTCTTTCTTATTTTATTTTACTTTTTGTTAACTTTACTTTTTTATAGTTAACTTTTATATATAGTTATTTAAAACGCCAGTATTATTATTTACTATTTTATTTATTTATTATTATTATATTCCCTTCATTATTTATTATTTATTTACTATTATTATATATATATTTTTAAAAATTTTATTATTTATTTACCATTATTATCTTTTCTTTATTGTTTATAATTTATTTGCTTATATTTTAATATTATATTATTTGATTTATTATTTATTATTTATATTATTATTACGAGACATTAAATACTCCCCCTGTTTAATGAACTTCGTCCTGATGTTAAGTTGAATCATTTAACATTTTATTTATTTAGTTATTTATCACTTCACATTTGTCTTACACCATCTATTGAACTAGTATAACTAGCAGGCATCGAAAGTTTCCACAACACCCATGGAATCTCAAGGAATCTTTGTCCTTTTGCCCACTTTCGGAACCAGGCATAATCCTCATCAGTCTGTACCATAGCCCAAGGCTGGCCCCAAGGCTCGCGCCTGACTCAGACCTCATCTGCCCCAAGGCAGGCATCCGGTCCCAGTACTCAGTGCCTCTAGGCATCTCACAAGGCTAGTCCACTCTCTCCGCACTCACTAAGGTACACAACCCCAGACATTAAAGTCCTTACACCTCCACTAGACTTCAACATCCCAATCCAATATCAGGTACTTGGCCTACAATATCAGGCACTTGACCTCCCCAAGATGGCCCTATAACCCCTCAAGAACCATCCATTAAGAGTTATACAAGACAAAGGAACCACTGGCACATGTAGTGTTGATTGAGTATGTACCCAGCCCATATGGTGTTACATATTCTCCCTTGCAGGTATGGACTCCCACGAAATCATTAAATAAACAAGCCCTCTCGGCCCATCTGTGGATTTCCTATCAATAACCACATCTCAACATATATCCAATGCATTAGCTATAACATCATAGTATCATAGAAAATAATCCACATGCCAAATCTTGCATGTCATCATGAGAACATAACACCATTGCTATCACAAAATTCGGCATGTCATAAATTTACATACAATTACCACATGCTTCACATCATAATATCCTCCTAAGCTATAACATAAACATTTGACATCAAATACATATCATCACATAATAAATGAACCACATGTCAATATTCCTCAACATAATATCATATTCATCACAATCATACAACATCATTATCATATCAAACTAAATGAATAAGAACCACATGTGCATCATTATCCTCATACCATCATATCATGAAACTTCATCAATATGAGAATCATATCAATACTTATCAAATATAGAATAATACATTATAAACATTTTATCATGATTCATCAGAAAAATCAATTTCATTTGTTTGTATAAACATTAAATACCAACTATGAACTAAGATTGTTCAACATCCATTTAGGACATATGTTATCTCATCAGTACTATTAGTGTCATGTTTTCATCAAGGTTTCAATTACTTTTCAATAATCATTTTTTGTTCTTTCTATTTGGAAGTTGACCATTTACACCATAGGTATACTCATCTAAGTACATCATTAAATTTCAAATTAGTCTCATCATCTTGAGCCTTAATCTCTTGTCAGATATTCTTCCTTCCCCAAGGAAATTTTAGTGAAATTCATTGTTAAGATATTACCATTTGTACCATCATTTAAATCATCAATATCAAGTTAAAATTCCATGATCACTATATATAATGTACTTATCCAAATGACACACATACACGAAGTCATCCTTATTTAAGTCTTATGTTATGCTTAATCCACCCGCATGAGGGATTTCTATCCCCTGGTGATTTATCCATCACTCCCATATTTTTCATTGTTCATCTTAAAATATTTGCTTATCTCATCAAGTTCCCACTTGATTTCTTTTATCGTAGATTCACCCATATTCAATTTGGACTAGGGATACTTCCACCTTTATTTCCACTCGTTAAATCTTTAGTTTAGAATTTGAAATGCTTGGAACCACTACCACCATTATCATCTATGAATGATTTGGTATGCTCATCGTGTTTGGCAATAACTTCTTTCAATACTAACGACACACAATAGTAAGTTGTCCAAATACACCCTGTATTAGTTGATTCTCAATTATTCTACCAATTTATGTGTAATCATTCTCAAAGTCTCATTATAGAATTTCCAATAGTATTTATTCCCATTGTTTTCTCATTAGTTTACATAGTGCCTTTCTTTTTCCAAGAGTTAAACAATCATTATCCTCGAAATATTTTCCTAGTTTATCACAAGTGCTTAGAACTTCCTACATTGACACTTCTAAATTTATAGTTGATCACTTTGACCCTTACCAATCATGTTGATCAATCCACTCACCATATATTTAAGAGAATATTCTTCTCAGTTGAATCACCCCTTCACTTCCTCATATTGAATCTTCATAGATATAATTTATTTCCCCCTAGTCTCAATTACCTAATATTCCATGTATACTAGCTTCAACAATGGAAACTTCCTCACTTTGTTCAATTTTAAAAATATATTAACAAATTGGCTTTAATATCTGACCTCCAGTCATTGTGGTTTCTTTCTCTTCTCTATTATATGCACAAATTGTTGAAATTGAGAATGTTGTTATTAATTCCCAACTAAGAATGTTGTTCCTATTCATTGCCATCCTACAAGAATTCATGGGCTAATTACCTCCTTAACCCAACACCATCATAATTTTTTTTTGCAATTCCTGGAAATGAATTTTATCAATATCATGATCAATTAAATTCATCCATGGATTGCAAATATTTTCTTCTTAGTAGGCATCATCCTCATTTAGACTTCATAGTGATCCTTATCGTGTTTTTATATGAAATATTTTTGTAACTCCATGTCCATTTTCCACCAGCTGACCCAAAATATTTCTATTATGCTCTCAGATAGGCTAGTTCCTCCTGTTGATTACTTACACTCATTTGTGAAACTTCTACCCACTCATTTTTTAATATTTATCTATTACTCTTTTCTATTCATCTCCTCATTCTACATTGGTCATAGTTATGAAGGCTACCATTTGTTAGCTTCATTATAAAACTTACAAGTTCCTCCTTTTCCTTTATTCCCTAAGGTAACTTTATCAAATCTACATTGCTAATATTGGGAATCAACTTAGAAACTTTACTTCCTTTCTTAAAATTGTTCTCTTTATACTTAATACTCCATCATCTCATTCTAATAATATATTTATTGTCCTTCCAACTTTTTTGCATACCATCTTAAATTATTTTTCCTTCTAGTTTCAACTTCATTTGACATGTATTTTTAGTGAATTGTACCATTCAATACAACAAAACCAGCGATTTGCGCCAGATTTAGCGCCAGATTTTAGTGCATTTTTTTTGTAATTGTGATGAGCAACCTGGCCTAAATCTGGCTCTATTGTACAATTTTTAAAGCGTCCTTTTTTGCACCTGATTTTGCATCCTTTTTTCACGCTAGATTTTGCATCATTTTTTACACCAAACTATGCATCATTTTTTGCGTCAAATTTTGAACCAAGATTTGCATCTTATTTTATGACAGGTTTTGCTTCTAGTTTTGTGTCATTTTTTGCATCTATTTTTCATTCTCTTTTGCTTCCTATTTTGTGTCATTCTTTGCTTCCATTTTTGCACCATCATTTGCATCGAGTTTACACTGTATTTTGAATCCAATTTAACGTCTTTTTATGCATCCATTTTGTGTCAGTTTTAGCATCTAGTCTTACGCCAGGTTTTGTATCTAGTCTTACACTAGTTTTTGCTTCTATTTTTGCACCAGCTTTGGTGCCTATCTTTGCACCATGTGTTGAATTTGATTTAGCACCAAATTTTGCATCCATTTTTGTGCCCATTTTTGCATCTTTTTTTGGACCATTTTTTACATCCACATTTACGTTTGATTTGTCTCCATTTTTCCCATCTCATTTTGCACCATACTTTGCGTCATTTGTTTCATCCAATTTTGCATCATTTTTATCACCATCTCTTGCATCTAATGTTACATCATTTTGAGCATCCAAATTTGCATTTATATGTGCATCATATGTTGAATCATGTGTTGTGTCCACCTTTGCATCTTATTTTGTGTCTAATGGTACATTCAATTTAGAGCCATTTTTTACGTCTACTTTTGTATTTGTTTTTGCACCAAGTTTTGCATCCAATTTTAAGCTATTTTATGCCCCTTTTTGCACCATTTTTTTGTGTCTACAGTGTCCAATGTTGCACCATTATTTACACCGACTTTTTCATCCAATTTTGCATTTTTTTGGTGTCTAGTTTTACATCGTTTTCACCATCCAAATTTGCATCTTTTTTTGCCTCATTTTGTGTCCACATTTGCATATAATTTTGTGTCCGAGTTCGAGCCAAAATTTGCATGTGATTAGGAATCATTTTTTACATCCAATATGGCATCCTTGGTTTCACCTTTTTTCAGCCCCATTTTGCATCTTGTTTTATATCTTTTCTTACATATTTTTTTTTCCTTTTTTTGCACCCAAGTTTGCATCCCAAATTTACACCATTATTTGCATCATCATTTGGCATATTAATTTGTAAAGTTTTTTGCTTCTTTTTAATGCTCAACTTTGCATCTTATTTTACATCTAGTTGTTGTCTTTTTTTGCATCTAATTTGGTGCCCATTTATGTGTCCTTGTTTTTTCCCAATTTGATATCCTTTTGTATGCCATGTTTTGTTCCCTTCTTTGTGTCAAATATTGCACAAATTTTCACTTCTAATTTAAAACACTTTGTATGTCAATTGTTTGCATTTTGTATTAATTCCTAGTTTAACATCCAATTTTACTTTCAATTTTGCATCCATGGTTACATCCGCATTTGACTTCTTATATAGAGTATATTTTTCTTTACATATATGACCCCCTTTATAGATTCATAGTGAAATATATGATAGTTTCTAAATATCATTAAAGCAGATATCACAATTCAAAATCATTTGTAAAGAAATTTAAGAGAAATTGACAACATCCATCCAAAAAAATAACAATGTGTCATTAACAATTTTCAAAACATGTATAAAATAGCAACATAATACTAATAAAATCAGTATTATTTTTAATCAAAACAAGTAAAATTCAAATATGATTAACAAATCAAAATATTTCATGAATATCGTTATTCTACGATAAATTAACAACATACATAAATCAAACTCATCGTATGATTACAAAATCAAAATGTCTCATTGATATAGGGTAAATTCACAACACCCATCTAAACATAACAATGTCATTCTACACAATAATTGCTTCATAAAAAACAATGCATGTGCATGCCTAGCTACCACCACCAAGATCATCCTCATGATCATCTTGACCATCCTCATTACTCTGATCCACATCATCACCAACACCGCAACTATCATCATCATCTCCTCCTTCACCACCATCATCCTCATCATCTCCTGATATATGTTGAACATAATTTGGATCATCGTCTTGGCAATCATTACCTATAGCATTATGACAAAAAAAATCAATATTACATGTTAGTATTAATTACATAACACAACGCATGTTTTTGTTATACAATGTTAACCATAAAATGAGGTAAGATATACTAGCATTTTCACCAGATGTTGCAAAGGAAACGCCATAAGGCATAAATTGAAAAATACAAATACAACAAAAGAATACTTTGATAAAGAATAAAAATATATTGAATGCTCAAATCAATGCCCCATTAACTGGAAGCATTTAGTAGACATATCTATCAACATTAGGATTATACACAATGATCAAGAAATTTTCCATATACAAACAACAACTTCCACAACAACCTTTTGTCACATCCACATTTTAAGAAATGCCTTGGAACGTGATCGGAATCTTCCATATTGCCTTTTTCATTATGCAGATAAATCTTCCATATTGCTATTTTCATCATGAATATTGTTAGTTCATTGTTGTAAAGTGTTAGTGTGTTAAATTCAATACTATAAGTTCGACAAGTGAAAAACATTCCTCAATTAGCATAATATACATTTTTCTCTCACCGTGTATTTTTCAGTCAAAGAGCACAAGTAACATATTAACATGTATTTTCCCTTCATTATTTTCATCATAGAGCCAAGAAATCTACGCCTTATCTATAAAGTAACAAAAACATTTTGAAATAAG
Organism: Pinus tabuliformis; assembly: GCA_031772625.1. Classification (NCBI taxonomy): domain Eukaryota; kingdom Viridiplantae; phylum Streptophyta; class Pinopsida; order Pinales; family Pinaceae; genus Pinus; species Pinus tabuliformis. Next base: position 1,616,674,343 of record CM062817.1, on the reverse strand, counting down.
TTTAATATTTCAAGCCAGTGTCTAACCTATAAAGTAACAAAAACTTTTTGAAATAAATTTAATATTTTAAGCAATTGACTAACCTACTTTAATAATTGAAAAATTCTCAAAGATGAATTATACTCCATAATAAGAGAGCCAACATTGGAGCCCATACTTTCACTCAAACCAAAAGAAACACAAGCACTTGTTAAGAAGAAATTCAAGTAATAATAATAAAACAAAAATAATAAACATTAAAGTATAAAATGGTATTTCCAACACACAAGTATAAATATACATGCTCTATGTCCATTGTTAGATTAAATGGGTGTGGAGAAAATTAGTAGAGAACCCGAAATTGTATTTCTAATTAGGATGGGTGGAGAAATGCTTTAAATGTGGGTCGTTGTCATTCTAATGAAACCCTTTGCAAAGGGGATGTTAAGATTCTGAGAGAAAAGCTAGGCTTGGTAGAGAACACCTTCCTTGTTAAACATTCCCCTACTGTATCCAAAAGGAAAGGGCAAGAGAAACAATAATTAGGTTTTTGTTCACAAGTTGTACAAAATATATAGGTGCTATTGATGTTTGAGTGAATAATGGGAGAGATTATTTATGAAATTGTCATAAGGCACACCTAGTTTTGTCAGAAAGAGGCATATTAATGACAAGTACATCACATTTAGGTAGCATTTCGTCAAGATTTGTCTCCAATGTTGCTCCAGATTCCTTTTCCAATTCGGGTCCAATAGAAAGACGGTCGTGGTAAAGAAGCTTACAATTGAAGGGTTGTACAAAGGAACGCAATTCAATTCAACATCATGTAATGTTTATTATTATTAGATTGAAATTTTGAAACAAACAGCATGCTTGCGTAAGAATTATGGAGCACTGATTTTTGAAAAGAAGTTTGCAACATCATGAAGTAGTACTAGATCCTAAGAATGAATACCTTCAAACGCTTAAGTAGTTCTTTGCCAATACGCCCTGCACCAATAGAACCAATAGTTTTCCCTTCTAGATCATATGACCTGTAAGAAATTGCTGCCACTTTCCAATCACCCTCAACAATTTGCTTATATCCAGGCACAAAGTTTCGCATCAATATGAGAATGCGCATTAGCTCATCTTCTGCCACGGACACCACATTACTTTCGCTGATCTTCAACCAATGATGATACAAACAAATCAATGGAATTAAAAAATATATCCAATATAAATAAAATGCGTTTTTTTAAAAGTAACTCCTAAAGTGAGAAAAATAAAGTTAAAAAATATAACAATGACAATTGTGTAGTTAAAGTGTAACCAAAAAAATATATATATATACAACAATAGAATAAATAAAATGCGTTGTTTTAAAAGTAACTCCTAAAGTGAGAAAAAAAAAAGTTAAAAAAATATAACAATGACAATTGTGTAGTTTAAGTGTAACAAAAACAAATATATATATATATAGAGAGAGAGAGAGAGAGAGGGAGAGAGAGAGAGAGAGAGAGAGAGAGAGAGTAAACCTATCAAGTGTGGATCAAGCAGTTTGTGTCGGATTTAGCCCATAAAATGTCATTTTCAAATTTAACAATATAATAAACCTATCTAGTGTGGATCAAGTAGTTTGTGTTGGATTTAACTCATGAAATGTCATGTTCAAATTTAATGGAGAGGGGTTGAGAGTGGGAGCCACTTGTGAAGGGTAAAAATTATTCTGTAAGGCACTTAGTGAGATAGAGCCTTGCACAAACCTATTGACAACATCCTACAATTAGACAAATCATTCTTCCATCAACCATTGGAGCTGATCTCAACCTAAACACAGTTTAACTGATTATATATATATATATATATATATATATCTATATATATATCTATATATATATATATATATATATATATATATATATATATATATATATATATATATATATATATATATATATATATATATATATATATATATATATATATATATAATGCACTGGAAATCTAAAAGTACCATAAACATAGAGATACAATTGGAGAGTCTATACTGGTAATTTGGAAAGCTTGGTGCTAAGCAAAAGAGAGTGATGGGATGATGTCAATGTCCTCTAACCCTGATGAGGAGGGGCGGGGGGGGGGGGCAAGCTGTTGGCTCATTGTTGGAATTGTCAAGCTCATGAAAGGATCCAATTGTATGATATACTATGTGAGGCACCCGAATGAGGATGCTCTGCTTTCTTATCTAATGAACTTTTGATAATATCATCTCCACTCTGCTGAATGTGGGGGCAAAAGTCAATTGCGAGATCAAGCATATTTTTGCAAGCATATTTTGGAAAACAATCATTACAGACGGATTAAACAAAGAAGAGCGCTTTGATATCTTCCGCAAATCTTTCAGGAATGTAATAAGAGAAAAATAAAACCCATGGGTAAGTACAACCAAAAGGATAATGAATCAATCTAGTCACAGTAAATATCAATATGATAATCCAGGTAAGATGTATTGTCACTTTTCCTGATTTCAGCCCTCTTGGCACCGGTAGGTTACCTATATCCTTGGGAGAGAGATAAGGTGGTTCCTGTAGAAAGGAGACAGCGGACAACAAAATATTCAATTTAATCAATTGGATTATGGTTCGAGCCCCATTTGAGAGTAGTGGGGCTTGGAAATAAGAGATCCAATGATATCTAACCAAGCCATGGAAGCCAAACTGTTGTTGAAATATTTGTCCGACAAAGTGGCCTGGTGGAAAGATGGACTTCGCCATAACTATTTCAAAAAAAGTCGGTGATAAAAGGATCCCCTGTCTCGCCATTCTGCGAGTCCTTGGCCCGTTTCCTTTGGAAACACCTATCATGTATCCCACGCAATGGCAAGTGCATTAAGCTTGGGAAGACAATATGGACCATCCACCTATTTCTCAAGATGTGTTTCTCTAAGACGTGAAACCCTGGATGTTGGATCAAGGTATAACAACCCTTTTCCTTGATGGTACCTTTAAAAGAAACCTGGAATGGCAGGGGCAGGGAGCCTTCATTGACTTCAGATGAAATCAAGGGAGTCGATATTATGGCAGGTTGGTATTTTCGTGAACAAACAAGTGAAGGCTCAAGCCCTCTTCAAAGGCCTCCAACTTTCTGAAGCTCAAGGGGCCTGCTAGGCAACAGTGGTGGGTGATTCAATGATTATTCTAAGAGCTACTGTGCACGTCTCTTCCAAACAGTGATACACAACCCATTGGCACAAAAGAATTATTAAAAAATGTGGAGCTTCAGCCTTCAACAAGATCAAATTCCTTCATGTCTCAAGGCATTAAAACGATCAAATTTCTTGAATCTTCACGTCTCAAGGCATCAAAACGGGAAAAAAAAACCATCAAATTATCTAATAGTAGCATAAATGTAGGGATACAACAGAGTGTCTGCACTAAAATTCTGGAGAGAGGGATGGGATGATGTCAATGGTGGTGGGAACCAGGCTATTGGATCACTGTTGGAATTGCCAAAAGCTTAAGAAAGGATCCAGTTGTGTGATCCTACGGGAGGCATAGGAATGATGATGCTCGGCTCTCCTATCATCTAATGTCCAAGTAAGGAAACTCTTGAAAATATTATCTCTGCTCTGTTGAATGTAGGGCTAGTCTAATAGGTGGAAGGTGCCATACTCTGGATCAGTCTGGAGCTGGTTTACCCCTAATGGGTGGAAGGTGCCATACTCTGGATATGTCTGGAGCTGGTTTACCCCTAATGGGTGGAAGGTGCCATACTTTGGATCTGCAAAGTATCTGTCTGGAGCTGGTCCATAACTCGCTCTGATTATGTATGGCCTAGTCTAATAGGTGGAAGGTGTCATACTCTGGATTAGTCTGGAGCTGATTTACCCCTAATGGGTGGAAGGCGCCATACTCTGGATCTGTCTGGAGCTGGTCCATAACTCGGTCTGATTATGTATGATCTGTAACCTAATATGGCACAACCCCGAACAGGCGTCAAAGATGTTGATTGACCACCAAGGTAGAAGGTTGAGGTGAGATCCCATCTAAAGTTGGAAGGAAAGAAACTATGGATAAAATCCTGGCTGCTCCTCTGAATCCGGGGTAGAATAACAGTTAGGAGGTACCCTGCTCTGGTTTCCTCTTTAGCTAGTCCACATGTCACTCTGATCATGTGTGGTTTGTAACATGATTTGGTTGGAACCTATGAACAGACCTCAAAGATGTCGGTAGACTACCAAGGGTAAGATTACGGGGAAACCCGAGAGACCTCAACTCTATCGTGTAGTAAAAACTACATGAGAACATTAAAATATGAGTATTTCAACTATATTATTATATTTAGTCATACATCAACAGACACAGAAGACAGTTAGAACAAAAAAGAGAACATATAAATTATCTTGGTACTCTGAGAAGTGTGGCAGGGGATTGTAAACTGAACCGTATAAAGCTGCCAAAAGAATTGCTAACTTGTTTTCAAGACAATTGTTGCTTGAGAGAGTGAGACTGAAATATAGTAGAAATTTCAAGCAAATCAAATACTTCCCAGACCTTCAGAGTCGATACAACTGAGATAGGTACAATTTTTAGGAGACACCATTATACCAAATACAACACAACGTAGGTCACCAGGGTTAAAGAGAGGACATCATAACGAAACAACGAATTAAACATGGAACCATCATTTCTAAAGGAAACAATGGTACCTAAAGTTGTTCGAAACGTTCGAAGGAAGGAGCAAAATGTCATCTATAAGAAAATAGTAAACTTCGTCCACAACAATGCTACTTAGGGTGGAAATTGTTGGGAAAACCACCACAAGAAAGGAACAAAAAATGGGAAGGCTAGAAATGAAATTATCTTTGCCCTTGAAATGTCTGCTAAAAGGAGAGGAGAGTTCGAAGGAAATTAAAGAACTCAAAAGGCAGTCCTTGGAGTCATCATTGCCCAATTTTAGAGAGCTTCCATTTTTTGAAAGAGTTGTTTTACTTGCACCTCCCCTCTCCATTTTGTTAAAGAGTTGTTTCACTTGTTATGCTAGAGTTGTTCGGTTGTTATGGAGGAAAGGCATTCAACAATTTTACAGGTGTGAAGGAAAATGAAATTTACAGGTTTGTGGTTGAAATTTATTGGTGTATCTATATGTGTGGCCCCAAATCATTTGTAGGTATCATACCTGTAATTATGGGTAAGGCCATATTTAATTTGATTTATTTGAAACTAGGTTTGTGGTTGATTCCAACCTAGGAAAACTTGATATATAGGTTCAATAACCTTCTTGTGTTGTATGCCCTCATTGTGTAGGCTCAATAACCCTCTTGCTGTGTGTGCCTTTGTTATGTGGGCCAATAACCCCTCTTGAGAGGATGCCTCATTCGAGTTCAACACAGTGAACATAATTGCTTGTGAGGGGGAAGAAAGGATTGAGAGGTATGAAGTTACAGGAAAATGGAGAGCTAGAGTGACTATGGCAGGATTTAGTGTATATCATGTCAGTGCTAATGTTAAGGACACGGTTAAATGTTTGCTCTGTTAATCATATTGCAATAGCTATAAGACTAAGGAAGAAGGAGGAGCTATGTATTTACTATTTTGGATGGTTGGACAAAATTCTCATTGCAACATCTGCTTGGCATTGAGAGGCAACGACTATAAGAATGTTCTTGTACAAGAATTTGTTATAATTTATCAATACCATTGTTGAAACTGCATGTGACTTTCATGTGTGTCAGGGAAGAGTTCAGAAACCTGACACAATAACTTATTATAGGGGTAAAAGATGAAACTAATTTAAGGAAACAATGGTTTTTACCTGTCCTGTTCAACCAGGGATAAGATAGTTATTCGTTTGTATTTTTCTTCCTTATCCAGGTAGACAGGAAAATGCTAAGGCTTGCTAAAATCAATGATATGCCTCCCTACACAGTGGGTAATTGGATAGAGATAGGTACTATTTAACTTTCAGGAACTTATACTTCACTAGCTAAAAAGTTTTGGATTTTTTTTTCTTATGACCTTGAGTACAAAGTCTCATAATCAACTAGAAGAAAAATCAAGTCTAACACATACACTATTAACCTGCCTGTCACATACGGTTTGTCACACTATATATTAAAATAAGGTTGATCATACTAACAATAAGGTTGTATAGTTTAAAAGGAGGGCTCTCCTGACTGCATTTGGTTGGCTTATAGAAAAGATTGCTGGAATGTGTAGTGTGAATGCTCTGCTAACTATTTTTTAAGCATTTGGAAGTATTAAAACCCCCTAGGATAATTAATGTAAGACCTGTTAATTAATGTGTAAAGATGGCTATTGTCCTTGGGCTACCTTAGCTGTTCGTGTTTAGTGATCTGTGGTATTATGACTCCTCAAGTCACTATTAAACCATGAGAACCATGCCCAGGCAGACTAGTGTGACATTGTGGATGAGAACCAAAACTAGACTCCTATAACCTCCTTTTTCATCCTTTAAATTGCATAATTAACTTACTGTTCTAGTAATCGTTCTTGAGCACCTGAAGATGTGCACCCTAAATAATAAGAATAATACCCTGTAACATATGAATAGTCCATCCTGTGCATGTAGGATATGCACATGAGGTCCAATAAAATCACTAACCAGAATACCAGGTGCTATTAAAGCCTCTACAGGTTGATATATATGAATGTTACAGTGTGCAGGAATATGATTCAATTCCATACAAAAATACAAAACATCTGATAGGATTTCCTTAAACCTCATAGGCAAACAACCATTGTCCCTTCTATAGATGAGCAGAATAAGTGCTTGGTTCTCTACACTAAATAAAGACAAAGTATAGTACTTATTGCTGACAAAATAGGATTTAAATCGCGGTTCAATTGCTTGACATTCAGCTGGTCACAGAATTGTAGAGTGCATAATTATAAGTGATGTTGCGAGCCTCATTGCTCAAAGTCTAAGGGTCTTGCGAGCCATAATCACAGCCATGTATGGCATATCTTGTGATTATGGCATTTTATGAGGTCAATTCTTGTGAAGACATTTCAGTTTATAATAAATTTTGAACCTCAACAGAGTTTTGGCAAGACCTGTCTGAGCTAGGACATCAACAACACAGCTGATATGAATGACATAATCTAGCCTCAAGAGGGAGCCTCTTTTGTTTCATCACTCTAACAATCTATGAAGTGGTGGAAAGCATAACAACTTCCCTTGAATATGACACCTAAACTGAGTACAAATCCTAAATGATGCAGCCCTTGGTGCATGTCTCTCAAAGTATTGATATTTCAAATGTTGAAAGCTCTTGTGCCCATTTGATATGCATTCGATTGCAGTTCCCCTGAAGAAAGAATCTTATAATGGTGAGGCCATGGCCAATATGTTATCCATATCCATTGGAGTTGCCATTGCTTGACAACTTTAGTGTGATCAGTCCCACCATGATTCACATGGGCTTCTACTGAACACTGGTTGTTGCTATTGTAAGAGTCTTCAAGCTCGTTGAACCCATAGTATTGATAAGTGTATTCTTTGGGTCTCTCGTTTTCAAATTCTGCCTATGTTTTCCTCTCAGTATCATTATTTCAAATGCTGAAAGCTCTAATTCCCATTGTTGTGTATTTGATTGTGGTTTCCCTGAAGAAAGAAGCATATAAAGGTGAGCCCGAGGCCAATATGTTGGCCATATCCATTGGAGTTACTATTTCAGCTTATGGGGAGGCCAAGATGAATGCATGGGAGGTGATTCTCCAGTTAAGTGCAGTTGCATGTGAGACTACCCAGTTGGTTCTCATACAAATTCCACGAACATCAAAAGGGATTAAGTTGAATCCCATCACATCTTTGTTGCTCCTTGTTGCCTTGTTTTTCTCAGCACCCCCTGGGCCTTAGTAGAATACCCATTTCTGATAATCAGGGTCTCTTCCTTTGATTTGGATTACATGACATTTCTGCTTGTGCCTTGGCTCTTAATCTTGCAGTGTTTCTTCTGATAGGAAAGACTTCAGCCTTGACTATGAATGTTGTTGGTCTTGTCAAGGACTGGCTGCTCATAACATAATCTTTGTCTGTAATAAATGAAAAGGTTACAGTCATAAACTTGAGTGGGTGTGGACTGGCTTTTCTGGCTGTCTGTTACTATAATCATTTGAAACTTCAAGCTCTCAAGTCCAATGACAACCAACCAAAGTACCTCAGCAGTGCAGCTGATGCCAATGATGAAGGAGAAGGTTTGATAATGACGAGTGGGAGATTCTCAATCATAGATTCAGAACCAGTAGAGAAAAATCAAACTCAAGCTTCAGGATTAGGTATTTAGATCATTAATATTGTCTTGTGCTAGAGATTACTGTTCTTGGATTGGCTCCTCTATGCCCAGATCTATTTGCAGGGAACAGGCCAATCATTCACAGTGAAGAAGATAATGACAAGATTAGTGTATAATGATGGACAGGATGGTGCCATGGTGCCAACCTAAATCACAAGTAAGGAGACATCTATTCATCAATTTGTCAAGAAGCATGGCCTACAATTCAATTGCTCTAAGCCTATCACTTCTTCCACCTGTCAAATAAATTGTTTCATGTTTGTTTAGTTGACTATGGTTCTAATAAATATACTATTTTTTGATGTAAAAAGACAAAACAAAACAAAAAATATGGAAAGTTGTGATCCCATTTTCTAACTACAAATTGAAATCGGATTACCATAGTGACCACCTCTGCTTATTGGAATCAAAAAGGGGGTGGGTTATGCACAATCCTCCGTATCATTTGCTATTACCAGAGATAATTAAAGCCACCCTAAACTCAAGTCTTAACTATGCTGATAGGGTGTTTGGGGAGGGGGATCCCTTACCAACCCACTATAATCTGCACAAAAGCATCCTAAGAACATGTGCAAAATCAACCCTTCAATGAAATGATCCAAGAATATAGGTACTCAAACATTGATTTTATCAAAGAAAAATACAAGACAGAAAGAAAAGATCATAACAAGGATTAGAAGAGTCTAAGAACAGTGCTCACTGTCTACAAAGCCAAGACGAATGCAGAAGAGTTCTTCCTTCAGTTCCCCATCTGAGAAATCAGTTGCATGCCAGACCCAAGTTTTATCACTACCTGCGTGCTCCTGAAGTGACATTGGGGAATGAACTGCAAGGCAAAAAGTTGAAATATTTCCAGAAAGTTGAAATATGGCAAATTTTTCCAATCAAGAACTCTAAATAATTTCATTAGGACAAGGCGTAGAGGATTCATGACGGCGACAAGAAAATAATGGCGCTTTGCAATTTTAGCACTCTCTTGCAGAAAAATACCTTTTATGAAATCGTTTTGACCACGAAGAAACGCAGATGAACTGTTGGAAGTTGTGCAGAGAGAGATCTGGTGGCTCGTGGATCGATTCTGGGGCAATGTTTATGCGATTGCAAACCATGATTGTTCATATGCGATCCACTGAGCTCGTTGAGAGGGATACACGCAATGGCGCCAAACTACCAAGAGGATTTGAATTTAAAGGCGGGATAGAATATCTACCGTCCGATCATGTCATCGACGGCCATATATTTGTGTTTCAGTAAAACGGATTTTCAAAGAATTTGAAATATTATACATTTTATAGAATTTGAAATATTATACATTCTATTATTTAAGCTGAATGATAGTTTTACTTTGGAAAAATAATTGGGCACATCAAATAAAATATTGATGCGACGAACATAGAACTCCGAAACAATAATGCACCCTTCTCTTACTCCAAAACAATAATGCACCCTTCTCTAGCTGATGTGTCAATGCTTTCTTTGAAGTGGAACTTAAAGAATTAAGTAATTATTCATTATTAAATTGGGATTTTATATAAATTAATTGATTATTTATTAATGTTAATTTCATTTTATAATTTTATAGTAATTTTTAATAGATTGTTGTTAAAGATAATTATTTGAGCTATTATTGTATCAAGATTTTTGTTGTGTCTTTTATTATTATATTTTAATCCACTTTAAACATGCTCAAAATATGTTTTCATCTTCATTTGGGGAGATTATCTACTTGCATATTCAAAAAGTTTTGATGTAGTTTTTGCCTTGAAAAATGATTATTGTGATTGTAATGGTGAGAAATTATTCTATAAACAGTGTTAAGTGTTATTTAGAATAAATGAGAAATTCTTTTTGAATATATAAGACTAATCTTTGAGAGAATATATATATATTCCCTAATTATCACATAAACAAGGGGTTAATATTGCATTTAGTGCTTTATCTCTGTAGAGTTTCGCTAAACAAAGGGAATACCTCCTCCTGCGTGACTTCGATTGTCCCTCCCTCTTACAGGATTGCAAAGCATTAAGAATTGAATCTTCTTTATTTTAAAGATGTAGTCTTGTCGAATATACCAAAAACATAGTAGGATTCTTTCATTATTGACAAAATCAAGCACATGTGCAAGGGAAGTATTCATCTATGGATGGTTAACAAGTTCATTAATAACTACAAGCAAACGCTTCAAACTATGTATTTAATGATCTCTAGTCATCATATAAAGAGTTCAAGAATCAAATCAATTCCAACCTAAGTTCTAAGTATATGGTAAACCTCTACTCTAGAGGTTCTATTATTGTAAAATTTCACAACTATGGAAGTTGTGGCAAGGTCTCAAAGGAGGGACTTTCTTTTTGGGGCAAAACTAACCTTTTTTCAAAAGATAGTTTCTATAATTGAATCCATCTTCAATATCCATTTCTTCAACCCCACTCTGCTGGATTTGAATATTGAATCCCCCCTACTTATTTTGGGATGAGATGATCTTTCAAAAGCAAACATAAATATATTGGGGACTTACAACAATATACAAACTAAGCAAGGAAGGGTATACACACATGTGTTAGAATTTGAATTGAAGTTGACTTGAGCAAAGGTATAACAATACATATTTAATTAAATATTGGTGATTTTAACAACCATGTCCATTAGATTAAAATAATGATACTTTATGTGTATCTATATGCAAAGACAAAATACTTGAAAGGCACCTTCCCAACAACAAAGGTCATTATAAGAAAAATGGAAAAATAACAAGTTGATGGGTGGTATGATTGAATGAAGAATCAAAGGGCAAGAAAGAAGAGACATCCAAGTTTAGTCCTAATAAAAGATTTTATGGCCCCTTCCAAGGAGTGCGTTATTAAGAGGGACACAAACATGATCATGGAGTCTGTGCTAAAGTCTTATGGGAGAAACAGGAAGCATGTGAATGATATATTATGGATTTCAAAAGAGAAATCATGTTATTCAATCCAATAGAAGCAAGGGGATTGGTGCTACTTGAGACTCCATAAGCTCTAAATCAATTGGTGAAAGCAAGAAGTCTAAAAGATAAATGAAAAGAAAGGAATATCCATCTATGTACAAATCTACAATAAATAAATTCAAAATTATACAGTGTTTCCATATAGACAATGTTAGGTCCCTATAACACTAGTGATTCCCCCATTACTAGTGTCATTGTGGCCCTTACTGTTATTGTTGTGCCCTTATTGTCCCCATATTGTTATTATTGTGCCCCATAGAAGCCCACTATTGTTATTTTTGTGCCCTTATATTATTATTGTTATGTTGACTTTGATTATATTGTGACCCCTTAGACTCCTATATATAGAAATGAGGCTTTGTCATTTGTATTATCCAATAATTGTTCTTTTGTGTAATGTAAAGGAGGTTGCCCCCTCGAAGAGGCTGATTTCTAAGTTGTTGATCTATCTTTTCTATCTTTTTGTGAGTTGGTTTCATAACAGACAACCTAGGTTCGAACATTAAAAAGTGTAGGGTCTTTGTGAGGGAATGTGTTTGACATCACATAATTGGATTCCCTTCATCATCAAAGAGACATGTGTCCCAAAAGTCAATTTGGTTTAAGTGGATGTTAATATGATACATTGTATATTTTCTGAGGGTAGTAGCACAATTGGAAAAAAGCATGTTGGCAAGCCCTTGTGTATCCAAGTGATCGAAAGTTCAATCCCCCAGACATATCTCACCAATTGAACATAAAAAAAATATGATACATTGTATATTGCAAAGACATTAAGTTAAGTAATGACCTTGGCTAACCCAAATATTTAATTAGAATTTAAGCTCAAACACAACATTAGAAATGAAACCTTCACTCTAGATCTAAGGATATAGGGGTCAACATTGGATATTGGATACAAGACAAGGTGATCAAATGTATCTCTTGGACTAGCATTTTTTACAAAGGAATACAAATTTTAATGCTTATATTAACATGTATGTATAATATAATAATGAAATAGTCACTCTTTAGTTCATGGATAAAAGTGTTAGTGTGGAAGGAAATCTCGAGGGATGTGTCACTATAGTCATAAAAATTGCATTTATTGTGGCACATGGAGAACTTATTAATTGGGTGTAGCTTTAAAAATGGATAGGAGTGTTATCCTCCCCACCTGACTGCAATTCCTACAAATGACATATTTAGTGATTAATGAGTATATTGTTGTAATAATTTTGAACCCTGTGTTAAGAAATTGCCCACTTTTTCTAAGAGATCTAGATGGGTAAAGTGAATGGGAAAACTGGGAATCTTACCCATACTAGAGTAGTCATCGGCAACATAGTGAGAGGATTGAAGTTGGGAAACCATGGCTTCACTAGAAGACCAACTCATCCCCAAAACCATGGACCTTGGTCAAGGATTTTTTTCTTATCCTCAAGACATTTGAAGATCACCACAAAAAAACATGGGTCTACATCCACCCAAACCGGCGTTCATCCAATCCTATCATAATCGAACAGAAAAACGCTACTTTTTCAATAGAAAATGGGGAATAAAAGTATCACCCAAGGATAATGACCATCGCATCAAGTGCTCAATCATAAGGGAGGAGCAATAATTTGACAATCACACGTCCTTGATTTCTGTTGATTTAACTCTGAACACTCACGTAATATTCTCTTGCTTGGCGAATTAAACACCACTGCATGGAATGGACGAGGATTGAGCCGAACCCTGGATGAAGCCCACTTCATTCTCATCTAAACACAAAACTATATATACGTCAAAGCTATTACAATAGATTCTGATTGTCAACACCTCGAGAATCTGTTTATATGTGGCTACCTTTTATGGTTACTATTGAATGTGTGATTGGCAATATTAATGGCAACTTAGGGCTGCCAAATTTCCTTCGATTCCCTCACTACATCCTAATGCAAATAGTTGTTCAATGCCTTGGGTGTCTTTCAAAACTAGTAGGCAGCGTCTTCTTTGATATTTCTCGATGGTTTTAATTCCACTACAATCACAACTTTCATTTACATAAACTTCGTGTTTTCACACGAGCAACGATTGTTCCAAGGTGAAATGTCACTTGGATGGTTTCAATGTTGTTGACCCATCATAACTAACTAACGGATATGCCCATTACAATTTTATACCACCCCATTATCAATATCAATTATGCATGGGAACCAATTAAAGCAACTTTTCACATTAATTTTATATGAGCATGAGAACATGTGTTAACAAGCAGCCCATAAAGCCTCATTTTGAATGCCATAGTCACTTAGAAGGAATTCCTCTTGTAGTAGCATCCTCCCTACTAAACTTTGCTAGTGCTAACATTAGAACCACCATTACAACAAGATATCTTTCTAGTGTTGACAACACCATTATAGTAAGATACCTCAAGAGAGACAGAAAATCTAAAAAGTATGATAGTAATACGTATCCAGAAGATGGTATTGAAACTAGTAATTGTTCACGAATCCATAAGATTGTAAGGTCATTCTCATTATCATAATCATTGTCATCATCATCACCATCATCCTTGTCATTGTTATTGCCATCATTACATTATCATCATAATCACCATTCATGCCATCATCATCATCATTATGGACATTGTTTGCAATTGTTCATAATTGTAGATGTTGTAAGAAATATCATCAACCCAAAAAATGTGATCAGTGCTAGAAAAGGGTTGTTTAGGACACATTGATATACGTAAGAGAAATAACAACTCTATTTTTGACAGATGATCGATGATGATCATCATCACCACCATTATCATCGTCATTGTCATTTTTATCATCCCCATCATCATCATTAATGTAATTTCTATCGACATTGTTGTAATCATGCATCATCATCATTCATGCCATTATTGTTTTTGATGATGACCTAGATGAAAATGATGATCATGACACCAAAGATAATGCTTATGATTATGACAATGACAACATCTAAAATTGGGAAGATTCACCAACGTCATTAGCATCGTCATCATCATAATCATTGCCATCATCATCATTGTCATTGTAACCACTATCGTCTTTATCATCATAATCACAATTCATGTCATCGCCATCATCTTCATTTTCATCATTGTCAATATTATTGACATTGTCATCAATTGTTCATAATTGTCAATGCCATAAGGAATATCATCAATGCAGAAAATATGATGAGTGTTGGAAAAGGGATGCAAAAGCGAACATAGAAATGGGGGCAACAATAGAAGTAAAATTGGATGGAAAGTGGATACAACATAAGTAGATGCACAACAACATGAAAAACCTGACACAAAAGTGGATGCAAAAGTAGATGCAGTTGTCAATGCAAACTTGGATGCAACATGAAGGCAAAAGTGGAAGCAAACATGGGTCCAATGGTAGGTGTAAAACTTGGCACAAATTGCAGTGAAACAAATGTGGATGCAACAACGAAAACAAAAGTATATGCAAAAATGGATGAAACAAAAGTGGATGCAATAGGGGATGCAAACGTGGAAGAAAATGTGGTTGCAATGGTAGGCGCAAGATATGGTGCAACAAAAGTGGATGTAACAATAGACAAAAAATATGCAAAATAAGATGCAAAAATGGATGTAAAAGTGGAAGCAAACATTGATGCAATAGGCAAAACAAAATTGGATGCAAAAAATGGATATAATGTAAGTAGATGCAAAAGTAGATACAAAACAAGATGCAAAACCCAATGCATAAACCTGACATAAAAGTGGATGCAAAAATAGATGCAATATTTGATGCAAAAGAGGATGTGAACATGGATGCAAAATTGGAAGCAAACGTGGATACAACAATGAGTGCAAAACATGGTGCAAATTGTGGCATAACAAAAGTGGATGCAATAGAAGTCGATGCAAAAGTAGATGCAAAACGAGACACAAAACCCGATGCAAATCCCGGTCCAAAATTGGATACAAAAAGGGATGCAAAAATAGATGTAGTAGTTGATGAAAACCTAGATGCAAATGAGGATGCAAACGTGGATGCAAAATTATAATCAAAAGTGGGTGCAAAAGGAGGTGCCAAACTAGGCGCTAATTGTGGCACAAAAATATTAGATGCAATAGTGGGTAGAATAATAGATGCAAAAGAGGATGTAAATATGGATGCCAAACAAGAGGGAAAAGTGGATGCAACAAAAGTAGATGCAAAATTTTATGCAAAACTAGACACAAAACACGATGTAAAACTTGGCGCAAAAGGGATGCACAAATGGATGAAAAAATGGATGCAAAAAATGATTTAAAAAAGGATGCAAAAAAGGATACAAAAGTCGATGCAAAAGTTGATGCAAGTGTAGGTGCAAAAAGTGGATGCAAATGAGGATGCAAAAGTATGTCAAACAAAATTAGGTGCCAAACTTGATGCAAAACCTGGAACAAAACCTGGTGTAAAGGATGACACAAAACTTGGCATAAAATTTGGTGCAAAACGTGGTGCAAAACCTATTGCAATACCTGGTGCTAAACTTGGTGTAATTTCGTGCAAAACTTGATGCAAATTTTGTGTCAAGTTTTGCACCATATTTGATAAATGGATGCAAATAGCACCAAAAATGGGCTCTAGATGCAAAAAAAGGAGAAAAAAGGGACGCTAATCGATGGTTTTGTTGTAGTGATTATTCTCTAATTTGACCTCTTATAATTCCTTCACATCTTGTATTAATAACTAATGTCTTCAACAAGCTGAGCATATTATATGATTACATATCACTTCATATCTAATGACCTTGTCTTAATGTCAATGGTTAAGATTTTATTACCATTCTTACCTTTTTCAAGAGGCTACATCCTTGGAGTAAAGCCAACCAATAAGCTATCCATTATTTCCAACATTCACCATGAATCTAAAATTTCAAATGCTCTATCCTCTCTAACCCACTAAGTCACATCATTATTATTAGGTTGTTATTAACTTATCTTCCAATGATTGTGTAAGTAACCAAATATGGTCTTCAATCATTGCATCAACTTTTGAATATTATTCAAAAACAACTTCACAGAACAAAATGTCTTTCAAGCCATTGTTAGAGTCATACACTACGCTGAGAGGAAAAGTTATCAATATACGCTTGAAACATATTTGTCTTAACTTAAAGAAGTGTTGTATTAATGGAAAACATACTCCATAAAGTTAGATTAATTTCAATATCCATTTTTTTTAATATGGTGCACCGACATAAAATATAATAATATCCAATAACTATAGATTAAAAATTATCTTAATAAAAAAAAGGTCAACATATTAACTATTACCCTTTAAAAAATTATTGCAAAATATCAAAATAACTATTTATTTTGTTATTTATCAATGTTATTAATTTGGTATTCTCACAAAAATTATAAAGTTTACTTTGTATTTTAACCTTTTTTAGAAAACTCAACAAAATATTCGAGACACACAATTCTATAATTAAACTGAAATACTAAACAACTAAATAATAAATAAATACCATCGTTATCTTCATTTGTTTAGTTTAAGTAAATAACTAAAGACCTACAAGTGCCTATAATTGAAACATACTGAGCGGGCAATGGGATGAAGGGCGTATTGCATTGATGGTTGATTGGGTGTTGAATGTTAAGTTGTGTGGCTATGTTGATTTAATACTATTTGTAAGATGTGGCTGCCTTGGCTTGGCCGGTAGAGAGCTTGGCTATTAATGGTGTGTTGGTGGGTTTGATTTCTATAAAGGACAATAATTTAACTATATGTTTGTTAAGAACAAAAACTGTCGTTTAAATTTTTTAGATTGAAATAAACATTTAAATAATTGTTAAAATGACAAATTAATTTGAAACCAAAATTGCCTTCATATTATTTATAAATGAAAAATATTTATTAACAAATTTAAAAATTAAAATAACTATAACTCAATTTCACATTTTAAATATAAAATTTCAATATCAAATATTCTAAAAATAATTTATCAAATTTCTCTCTGACAATTATATAAAAATTTAAATTTTGTATTCATCATTTTTATCAGCGTTTTATTAATCAATAACATATATAATAATTATTAATATAAAATCATTTTTTATTCTTATATTCTTATTTAGACTTAAGAATTTATATATAACTAACACTTTCTATATAGAAACATTAAAATAATTACTATCTAACAAATACAACTTTATATTCCTAAATTTTAGTTCTCTTGTGTGTAGTTAAAACACCACCATGCATGAATTTCTAGGTTGTATGTTTTGACCACTTAAAAAATTTACTAGCAGTTCAAGGGATAAAGCCTTCATAATCTCGAGAATTAGGCATTTAATAATTTTGGATAGGTTTTTTTTTAACGAGTGAACCAGCGGGTTTGATCTGTAACCACCGGAACCACAATAGATTGTAACCATGACAAAACAAAGTGTACCTTGAATTTAAAAGGAAGTGCTGAACTTTATTGTTTTGGGAAATCCAAGTAATAATTACAAACAACAAATGGCTATGTAATGGTCAAATAGACATATGGATTAGTGTGTTTGACAATTTTTCACAGCCCCAGGATTAAATATATTTTAAATAAATTAATATAAATTAACCATTCCTATAGGGTTAACACTATTAATGGGGCATTGATTTAACATTTGCATTGATTTAATATATTATAAATATTTGATTGAAAAGTTAATACTATTGATGATGATGATGATGGTTAACGTCCACTGAGACCAAACTTTGGTCTATCGAACCTAAAGAAACGAATTATTTAGTTTGATTTAAGATTTTATTCTTATGCTCAAAAAGCTTGGAGAGAAGCCTCCCGAGCTCACTGTAATTTTGACAACGTAAAAGGATAGGAAGGTAAGTATTGCAACAAAGATTTTGAAACTGAGATCTAATGTGGTTGTATGTGGGGCACTCTAAGCGGAAGTGATTTTCATCCTTGATGTTCGTATTCTAACAAAGATGGCAGAACCTTTCCATCCATGGTGTTTTAGGAACTGCCCAACGACCCGTTTCACTATGGAGCTCATGAGAGTTCGTTCTAATCTTGGATATATTAATTTTCTTCTTTGAGCTAGTTAAAACACAGAGATACTTTTGATCTTCTAGGGTGGGGTTGATGACCTCCTTATAATATCTTAATTTTCTTTTAGCTGCTAAATCTTTCTTAGACCACATTTTTTCTTTGAACTTAGAAGTAACAATATTTTGAATGTTATTAATGTTTTGCAATGTAGAAATTTTCATTGTAGATTAAACTGATTATGCAGTGTAGTAAAGAAAAATACTTAATCTACTTCTACAATCAAACTTGCGGAAGTTTAATCGATTTTGAGCAAGATCAAATAGAACACATATAACAGAGAAGAAGAACCAATCACACATGAAACACAGAAGAATACTTTGGGGAAAGCCTCGGCTAAAAACCCCGCTATCTGTATTACCATACAAGTGGAAATATCTCAGGATTACACAAAGCTTTAGCTCTTAAGCTATCTAGCTCTCAGTATAATCCCTCACTGCTACTCATAGACAGAATACACAACACATATGCCTTTCTTCAATCCTCTAAGCCTCCTATTTCCTTGCGCAGTTTCTCTTGGGTCCTCCAGCTGCCACCTGTGTGATTCTCACCTCACACACTGCTCAGACCTCTGTAGTAACTGTGCAATCCTGAAGGAGTTAATTCCTTCTGCATGGATGAGTTTCCTTTATAGGAAAAATTCCTCCAACCGATAGTACAATGTCCCTATCTTTAATCACAACTGGGTCTTTCTCTGAAATGACATGCATGAGTTATTTATGAGAGAATATTCAGTTATCTGGAAAACACTAGTTGCATGCATGCATGCATTAACTGAATGAACTCACAATTAGTTCCTCCAACTGTTTGGAACTAATTTAACTGGACTTAACTTAGTTAACTAAGCTAACTAATTACAACTCAAATACAACTCATCCTTATCTCCTTAATTAAGGGATAACTTCCTCAATCAAAGGAATAATTGTTGCATGTCTTCACATGGACTAATTAAAATTGGAATCTATTCCGAAATGCTATTTATAGCATTTCCATTTTTCGCTATTTCCAACAGAGTTGGAGTATATCCTGAAATGCTATTTATAGCAATGCTATTTTTTAGCATTTTTATTTTTATCATTTCTTGTTTCTATTCTCAACACTCCCTCTCAACAAGAAAGGCATTCAACTCGAACCCGATCCTGAACTTTTGGAATGTTCTGCATGCAACACTTCTCTCAAGTGTTGTTGCTCCAGCAACTCCAGAAACAAAAAATATACAACCTGAATTAGTATGATGCATCCGTCATCAAAGTCTCTGACTGCTATTGCCTCTATCGACTGAAAAATATGCACCTCTGTTCTCTTCAGTGTCTAATTGCTCTAGCCTCTGTCACTTTGATCTCTGACTGCATCAATCACACTAATTCCTCCTGCTACATCCGTGTTGCTGTTGGTCCTATCTCCCAGCACTACATCCGCACTGCATCTCCTCTCATCATGTTGCATCGTGTTGCCCACTGCTGAACTGCAACTCAGTTACTGAGAAGTAAGTAACTGATCTCCCAACTGACCTCCCTGTTGGGCTAGAAACACCCTCTGATGCTGAAGCTTCCTACGCCACTGACAAGTGCTCCTTTTCTGACCTCTGCATTGATGCAACAACTCCCTGCATATTGCACCGTCGCACACCTCTCTGTGCCATCCTGCACTGGTGCAACACTCCTGTGCCTCTTGCATTGCTGCAGCCTGCTAGCTCTGTGCTATCTTGGGACTCCTGCACTGTAGCTCTCTTTGCCACTCCATTCGCATCTGTCTCTACCCACTCAGCCAATCCTGCTACTCCTCGTTGGGGCTTCTGTAGCAAGGTCTAATCAAAGAGGCTAGGTACCTCAAGGATCCTACCCCTATTTTAGCCTTCTTGGAACAATCACTTCACATCGCCCCACCTCACACCTAGAGGTATGGATGCATGTGATCCCTCTACCCACTTGGCTCGAATTTCCTCCTATTGGAGATCTCTGCATGAGTGGATGCCTCCACTCGGTCTTCTCTTAGCATCTCCAATTGTGGCTGCTCCACAGCCTCTTGAAGATGCTTCACCAATTGTGGCTCCTCCACAATTGTCTGAGACTTCTTCTGGCATTGCATGTTGAGAGGTAATGTACTTTCCCTTTCAACCACCAAGTCTCTAACTTTTTCCTTTCTCCTCAAGGCTTTGCATGCATCTTGAACCTCAAGAGCATATAGGTTCTTGATTCGTGAACCGATCCGCTTCACCTGTCTCGTGGTTATGTGTCTAAGGAAAAATTTTCCCTTATTGCAGACAACATCGTAGCCTTTATCCTCCAACATCGTGATCGATACCAAGTTCTTCTTTAGTCCAGGTACATACTTCACATCTGTCAAGGTAATGAGAGCTCCATGCTCCCTTTGAAGAGCGATTGTGCCTACTCCTGAAACACTATACCTTTCATCATTACCCATCTCTATGCGCATCTGGAGGTCTTTCTCCTCCAAGGTACTGGACAAACTCTTATCGTCGGTCATGTGGAATGAGACTCCACTGTCAAGAAACCAACCACAACCCATCATCGATGAAACCATGCATGCGATGAGGGTAAAATCCAATTTGAACTGAGAGGCCAATGCCTCACCTTCAGATCCTTCTAAGAATCCCTTCTTCGATTTCTTCAATGGACAATTAGTTACATAATGGCCCACCTCATGAAAATTAAAGCATCTCACTTTAGATTTGTCAATCTTCTTCCCACCATGAGAAGAACTCGATTTGGAATGTGAATCCTTCTCCTTCCTTTACTTGCCTTACTGGCTAAGGTTAGATTTTCTTCATCCTCCTTGGATGAAGAACCATCTCTGACACTCCTCTTGATCTCCTCCTGCATCAGATCCGACCATAGTTGTTCCCAATCTGGCAGTTTCTCTCTTCCATTCATTGAGTCCTGGTAGCTATTCCAACTCTTAGGAAGTCCGAGGAGAGCAAGACTCACCATGTCATCATCATTTGTCATGATTCCTACACTTCCAAGCTCATCTTTGCAGGTGGTGAGCTTGTTTAGATATGTAGAGATCGTGTCACCCTTTTCACAATTGATTTTCCGAAGCTTGTCCTTCAGCACCAGCTTCCTTTGGTCGCTGCTGTTCTGATATAGATCCTTCAATGTCTTCCACATTGAAAATGGAGTCTCGTTCCCATGGAGACTCGAGACATATGGCCTCGAACTCCCTCCAGAAGAATCCTCCTCGCTCTCGCCACAAATTTTTTCCATTCCGCCAATTCTTGGGCATTAGCTGTTGCTGGCTTGGGGACTTCTTGATCAATGAAGTCCTTCAAACAATTTTCCTCTAATACTGCTTCCATGCGATCCTTCCAAGCTATGTAATTCGAGCTGCTATCCAGGGCATACTCAAGTCTCAAGCCATTAAACGCCATTGGTGAACTTTGAGATTTGATAAGAAATCGATTTTGTACCTACAATCAAGAACTTCAAACTTTGAACTTCTCCCTTCTTTGCATATTATTCTCCGCTTTGATCACCTTTGCTGTGATACCATGTAGAAATTCTCACTGTAGATTAAACTGATTATGCAATGTACTAAAGAAAAATACTTAATCTACTTCTACAATCAAACTTGCGGAAGCTTAATCGATTATGAGCAAAGTCAAATAGAACACATATAACAGAGAAGAAGAATCAATCACACATGAAACACAAAAGAATACTCTGGGGAAAGCCTCAGCTAAAAACCCCGCTATTTGTATTATCATACAAGTGGAAATATCTCAGGATTACACAAAGCTTTAGCTCTCAAGCTATCTAACTCTCAGTACAATCCCTCATTGCGCCCATAGGCAGAATAGACAACACATATGCCTTCCTTCAGTCCTCCAAGCCTCCTATTTCCTTGTGCAGTTTCTCCTGGGTCCTCCAGCTGCCACTTGTGTGATTCTCACCTCACACACTGCTCAGACCTTTGTAGTAATTGCACAATCTTGAAGGAGTTAATTCCTTCTGCATGGATGAGTTTCCTTTATAGGAAAATTTCCTCCAACTGATAGTACAATGTCCCTATCTTTAATCTCAACTGGGTCTTTCTCTGAATTGACATGCATGAGTTATTTATGAGAGAATATTCAGTTATTTGGAAAACACTAGTTGCATGCATGCATGCATTAACTGACTAAACTCACAATTAGTTCCTCCAACTGTTTGGAACTAATTTGACTGGAATTAACTTAGTTAACTGAGCTAACTAATTACAACTCAAATACAACTCATCCTTATCTCCTTAATTAAGAGATAACTTCCTCAATCAAAGGAATAATTGTTGCATGTCTTCACATAGACTTCATGTTTGAATTTCTCCAACTAAATAACTCAAGATGAGTTAATTAATTATTTTTCAAACAACTGTTGAGACCAAATTCGAATTTTAATTCTCAATTTTAATTCAGGGACTAATTAAAATTGGAATCTATCCCGAAATGCTATTTATAGCAATGTTATTTTTAGCATTTCTATTTTTTGCTATTTCCAACAGAGTTGGAGTATATCCTGAAATGCTATTTATAGCAATGCTATTTTTTAGCATTTCTATTTTTAGCATTTCTTGTTGCTATTCTCAACATGAAATGCAACATTCTCGTCGATCTCCCAATGGTTTAACTAGGCCCTGGTGTTTTTATACCAACCTCGTTTGAGCCTTAGGTGGTTTTGGTTGGAATTTAAAGCTAGCTTAGGAAGTCTATGGTCTCCTATGTTATTGAGTTTGTGCTTGTACAACAAAAGCCTAGTCATAGCTAGGCTCTCGATAGGGGAAAGACCCATTTCTATAAGGAGAATAGGATAGGGTGTGTTGCTTTTAATTTTGAGGTTATACGTTATAAAACGCTTCTGGATTTGCTCAATCTTTCTCTAGGATTCTCTAGAGATGCTACAACCCCAAACCTCACATCCATATAAGATAATCGAAGTGACTAAAGTTTCAAAGAGGAACTTCTTTCTATCCCACATTACGAGGTTTGCCGTTTTACAATTATTTTCAAGACCAAAATAAGCTTTCCATCCCCCATTAATCCTTTTCTCAATGCTATAGTTCCAATTGAGCTTGTGATGAATATCAATTCCTAGGTACTTGTAGGAAGACACTTCCTCCAAGTTACTAATGTCATACATAAAATTAGCGTAAGTGTCCTTCTTGGATTTGATCACTATAACTTTTGTTTTGTTAGTGTTAACAATCATACCCATGGTAGAGCAGAAATCCTTAAGAAGTATAAGTTGCTTATCAAGATCAGATGGGAACCTTGCGAGAAGAACAATATCATCAGCGTAGAGAAGAAGGATGATGACTATTCCAGCTAAGATCGTGCCAGCACATTCTACTTCCTCTGAACAGCCTTCTAGCTTGTCGATGTAAATGCCAAATAGGGTAGGGGAGAGGGGGCAACCTTGTTTAACTCTAATATTACACTTAATATCTTTCGACCACCCCTCATTACTCTTTAACTTGGCAATTACATTCTCGTATAACCTTATAGCGATAGATCTCAACTCAAAAGGAACCTTTAGCTCTTTTAATATGTTCCAAAGGTTGTTTCTAGGAACCGTATCGAAAGCCTTTCTAAAGTCCACAAAGCAACAAAAGAGATTGGATTTATCATTGCGGCATTCCTCCACAATGACCCTAAGCGTAACGAGGTGATTTGTTGTTGAGTGCTGCTTTCTAAAACCCGCTTGGCCTTTAGCTCGCTTACCTTCACTTTCAAGCCAAATGCTCAACTTCCTTTCCAAAATAATACCATATAACTTGGCTAGGAGAGGGCTGATCATAATTGTCCAATAATTAGAGGGGTTATTTGTATCCCCACTTTTAAAAATAGGGATAACGAGGCTTTGAGTCCATGGTTTAGGGAACCCTTACTTGACCGCTTGATTGAAAAGCTTGTGAATGTGGGGGATGAGGACAGGACCTTCAATTTTTAAGATTTCCTCCTGGTAACCTTCAATGTCCTTAGTTTTCCCATTAGCCAAATGATTAACCCCAAAATCAATGTCTTCTAATGAGAAAACTTATTTCGTTGTGAGCAGGGTTTCAAAGTTATCCAAGACATTTGGAGATTCATAAAGCTTTTTAAGATAGGAATTCCAGTCGTGTAAAGCAATTTTATTATTATCTTTAGTTTTCCTAGTTAGAATTTTCCTCCAGAATTTCTTAGGAGCTACCTTAGAGAGGTGTAAGAGATTCTCTTGTCTTTTACGAATATACTGCCTTTTTTTCCTTTTAGTTAGGGCTTTGTATATTTTTGTCTTGCCAATTTTAAGAGATTCATCAAAAACTTGCTTAATTGCTCTCCTCGCACTTTTACAACCTTTGTCATACCATGGGTTGGTTTGTCTATTTCTTTTATTACTTGAAACTTCAATTGAGAACTTGTTAATAGAATATGAGAGGGTTGTAGTGAAATTATGATAGAGATCTTCTATGTTGTCTATACTAGATAAAGGAAGAAAATTAGTTTTTAATTCATTTAGAAAGAGATCTTTTTTATTTCTATCAAAGATTAACTTCTTTTGGTTATAAGGATTATCTTCTATGGGATCTCTATGCATGAAAAAATTGAGAGTTATAAGTAAAGGCCTATGATCAGAGTCAGGCTCGTGGTCATTTAAGATGTAAAAATTTGTTATTTAGTTGTATAGAGGGAGATCAGAGATAACATAATCTACCACATTGCTACCAAGCCCATGGATGCAGGTCATCTGGCTAGAATTGGGCCACTTCTTTAGATCGTTGCAAATTATGAGATCCTGAGCACTACAGAGTTTGACTAGCTCCGACCTAAACAAATTCTCCCTGAGGTCTTCGGAGCTCCTTTTGTACTAGCTAGCCAGAGGAAGGTCTTCGTCTAACCAAATAGGATTAGGGTTGGAATGATTGCTTAGAAGAATAGCTTGGTTGCTTGAAGTTCGAGCATTAAAGTCACCCATTAAAAGGATATTTCCTTCATTCCTTAGGCTAGAAATATCATTCTCTAAACCATTGTAAGGACTATTTTTATCTAGATTCTTTTTCTTATATAAGTTAGAATTGATGGGGGAAAATAACAGATTGCTATGTAGGTCTTTTTATCATAAATGTCAGTAATTTCTATCCAACTATATTGGTTGCAAGGGTCGTTTTTATAAATCCTATCATGGGGAGATATGTTCTTCTTAATGTAACAAGATATACCCCCAATGCCTCTACGGGAGGATCGCTTATTCCAGGTAGACCAAAATGTAAAGCCATCTATGTTAGGGATCTTAGATTCTTCGTGCTCCCAAGTTTCAACAAGCAAAATAATATTAACATCATTCGAGATCCAAATTAGCTTGGGGTCTTTGTTCCATGGAAAGCCCTGACAGTTCCAAGAAAGAATCCGAAGCATGTTGAATTGCTATTTATCATTATCTTTTTGGTTTCTATCTCGAATAATGGCTTTTCTATTTTTTATTATTGCCAATTTTCCTTCCTTCCTAGCTTCCTTTACCTTTTGAACCTCCTTTCTCAATTCTGCTTGATCTTCTGGAATGAGATCTTCATTTATAAATATTCTCGTTCCTTTAGACTTGAGGTTTTACTAAGTATGTCATACTTATGGTTAATAGAGCTCATCTTTATTCGGATAAGCCTTCCTTTATTCTCAGTTAGGTTTCCCAACTTTGTTGCTTCTATGAGACACATTGTTTCAATTTGTAATTTGTTATGTAATTCTGTCTAGGCTATGGCTAGAGTATCATCGTCTACCTCCTCTTTCAAACCAAAGATTATAAGGTTCAAGGCCCTTTTGTTACACTCATGGTCTAATTCTATCAATTTTTTCATTTCATCTTTAATTTGGTTTGATATCTAATTTACATGCCACACTATTTAGGGTGAGGCAGTTGTTAACTTTTTCTTCTAGCTCTTTAATCATGTCCTTTATTTTAAGACTCTCTAAAGTATCAGCATCCACTTGCTGGGATGTTTGGTTCATATCTTGGTTTTGTTTTTCTATAACCCGCAACGTAGTCTCCATTGCCTCCATCTTATTCTCCAATAGTTCTATTTTATTTTCTATTGTTTTTGGATCTTGTTTTCAAGAGATGTGAATTTATTTTCCAGCATGGCTGCTAACTCTGTTTGTAGCTTGACTTCTCTTTCTTCTCTACGTTTCTCTAAAGACTCTATATACTCATAGAGGCTCTGTAGAGTAGCTGTGCTAGGTCTACCTTTGGTAATCTTTGATATTTGTGGTGAATTATTCATACTTGAAAATATATGAGCAGATAGTATTATTACTTAATAATACCTATTTATAATATCCACGTAATTAATAACCACAAACAATTAACATCCATGTAGTGATAATTTTTAAATAATATCTCCTAACACCTATGCCCTTATTAATATGAGTTATTTTAATTTTATTAAATATTCAAAATAAAATTATTATTTCTTATTATTTCCAATTTAATAAGGAACAAATCTTAGTTATAAATTTATCTAATCAATCAAAAAAATTATAGAGATTTTTAACAAAATTAATAATCCATTTATACATTTAGATTTTAACTAAAATTAGATGTTAAGACTCATAGGTCTTACGGTTGCAACTTTGCTCTGATACCATATACAACAACCCCAATTTAAGATATACAAATAATTACATCAAATTATATGATTAATAATCAACACACAAATATTCTACTAATTAACATAAAATTTTAAAAAACACGAGCAAAGATGACTTACCTGTGACGATGATATTCCTTACTTGTGATTTCGTAGTTGAATGTTATTGAAATCCCGCCAACCGTAACAAAGATTTGGGAACAACTCTCCACCTAATCGTAAGCTCAGCTGTACATAATCTTTCTACAACTTGCCACCCCTGAGCCCTCAATCAATGTACTACTGCTAGTGAATCCTTTGTCTCGCAACACTTTTCTCCCAAGAGAATAAATGAAGGAATGATGAATCTCATCTTCTTCATCGTCTATTAAATAGACCAAATAATTGAAATGGGTTTGTATACACACATTCCACGTTTCAACATGCAAATTTTATTTATTTATTTTAAGTTTTACTAAATTTAATATTTCTCTTAATTTAATTCTTTTTACTTAACTTATTTTTTATATTTTTATAGTTTTCTTAGTTTAACTCTTTCTTATTTTATTTTACTTTTTTTAACTTAACTTATTTTTATAGTTTACCTTTATAAAAACTCCATTACTATATTTACTATTTTTATTTATTTATTATTGTTATATTCTCTTCATTGTTTATTATTTATTTACTATTATTATATTTTCTTTATTTTTTATTATTTATTTACCATTAATATCCTTTATTTATTATTTATCATTTATTTGCTTATATTTTAATTTTACTATTATATTATATTATTTATTATTTTTATTATTATTAGGGGACATTGCAATTGAGTATATTAAATTAGTCTGATCGAGATGATTCCTCATATTTTCAGAGAATTATCTTTAAATTAAAAAAAAAAAAATTGTATGTATAAATATGTGTTAATGAATCAATAAAGCATGATAGTCCAATTTAATTATTTTCTAAATTGATCGTCTTATTGGTTAATTATCTTAGTGTCTTGTTGTTCCCTTTGATTTTGTCAAAAAGCTCTATTTGTGAATGGTCTTCCCAAATATTTAAGCACTCCTCTCAATTGACAACTTTCCTTTGAATGACCATATAATTAATATATATTATTGTTAATGCCCTCATCAAATTTGGAATTGCATATAGACTTAGTCATGTTATGGGTAAATTGCTTATAACATATTTATATTTCTTATCATCCAAATAAATTGCACCACCTTGATCTTCTTAAGAGATGTCCAACCCTATATCTACATGATGAATAGTGAGAAGATATGAATAAAAATAGATGAAGCAAGATTCACTTACAGTAATGGAAGTATGCGGTTCCCAACAAACTATGTGTCTAGTAAACATGGCAATTATGTCTGTAAGAGTTACTCTCATTTGTCTCTTCGGAGACATCCGATAAAATTGGAACGATACAGAGAAGATTAGCATGGCCCCTGCGCAAGGATGACACGCACAAATCGAGAAATGGTCCAAATTTTTTGTCCTGAAAAGAGTTACTCTCATTTAACATTGGAAAAAGAATTAGACAAATAAATGAGTTCTGAATATATCTACACATGAAATTCAATTTAAAAACATGAAACATAAAGGGGCTCTGGAAATTAAGATATAAAGAGGTTAGAAGTGTTCAGTACATTTAAGACATATTTAAGATGAACATTATTCACCTTGTTAAACAACATTGAATATTATGTGAGCGTGGATGAATATTTATCATCAAATTATGACTATTAATAATTTGATGATATATAACTACCCACCTTCCAATAGCATTCAATACTGCATAGTAAAGTGGATATTAATCATTGTATATTTAACATTGTGAAAAAACAACAAATGGAGAAAAAAATTGAGTTATAAAGATATCTATATATAAAATCTAATTAAAAAGAATCTAGAAATTCAGATATAAAGAAGTTTAATAAAATTGAATCTCTCACATTCAAAACAATTATGTTTGTAAGAGTTATAGCAAACGGACAAATAGATAGGTTGAGAAAAAACATAAAACTGAACTTTAGAAATTCAAACATAAAGGAAAAAAAATGTCTAAGATATTTAATATTTAATATTAACATTAATCACTTCGTTATGCAACATTGAGATATAAAAAGGTGTAAGTGTTTAAAAAAAAACTTTATAAATTTAATGATAAATAAGTCAAAAATACTTAGTATATTTAATATTTACTACAAACATTATCCACCCTATTATGCAGTATTCAAACATAAAGAAGTGTCCAGCCATTTAAAAAAATATGAAACAGGAAAGACTTTAGAAAGTCACATGTAAAAAGGACACTTCAGTATATTTAATATTTAATGCTTAACATTATTCACATTGTTCGGTGTGAGAAGGTGAATGAGTTCCTAACATTAATATTTAATGTCAACATTATTCATATGGTTCCGCAGCAATGAATGGTGTGAAAGAGTGAATGAATAAAAGGTAAATGACTTCCTAACATTAATATTGAATACCAACATTATTCACATTGTTGCGCAGCATTTAATGCCAACATTATTCACATTGTTCCGCAGCATTGAATGGTGTGAGTGTAAAGGATTTCCTAGCATTAGACTGAATTCTTCACATTTAAAACAATTATGTTACTCTGATCAAACACTGGAAAAGAGGCATGCAGCAAACAGACAAATACATTGAGTAATGAAAATATCTCTGCGCGGAGTCCAGTAAAACAAACCGGAAACAGAAAGGACTCCAGAAAATTCGGACCTCAAGAGGTCACACGTGTCCAGTACCAATAAGATAATTAGAGTGAGTCCCTCGCATTAAAAACTGTTGTGTCCAGCACCCCATAAAATAATTAGCGAGTCCCTTTTGCTTTAAAAATCATGGAAATTTTAGTTATATTTTGATAAAATTTAATATTCATTTTTTAGGTTCAAATGATATGATAGTGGTTATATTTAATATTCATTTTTTAGATTCAAATGATAGTGGTTAAATTTTAAAATTTTGAGTGTTTTAGAGTTTTTTTATGGTGTTAAATTTATTTTATTATCAAAAATATGATTTAAACATGATAAAGTTGAATCTATTTTCATTATCAAAAATATAATTGAAACATTAATATTTTTTTTGTCCAAATTCCAACCGCTTTTGATCGTCTAGACAATTCTTTCGCCTACATTTTTTTAGTTTTTGAAAAAATATATTAAACAAAACACAAACGCTTAACAAGATTAAGCACTTTGCAAAAAAAAAGGCTCTGGGAAGTTCAAAAGTGTCTAGTAAGTGTAAGGCGACAAGTAATATTTCTTATATTTACGCCGTAAGGCGTTCCCTTTGAGATGAACTCTCCTCTGATCCTTGTTGTCGTTGTTATACACCCTCAGATTAAGTGTTAGATGATTAAAATGTTACCATCCGTTGATCTCATAACCGACTCCTCCTTACCCTCCGTTGAATCCGTACGGACTCCTTACCCGACTCTTTACCCTCCGTTGAATTCTTACCGACTCCTTACCCGACTCTTTACCTTCCGTTGATCTCATAACTGAATCCTTACCGTCGCTTGATCTCATAACCCACTGATATATCCACTGATTTGATTTATTCCTTACCAAAAGCTCGAAAATAATAAAAAATTTTCCTTTCTGTTCAATTTTTTTTTTTTGGTATTCTACAGAAAATCTTGTTTACAAATATTCATCTTTGATATACATTCTGCATTCTTTGATTTAAACTGTGTCGTCCCTTGTTTTTTTTCATAGGCAGACGCTGGAAGTTTATATTCACAAAGTTCTTGCTTCAAGATTCCGCTGAACCATGATTTCTATTCCGCTGAACCATGATTTCTGGATTGATGTGATATTTATTGCTCCAGTAAATTTTGTAAATAGAATTGAATAATTTTTTTTCCTTTCTGTTCCATTTTTTTATTTTTGGTATTCTACAAGAAAATCCTGTTTACGAATATTCATCTTTGATCTGCATATCCTCCTAATTTCCAATGTTTTTAGCTGTAGTCGTTCCCATCTTCAGCTTTGGCGAATGAACCATGGCAATCTAGAGGAATAACCTGGTGGCCCGAATTCCTGGTACTCACACATTGAATTCCCCTTGAGTCAAGGATTCGATGCAAATGTAGCCAACAAGAATGGGTGTCCGATCCAGCGCAGCAGTGGCCTCAACACTCGTCGGGGCTCAAGGTGGCAGCAACAATTGGTCTCTCGGAAGCATCGCATGGGAAGCTCAGTAGATTGGGTGCTCTGCTTCGGTCGCTCAACCAATTCTGGAGACACCACATGTTGGCAGAGCACATGAAGACGAGTCGACAAGGGAACCTGTGTTTGCGTCCAAGCAGTCGCCACATAGATTTTGAAATAGTGTTGGTATTAAAAAAATAATAAAACATAAAATCCAATTGCGTATGTACCAAACCATACGAGAAGAAAATATTTTTTAAAACTTGAGTTAAGGGGCAGAGTTACAGTAGGAATTCTCCAGGACTTGTTACAATCAGCCGGCAGGGAATTCTCCAGGACTTGTTACCCGTGGGTGAGTGATGGATGGTAGGGAATCATCAGCCGGCAGGGACGCACTACACAGTTAGATCAGATCACTGACAGGGGAATAGCTGTAGCTTTAACCCTCGAGGGGCTTTTACGTCTTCCTCCTCCTCCTTCTTTACATCATCCACGTCATCATGCGAGCATTGAGCAGGCGTAACCCCATCCAGAAAACTTCTCGTTTTAAAAAGGTTGTTACCATTTTCATTCCTTTCTTCTGCGCCTTTATTCTTTTTGTAGCTGCAGCACCACTTAAATCTGTTTATGCAGAAACAGAATTAGTCATGTTGAAGTCCTCCCATTGGAAAGAGGGTTTCCAGGGCCTTTATCCCTAACCTTGTGCGCAATTTAAGACAGCAGAAGTTTGCATAAAAGTAATGAAGAATGTAAAATGATTTATGTAATATCTATATATATAATTTGAATTTGAATTTGAACTCTATATATAAAATCTGAATTGGATATCAATAATATAAGACAATTTTATTGAAGGGTATGATTCATGAATAGTAAGAACATTTTTACGCTTTCCCTTTGAAATGAACTCTCCTCTGATCTTTGAAATGAACTCTCCTCTGATCCTTGCTATTGTTGTTATACACCATCAGATTAAGTGTTAGATGATTAAAATGTTACCATCCGTTGATCTCATAACCGACTCCTCCTTACCCTCCGTTGAGATCTCATAACTGAATCCTTACCCGACTCCTTACCCTCAGTTGATCTCATAACTGAATCCTTACCCTCGCTTGATCTCATAACCCACTGATATATCCACTGATTTGATTTATTCCTTACCAAAAGCTCGAAAATAATAAAAGTTTTTCCTTTCTGTTCAATTTTTTTTATTTTTGGTATTCTACAGAAAATCTTGTTTACAAATATTCATCTTTGATTTACATTCTGCATTCTTTGATTTAAGATTTAAACTGTGTCGTCCCTTGTTTTTTTCATAGGCGGACGCTGGAAGTTTATATTCACAAAGTTCTTGCTTCAAGATTCTGCTGAACCATGATTTCTGGATTGATGTGATATTTATTGCTCCAGTAAATTTTGTAAATAGAATTGAATAAAAAAATTTCCTTTCTGTTCAATTTTTTTATTTTTGGTATTCTACAGAAAATCCTGTTTACAAAAATTCATCTTTGATCTGCATTCTTTAATTTAAGTCCCTTGTTTTTTTCGTAGGTGGAAGCTGGAAGTTTATATTCACAAAGTTCTTGCTTCAAGATTCCGCTGAACCATGATTTCTGGATTGATGTCATATTTATTGCTCCAGTAAATTTTGTAAATAGAATTGAATAAAAGTTTTTCCTTTCTGTTCAAATTTTTTAATTTTGGTATTGTACAGAAAATCTTGTTTACGAATATATCTCTGATCTACATTATACATTTTTAATTTGCACTGTGTCGTCCCTTGTTTTTTTTCATAGGCTGGAAGTTTATATTCACAAAGTTCTTGCTTCAAGATTCCACTGAACCATGATTTCTTGGTTGATGTCATATATATTGCTCCAGTAAATTTTGTAAATAGAATTGAATAAAAGTTTTTCCTTTTTGTTCAAATTTTTTATTTTTGGTATTCTACAGAAAATCTTGTTTACGAATATTCATCTCTGATCTACATTCTGCATTCTTTAATTTAAATTGTGTCGTCCCTTGTTTTTTTTCATAGGTGGAAGCTGGAAGTTTATATTCACAAAGTTCTTGCTTCATGTTTGTATTCACAAAGTTCTTGCTTCAAGATTCCGTTGAACCATGATTTCTGGATTGATGTCATATTTATTTCTCCAATAAATTTTGTAAATAGAATTGAATTTCATGTCTCAACAAAAATGAGAAGCGCACAAATAATTTTCATCAATTTTATATAAATAGTTTTAGTAATTCTATTTTAAAGGATATTTGACTAAGAGTTTTTGGAAAAGTCTTATTTGTGAGAATGAAATGGATATTTCACATTTCTTTCCAAATTATGCCTAATAAAGTCTCATTGCAGACTTAATTTTCATCAATTTTATATAAATAGTTTTAGAAATTCTATTTTAAAGGATATTTGACTAAGAGTTTTTGGAATTTTGCAGCTGCTTGGTTTTTAGAGAAACTTACTGGTGAGGGTTTTAACATTTGTCTTCTCCGGAACCAGGTAAACCACCTGACATTCCGCAGCATCGTTTTTCAAGTGTATTACAATTTTTATTACAGTGAGATTCCACATCCCCAGACCCACCAAATTTGTATATTGCCTTTGTTTGGCGATTGATGTTACATCCAGAACCACCGAATCACAGAGTTTCACCTCAAAATGATGAAGAATAAGTCTGGTGAATAATCCAATTTGATGACGCAATCACTCGTCTTGAAGGCCTTTGATCCTCGACAAGGTTGTTGTATACATGATGTCAGATAGACAAATTGTATCTAAAAAACAATACTTTGCACTTAGTATAAGGCAGATCTTAAGAATTTTGATTAATATAGTTCTTAAAAAATTGTATCAAACTGTTATATGCATTGATAAAAGATTGAATTAGTAAGTTACAAGTGATTGCACTTTGTCACCATAATATATCTTGGATTCGTTAACCAACGAAGGATTAAAATCTCAAACTTGTAATTTGTGTTTTTCTTGAGTTTTGACTTTAAAAAATTAAATAGAGCCACATTCGGCTTGAGTGAGGAATAATCTCACCGATGTGTGGGCAAGCACTTTAACGGTTTAAGTATTAACACTACCCACCTAAAAGGCCCAGAAGGGAAAAATAATCTTATTAGTTGAATGGCTTGAATGCCCCCCGTTGTTTCATGCAAAGGCTTAGCCTTAATGCCATAGGGAAGGCCTTAGTGATTCACCAATCAAAACCTCCTATCTGGAAATAGGATGGTAAGGATGGAATCTTGAAATTACTTATACATGGCATGGTATTTTATATTAGTGATATGTGTTTATTAAGTTTTTTTTGGTGTCATTTTATATTAGTGATCCGTGTCCGTGATCCATGTTTTTTTTGGGTGTCATTTTATATTAGTGATCTGTGTTTAAGTGTTTAATTAGAATTTAAATAGATTTTTTTATTTTTACTTAGATTTGTTTCTATGATTTTATTTATTAAAGTTTAATTATGTAAGTTAATTAAATTTAATTGATGTAATATATTTAATTTAATTATTAATGATATTAATAATGTTATAATGTTGTTAACAAAAACTTTAAAGTTAATTGACAAATAAAAAAGTGTCACTAATATTATTACAATTTTTTAAAGCTAAAAACTACGACTATTTTTAAATATCTAAAT
Source organism: Pinus tabuliformis (assembly GCA_031772625.1). NCBI lineage: Eukaryota > Viridiplantae > Streptophyta > Pinopsida > Pinales > Pinaceae > Pinus > Pinus tabuliformis. The sequence continues at coordinate 1,616,639,567 of CM062817.1, read as the reverse complement.
TTTACAATCACTACTACTACAACTAAAGTTTTCATAATTTAAAATGGATAACACTTTTTAAATAAAAAAATTAATTAACACCTTTTAAAACAAAATATTGAGAAAAATAATAGAATCAAACAAAAATACTATCATTAAGACTCCTTTCTTAAATAATAACTCATAACATTTTAAAAACTCTAGCTTACACATAGACATGATCCTAAAAATTATAAATAAATCAATAGACCAATCAATTAAAAGAAAAAAAGGAAACCCTAATAAATAATAATAAAAGTTTTTCCTCGATGAGGATGCTTAGCAAGACAAATAGGCCCCCCATGCAGTTTAATGCATGCCAAGATTGAATGCAGTTTAGGGGGTGATTCTTGCCACCCCATAACAATGAATGCATTAAGCCCCCATGCAATTTAATGCATGCCAAGATTGAATGCAGTTTAGGGGGTGATTCTTGCCACCCCATAACAATGAATGCATTAATTATCAACGTGGCATGACTGCCCCCATGCAGTTTAATGCATGCCAAGATTGAATGCAGTTTAGGGGGTGATTCTTGCCACCCCATAACAATGAATGCATTAATTATCAACGTGGCATGACTGCCCCCATGCAGTTTAATGCATACCAAGATTGAGGATGTCAGGACATTCTTCTTATGAGGCGGAGGTGTCTTTTTGCATAAGCACCAATCAATCTATATTTCTTTGTTTGAGAATTTTTTGTTCTTAGTAGATATATCCACTGTGGTGTGGGCATGGTCAAGCATTGGAATTGGAACCTACATATAATAAAATTGCATTATCGATGTGATTCTTGCCACCCCATCACAATGAATGCATTAATTATCGATGTGGGATGACTACCCCCATGCAGTTTAATGCATGCCAAGATTGAGGATGTCAGGACATTCTTCTTATGAGGCAGAGGTGTCTTTTTGCAGAAGCACCAATCAACCTATATTTCTTTGTTTGACAATTTTTTGTTCTTAGTAGATATATCCACTGTGGTGTGGGCATTGTCAAGCATTAGAACCTACATATAATAAAATTGCAAAGCAGATTCGTGAGATTGAATCCCTTGTAGATGGATCCCCATGTTGAATGGTACAAGCTCATAACTTTTCCAAAGAATGTGGATTGAACAATGTAAAGCAAAAATTGAAAATTATTTGCTTAGAAGGTACAAAAATTCACATGTACAATTATGTTTTTTTTTTCATCTATCAGATATTTTGTTTGATTAACTTAATTGTAATTATGAAATAGATGTATGACACCAATCCTTCTCCTCCATTGTATCTTGACATACAATAATGCAGAAATCAACACTTTTAGAATCAAATTATGTGAAGGTAGAATGTAAAAGACGACAAGCTTTTGGTCAAGTGAGATAGTTCAATATTGAAAAATGGTCAAAAACAACTATGAGAGGAGAAATAAATATGCACTAAACCTAAATGGAAGGAAATAATCTTAGCATCTTAGCATCAAATGTACATTGCAACCTTTTTCACTTTTTGCGAATAATTTTTGATTTTTTAGTCAGAAGAAGTCTTTTGCATTTATTTATAGGCCCCTTCGTGGTCAAATACATAGCCAAGTCTCCTAGAATAAAGGAATGCACATGGATGCTACCATGAGAGTTCACCATGGTACCTCTAAATAGTGAATTAAAGTTGCTATGTTAGCTAAAATACTTAGTTAATCAATTCTCAACAAAAGAATCCACTTCTCTCCTATCAAACAATGTAAAGTTGTTTAGATCGACTCAAGATCCCCACACAACCACCAACAAGACATGTGAACACATGCTTGGTGCCTTTGATAATTACCTCCCATTCATGTCTATTTTCCTCCATTCTCTTTCTTCCTTATAAATGAATATGTAAACAATAGTGTTGTTAAAAACATCAACTAGCTTTATTGATATATCTATTTCATAGATTTTATTTATTAAACTTTAATTATGTAAGTTATTTAAATTTAATTGGTGTAATAAATTTAATTTAATTGTTAATGGTATTAATAATTTCATAATGTTGTTGACAAAACCTTTAAAATTAACTCACAAATCAAAAAGTGTTAGTAATATTAATACAATTTTTTAACAATCACTACTATTACAACTAAAGTATTGAAACAAGCCTTAAAATTGACTCCCAACTTTGAAAGTGATTAGCGAATAGTAAATCCATATTATTCTATGGATAACACCTTTTAAATAATAAAAATTAAATAACACATTTTAAACCAAAATATTAAAAACAAAAATAGAATCAAACAAAATTACTATCACTAATACTCCTTTCTTAAATTAAAAATTATAACATTTTAAAAACTATAACTTACACATAGACATGATCATAAAAATTATAAATAAATCAATAAACCAATAAATTAAAAGAAATAAAGAAAACCCAAATAAATAATATTAATAAAAAAATCCCCCATGGCGATGCTTAGCAAGACAAAATACGCCGGGGGGTGATTTTTGCCACCCCATAACAATGAATGCATTAATTATTGGCATGACTACCCCCATGCAGTTTAATGCATGCCAACATTGAGGATGTCAAGACATTCCTCTTATGAGGTAGAGGTGTCTTGTCTTCTTGCAGAAGCACTAATCAATCTATTATTCATGGGGATGCTTAGCAAGACAAATAGGCTACGGGGGTGATTTTTGTCACCCCATAACAATGAATGCATTAATTATCGGCATGACTACCCCCATGCAGTTTAATGCATGCCAAGATTGAGGATGTAAAGACATTCCTCTTATGAGGTAGAGGTGTCTTGTCTTCTTACAGAAGCACTAATCAATCTATATTTATTTGTTTGACAATTGTTTGTTCTTAGTAGATATACCCACCGTGGTGTGGGCATTTCAGAGCATTAGAACCTACAAATAAAAAAATTGCAAAGCAGATTCGTGAGATTGACTCCCTTGTCTTAGCTTAGATGGATCCCCATGTAGCATGGTGCAAGCTCATAACTTTTCCAAAGAATGTGGATTGAACAATGTGAAGCAAAAATTGAAAAATATTTTCTTAGAAGATACGAAAATGCACATGTACAATTATGTTTTTATTTTTATATTTTTCCATGCATTTTGATTAACTTAATGATAATTATGAAATTTATATATGACATCAATCATTCTCCTTCATTGTACCTTGACATACAATAATGCAGAAATCAACACATTCAGAATCAAATTATGTGTAGGTAGAATGTAAAAGACTGCAATCTTTTGGAAGTGAGATAGTTCAATATTGAAAAATGGTGAGAAATGACTATGAGAGGAGAAAGAGATATGCACCAAACCTGTGTGGAAGTAAATAATATCAACGTCAAATGTACACTTTGCAAACTTTTTTCACTTTTTGGGAATATAGTTTGCTTTTTGAGTCATAAAAATACTTTCGCATTTATTTATAGGCCCCTTCGTGGTCAAATACATATCAAATACATAGCCAAGTCTCCCAGAGTATCATGCTGAATAAATATAAAGGAACTCTAATGGATGCTACCATAAGAGTTCACCATGGTACCTCTAAGTAGTGAATTAAATTTGCTATGTCAGATAGAATACTTATTTAATCAATTCTCAATAAAATATCCATTTCTCTCCTATCAAACAATGTAAAGCTGTTATGTGAGTGACTCGCTTTATTGATATATCTATTTCATAGATTTTCTTTAAACTAGTTCATCCAGTGCTATTGAATATATTGATATATCTATTTCATAGATTTTCTTTAAACTAGTTCATCTAGTGCTATTGAATATAAACCTGGTGTCACAAACCAGTGAAAATGCCCAAAATAAGTTAACAAAGGAAAATCTAATCACCTTAAGAGTAAGTGGTAAAAGAATGTAAGCTTTTGATCAATTGAGACGGTTCAATATTGAAAAAAAGCATCTTTTTCATCAACTATTTACTATTGGAACTTCAAAGAGCATCTTTGAAGATTGAGAGGCAATTTATGTTGGAAAAGTTATAGAATTTGTAAATTTGACATAAGGTAAGTGATTTATCTTTATCTTCTAGCTTTGAATGGAATTTTCTTTACTAACTTTTATATTCAATGATCTTCTATATGTCACAATTGCTAGTATACACTTTTCGAGACAAAAAAAACACACACACGTAAGGATGTTCCTCGTTGCTTTTAAAAGTTAAATTAATCATTATGTTTTTAAGTTTAATTCTTCAGTGTCATATAAAGTCGTCTTCCAAAAGTTTGTGGAGGATTGTTAGTTATGTTGCGGAGGATTGTGAGTTATGTTTTAGACTCGAAGGTCTTAAAGATCTTCTTACTAATATGTATGTGTGGAAAATAATAAATTGCTGTAATTTTAGAGAGAATTTTCTATAGAGGGTCTTAAAGATTTTCTTCAATATGGAAATTGTTCTGCCATAATTTTATAGAAAATTGCATTGTTATAATTTTATGGAAAATTGCACTGTTGTAATCTTATCCGTGCTATATAAAAAGTTAACCATTTTTTTTAATAGATTTGTTAAAAAAAATAATTTGTAAAAAAAATTAAAGTAAATTTAATTTTTGATTTTATAGATAAATAAAAATGTCGGTGTTTTATAGTGGTCTCCTCTATATCAATGAATGAAATTTTAAATATTGGCTACTTGCATCTCTAAATCTATCTTTAACTTTTCACATTTACCTAATGCAATTAAATTTGTTGGAATAATTTGGGTGAGACCCAAGATCGTACCTAGGGGCTCCAACTATAACACCAAGATCGTACCTAGGCGCTGTATCTATAATGCCAAGAGTATGCCCAATGGCTAGTAAGCCAAATATATTAGGAATTTATGACTTACCAAGAGCCAAGAGCCTAAACTCGACGAGGGTGGGAGAACCATGCAAATTATCAAATAACAAGTGACATCATGTGAATACATGTTTACACCATGCAAATTATCAAATAACAAGTGGCATCATGTGAATACATGTTTACCTTTTCACATTTATCGAATACAACTGTGAAATTGTCAAATAACAAGTGGTACCATGGAGTCAATTGGGTATCTCCAGGGTTCCACAAAATGATTATTATCTTCCCACCTATATTCAAAGATGTAACATGCCCCGTTAATGTAAATATTGTAATATTGTTTCTTTTTACCGCAACCAAACAAACTATTACTTTTTTGAAATTATAAAATGTTTTTAAATTAAGTTATGAGAAGGAATATTTTGCAATTATTAGTAAAAGGATGTTTCTTTTGATTAATTAGTTAAAAGAAGTAGTTACCTGTTCCAAGAAAGAAACTAAATCTTGGAAAGTATTTGAAAGGAAAAGATCAAGAGGATAGGGGTATCTGAGATCAAGAAGAAAGAGGAAAAACTATGCTGAGAGGTCAGACAGTTGTGTTAGCTATGTCTGGTTAAGACCAGATAGCTAGATATACACTTAGTCTCGAAGGAGAAAGAATTCCCTGGAGCAGGGATAGCACGGGGGGAGATTTACTGATATAGTAAATCTCACGGTAGGGAGGAAAACACAGTGCAGGTCTATGTATAGACCAAAACGGGAACAACAAACTCAGATAAGTTAAAATTTGCTCGGAGCTACAACATCAGATAAGTGATATTCTTTGATTAAAGCTTATAATTACGTAGATTAATAAGTCTTATCCTGAGTTGTTAAATTTGATTTAGTGTTATTAAGTGAGTTAATTTCCGGTTGGTTGATCCTAGAAATCATATCAGTAAGGTGTATTTTAATAGAAGTAAAGAACTCTTTGCAAAGTTATTGAATAGTAATTGGATGAACAAGTATCACAAAAAAACACCTTCACTACTCAGAATGAAAATTCACAGTAAATATATAGGGAAACAACAAATATAAATCCATGAAAGACAAGCTAGTAACGGAACAAATCCAGTAGTAAATACAGACAAATGCATACTGATTTATGTATTATAAACAGATAAGTTTAGTTGAAAGAATTTACAAAAGATTTCATTCCATAGGAGAATTCTAAGTTTAAAGGACTGATAAAACAAATTACAAAAAGAAAGTAAAGTCTCTTCTTTAAACAGTAAGAACCCTTACAGGGTTTAGTAATTTGTTTATACAAATGAAAAATAGGTAAACATCAGAATTTCCCTGATTAGCTATTTACAATAAAATAGGAATCTCGGTCGCAAACCCTAGCTGTTTACACAGATTCCAGCAGACTCTGGAACTAGTAGAATAGCACAGGTATTTCGAAACTGTCTGGCACTCCCCGAGGGATTCCATGCGGACTGGATACCTTACAGAAGATTAAGAGCTTTAGTATTTAAACTCTAAGCAGAAACGAGAATTTGTAAATACGAAATCAAGGAATTCTGAACCATCGCCAGACTCGGCATGGAATAGTTATGAGGTGTTTTACGCTAGCCTAGACTGAGGAATCAACCCATCCTTCACCATATTAAAATCAAAGACTTTTTTTAAAGGAAACCAAGAAAGTTCTCAACATTCTTTTAGATACATAACTTAATACAATATATTCAAACCCCACTGTAAATCTGTAAGATTATATCAACAAGCTAATATGAATCAAAGTCTCGATAGAGGAACAAAGACTGAACTTAAACAAAACTGATAGAAAAATATTACCATTGAATAACAGCATGAAAGCCCTGTTGCAGCAGGGGAACTCCAGCATAGCCAAGCGTTCAAATCCGTTCGCAAACAAGCTCGAATACAAACCAGAAGTTGGGCAAAAGAACTGGTAGATAGGTAGGCCCCTACATCTGGCAAAGCAACCAAATGAGCCAGGTCCCAAGTCACCGGACTGGAGTAGAGCTGAAGCCCATCGGGGTTCCAGAGAAATGTAATGCTAAACAGGAACAAAACCACCGAAAGGTAAATTTCAAAACCCTCGAGAACCATAAGATCATCCAAGTTGACAAGGACCGTCGATAAGGGAGATAGATCCCAAGGAAGGTGCTGCAAGTGGACCGTGTGGTGTATGACAGTACGCCACCTAGGCCAGGATAGCCAGGGCCATTAATGGGACTTAAATAGATGGCAGGCTCTTAAGAAATGAAATCCAATGTATTAAACACCATTTACAACAAGTACTAAAAGCTATTAAGTTTGAAACGATTGCCATTCATATGTTAATTGAAATCGCAACCTTGGGGTATGAGACCATTGTGGAATAATTAATAAGGTTTAAATTGAAGTCTATCTCCATGCCTTGTAATGGTTATTTTTTTTTTATTGTTATAAAATAGCTAGGCTATTATCATGTCAAGATTCCATTAAAGTCAGCGCTGTGGTAGTATAGTAAAACAAAAGAAAATATACTTTCTTTTATATACATATATATATATATATATATATATATATATATATATATATGGTATCAGAGCAGCTCAGGTTTCCAAAACTGAGACCTCTGGAGTCAGAAATAACACTCTTGATGATGTGCGCGTAGGAGGCAGCAAAAGTCAGTATGAGGCGACCTGAAAATCCACTACACAGTTCCATATTGGGAACAGGACCAACACCATTTCAGGAAGGAAATCTTGAGGTCTGGGTGCAGCCGAGGGATGAGTCACAAAATCCCAATACAGACATCCAGACGACTGTACAAGAATTGAAGGAGTCACTGAGGCGGAAGAGGACGAAAGACGCGTAGGGTTTCTGAGAGTTTTAGAGTCTGACCCTAATGGAGGGCCGCAGAGGAGGGAGCTCCACTCCCTCCTACAAAGATGTCGTTGCCAGCAGAGGCAAGTCACATCTGGATAATGTCAGAGGATCAGAGAAGGAAGAAAACAGTAATAATGAAAAGGAGACAAATGGGGCCAAGTCCAAGGAAAATAGCAGCACAAAGGACAAGGAGGAAGAAGACAAAAACCAGGGAACAAGGGAGAAAAAACAAAAGGGACCTTGCAGACCCAAAACAGAAATCACTCCTAGAGTAGTGTTAAATAATCCTGCACTGCAGGAGCACAGGGAACATATGGAAACTTACGCCATAATATGTAAATTCATGGGATTATGGCCCACTGAAAAGGCTTTACAGACATGGATCAAGTATCACTGGAAACCCAAAGGCAACATCGATCTTCATCTAGGGTCAAAGGGATTCTTCACCGTGGTGTTTACAAATATCGAAGACAAAGATAGAATATTCGAAGGAGGACCCTACTTTTTTGCAGCAGCTGGCCTCTATATGAGGCCTTGGGTGATGAATTTTGTTCCAGAGCGGGAGACTTTCACTTCAGTTCTATTCTCTTCCTCTAGATTACTGGCAAAATGAATTACTTGAGGCCATAGGCAACAAACTAGGCCATTTTGTCAAAGCTTCGGAAGCCACTAGAAGGGGAAAATATACTTCCTATGCAAGGATTTGTGTGGAAATGGATTTATCAAGAGCTCTTCTGGACGAAGTTATCCTGGAAGTTTTTGATGAGGAATGGGTGCAAACGGTGGACTATGAGCATATTCCGTTTAGATGCAGTAAATTCCATGAACATGGACACTTGATTAGAGACTGCCTTCTCAGTAAAGCAGAACACAAAAGCAAACTCAATACAATAAAGGATACTGAAAGCTTTCAGAAAGTGGCAAGTAGAGGAAAAGGAAGCAAAAAAGGACCAAAGCAACAAAATAATGAGGGGCAAAAGATCAGTCAGAATAAGTTTCAAGTACTGGAAGAGAGTGAAGAAATGCCAAATGAAGATCAATCTATGGAGGAAGGCCCTAATGAAAAGGAGAAGGAGGAAAGCCACAACCCAACAAAAAATACTGATAATAATGAAGAAACCATGATGAATGAAACAAAACTAGCGATGGATCAGGAAATGTCCTAGAGTGAAATAGATCTAGAGGATCATGAACTTCAGGAAATTCTAGATAAAGAAAACCTAGATCTGGAAGGTTTCTTGAAGCAGGGAACCACGGTGGGGATAGATTCATTACCTCAAGATGAATGCAATAGAATACAACAGTTGTTTTTATGGAAAACTTAGGAAAGGGGGTTAGATAAAGGAAAAACCATCGACAAGCAGGAGTGCAAAGGTGTGAAAATAATGAAATCAACTCCAGGATTAGCTACCAGAAATGCAGGAAAGAAGAGGGGCAGGAAAAAGCAGAAGGAGCTCTTGATGGAGTGTGGAAAGCTGATGATAGATTCGGGTAAGATGAAAGACCTAACCAGTTACTCCTTTACAAATCTTTAATTATAAATTTTAATATATATATATATATATATATATATATATATATATATATATATATATATTAATTTAATTTTTTATTTTATAGTCATATTGAAAGATGTTGGTATATTTTTTTATTTTTTATTTCTTATTTCTTATTTCTATGAATAAAAATTTAAATATTTACTAGTTTGTATTTCTAAATAGCTTTTCACATTTACCTAATAAAATTAGAAAATTTCTATGCAAATTATTGAATAACAAATAGTATACCATGAATACATGTTTACTTTTTCACATTTATTTAATACAACTATTATCAAATAACAAAACTCATTAGTCAATCACAATTAGTAATATGATTATGAAATATCTATCTATTAATGGAGACATGAGATTTGGGAGATGTCAAGTGATGGATATCAACTATCGAATATCAACATGGTGGCATAGAGTGTTAGGTGATGGGATTTTATAGTTCGGGTATAGGGAGATTAAGACCCAATAATCGAGATTTCGACGACGCCTCATAAGATAATGGGCATGGCATGATGTGGTAGTGGGTTTTGATGATGTGGCAAGGTGACATGGACTTGACTTGGTAAGATGACATGTCATGATGATGTGGTACAAGGCATGTTTGGTGTTCTCATGGCACTAGTGTGGCATGCTGACATGGTGAGGTGATATGTCATGATGAGACAACACAACAGAAGGTACTTGATGATGTGGCATATCAATGTGCTAAGATGACATGATAAGATGATGTGGATTAATGTGTGCAGTGATGTTGAGGTGGCAACCGAGTGGTAGTCGAGGCAAAGATACATGGACTTCACGACGTTGGGCTATTTCCTATTGGGTGTTGGGATGTTAGGTATAGGAACATTAGGGAATGAATGTGTGCACACTCCTAATACTAATAAATCCTAACAATTTTGGTAGCTATAGAAAGGTGCGTCATCAAATAGCATGATATGAACCTTCCAGATGTCAGCTATTGGATATTTTGTCAAATATTAAGTGTATTGCATTAAGTATCCCAATGGCCTAGTGGCTCGATAACTCAATACACAAAAATGGTAAGTGACAATAAGGTTAACTGTCATTAGTTGATGATCCATCATCTTGGTTGGACTGGGGCTAAACGAGAGAAAATGCATGTAACTCTCTCCTGGAACTAAGTTTGACCACCTTTGTTATAACTTTATGTTTACAAACATCCACATTTTAGATGACTTTTATTGTGAATTATGTTCTATTAAAAATATGGTACCATAAAAAATAAAGTTGTGTAATGTTTCCATACTTGTATCTGGCATATACAAAAAATATATATATTTTTTCTAACTCTGAGAAAAATTTCAACCACATTTTTGCCTGTTTTCTTTGCTTTATGGGTTCATGAATCAGATTGTTAAAGACCATGGAAAGGGAATTATCACTACGATAATTGTATTGTATTGGAAATTCATCTAAGCTTATATTATTGCAGAATGAAGATCAATATATACAAATCTTGGTGTGATCATATATATTTCCATGAATTCATAATAACTAATTGGATCGAAGTTTCACCATCAACTTCACTGTAAATGTCTTCAAATTTACGGGTGCGTTTTACAGAGTTCAAAACTTTTGAAATGGGGATGTAGGATTTATGAAAATTTGAGGTGCCTCATGCCACATTTCAAAAGAACCCATTAAATGGAATATAATCCCTCTCGACAGAATTGATCGAGATATGTAGTTAAGGTGTTTATTAATGCGTAGTAGGAAAAATGGTAATCAAATCTCCTTAGGTTTAAGGGTCAACATTGCTTTGCAAAAAGATTCATGGAAGTTAGTTTTAATAAGCTAGTAGTTTATTTGTTAGAAATTTTGGAGGTTTTTTTATTATTTTCCGATTTAATTTATTTCGATTTTGTAAAGATTTTTTGGAATTACAAGTGTGAGTTGTGAAATATTCGCAATTCAAGTGTCTCAAGATTTTCAGAGTTTGAATTTATATATTTGTTACCTATTTAAATGATTAAATCAAGACTTGACCAATTTTTTTCACCCCTTTCCAATTAAAAACTCCAAAACATCTAATAATACTAATAAAAGTTTTTGAAACCATCACTAAATAATTCAAATAAACCATCAATAAATAATTCAAATATCAATGAATAATTCAAATTTACGTAAGTTAGAAGATAGTCTCATTTTTTGTTTTCTTTCCCTAAGTTTAATGAATAATTTAAATTACAAGTCATGGAAATACTCCATAAAAATGATGGTAAAGTAATTTTTTTGCTTGTTTGTTTATTTATTTTTAAATATTTATAGAAAATTTTAATAAAGAAAAGCTTTTAATTTTGAAATGATATTTTTAATGTAGTTAAATATTTAAATAGATAATAAAAATATTGAAGAGTTTGTTTTTTTTGGATTTAAGGAAACATATTAATAGTCCAAGACCCAAGGCATCTTGTAAGAGTGATATTTCTATTTTACCATTCGTTTATTTCAAGCGACATGATTTTCCTTGAATAATAATGTGCCTTAGTGGATAAAAACCACTACTAACTTAACACCTAAATTATTATATATTTCCCATTATTTAACAAAGAAAAAGAACAAATTAAACTAGAACATACATTTAAATTTAAAAATTGAAAATCTTATATTTATATTTTGTTATAATTAATTAGAGAAATATATTGTTCTAATGCATTTTTTTAAATAATAAAAGGTACATTTTTAATAAATATGAATCGTAAACTCACATCATATTTTTAATAAATATGAATCGTAAACTCACATAAGTGCCCTTGTCATCCCATTATAATAAGTTGTATCTATTGTACCTATCCCATTATTATTCCCTTCCGTCAAGCATGGGACTATAGTAATCGAAATGGTCCCTTTAGCATTACTCTGTATGACATATAACCTAATGTTTTTAGCCCCAAATTTTTTGCAACCAATGAAATTTCAGTATTAGTTTTCATCGTCTTATTTGGCCTCATACTGAGGCATATGAGGCCAAAGCTTAGGATAAAAATAGATAATGAAAGAAGATTTGAAACAATTTGAAACTGAAATGAATTAATGTTAGCATTAAATCTCAAGATAAAAATAGATAATGAAAGACGATTTGAAACAATTTGAAACTGAAATGAATTAATGCTAGTATTAAATCTCAAACATTTTATGTTAAACCAACTATATTGTCCACCGCTAAACTATATTGTGCATGATGCCACAACTAAACTATATTGTGCATGCTGCGATGGATAAAATATATTGTCCATGCTGCCACCGCTACATGTATGCTTGCCACCTATATTTTCCACGCTGCCACAACTACATGTACGCCTGCCACTGCTTTTGTTGGCATGTAACAGGTGCCACCATTCTATTTACATGTAGGGTGCCACCGTTCTGTTTACATGTAACTAGGTGTATTTCATCAGTATGAAAGCGTTTTGTATCTATATCTATCCCCACGACGCCTCAAGAAAAACAAGATTTCACCTCCTCTTTGCTTTGCAGTAACAATATTTCTCTGCATTAACAATATTTCTTTTAAATAGCTAGAATAGAAAGAAAATTCACTTGAATAGGTGTTTAGTCAATTTAGTGTTCCTAAATTGATGTCATTAATTGTCAACCCGGGGCTTGTAAGCTGATGAAGTGAAGGTGTACTATATGTACTTAAGCAACCTCTTAGAGCTTTTTGTCGTTTGGGGTGTTGTTTGTGGTTAATTTATCTTCCTAAGATGGAGTGATAATTTTATAAACAGATGAGTGATGGTGTGTGTAAGGTGAATTCTAGATGAGTGAGGGTGTGTGATTAGTGGTTTCTAACTACTTGCTGAAAAGGAAAAGCTTGAAAGAAATAAATAACTTGAAATGAACTGAAAGCAAAGAACCACTTTCTAATGGCATTAGACACCATTCATGCTGCTGCAAAAAAGGTAAGAAAATCACTTTAAAAACCAATGATAAGGTTTATCTCTTCCTAACTCTCTGCTTCTAACACATAGTACTATGTAAAACACGATTAGGAAGTAGCTAAAGATAAGTTTAAAAAGTGATCAAAAATGAGAAAAATCTACTTTAAAGACTAGTTATAATGTTCAGCTCTTTCTAACTCTCTGCTTCTATCATATGGTACTATGTAAAGCACGATTAGAAAGTAGTTAAAGATTAGTCTAAAAAGTACTCAAAGCCAGCTGTAATTTATTAGTATTCTGATCTCTAAAAGATGAACAATTTGTGATAAAGAGACCATCAATATGTTAGCAGAAAACTTTGAGAAACTAAACTAGAAATCAGCTATGAAAATAAAGTAAAGGCAGCAACTTTGAATCTGTCAACTGAAACTACCACTAGATATAAAGCAAATACACAAACACACACACAATCCCGGGTTTAAAAACCTGCAGAAAAACAAATCTGATCAGTCAAAATGAATGTTGTAAATGAAATGACAATGAAAGTGAATCAAGCTGTACATGTTTCAAAGAAAAGGAAATGCTGAATGGAAAATAAAGAAATAGCAAGAATATGAACATAAAATACTATACAAGGGCAGTCATGAACAGGGGCCCTCCATTCATACAACCCAAAGAAGACTCAAGGACTTGAAAACGTCAGAACAACGCTGTCTTCTATTACTCCATATGCAGAAAATTACAGTCAAGAGTGCTAGAACAGCACTATCAAAACAGAGTCTTGAAATGCACTAAAATTATAACAAGTTCATAAAACACAGCAACTAAAAAGTAACATTAAGCGTATGCAAACGCTAGTTTTTATAGGCATCTAAACGATTGCCTAATGCGGAAAGCTAGAAACTGAAAATTAACTAATCTGTCATGCGTAATAAAGGTTCAGCAACACGTCATAAGCCTCGTGGATGAGCTGGAGGTTCTGGTCGTTATGGGAATTGAATCCAGGGTTAGATTATGTTTCCCACAACCTGCGTAACACGAACAAATCACCAGTTGCATTGACGTGACCCAACAGCTTACGCAACACCGTTTAGGCTGCCTTTGTTGACCATGGCTTGACCCTCGTTGACCGGAGGTGTAGATGATGTGGCTGACCGAACCAACAGCACAGGAACCTTGAGCACATTTATCCCTACATGCCCATGTGGCTCGTTTTGCAAAATGACACGTGGAACCTTAAGATTAACAAAAAGGCTGCGGAATCATCAGATGGCTGCGGAATCGCTGAATGGCTGCGGAATTGCCAGACAGCTGCGGAATCTCTGTAAGTATGTCAAAATCTAAACAAAACAGTCACACATTAGCAAAGTTCACTTAATCATGCTTAAAGACATCTAATGTAATGATCTGGGTATGTTTACAAGGAAAATGAGGCAAAAGAGAAAGATTAGTGAGGGAAAACTGTAGGTAATGATGGATAATCAAGTGCAAAGTAGAGGCTCTACAATAGGAAGAGAACTTACGTGAGGACTTAGGCTCTATATGAACTACTTGTTATTATTGTTGAAGGCGGAGGGAGGAACCAAGTGAGGGATGGTCGAACACATATGGCTGTTGTTTGCTAGGAGAATCCACCAGGATCATTCGGTTCTTCGTTTGGAAGAGCTGGTGCTTCATCCCTAACATCTGGCTCTGAATCCCTATTATGAATCTTTGAATCATGATCACAAGCATCGTCATGAACCTCTGAATCACGATCACAAGCATCTGCAAGCATCTAGGTATCACAAGCATCTGGGTAAGCATTTTTTATATAGAGATATGCTTTAGTTGCTTCACATGCAAGTTGATTATAGAATAAACTAATAAAAATGTCAGCCTTTTTTAAAGGCTGACCTGGAAATAGAGTTTACCATGGTGAGGGACCTCTTCCTAGAAATATTATTTATTATTTTTATTATTATTATGGGACATTACATACTCCCCTCTTTAAGGAACTTCGTCCCGAAGTTAAGTTGAATCATTTAACATTTTATTTATTTAGTTATTTATCACTTCGTGTTTGCCTTACACCCTCTATTGAACTAGTATAACTAACAGGCATTGAAATTTTCCACAACACCTGGAAAATCTCAAGGAATCTTTGTCTGTTTTCCCACTTTCGGAACAAAGCATAATTCTCATCGGTCTGTACCATAGCCCAAGGCTGACCCCAAGGCTCGCACCTGGCTCTGACGTCATCTGCCCCAAGGCAGGCATCCAGTCTGAGTACTCAATGACTCCGGGCATCTCGCAAGGCTGGTCCACTCCCTCCACACTCACTAAGGTACACAACCCCAAGAATCAAAGTCCTTACACCCATACTAGACTTTGGCATCCCAATCCAATATCAGGTACTTGGCCTACGATATCAGGCACTTTACCTCCTCAAGATGGCCCCATAACCCCTCAAGAGTTATCCATCAAGAGTTATAGAAGAAAAAGGAACCACTGGCATATGCATTGATGATTGAGTGCATCCTAAGCCCATATGGTGTTACATATTCTTCCTCGCAGGTATGGGCTCCCACGCGATCATTAAATAAACTGGCCCCCTTGGCCCATCTATGGATTTCCTGTCAATCACCACATCTCAACATACATCCAATGCATTAGCTATAACATCATAATATCATAGAAAATAATCCACATGTCGAGTCTTGCATGTCATCATGAGAACATAACACCATTGTTATCACAAAATTCTGCATGTCATAAATCTACATACAATTACCACATGCTTCACATCATAATATCCTCCTAAGCTATAACATAAAAATTCAACATCAAATACATATCATCACATAATAAATGAACCAGATGTCAATATACCTCAACATAATATCATATTCATCATAATCATACAACATCATTATCATATCAAACTAAATGAATAAGAACCACATGTGCATCATTATCCCCATACCATCATATCATGAAACATCATCAATATGAGAATCATCTCAATACTTATCAAATATAAAATAATACACTATAAACATTTTTATCATGATTCATCAAAAAAATCAATTTCATTTGTTTGTATAAACGTTAAATACCAACTATGAACTAAGATTGTTCAACATCCATCTATGATCTATGTTATCTCATCAATACTACTAGTGTCATGTTTTCATCAAGATATCAATTACTTTTCAATAATCAGTTCTTGTTCTCTCTATTAGGAAGTTGACCATTTACAACGTAGGTATACTCATCTAAGTATATCGTTAAATTTCAAATGAGTCTCATCATCTTGAGCCTTAATCTCTTGTTAGATATTCTTCCTTCCCTAAGGAAATTTTAGTGAAATTCATTGTTAAGATATTACCGTTTGTACCATCATTTAAATCATCAATATCAAGTTAAAATTCCATGATCACTATATATATTGTACTTATCCAAATGAAACACATAAATGAGGTCATCCTTATTTAAATCTTATGTTATGCTTAATCCACCCGCATGAGGTATTTCTATCCCCTAGTGATTTATCCATCACTCCCATAATTTTCATTGTTCATCTTAAAATATTTTATTATCTCATCAAGTTCCCACTTGATTTCTTTTATCATAGATTCACCTTTCTTCAAGCTGGACTAGGGATACTTCCACCTTAATTTCCACTCATTAAATCTTTAGTTTAGAATTTGAAATGCTTGGAACCACTACCACCATTATCATCCATTAATTATTTGGTATGCTCACTGTGTTTGTCAATAAATTCTTTCAATACTAACAAAACACACTAGTAAGTTTTCCAAGTACACCCTTTATTCGTTTATTCTCAATTATTCTACCAATTTATGTGTAATCATTCTCAAAGTCTCATTTTAGAATTTCCAATAGTATTTATTCCCATTTTTTTCTCATTAGTTTACATAGTGCCTTTCTTTTCCCAAGGGTTAAACAATCATTATCCTCGAAATACTTTCCTAGTTTATCACAAGTGCTCAGAACTTCCTACATTGACACTTCTAAATTTATAGGTCATCACTTTGACCCTTACCAATCATGTTGATCAATCCACTCATCATATATTTAAGAGAAATTTCTTCCTGGTTGAATCACCCCTTCACTTCCTCATAATGAATTTTCATAGATATAATTTTTTCCCCTAGTCTCAATTACCTAATATTCCATGTCTACTAGCTTCAACAATGGAAACTTCCTCACTTTGTTCAATTTTAAAATTATATTAACAAATTGGCTTTAATTTCTAACCTCCGGTCATTGTGTTTTCTTTCTCTTCTCTATTATATGCACAAATTATTGAAATTGATAATGTTGTTACAACTTCCCAGCTAAGAATGTTCTTCCTATTCATCGCCATCCTATGGGAATTCATGGGTTAATTACCTCCTTAACCCAACACCATCATATTTTTTTTTCGCAGTTCCTGGAAATGAATTTTATCAATATCATGATCAATTAACTTCATCCATGGATTGGAAATATTTTCTTCTTAGTAGGCATCATCTTCATTTAGACTTCATAGTGATTCTTATCATGCTTTTATATGAAATATTTTTGTAACTCCATGTCCATTTTCCCCCAGGTGACCCAAAATACTTCTATTATGCTCTCAGATAGGATAGTTCCTCTTGTTGATTACTTACACTCATTTGTGAAACTTCTACCCACTTGTTTTTTAATATTTATCTATTACTCTTTTCTATTCATCTCCTCATTCTACATTGGTCATAGATATGAAGAATACCATTTGTTAGCTTCATTATAAAACTTACAACTTCCTCCTTTTCCTTTATTCCCTAAGGTAACTTTATCAAATCTACATTGCTAATATTGGGAATCAACTTAGAAACTTTACTTCCTTTCTTAAAATTGTTCTCTTTATACTTAATATTCCATCATCTCATTCTAATAATATATTTATTGTCCTTCCAACTTTGTTGCATACCGTCTTAAATTATTTTTCTTTCTAGTTTCAACTTCATTTGACGTGTATTTTTAGTGAATTGTACGATTATTCTCTAAATTTGACCTCTTATAATTCCTTCACGTCTTGTATTAAAAACTAATGTCTTCAATGAGCTGAACATATTATATGATTACATATCACTTCATATCTAATGACCTTGTCTTAATGTCAATAGTTAAGATTTTATTACCATTCTTACCTTTTTCAAGAGGCTACATCCTTGGAGTAAAGTCAACCAATAAGCTAACCATTATTCCAACATTCACCATGAATCCAAAATTTCAATTGCTTCATCCTCTCTAACCCACTAATTCACATCATCATTATTAGGTTGTTATTAACTTATCTTCCAATTATTGTGTAAGTAACCAAATATGGTTTTAAATCATTGCATCAACTATTGAATATTATTAAAAATAACTTCACAGACCAAAAAGTCTTTCAATCCATTGTCAAAGTCATACACTAGGCTGAGAGGAAAAATTATCAATATATGCTTGAAACATACTTGTCTTAACTTAAGAAAATGTTGTATTCATGGAAAACATACTCCATAAAGTTAGATTAATTTCAATATCCATTTTTTTTAATATGGTGTACCAACATAAACTATGATAATATCAAACAACTATAGATTAAAAATTATCTTAATAAAAAAAGTTCAACATATTAACTATTACCCTTTAAAAAAAATATTGCAAAATTTTTGTATTCAAGCTTCTATGATCCATAATGAATTAAGCAAAGTCTTTCGATAGAAATCGCATAAGAGAAATTTTTGGCCAACGCATTTCGAACCAACAAGTGTGGTTCATCATCAGGACTAGATGAAGAGGTAGACCAAGGTTAATTTTAGGGGCGAATAATAGCCCAAAGGCGAAATTTAAGGCTTTTTATATTTTAATGGGGCGAATTTTTAATTAAAATAATAAATTTTTTTTTATATAATTAGCCCTCATTTTATTTAAAAATTAATTTATTTTTTTATTTTAGCCCAGGGCGGATAAACTAACCGAATCGTATTTTCTTAAAATCGCCCCATTTTGATATTTGCTCCCAGTTTGGCAGATCAAAATCGCCATTTCTGATTTACAGTTCGGGTTTTTTGGTTTGGGAGTGGTTTTTGAGGGTCGATTTGGTCCTGGCAGTGGTTTGTGAGGGTCGATTTGGTCCTCGGAAGTTAGATTTGTTTTGAAATGGAGGGCGGAGCTTAATTTCTTTTCAAATGGAGGGCGGCTCCCTGTTTTCACGGATTCAGTCCGTTGTTTTCGTGAATTCCGGATTCAGGGTGTATATGGCTCCATGGTCCTGTATAAAAATGGTTTTGAAATAGGTTTTTTCATCATAGTTCACAAATCTAAATGTTCTAGTTAGCAGCAGCAGTTTCGGTGCGATATTCTTGCATTTTCATTCTTCAATCCGCTTATTCTTCTCTTGTTTTGGTATCCATGGTTTCTTGGATTTGAACGGCTCATGCCACTGCAGCAGCAACAACAACAGTCGGTACTTGACAGAATTGTTGGCTGAGCGCGAGAAATTAGGCCCCTTTATGTAGGTCCTGCCCATCTGTAGTCAGCTTTTGAATCAGTGTAAGTTGGCTTCATATGTCTTGTTTTTCTTCAAGTTTGAAGTACAGGAGAAGATAGTTGCTGAGTATGATATAGATTATCAGTTGTTCTGGAAGGCCAAATTAGGTGGATTCATGCCTCCTGCAGTTGTTCGGTGATAATCACTTTGCCAGTGAACGCTGAATGCTTCTGTTGGTTTGGAAGCAAATATAACCGTACTTTGCCAGTGAACGTTGAATGCTTCCGTTGGTTTGGAAGCAAATATAACCGTGGTTGCAAGAGACCATGATTTTTTTTTTAATGGTTGGATATCAAATTTTGTTAAAGATTCTCTCCATCTGCCTATTACCCAAAACCAAAAGAAAATAACTAAAGCTGAAAAAACATGTAGAAGTATCATTATGCTGATTTGGATTTCATATTTTGGAAAGAAGATTTCGCTTCAAAATTAACCTGAATCGTATATTGACTTTTCAGGAAATGGTCCATTCTGATTGTGGCCGAGGCCTTGTACCGTGGTGGAAGTATTGAGGAAGTGATGACTGATAATGACCTTTTTACATCTGATAGAAAAGTTGAACAGAGATCATAGTTTTCAACACGTGAGTGCGTTTCAACATATGAGAACTTTATAAGGTATGCTGAACTGTATTGAATGTTGCTTTATTTTGCTGCCAAGTTTATCCATGGTGACTGTTTTTATATACAACACTGGAGTTGCTCGTAGTATGCGTAATATTTGACTAGACCATGTCGAGCATTGCAAAAATTTGCTTTTCGCTTAATTTTACCCATGGCTAAATCTCTGCTTCCACTTATTCTACTATGTTTTTCAGAGCATGCAATGGATTTTTCATATTTAACATTATCTTGCCATTTACCCCGGTCATTTGGACTTTGATAAACCACTGACAACACGTTTTTAACAAGCAAAGTGGCCTACATTGTTGGACCATTCGAGGAATGATCCAAGCATGCCTGCCCATGCATTTTGTATAGTGCACTCTAAAATGGTCCACTTTCAGGTTTGGTTAACCAAAAATACTAGGACCCAAAGATAAGAGTTGCATGTAGCTATTTCCAGTTACATAAGATGCAAGATTGCACCAATAAAGAATTAAAAACCTGGTAACCTATGGGAGTGCCTACACTATGAAGAACTATGTTTTGAGTTTGGGAAAAAAGACACCCACTTAATATGTAGGATTTTGCTTGAATAGAGGACTGGAACAACTCTAATATTGACCAGATATCTTACACTCCACTAAGGCAATGAGAAGAAGAAACACCGGATCAAACCAAGAAAAAAAATTCCGGTAAAATGTATAATGAGTGAAAAGATAAGAATGCTACCATGCAGGCAACGCAATAATAGCCTTCAGATTTCCCTCCCTTATTTGTCAGGCTTATTGTATTACCCAGCATAACCAAACCCCTGAGCATAATAATAATTCTTACCCTCCATCCCATCTAAATCATCATCTCCGTTCTTTGATTATTGAAATTGAAACACCATTCTGTCTAAACCCTTATCTTCCATCTGCGTGGTAATCATGCCTTCTGGAAAAAGTTAAAAATGGCGGTGCCTTATGGATATGGCAGATTCTGCATGTAACTTGAACTACCAGGTTCCTCCTCCCTTTCAGAGTTTTGACCAGTTGTGTAATAATGGGATGCCCAAGGTTCTTGATGGGTTGCTTGGCTGTATATCTGACTTTGATTAAAATCCGGTCTAACTGCTTGGCCTGATCTTTCCCAATCATTTGGATCTGAGTTGTAACCATAGTTTGAAGCCACCTCTTGAGGATTCTGATAGGGTAATGTGTTTGTACCTTTGTAGGTATTGTCATTCAGGTATGACACAGTGGACAGGCTAGCTTCAGTAGCTGTGAAACCAGGCCCTGGATTATGTCCTTCAGAACCATGCATGAAGCCATTGTTTACTGGATCTACATACGATACAGAGAAATTATTGCTGGGCTTTTTTGGTTCAAAGATGTTCACACATTCACTAGTTGATGGAACAACTACTATGAAAGAAGGATCAAAGAGGCCATCAAAATAGAAACTAATACAAGTTGTCTTTAGCAAGATGATGGATTAAATATTAGTTGTAGACTTGTAGTTGGCTTTCATCTCTTAGGAATAATGAAGTGCAAAGCAACAACTGAAGTTTTTCCCTGTGCTCAGTAGTCTAGGTTGTAGGTTGGGTTCTCACACTTGCATCTTAGAATATTTTATATCATGAAAAGCATAATCAGCTTACCCCTTTTACTGTGGCTTAATAATGATAACAAAAGTCTATTATAATTCATGTTCAGCCGGTTATACAATTAGTTCATTAACAAATTAAGGAAGCATGTAAATATATATACCGAGGGAAGATGAAATATCTTGACACTAAAGTCCTGATGATGAACATTAGTTTGTGGGCTTAAAACATCAAAAGAACTATGAACCAAATCACATATACTCCAACAACCAATGGAGGAATTCCTTCATTCATCAATGGATGAAATGCCTTCATTACTCAAACTGCAACTTTCAACGATCTAAAGTTATATTACTTATTGTCCTAATAAAATTCAAGTTTATCATTTATAGCTTACGTGTGTGTAAGTTACATAATTAAAATCAAGGATGCTCCCTCATAAAATGGAAAGAAATAGCCAAACCAAAATAAGGCAAGGCTGTAGTTTCCAAAATAAGGCAAGGCTTTAGTTTGAGAGTTTAAAAAAATACACACTATTATGGCAAGGCTGTAGTTTCCAAGAGCATATCGAAAGTAATACAGGGGCAAGTTTGTGGCATCAAGTCATAGGGCAAAAATATGTGGACCTATGATCTTTGGAGGAATGGATTAGACTTCCAAATAAAATTGTTACAAATGTCTCAATGGTTAAAAGGCTCTTGTTCAATCTTTTCCTCTGCTGGGCAATTGGCAATGTGGAGAATAGGAAATGGATTGAATGTGAAAATAGGTGAAGACACCTAGCTCCACAAGATTAATGAAGAAACTATCAAGACCGTGGCAATGGCATACTCACTCAAGCTGATGTTATGTCCAAAATTGATCACCATATAGAAACAGCACTGGAAATTTGCAAGGTCAACAGGCTTGGAAGGAGGTTCAAAGGACAATCGAGATGGCTATGTTAACATATTACAACTAAGTACAATGTGGAGAATAGGAAATGGAGAGAAAGTGAGAATAGGTGAAGATCCCTAGGTGAGGTTTAAAAGGCTCCAGGAGATTAATGAAGAAACTATTGAGACACTGCATAACAATGGCACACACTCAAGCTGATATTGTGGACCCAAATTTGACCACCATGCAGAAACAGCACTAGATATCAGCAAGGTTCTTGATGGGTTGCTTGGCTGTATATCTGACTTTGATTAAAATCCGGTCTAACTGCTTGGCCTGATCTTTCATTAACAAATTAGTTCATTAACAAATTAAGGAAGCATGTAAATATATATACCGAGGAAAGATGAAATATCTTGACACTAAAGTCCTGATGATGAACCTTAGTTTGTGGACTTAAAACATCAAAAGAACTATGAACCAAATCACATATACTCCAACAACCAATGGAGGAATTCCTTCATTCATCAATGGCTGAAATGCCTTCATTACTCAAACTGCAACTTTCAACGATCTAAAGTTATATTACTTATTGTCCTAATAAAATTCAAGTTTATCATTTATAGCTTATGTGTGTGTAAGTTACATAATTAAAATCAAGGATGCTCCCTCATAAAATGGAAAGAAATAGCCAAACCAAAATAAGGCAAGGCTGTAGTTTGAGAGTTTAAAAAAATACACACTATTATGGCAAGGCTGTAGTTTCCAAGAGCATATGGAAAGTAATACAGGGGCAAGTTTGTGGCATCAAGTCATAGGGCAAAAATATGTGGACCTATGATCTTTGGAGGAATGGATTAGACTTCCAAATAAAATTATTACAAATGTCTCAATGGTTAAAAGGCTCTTGTTCAATCTTTTCCTCTGCTGGGCAATTGGCAATGTGGAGAATAGGAAATGGATTGAATGTGAAAATAGGTGAAGACACCTAGCTCCACAAGATTAATGAAGAAACTATCAAGACCGTGGCAATGGCATACTCACTCAAGCTGATGTTATGTCCAAAATTGATCACCATATAGAAACAGCACTGGAAATTTGCAAGGTCAACAGGCTTGGAAGGAGGTTCAAAGGACAATCGAGATGGCTATTCTCCGTAAGGATCGACATTCAAATACACTACCTGCACTTCTTTACTGGCCCAGGTTCTGGCATGGCTTTGAGGAATATGCACATTTTCTTCCCTTATAGAGCCACTCTAGAAGAGGAAGATCTCCATAAGATGTGGAATTACCCTGCAACAAGAGATATAGAACAAAGCAGTGGGAAGTGCATATGGCCACCAGAAGCCAATTAGTCTAACCTTTGTGTCTCAACAGAAGCTAAGCCATAGGCCATGTATGGGTTCTTTAGCACCTTTTTCCAAATGATATAGGATTCTCTCTGGTAACCTTGTTATAGTTTCAAGCGATTGTTCTCAAGTTTGACCGTTGTTTCACCTCTTAAGTATTTATAACCATTCTTCATTGAGCATGAATTTGGATGTAATATCCCCTTTTAAGTATTTCTAACCATTCTTCTTTCAGCATGGATTTGAATGGAAGGAAGCCATGATTTTCATTGGAAAAACCATTACTTCTTTCAGCATGAATTTCAATGTGATTTTCCTTTTTAAGTATTTCTAACCATTCTTTCTTTCAACATGAATTTGAATGTGATCTCCCCTTTTGAGTATTTTTAAGCATGAATTTGAATAGATGGAAAGACATGATTTTCATTGAATAAGTTATAACCATTCTTCTTTCAGCATGAATTTGAATGTGATTACTACATTTAAGTATTTCTAACTAATCTTCTTTCAGCATGAATTTGACATAATGGGAAGCCATGATTTTCTTTGGAATTAATGCCGCCATCAGGTAAGCTAGCTATTTTAGTTCCACATACCCTCTTTATTTCAACAATATTATTTTACAATTATTTTTTCTGTTTTTTTTTTAAACATGTTGAAATATGGCATGTCAGACCTTATGTAGATGGGACAACAGAACGTTCTAAGCTACAAAGAAATGATGGCCTTTCCCATGTCTTGGAAGCACATTGCTAACAAATTGTTTATTTTTATCTATATTTTTGATGTTGTATCCTGCTTTTCTCTCTTTCAAACTTCAATTTTAAGTTTACTCTATTCAACACATCTTCTGCAGCGTGAGAGTTTCCAATGGACTAGGTGCTGGCCATCCAAGAGCTACAAAATTCTGTGTTATGGTTGTGGTTGCACAATCACTATTGATTGGCATTATTTGCATGGTTATAGTTCTTCTCGTGAAGAAAAAATTTGCCGTACTATTTACTGACAGCGAGGTGATCATGAGAGCAGTGTCTAAATTAGTAATCTTTCTTGCAGTAACAATGCTTCTAAATCGTGTACAGCCAGTTCTATCAGGTAATATTTTGTATGTGATTTGCATTCAATCCTCTTATATTTGATTTTGATTTGAGTGGGCAAAGCTCATATCTCCAACCTACATGCTTGGGAGGTTTTCACCTTTGCTTATAAATTTTCAATCATCACATTTTTTCAATCATAATGGTCCCTCTGATCCAGAGCACTCTCCTCATAACGCTCAAAGAAAGTAGATTAGTGATTTGAAGTCAAACCAAACAATTAGCAGTCAACCCTAATGGTTTCAAGGTGTAATGTTTTCAAGATACTCATGTTTTTCTCTTGGAAATGTTATCAGGTGTGGTTGTTGGTGGAGGGTGGCAAGGTTTGATAGCCTACATAAACTTAGGATGCTATTATGTTTTTGGTGTACCTCTTGGTCTACTTTTGGGCTACAAGTTTGACTTAGGAGTAAAGGTGCACTAGGCATTCCCATGTTTTGTTTTTTATGCTTTGTTCGTTATGATTCCAACACACTGATTTCAGCATTGCAACCATTATTGGAGTAGAAGGCAAGACTAGTAGGCCTTCTCTGGTCTCTCTATTCCAAGCTTTAAAAATTGATCTTGTTGTAAGCATTGCCTTCAGTGAAAGAAAAAGTTTGTTCAGCCATCTAACTTTTTGTGTATATTTGATGTTGAAATGAGTGAGGAGGGTATTTGGAGTGGGATGATTGGTGGAACTGCACTGCAAACCTTGATTTTGTTATTGATTGTATATTTCACAAACTGGAACAAAGAGGTATGAACTATGAAATGATCTTATGAAAGCTGGAGATGAACTGATGGAATAGTTGTATTTATTTTGTATTTGTTTATATGTTGAACACTTCAGTTCTTGATCTCCGTGGAAATGCAGGCCTTTGCTGCCGAGAATCGTATCAAGTTATGGGGTGGTGGTGTAGTTGAGGCCCTCAAACACAGCTCAGTTGATTTAAAATCAGAGCATAATGCTGATGTCAATATATTGATTGTTGCATAGAAGTAATAATGCATTAGCAACAGCCAATTATTCGTCACATTAGCTTCCATTCTAACTTTCTTCCACATGAGTAGCAGGCAACAAACGGCAGTAAGAGGAATAGTGAACCATCAACTTTCACGAGAATCAATAATATTTGAGATGGTTGGAGATTGGAGTGGAAGGAAAAATATTTCCCTTTTAAAATGTCTGGGAGATGTTTATTCACAAAGTATCACTTTCAAAGTGTATGCTTATTCACAGGTATTACTATCTTTTGAATGACTGGCCCAAATTTCACTAAAAAATTGGGAGGTTGGTCAAGTAAATGTTCATTCACAGGTACTATGAAAGCTGGAGGCATATAAAACCACCTACAGGTGCGAGTACAACATATTAAAATATCAAAAAAATTCAGGAATTCTGAGATAAATGAGGAGATAGAGTTTTTCCTAATTACCATTTTTTTTTAATGAAGTATTACGAGCTACAGGATTTTCATTGATTTTCATAGCATATATATCTTAACGGAAATTTTTCTTGATTGTATGTACGTATCATATTAATTTCAAATAAGAATACTTTCTAAATTCATAGGCTTTTGTTTTCAGAGCGATGTCAGTTTTAAATGCTGTTGTTCGATATAAGTAACAATTGAGATTGTTTCATTCTCTTCATTTTTTTTCATTTTATTTTAATTTTACTAACATATTTACGTTTAAAATATATTATTATACCTGATAAATCATAATCATAAAAGATATGATAAAACATAATCATAAAAACCGTACCAGTTTTGATTCAAACTTTTAAATTCACTAAAAATTTATAGGTTACTTATTAATTATTAATTACTTAAATTATTTATTAATTTAAATTTATTTTAACTTTAAATCTATTAAAGGCTATGGGATTCATTTTTTTTGGTGCAAAACATTTTTTTAATGCAAAATTAGGAAATGTTTGCACCTCGAGTGATTTGATGTCTCTCATTGCTTTATAGATCCATAATTAAGATGGATCTAGAGTGGTTTCAGTGATGCAGGATCACACAAAAATTTTTAAACATTTAATTATTCTGATCATTTAAATATGCTAAATATGTGTATTATAGATCTGACCATTTTAGTTTTAAATTTGCTCAGTTACCTCAGTTTGTCGAGCTGATGGAGACTATTATAACTTGAATGATGAAATAAAATTTTCGAATGCAAAGTGACAATGTAACAACGTTGAATGATAGAAAATGTGAATAATAAGGATGTACTTAGTTATAAATAGTTTTCATTGTGATAAACCTCAAACTATTTTGTTCTTGTGTTCTTATTGCCATATATGATAGGTTTTCCATCTTTTCATATCGATCATATAAAAATGGTGTTTGAAATCATAGGCCAATCAAACCTTTAACTTGAGCTATTATAGTAAACACCATACCTTGTCTTTGTTGTTCTCCAATATTAATAGTAGTCTTCTCCAAAGTCAATCATTGTGACTTATGGAGTTTCAAACACCAAGTCAATGTTAGTTGTTTTCTATTGCCTAGTTTGAATGCAAAGTAACTAACAATGTTGAATGATAAAGAATGGGAATAATAAAAATGTAGTAAATTACAATAGTTTATAGTTTCAAGAAGAAAACATTTAAGGTAAGTGAACATTTTATTTAAGATGAAAATTGAAGTATTTTATTTATGGATTGAAAATGTAACACGGAAACCAAAGCATGTCGTCAATAATTTTTTTGTGCTTACACTAAATTCAATGCACACTATTAATTTTATTACTTTGAAATTAATGCACATCATACATCTAGTTTGTAATGTTCCCAAGAAATTAATTGCCTAAGAGACGAAGTACCCTATCAATCCATGTAGGCTATAGTCCTTGGTAAAGGTGAAAACCAAAAAATACCTAATGTTTTGTAGGTTTTTAACCCTGCACAAAAATTACCTGCAAACAAATTCTTAAAACAAAAAATATACAATGGCAAGAACATAAAAATATATACACAAAGATTTTCCGCTCGATCCCAAAACCAGGACTATCAGATTGATTTTTCATTATATTCGTTTTAATGTCACAATACATATATACATGCCGAAGCATTCATAAACCCCAATCCATTAACCTTAGATTAGAACATAATTGTAGTTTCCTTGACCAGATATACAAAATACCATGGGAAGAAAATCATCATGCTCAAAATCATGTGTAGAATATATGCACAAAATTATGGCTAGGTCTGCCCACCATCTTTGGGTTCGCCCACCATCCTTGGGTCCCCCAACTATTATTGGGTTTGCATAAAAAAATCTCGGGGCGCTACCCCGGAACCCGAGGCAAGGGGGTTACTGCCCCCCTACAAACTCCTTTGGAACCCTCCCACTGCGCCCAGATCTATAACAACCATTTGAAATTGAGACATACTCCTCTAACCATGTTATTGGTGCAATTCTTACCCAGCAGGGGAATATCACAATGAGGTACTTTCAGATACAGTCTGAAAGTATCCCACGTATGACAAAGAGATGTATTCTATTGTTCAGGTCTGCCGACAATGGAAGCATTACATTATGGAGAACAAAATAGTCATCCTCACACACCACCGATCCCTGCAATTCATACAGACACACGGGAAGTTAGAGAACGATTGCCATTAAAAATGGTCCACATATCTACAACAGTTCCATTTGAACATCAAGTATAAGAAGGGAAACACTAATAATGTTGCAGACTGTCTCAGCTGACCACCGATTATGGCGCTGACCATTGTGCTCGACTCTTGTGGACACGAGACTTCGGAGTGGCCGCATCTTTACAAGAGTGACCCAAAATTCGGCAACACATACCAAATGCTCTTGGAAGGCAAACAAGTTCGAGATTTTCACCTCCAGGGCACATGTTATGCCACCTTGCACACCTTTTATGTTCCTACAAGTGAGCATTCCAAGATGATTTTGGAGGTGCACTACATTTGGGTCGTTGGACATTTCAGAGTAGAGAAAATAGTGGCAGTGTTGCAGAAGTATTTTTATTGGCCGAAACTTTGACGGGATGTTGGGAAGTACACAATATCAAGCACTGCCTACACCATTGTCAAACCAACAATCAAGAAGCAAGGCCTATATACACCCCTGCCTAATCCTAGTAGGCCTTAGGAATCCATCTCCATGGATTACATGTCCGGCCTTCCTTCTACTAAGCATGACAATGACTACATGTCCGTGGTCATCAACAAATTTTCTAAGATGGTCATTCTAGCGACCTACAAGAAGAGTATCATAGCACAAGCCATTGTTAAGCTCTTCTTTGAATGAGTGTGGGTACATTTTGGGATCCCAACGTCCATTATCTTAGATCAAGACAATAGGTTTATGAGTACGTTCTGGTCAAGCCTCTGGTCGATGTTGGATACCACGCTCACTAAGTCCACAACCTTCCACCCCCAAATTGATGGCCAAACATAGGTCATCAATAGGATGATTGTGAATATTTTGAGCTTGTACAACTCGAAGCATCCATGCACATGGGATGAAAATCTCCCCTATGTCCTGCATAGCTACAATAGAGCTCTCCATAGCTCAACTTGCCATAGCCCCTTTAAGGTGGGGTTGAGATTCCAGCCACTATGTCTTAGTGATGTGACCATACCATTTGCAGTTACTCAAGCAGATTCAGCTCATGTCCAGTTCATGTTGAAAAGTGTTCAACAGGAAATGCTAAATTTAGAAAGTGCTAAAAATAGAACTCCTAAAAATAACACTTCTAAAAATAGCAATTTGGCGATTGAGCATTTTGGCCACCTTGGGTGAAAGGTGAAACTGCTAAAAACAGAATCTTCTAAAAATAGCATTTCTGGGTCCCTTCCTATTTTTAGCAGCCCCTGGTCTAACTATAAGAAGTAAAAACAAATTTAGTCTTAACAACAGATTAAAATATTAATTAATTAATCTCCATGAGTTAATTAGTTATGGAAAATTAAACTTGAAGTCTTTGTGAGATCATGCAATTAGGAATTTATCCCTTGATTTAGGAATTTATCCCTTGATTAAAGGAATTTCTCCCTTGATTTAGGAATTTATCCCTTGATTAAAGGAGATAAGGTTCAGTTCTATATTGAGAGGATCAGTTGACTTAGTTTAACTTAGTCAAGTCCAGTTAGATTATTTGAACAAGTTGTTAAAATAATGAAATATAGTATGTTAATGCTTGCATGCATGTGACAACTAATATTTCAGATAATTGAGCATTCCCTCATGGATCACTGATGCATGTCAGTTCAGACAGAGACCCAGTTGAGATCAGATGAGGGATAGTGTACTATCAGATGCTTGGATATTTCTAGTAAGTATTCCTTGCATGGAGAAGGATCTATTTCCAAGAGAAATATGTATTATAGGAGACTGGAGGATTTGTGGCCTATATATTGAGGCCTAGGTAGTCTATGATATTCATCATCATAGTACAGAGAGAGTAGTATAGCTTTTGAGCTGATTCTTTTTGTAAGTTGTTGAAGATTTCCACTTGATTGATAATACAGAGTTGGGGTTTTATGCTGGTGCTTTCCCCTGTGACATATTTTGTGTTATGTGTGATTGATTCTGTCTTATGAGTTATATGTGTTCATGCTTGATGTTGCTCATGTTATAATTGAGTAAAATATTCGCCATGCCTGGTGAGAGATTCGCCAGAAAATTATATATACATATTATAGTATTGATAAATTCGCCTTCCATTTTTCCTATATACCATGGAGATTCGCCCAATTATTATATTTATAAATTTGGCGGGGGTTCTTAAAATTTTCCCTGAGGTAGACCATGGAAAAGGCTTAAATAGAGAGCAATGTAGAGACATAATTTCAAGTAACGGCTATATTTGAACAATAATATTTAAATTATGATATTAATTTATTAATATATTAAAAACAAATATTATTCAGTAACGGTTATATTAAACGAATAGTTTTTGAAAAAAATATTTCAATAATGATATTATTTCATTAATTTATTAAAAATATCAATAGGTAATGGCTATATTAAACGACTAGTTTTTGAAAAATAATATTTAAATCAATTTATTAAAACCAAATATTACTAGTTTTCGAAAAATAATATTTAAATAATCGTATTAGTTTATTTAAATGATATGGCGTGGATCTACAAATGAGGGAAAAGGCCCTGAATATATAGTGGTGAACAAATGGAAAGAGTCTTCATAAATTTTTTGAGGAAAAGTGTTATAGAGTTCACTAAAGAACTTTTGAGTTGGTTGGGACAAAAAAGGTTTGAAGGCTTCAGATGGGGGGTAAACTATGGACAATGGCCTCTTTGACCTCCTTGGAAGAAAAAATCCTATTAGACAGATACAGATAAACGATTATGGATTCCTTCATGGATTGTGAAGACCCTGTAGCTTCATAAGTCTTCAAGAAAAATATTTTCCCTATCACAGTCATATTATTACCTTCAGAGATCGACCCTTCTTAATTTTAGGGAAGTGTTAGCAAAAAATTGGGAATGCTGGTATTAGAGTCCTTGTCTCCAACCCTTGGTCACATGGTCGATAGGAACCTAGACCAAGAGCCAAGCCAAAAGGGCCATCAACCCTTCCACCATTAGGCATCAACCTTTAGATACTAAAATACTAGTTATCAGGTGTTCACCTCAATACCAACAAAATTGACACATTTTTCAACTAGAAACATCATTTTCATCAATTATGGGTATCGGGTTATTGGGTTTCGAATGCCAGGAAAGATGAACAACAATAACAAATTCTAAGAACAAATGCTAACAGATAATGAAATATCTATCTATTAATGGAGACATGAGATTTGGGAGATGTCAAGTGATGGATATCAACTATCGAATATCAACATGTTGGCATATCGAGTGTTAGGTGATGGGATTTTATAGTTCAGGTATAGGGAGATTAAGACCCAACAATTGAGATTTCCTCCCGATACCGACGACGCCTCATACGATAATGGGCATGGCATGATGTGGTAGTGGGTTTTGATGATGTGGCAAGGTGACATGGACTTGACTTGGTGAGATGACATGTCATGATGATGTGGCACAAGGCATGTTTGGTGTTCTCATGGCACTAGTGTGGCATGCTGACATGATGAGGTGATGTGTCATGATGAGACAACACAAAGGAAGGTACTTGATGATGTGGCATATCAATGTGCTAAGATGACATGATAAGATGATGTGGATTAGTGTGTGCAGTGATGTTGAGGTGGCAACCGAGTTGTAGTCGAGGCAAAGATGCATGGACTTCATGACGTTGGGCTATTTCCTATTGGGCGTTGGGATGTTAGGTATAGGAACATTAGGGAATGAATGTGTTCACACTCGTAATACTAGCAAATCCTAACAATTTTGGTAGCTATAGAAAGGTGCGTCATCAAATAGCCAGATGCGAACCTTCGAGATGTCAGCTATTGGATATTTTGTCAAATATTAAGTGCATTGCATTAAGTATCCCAATGACCTAGTGGCTTGGTAACTCAATACACAAAAATGGTAAGTGGCAATAAGGTTAACTGTCATTAGTTGATGATTCATCATCTTGGTTGGACTGGGGCTAAACGAGAGGAAAGGCATGTAACCTGATAACATCTTTCCCGAGGGGGTTGGTGGCAATGGCCATTACAACTGCCAATGGATGCGACAAGATGCTAGCAATGTACAATGGTGAGACATGGGAGAAATGGCTTCCATGTGTCTGCTAAGTGGCACTTTATGGATGTTGTTGTGGCCCTTAAAAGACAAATTTTCAAATGAATATAACTTTGCATCCAGAACTTTGATTCGGATGAAATTTATATCGTCGGGATTTGGAAAGATCTCGATGAAAAGAAGGCAATCACGGTCTTGGAAATGAGTCTTGAGGTGGTTTAAAGAAGAGGAATTTTGATAACCCCATATCCATAATTTAGCCTTAGAGATTGGGTCTAGATACCCTACATCCCTAATCAAGAATTAAGGGGTTGGGTATGTTACAACGAGCTTGTTAACAATGACAACATCATTCTACATTTTTGTAAGTCTCTTGACCAACTGGTAGACATTTTCACCAAACCATTGGCACAAGACATTTTTGAGTTCGAGAGGAAGTGCTTAATTGTTTGTGCTACTAGTTGAAATATTTTCAATTAAGGGAGAGTGTTGGATAATGTAAGTTCTCCCGCTACTAGTTGTAATTAAGGGGAAGTGTTAGTTAGTGTAATTTCTCTTGCGAGTTAGTGTTATCTGTAAATCTCTAGATGGATCTTGGTTGTTAAGGTTGATGTAACAACCTCGATTTAATATATACAAATAATTACATCAAATTATATGATTAATAATCAACACACAACTATTCCACTAATTAACATAGAATTTCCAAAAACATGAACAAAGATGACTTACTTGTGGCGATGATATTCCTTACTTGCGATTTTGGAGTTGAATGTTATTGGAATCTCGTTAGCCGCAACAAATTTTTGGCGATGACTCTCCACCCAACCATAGGTTTAGCTGCACATAATATTTCTACAATTGGCCACCCCCGAGCCCTCAATCAATGTATTACTACCAGGGAATCCTTTGTCTCACAACACTTTTCTCCCAAGAGAATGGATGAAGGAATGATTAATCTCATGTTCCTCACCGTCCATTACATAGACCAAACAATGGAAAGGGGTCCAACTGCAATCTGATTTACCAGGATCAAGTGCTTGTTTATACATGAATGAATGAAAGGTACTGCTAAGCTTACAAACAAAAAAATAAATCCTTATTTGATTCCTTTTTACTTTTTGTTAGCTTATTTTTACTATTTTTATAGTTCCCTTAGTTTAAGTCTTTCTTATTTTATTTTACTTTTTGTTAACTTTACTTATTTTTACTATTTTTATAGTTTACTTTGATATATATATTTATTTAAAACTCCATTATTATTATTTACTATTTTATTTATTTATTATTATTATATTCTCTTCATTATTTATTATTTATTTACCATTATTATATTTTCTTTAATTTTTTTATTATTTATTTACCATTATTATCTTTTCTTTATTGTTTATCATTTATTTGCTTATATTTTAATATTATATTATATTATTTATTATTATTATTATTATTATGGGACATTACATACTTCCCCTCTTTAAGGAACTTTGTCCCGAAGTTAAGTTGAATCATTTAAAATTTTATCTATTTAGTTATTTATCACCTCACGTTTTCCGTACACCCTCTACTGAACTAGAATAACTAGCAAGCATCGAAAGTTTCCACAACACCTGGGAAATCTCAAGGAATATTTGTCCTTTTTCCCACTTTCAGAAACAAGCATAATCCTCATCGGTCTGTACAATAGCCCAAGGCTCACGCACGAGTCAGACCTCGTCTACCCCAAGGCAGGCATCGATCCCAATACTCAATGACTCCGAGCATCTCGCAATGCTAGTCCACTCCCTCCACACTCACTACGTTACACAATCCCAAGCATCAAAGTCCTTACACCCCCACCAAACTTCGGCATCCCAATCCAATATCAGGTACTTGGCCTAGAATATTAGCCACTTGACCTCCTTAAGATGGCCCCATAACCCCTCAAGAGCTATCCATCAATACTTATACAAGACAAAGGAACCACTGGAATATGTATTGTTGATTGAGTATGTCACCAACCCATATGGTGTTACATATTCTCCCTCGCAGGTATGGACTCCCACGGGATCATTAAATAAACTGGCCCTCTTGGCCCATCTATGGATTTCCGGTCAATCACCACATCTCAACATACATCCAATGCATTAACTATAACATCATAGTATCATAGAAAATAATCCACATGCAAAGCCTTGCATGTCATCATGAGAACATAACACCATTTTTATCACAAAATGTTGCATGTCATAAATCTACATACAATTACCACATGCTTCACATCATAATATCATCCTAAGCTGTAACATAAACATTCAACATTAGATACATATCATCACATAATAAATGAACCACATGTCAATATAACTCAACATAATATCATATTCATCATAATCATACAACATCATTATCATATCAAATTAAATGAATAAGAACCACATATGCATCATTATCCTCATACCATCATATCATGAAACATCATCAATATGAGAATCATCTCAATACTTATCAAATATAGAATAATACACTATAAACATTTTTATCATGATTCATCAAAAAAATCAATTTCATTTGTTTGTATAAACATTAAATACCAACTATGAACTAAGATTGTTCAACATCCATCTAGGATCTATGTTATCTCATCAATACTATTAGTGTCATGTTTTCATCAAGATATCAATTACTTTTCAATAATCATTTCTTGTTCTTTCTATTAGGAAGTTGACCATTTACACCGTAGGTATACTCATCTAAGTACATTGTTAAATTTCAAATGAGTCTCATCATCTTGAGCCTTAATCTCTTGTCAGATATTCTTCCTTCCCCAAGGAAATTTTAGTGAAATTCATTGTTAAGATATTATCGTTTGTACCATCATTTAAATCATCAATATCAAGTTAAAATTCCATGATCACTATATATATTGTACTTATCCAAATGACACACATACACGAGGTCATCCTTATTTAAGTCTTATGTTATGCTTAATCCACCCGCATGAGGGATTTCTATCCCCTAGTGATTTCTCCATCATTCCCATAATTTTCATTATTCATCTTAAAAGATTTGCTTATCTCATCAAGTTCCCACTTGATTTCTTTTATCATAGATTCACCCATCTTCAAGTTAGACTAGGGATACTCTCATCTTAATTTCCACTCATTAAATCTTTAGTTTAGAATTTGAAATGCTTGGAACCACTACCACCATTATCATCCATGAATGATTTGGTATGCTCAATGTGTTTGGCAATATCTTCTTTCAATACTAACGACACACACTACTAAGATGTCCAGGTACACCCTTTATTAGTTGATTCTCAATTCTTCTGCCAATTTATGTGTAGTCATTCTCAAAGTCTCATTATAGAATTTCCAATAGTATTTATTCCCATTGTTTTCTCATTAGCTTACATAGTGCCTTTCTTTTTCCAAGAGTTAAAAATCATTATCCTCGAAATACTTTCTTAGTTTATCACAAGTGCTCAGAACTTCCTACATTGACACTTCTAAATTTATAGGTCATCACTTTGACCCTTACCAATCATGTTTATCAATCCACTCATCATATATTTAAGATATTTTCTTCTCGGTTGAATCACCCCTTCACTTCCTCATATTGAATATTCATAGATATAATTTATTTTTTCCCTAGTCTCAATTATCTAATAGTCAATGTCTACTAGCTTCAATAATGGAAACTTCCTCACTTTGTTCAATTTTAAAAATATATTAACAAATTGGCTATAATTTCTGACCTCTAGTCATTGTGGTTTCTTTCTCTTCTCTATTATATGCTCAAATTGTTGAAATTGAGAATATTGTTACTACTTCCCAGCTAAGAATGTTGTTCCTATTCACCGCCATCCTATAGGAATTCATGGGTTAATTACCTCTTTAAGCCAACACAATCATATTTTTTTTTTTTGCAGTTCTTGGAAATGAATTTTATCAATATCATGGTCAGTTAACTTCATTCATGGATTGGAAATATTTTTCTTCTTAGTAGGCATCATCATCAGTTAAACTTCATAGTGATCCTTATCATGTTTTTATATGAAATATTTTTGTAACTCCATGTCCATTTTCCAGCACGTGACCCAAAATCTTTCTATTATGCTCTGAGATAGGCTAGTTCCTCTTGTTGATTACTTACAGTCATTTGTGAATCTTCTACCCACTCATTTTTTAATATTTTATCTATTACTCTTTTCTATTCATTTCCTCATTCTACATTGGTCATAGTTATGAAGGCTATCATTTGTTAGCTTCATTATAAAACTTACAAGTTCCTCCTTTTCCTTTATTCCCTAAGGTAACTTTATCAAATCTATATTGCTAATATTGGGAATCAACTTAGAAACTTTACTTCCTTTCTTAAAATTGTTCTCTTTATACTTAATATTCCATCATCTCATTCTAATAATATATTTATTGTCCTTCCAGCTTTGTTGCATACCATCTTAAATTATTTTTCCTTCTAGTTTCAACTTCATTTGACATGTATTTTTAGTGAATTGTACCATTATTCTCTAACTTTGACCTCTTATAATTCCTTCACATCTTGTATTAATAACTAATGTCTTCAACGAGCTGAGCATATTATATGATTACATATCACTCCATATCTAATGACCTTGTCTTAATGTCAATAGTTAGGATTTTATTACCATTCTTACATTTTTCAAGAGGCTACATCCTTGGAGTAAAGTCAACGAATAAGCTATCCATTATTTCCAACATTCACCATGAATCCAAAATTTCAATTGCTCCATCCTCTCTAACCCACTAATTCACATCATTATTATTAGGTTGTTATTAACATATCTTTCAATAATTGTGTAAGTAACCAAATTTGGTCTTCAATTATTGCATCAACTTTTGAATATTATTCAAAAACAACTTCATAGAACAAAAATTCTTTCAGGGCATTGTCAAAATCATACACTAAACTAAGAAAAAAAGTTATCAATATACACTTGAAACATACTTGTCTTAACTTAAATAAATATTGTATTAATGAAAAACATACCCCATAAAATTATATTAATTTCAATATCCATTTTTTTTAATGTGGTATACCAACATAAACTATGATAATATCAAACAATTATAGATTAAAAATTATCTTAATAAAAAAATTCAACATATTAACTATTACCCTTAAAAAAAATAGTACAAAATATCAAAATAACTATTTATTTCGTTATTTATCAATGTTATTAATTCCTTATTCTCAAAAAAATAATAAAATTTACTTTATATTTTAACCTTATTTAAAAAACTCAACAAAATATTCCAGACACACAATTCTATAATTAAACTGAAATACTAAACAACTAAATATGAAATAAATACGATCGTTTTCTTCATTTGTTTAGTTAAGTAAATAACTAAAGGCCTACCTATTGAAGTGCCCATAATTGAAACATACTGGGCGGGCCATGGGATGAAGGGCATATTGCATTGGTTATTGATTGGGCGTTGAATGGTAAGTTGTGTGGCCAGGTTGGTTTGATAATATTTCTAAGATGTGGCTGCCTTGGCTTGGCCGGTAGACAGGATGGCTCTTAACGATGTGTTGGTCGGTTCAATTTCGGTAAACGATAATAATTTAACTATTTA
This sequence comes from Pinus tabuliformis, assembly GCA_031772625.1. Classification (NCBI taxonomy): domain Eukaryota; kingdom Viridiplantae; phylum Streptophyta; class Pinopsida; order Pinales; family Pinaceae; genus Pinus; species Pinus tabuliformis. The sequence goes on along the minus strand of CM062817.1, from coordinate 1,616,601,090 downwards.
ACCATAATTTTGTTAAGAACAAAAGCTCTCGTATTTGCTTTTAAAAGATTTTAAACGAATAAACATTCAAGTAATTATTAAAATGACGAATTAATTTGAAAACAAAATTTCCTTGCATACATTATTTATAAATAAAGAATATCATTAACAAAATTAAAAAAATAAAATAACCATAACTCAACTTCACATTCGAAATATAATTTTTCAATATAAAATATTCTAAAAATAACTTATCAAATTTCTCTCTAACACTTGTATACTTAATTAACTCATTTATAATATCACATAAAATAATCAAAATATTAACTCATTTATAATATCACATAAAATAATCAAAATTTAGAATTTTGTATTGATCATTTTTATCTCCATTTTATTAATCAATAACGTATATAATAATTATTAATATAAAATTATTTCTTATTCTTATATTCCTAATTAAACTTTGCAATTTATATATAACTAACACTTTCTATATTAAAAATATAGAGACATTAAAATAATTAATATCTAACAGATACAAACTTTATACAACCTTATATTCCCATGTATAAGTTCTCTTGGTGTAATTAAAAGACCACCATGCATGAATTTCTCGGTTGTATGTTTTGGCCATTTAAAAATTTACTAGTAGTTCAAGGGATAAAGCCTTCATAATCTCGAGATTTAGGCATTTAATAATTTTGGATAGGTATTTTTTTAACGGGTGAGGGGTTGACCTGTAACCACGAGAACAAAAATTGATTGTAACCATGACAAAACAAAGTGTACCTTGAATTTAAGAAGAGAGTGCTTAATTTTATTGTTTTGGGAAAATCACATGGGACAATTTTTGGAAATCAAAGTAATAATTACATACAAAAGATGGCTATGTAATTGTCAAATAGGCATATGGATTAAATATATTTTAAATAAAATAATTAACAGTATTAATGGGGCATTGATTTAATTCAGATTTAAAAGTTAACACTATATTTAATAATACTTATTTATAATATCCACTTAATGACCATATATTATTTATAATATTATGTATTATAAATAATTAACATCCATTTAGTGATAATTTTTAAATAATATTCCTCTAACCGCTATGCAGTTATTTTAATTTTTTTTAATATTCAAAAGAAAGTTATTAATTTTCGTTATTTCTAATTTAATAAGAGAAAAAAAGTTGGTTATAAATTTATTTAATCAATCAAATAGAGATTTTTAACAAAATTAATAATCTATTTGTATATCTAGATCTTAGTTAAAATTGGATGTTAAGGCTCATAGCCTCAGGGTTACAACTTTGCTATGATACCATATATATAAGAACTCCAATTTAAGAATCTTTGCTATGATACCATATATAAGAACCCCAATTTAAGATATACAAATAATTACATCAAATTATATGATTAATAATCAACATACAACTATTCCACTAATTAACATAGAAATTTCAAAAACACGAGCAAAGACGACTTACCTATGGCGATGATATTCCTTGCTTGTGATTTCAGAGTTGAACGTTATTGGAATCCTGCTAACCGCAACAAAGTTTTGGGAACGACTCTCCACCCAACCGTAGGCTCAGCTGCACATAATCTTTCTATACCTAGCCACCCCGAACGTTCAATCAACGTACCACTGTCAGAGAATCCTTTGTCTCACAACACTTTTCTCCCAACATAATGGATGAAGGAATGATGAATCTCATCTTCTCATAGTCCATTAGTTAAACCAAAAAATGGAAATGAGTCTGCATCCATATCTTATCATCGTCCATTAATAAACCAAACAATGGAAATGAGTCTGCATTCACACATTCCATGTGTCAACTGCAACTTTATTTTTTTATTTGAAGTTTTACTTAATTTAATATTTCTCTTAATTTTTTTAGTTTAAATCTTTCTTATTTTATTTTACTTTTTGTTAACTTTACTTATTTTTACTATTTTTATAGTTTACTTATATATATATTTATTTAAAACTCTATTTTTTATTATTTATTTACCATCATTATCTTTTCTTTATTGTTTATCATTTATTTGCTTATATTTTAATAGTATATTATATTATTTATTATTTGTATTATTATTAGGGGACATTACAATTGAGTATATTAAATTACACTGGTTGAGATTCAGAGAATTATGCTTAGTTTTTTTTAAAAGAAATTATATGTATAAATATGTGTTTATGAATCAATGAAGCATGATATTCCAATTTAATTATTTTCTAAATTGATCATCTTATTGGTTAATTATCTTAGTGTCTTGTTGTTCCCTCTCATTTTGTCAAAAAAAGCTCAACTTTCCTTCCCAAATATTTAAACATTCCTCTCAATTGACAACTTTCCTTTCACTCGGCATGTAATTGATACATATTATTGTTAATGCCCCCATCAAATTTGGAATTGCATATAGAATTTCTCCGGTTTTGTTAAAGTGTATAATATAAGATCACAGGCCTGAATTCAGAAAAATGATTGTTATCTTCTCCACCTAAATCTAAAGACCCTTAGTAGTATACATAAATCAGATACTGAGATTTATTTACAAAATAGTGATTTATTTTTTTACTTTAAGTATTTTTTAAAAATATATATATATATATATGTTTAAATTATATCTTAATTATTTTTATCATTGAAAATTATTATTATTATTATTTTAAATAAAATTATAATTTAGCTAATTCATATGAACCTTTTGATTCCCCTAATTTATATGACTACTATTCTTAAACAAATTTGTTATTAAATAAAATTATAATCTAATTAATTCTTATAAACTATTTGAATTATATGATTACGCTGACTATTTAAAAAAAACATGAAAAAAAAAAAGATTTTAGAAATTCAGAGATAAAGAAACCAGAAATGTCCAAAATATTTAATATTTAATGTTAGCATTATTCATCCTGTCATGCATCATTCAGACATAAAGATATAAAAAATGTTTAATAACTGAGATAAAAAATTTAAAAATATTTAATATATTTAATATTTACTGCCAACAGTATTCACTTTATTATGCAACATTTAGACGCAAGAAGGCAGAGGTACAGGACCATTAAAAAGATATATGAAAAAGTGTTTAGTATAAAAAAGTTAAAAGTATTTAATATATTTAATATTTACTGCAAACAGTGTTCACTTTATGATGCAACATTTAGACACAAGAAGGCAGAGGTACCGGACCATTAAAAAGATATAGCAAAAAGTGTTTAGTATATTTACTATTTACTGTTATTATGTAGCATTCAAGAGTAAGTGCCCAACCATTAAAAGATAACTTTTGAAATAAATATATGGAAAAAAAGACTGGAAATTCAGATATAAAGAAGTCAGAAGTGTTCAGTATATTTAATATTTAAGGTGAATATTCACCTTGTTGAACAGCATTGAATGGTGCCAAAGGATAAGCGGCTATGCATCACTGTTTTATTGATGACGTATATCCACCCAACCTAGCATAGCATTCAATAATACATAGCAGGACGTTATGTCTATACACAGACAAAAAGACTATAATTCAGAAATAAATAGGCTAGAAGTGTCGAGTATCCAAGAAGATAATATGAGTATGAGTTACTCATTATGTTGGTAAAAGTAACACTGAAAAAGAGGCAGTAATCAGACAAATAAATTGAGTAATGAAAACATCTGTCCGCGGAAGACAGTAAAACAAACAGGAAACAGAAAGGACTCCAGAAAAATCAGACAGCAAGAGGCCAGAATCGTCCAGTACCCAAGAAGATAATTAGAGTCCCTCGCATTAAAAACAATGTTTTATTGGAAGAGTATATTCCATAAAACGGGAGAACTTTAACAAAACATAGATTATACATTTCGCAAAAAGAAAGGGGTCCAGGAAATTGAAATATAAAGAGGTCAGAAGCGTCCAGTATACTAGAAAGATGGAATGAACCGCTTTGAATTATGTTCCATTAAAGTCCAGTACCATAACATAAGGAGTGTAATGTTTCCATACTTGTATCTCGCATATATATATATATATATATATATATATATATATATTTCTAACTCTGCGAAGAATTTCAACCACATTTGTGCCTGTTTTCTTTGCTTTATGGGTTCATGAATCAGATTATTAAAGACCATTGAAAGGAAATTAACACTACGATAATTGTATTGTATTGAAAATTCATCCAAGCTTATATTATTGCCGAATGAAGATCAATATATACAAATCTTGCTGAGATCATATATATTTGCATGAATGCATAATAACGAATTGGATCGAAGTTTCACCATCAACTTCAATGTAAATGTCTTCAAATTTGCGGGTGCGTTTTCCAGAGTTCAAAACTTTTGAACCGGGGATGTAGGATTTATGAAAATTTGAGGTGCCTCATGCCACATTTCAAAAGAACCTATTAAATGGAACATAATCCCTCCATGCATAATTGATCGAGATTTGTAGTTAATGTGTTAATTAATGCGTAGTAGGAAAAATGGTAATCAAATTGCCTCTAGGTTTAACGGCCAACATTGCTTTGCAAAAAGATTCATGGAAGTTAATTTTAAGAAGAAAGCTAGTAGTTCTAACTAAAAACTCCAAAAATATCTAATAATCCTAATAAAAGTATTTGAAACCATCACTGAATAATTCAAATAAACCATCAATAAATAATTCAAATATCAAAGAATAATTCTTACTTAAGTAAGTTAGAAAATAGTCTCATCTTTGACTTCTTTTCCCAAGTTTAATGAATATTTTAAATTACCAGTCATGAAAATACTCAAAAAAAAATATTATGGTAAAGTGAGTTTCTGCTTGTTTGTTTATTTATTTATTTATTTTAAATATTTATAAAAAATTTAATAAAGAAAATCTTTTAATATTGAAATGGTTTTTTTAATGGAGTTAAATATTTAAATAGATAATAAAAATATTGAAGAGTTTGTTTTTTTTGGATTTAAGGAAACATGTTAATGGTTCAAGACCCAAGGTGTCATGCCCCTATCTTAGCGGTAGTCTTTCAACCACTCATATGCAGGTGCGGCACCACCCCCTGATTTCTTTCCAACAATACTTTCAAGTGTGGACTACACCAAACATTCCATACTTGGTTTATTTTTTACTTTCTAAGCATTAACATTCATAACACAACAGAAACATTCATTTAATATTTTTTCATCATCATTATCATTTACAACATATGCACAGTGGATATAGTATTTAACGGGAGGGGCAACTCCCTGAATATGAGTCTGCCCACAATGATAATAATAATCTTATAAAATATACAATTACAGTCTTTGAAGAGGAACCCCAACTTCCTTCTTACAATTTCTGCCAAAATCCAAAGTTCAACCTGCACGTTCGGCCGTGCCCGAACCATCGTTCAGCAAGCGCCCACCCCTGCCGGGTCGGGTCGCCCAACTTGTCCAGCAGAGGCACCCACCCCCAAGCCACCCTCCACACTAACTTGTCGCACACCAGTTCTGTAGCTCGTTGCACAAATTGGTCACAATAGTGCAACACACCGTTCACCACAGCTCGACGCCCGTTTAGCTTTCGCCCTCGGTGTGTCACCCTACCCTGCACCTGTCTGCGGCTCGCGCAACGTTCGATGCTTCACCCGTCTGCACCATTCGCAGCTCCAATCATAGACTTATTGTAGTCGCACCGCAAAACTCATCCGCACTCGTTTCGCAAACCCGTCGTTCGGCCTAGCTCACTCTGTCATGCACCACGCCCTTCGCGGGTCGCTCACCAGGCAGATATTCCCACCGCGTGCAGTGGCGCCCAACCCGATTTTCCCGTCGGGTAGAGTGCCCAACTTGCAACCTGCAACACACGAACTTTGCGTTCCTGCTCCTCGACTCGGTGCTTCGGTCAAGAGTTGTCTACACCTTGCCTTCACTTATTCATCCACCTCTTTGGCTCGCCCTTCTCCTTGAGCTCGCACTTGTTTGTGAACTTGAAGTGATGTCTTCTCTCCTCCATGGCGTCCTCTACTTATACGCCTATCTAAGGATATAACATGGGTCGGCTTGCCCAGGCTGACCTTTCAACTCGGCCAACTTGCCCCCACTTTATGTTGGCTCACCCATGTCGTCGCCTCGCCGGGTCCACATGCCCAACTTTGCACTGTATAAGCTTACCTCCGCAAAGTCGCCACTTTTAACCAAATTTTGGTTTTTTAACTATCCGTTGGTTTGTCGCAATTCGTGTCCTGGGCACCTTTAACCGACCGCCCCAACGCATCACAACACCAACTCGTCCCATCATTGAAATCGACTCGTCACACCGGCTCGTCGCCCACTGACTCGTTGCCCACCGACTCGTCGCATGCCAGCTCGTCGCGTTTGACCGAGGGTGCATCACCCCACTCCGTTGCACGTCAACTGACGAATCATGGGCTTGACATACTCCCCCACTCTAAATGGTTATCGTCCTTGACAACACCATCATACGACATCACAAAGTGTCGCTAGCTCCAACATCCAAAATGTCCATGTTGCCCACCTCTGCTCTACCATCGCATAAACCATAAAGGCTCATGTCTCCATGAATAAGAAAGTCTCCTCAATCCATGATCATAAACCACCTTCGTCGCAACTCCACACGCTACCCCACCATGGAAGGTTGGTCCCTCCAACTCAAGCTACATGCTCACTGCGACATATATCGTGTTGAACTCATCATGTATCGTCATCATGTGAACTACTGCCATGATACTCCAACACAATGATAACACATATCAGTACACTGCTATAGCCCCATGACTCAAACTAGTTGGGTAGTTAATCCACCTGTCGCGCTTAAGCCATGAGAATGCACCTCCTCATGCCATCATCGGTCATTTCTCTCAGCATCCTGTCACAACATCAACTTGATCAAGAATCCATCTCCATCTCCAAAATGTAAGTAAGCCATGTCCAGGTCCACGAAGTAATCTCCATCTCATCCGCAACATGTTGTTTGGTGTCAATGTGTTGCATGTCAATCAGCCGCATTTATCCCAACATCATTATCCATATATGTGTAAGATTCATCTCCTCAAAATGAAGAGATCCTCTCATCAAATCGACTCTCGATGTTCCACATCCAGGTCCATGAAGCAACCTCCATCATATTTGTAATGTGCCATCCCTAAAGTCTGCCAAAGAACAATTATACTCTTGTCTCATCATCCATGTGCTACCCATGGTCGAAACCAATCAACTCCTATGTGTCAAAAGTGGTTAAGTCTTGGCTCAACCCATGCCCAAGTGTTGCCACCAAGGCATCATCATTGTTGCAACTCCATCAACTCCAGAGTGTCTTGTCTGGATCCTCCATACCAAGTCACTCTCCTAAGATCACCCATAAATGTTCTCAAAAGTATGCACCCCATACTGCATCAAAATCACTGACCTCAGATCCTCAATGCATCAGATCCTCCAAGCCCACTATAATATGAAGTCCCAAACCACTGCAACAATCTCATGTCATCATGAGCACCATGAATCATCTCCATCAACATCAACAAAGCCATCCGCACAACATCACTGCCTTGGCACTCCTCACTTGATGCCCATAAGTAACATCTCTACAAGTGATCCTGCATAATGTCCCTGCATAAGGCCGCCCATGCTCCATCTCTCCAACTCGATGTCCATGACTCAAGTTTCCAATGTTGTCCAACTAAGTAGACCCATCACAACATTGGTCATCTTCATCCAAGTCTTCAATCAGGTCTAGTGCCCTTCGGTCACCTAAACCATATAAAACATCATGTCATATGAGTCCCTTCCATCATAGCTCCCCCACTAAAGGGTCCACTAAGACTTCCTCTTGGTCTTGGCCATGAATAAGTCCACCCAAGTATCATCAAAATGTGTGTGCCCGTCTCCAATCAGTCCATGAGTCATGCCAGGCACTTAGCCAATTTCTTTATGTGGCTAAAACATGACCCATCCTCCACAATGATCATCACGTTCCTCCCTTATCATGGGCATTTGCATCTTCTACAATAAGGTCACAAACAACCCCAACAAGCTCTCCAACAACCAATGGTCCTTGCTTCTACATATAAGGTCTCACCGTAGACATCCATGGTAAGGTTGTCCATTGCATCGACAAACTGAATTTTCCCTTCACTGCATATGGACCATCCTCCAAAAGCTCCAATGAAACACAAGTAAAAGTAGGAATACTTACTTCATCATGAGGCTCCTCCATGTGAGTATCCTCATCCACCAATGTCTACAAAATGCACGATCCTAGTCCAACTTGAGCAATTTCAAGTTCCTCCTCCATCATCGTCATATCTGCAACATCCTCAAACATCACGACTTCCTCTTCTCCATTATCGTGATATGTAGCTACATCCTACTCCATTGCCCAACCAAATCGAAGAAGTTCATCTTCAACATTCTTTTCCAAGATGTCAAGTTCATCTCGAATCCATGGGTTCTCTTCTTTCATCCACTTCAACCTATATAAGGTCAACAAGAGCCTCCCTTGGCATTCGTCCAAACTTGCCATGTCTCGTCATTCATTTTGGCCCAAGCACAAAGCTTCACCCTTGCTAAACCTATCACGAAGTGCAGTAGTAACACTTTTTTTTTTCAACAAAGCCCGCAGAATCCAGACCTCTGATACCACATATCACACCCCTATCTTGGAGGTAGTCTTTTAACTGCTCATACATAGGTGCGACACCACCACCTGATTTCTTTCCAAAAATACTTTCAAGTGTGGACTACGCCTAACATTCCATACTTAGTTTATTTTTCAGTTTCTAAGCATTAACATTCATAACACAGTGGAAACATTCATTTAATCATTTTTCATCATCATTATCATTTACAACATATGCACAACGGATACAGTCTTTAACGGGAGGGGCAAATCCTTGAATATGAGTCTGCCCACAATGATAATAATAATCTTATAAAATATACAATTACAGTCTTTGAAGAGGAACCCCAACTTCTTTCTTACAATTTCTACCAAAATCAAAAGTTCAACCTGCACATTCAGCCGTACTCAAACCACCGTTTAGCAAGCGCCCACCCTTGCCGGGTCGGGTCGCCCAACTCATAAGGCAGAGGCGCCCACCCCCGGGCCGCCCTCCACACTAACTCATAGCATGTCGTTTTGCAGCTTATCGCATAAATCGATCACAACAGTGCAGTGCACCATTCACCACAACTTGGTGCCCATTCAGCCTTCGCCCTTAGCGTGTCGCCTTACTCGACGCCTGTCTACGTCTCGCCCAACGTTCGACACTTCACCCGTCCGTAGATACAACCACAGACTTACCGTATTCACACTCGTAGCCGCATCGCAGAACTCATCCGCAGTCGTTCCGTAGACTTGTCATTCGGCTCAGCTTGCCCCATCATGTAGCGCGCCCTCTGTGGGTCACCTGTTAGATAGACGTGCCCACCGCTTGTAGCAGCGCCCAACTTGGTTCACCCGTCAGGCAGAGTGCCCAACCTGCAACCTGCGACTCTCGAACTCTGTGTTCCTACTCCTCGGCTTGGTTCTTCGGTCAAGAGCCGCCTGCACCTTTCCTTCGCCTATTCATCCACCTCTTTGGCTCGCCCTTCTCCTTGAGCTTGCACTTGTTTGTGAACTTGAAGTGATGCCTTCTCTCCTCTATGGCCTCCTCTACTTATACGCCTCTCCAGGGATATAACACAGGTCGACCTGCCCAGGCTGACCTCTCAACTCGTCGAACTCGCCCCCACTTTATGTTGGCTTGCCCATGTCGTCGCCCTGCTGGGTCCACATGCCCAACTTTGCATCGTATAAGCTTACCTTCGCAAAGTCGCCACACTTAGCCAAATTTCAGTTTTTCGACTCTCTGTTGGCTCATTGAAACTTATGTCCCGGGCGCTTTTAACCGACCACCCCAACCCGTCGCAACACCAACTCGTCCCATCGTCGCAACAAACGTCGCAACCAACTCGCTCGCTCACCGACTCATCGCACCGGCTCGTCGCCCACCGACTCGTCGCGTTTAACCAAGGATGCGTCGCCCCACTCCGTCATACATCAATCGCTGATTCGTGGGCTTGACACAAAGCTTCTTATAAGAATGATATATATATCCTACACGTAGTTTATTTCAAGTGATATGATTTTCCTTAAATAATAATAATGAATTAATGTGCCTTTAGAAAAAATATTACAAAATATCAAAATAACTATTTATTTTGTTATTTATCAATGTTATTAATTCCTCACTCTCACAAAAATTATAAAATTTACTTTGTATTTTAACCTTATTTCAGACACTGAACAAAATATCCCAGACACACACTTCTATAATTACAATGAAATACTAAACAACTAAATTGTTGATATTTTCTGTTGTGAGTAAGATAGGCAAAATCTTAGTTGATGACAACAATAGGAATCTGTTCCTATATTAGCTCCAAGTTGTTGGGAGATGATTAATGCCTCCTATATTTGATGTGAGTGAGTTAATGAGGTTGTTAGATTCTCTTTGCTATATAACAGGCAACCATTCGGATTGTTTGCTATGAGGGTGAGAGTTTTGTGAGGATTTCATTATGTAATCTCTTGTTTAATTAATAAGATTGTCGATGCCTATGTTGTGTGGACGTAGCCCAGATTGGTTGGGTGAACCACGTTAAATTCTTGTGTCTTATGTGCTTAATTAGTCTGCTGTTTATTTTGTTTAAATTTCCGCTGTGCATCTGATCTCCAACAAGTGGTATCAGAGCAGTTGGAGGCGTGGCTCAGCTGGACCGGGCTGGAGGTGGAGCGCAAAGGCGTGTTGGACTGCTGTTGTGTCCGCCTGCGTGGAAGTTTACAGCGCTGAGGAGTATAAGAGATTGCCGTGTTGCTGCACCTGCGTGTAGCACTGGAGTATTGCTGTATTGATTGCTGCGTGGTTGGTGGAGCGCTGGTGTTTCCTACCTGCGAGAAGACTGAAGGCACTGCTGTTCAAACAAGCGGAGCAAACCTGCGCACTGCTGTTTGCGTGGAGGTATTCAGAACTGCACACCGGAGAGCAAACGTTTGAGTGGAGGTATTTTTTCTTTGTTTTTTTAAAAAAACCTGCGTTGAAACCAGTGAGCATCTGCGTGCGTGTTAATTATGGATTGAGCATCTGCGTGGTATTCCATTGGCGTCGCTGCATGGACGCTGTTTGGCGTGGCAGCCTGTGTCAAATTATTTGTTTTTTAACAGTTGGTATGCGTTGCTGCGTGGAACTGGTGGAAGTTTTTTAAAGGGCAGTTTAAAAAAAAATAAAATCATATAACATATATATGTTCAAAACCGTTGCTGCGTGGAGTTTGTGGCAGTTTTAAAGGGCAGATTTTTTAAATTATATAACATATATATGTTAAAACAAAAAAGTTGAAACGCATATGTTACACACCATGTTACAAACCATTTTAACGTAATTGAAAGTGTAAAATGGTGGATTAATATTAAAGTGGGTGAACGCATATGGTGGAGTAGATTGTTTTGTGGAGCGGATCAATTCTTCCATTGGTGATTCGAACTTTTTTTTTATGGTGTGCGGTGAGATATATAAATTGCAGAATTGGTACATTGTGATTCACACAGCAAAACTATTGTTTTTTGTTTTATTTAAAGGCAAAGACAGAAAGGCATAGGCAGTTGGTTTTGCTAATTGCTGGTATTGAAACATTGGATTGTTTTTTTTTTGGAGATTATTGTGTTTTTTTTTATACAAAAAGGTGAAAACTCAGAGTGCCCGGTTTGAAATTGAGAAGTTTAATGGCAAGAATAATTTCGAGATCTGGAAGGTGAAAATGTATGATTTGCTTGTCCAACATGGTGTGGCAAAGGCATTGTTGGGCAAATCCAAACAGCCTTACAACATCACAGATAATGAGTGTGCCGAGATGGATGAAAGAGCGATAAGTGTTATTCGACTGTGTCTAGCTGATGATGTCCTGTTTAATATCGTGTCGGAGACAACAGCTGTTGGTTTGTGGATGAAACATGAGAAACTGTACATGACCAAATCCTTAACCAATAGGATTCTCCTGAAGCGACAGTTGTACAGTTTGCGAATGAAGGAAGGTACATCGATTGCTGATCATTTAAATGCTTTTAATACTCTTCTTGTGCAATTACAAAGTATAGAAGTAAAAATTCAATCCGAGGATAAAGCTATTACTTTATTGTGCTCGTTGCCCGAATTATGGGATCATTTTGTTACTTCTATAAGTCTTAGTTCATCAGAAACTATTGAGTTTGATGATGTAGTTGCATCCTTATTATCGGAAGAAACAAGGAGAAGGTCGCATTCTGAAACCTCTACATCAGAAGCTATGATGGTTAGAGGTCGTTCGAAAGAAAGACACTCCAGGAGGCCGAGCGACTCACGTTCAAAGTCGAAAGGGAAGAAGAGTAAGCTAAAGTGTTGGTTTTGTGGCAAATCAGGGCATTTAAAGAAGGATTGTTGGAAGCGACAGCAGCAAACTTCAAAAGCAGATTCTTCGACAGAGAAGAAGGAGGCAAATACAACAGATACAGGTTCGACATCTGGTTCAGGTATGAGTGATGAAGTATTATCAGTTAATGTGTCAAATCATGGTCAACATTGGTTGTTAGATTCCGATGCATCAAACCACATGTGTATCCATAAAGAATGGTTTAAAACATATAAATCAATTGATGATGGTGTTGTGTACATGGGTAATGATGTAACATGTAATATTGTGGGAATTGGGAGCATACAACTGCAAATGTTTGATGGGACAACAAAAATATTAACTGATGTGAGGCATGTACCAGATTTAAGAAAAAATTTGATTTCATTAGGAGCACTTGATTCAAATGGATATAAAACTGTAATTCAAGGTGGAGTAATGAAAATTTACAAAGGCATCTTACTAGTTATGAAAGCTAAGAAAGTAGGAAATCTATTTCAGTTAGAAGGAGGTATAAGGTCAGATTTTGTGTCTACTGTGTCTGAACATGACAGTAGTTCCATTCACTTATGGCATCAAAGATTGGGGCATATGAGTGAAAGAGGATTAAAAATTTTGGCTAATCGCAAGTTACTTCCAAATCTAAAGTCTGGAAAGTTAGATTTCTGTAAGCATTGTCTGTTTGGAAAACAAAGTAAACAAAAGTTTAAAACAGGCAAACATACTAGTAAAGGCATACTTGATTATATCCATTCAGATGTGTGGGGTCCAGCTCCTACAACTTCATATGGTGGTTCGTCTTATTTTGTATCATTCATTGATGACTTTTCTAGGAAGGTCTGGGTCTACATGTTGAAAAGAAAGTCTGATGTTTTTTCAGTTTTCAAGCAGTTTAGAGCATTGGTAGAAAATAGTACTCATAGAACAATAAAGTGTTTAAGAACTGACAATGGTGGTGAGTTTACTTCCAAGGAGTTTGACAGCTATTGCAAGGATGCAGGGATCGAGAGGCATAAGACCACGGTTTATACTCCTCGACAAAATGGAGTTGCTGAACGCATGAACAAAACTCTTCTAGAGAGAGCAAGGAGTATGCTGAGTAACGCCGGGTTGCCGAAGGAGTTGTGGACGGAAGCGGTGGCAACAGCTTGTTATGTGATAAACCGATCTCCATCGATGGCCATAGATTGCAAGATTCCGCAAGAGGTATGGAAAGGACACCCTTGTGACTATTCTAAACTCAGAGTGTTTGGTTGTGATGCATATGCTCTAGTGCCTAAACATCAGCGAACTAAGTTAGATCCAAAGTCTAAAAGGTATATCTTTGTTGGGTATGGTGTTGGAACAAAGGGATATAGATTGTGGGATCCTACTACCCGCAAAATCATCATCAACAGAGATGTAAAGTTTAATGAATCCTCTCTTGTACAGTTAGATGTAGATAGTAGATTGACACAGGATGATGTATCTGATTTTCAGCACATTCAGTTTGATAGCATTTCTAACAATAGTCATGATGACCATAGTTCAGATACTAGTCATGAACAGGTTTTAGAATCAGAACATGAACAGGGTTCAGGTTTAGATCATGAACAGGTCTCAGATACGGATCGACAAGAAGTTCCTACAGATGGTAGTCAGCCAATCGAGGAAGCGCCAGAAACATCCTTAAGGAGGTCGACAAGAATCAAACGACCACCGAGAAGGTATGATGATTATGTCACTTCTGTTGCATTTACTGCTAATGACGATGAACCTTTGTGCTATCAGGAAGCAATAGAAGGTTCGAAAAGTGATAAGTGGAAAGAAGCCATGAAGGACGAAATGATGGCCTTGGGTAAGAACGGCACATGGGATCTGGTTGAGCTTCCGAAAGGTAGGAAAACTGTGGGGTGTAAATGGGTTTTCAAGCTGAAACGGGGTGTGAATGATACGGAAGACAGGTACAAAGCACGGCTGGTTGCAAAAGGGTTTTCTTAGAAAGCCGGTATTGACTTTCATGAGATTTTTTCACCAGTGGTTAAAATTGTTTCAATTAGAATTGTGTTAGCATTAGTGGCTTTGCTTGATTTAGAGTTGCAGCAGTTAGATGTTAAGACTGCATTTCTATATGGTGACTTAGATGAGGAAATATATATGGAACAACCGGAAGGGTTTGTTCACCATCGCAATGAGAAATTTGTCTGCAGGCTCAAGAAGTCATTATATGGCCTGAAGCAATGGCCTCGGCAGTGGTATAAGAAGTTTGATTCTTTCATGTTGAGTCAGAAATATGTTAGAAGTGAATATGATCATTGTGTTTATTTTAAACAGTTGAATAATGGCATATTCATTATCTTGGTATTGTAAGTTGAAGATATGCTTTTAGCAAGCAAAAGCATAGAAGAAATCAACAGGTTGAAGGCTCAGATGGCAAGGACATTTGATATGAAAGATCTAGGAGCAGCAAGACAGATTTTGGGCATGGAGATTTTCAGAGACAGGAGCAATGGTAAGCTATGGCTATCACAACAAAAGTGTATTGAGAAAATACTTTTGAGGTTTGGTATGAATAATGTGAAACTTGTGTCAGTCCCTTTAGCTTCCCATTTTAAGCTTTCTTCGAGTTTATGTCCTAATACAGATGAAGAAAAGGATTATATGTCTCGAATTCCATATGCCAATGTAGTAGGGTGTTTAATGTATGCGATGGTTTGTACGCGACCAGATATTTCACATGCAGTTGGGGTTGTCAGCAGGTACATGGAAAATCTGGGTAAAGAACACTGGTCAGCAGTGAAATGGGTGCTTCGGTACTTGAGAGGCACAAGTAGTTATTGTATTGCTTACAATAAGAGTAGTGAATTTGTTTGCGGATATGTTGATTCCGATTTTGCAGGTGATTTGGATAAGAGGAGGTCAACTTCGGGGTATGTCTTTACTCTTGTAGGTGGAGCTATAAGTTGGATGTCAAAGCTACAGAACATTGTCGCGTTATCCACTACTGAAGCAGAATACATTGCTGCTTCGCATGCTTGCAAAGAGGCGGTTTGGTTGAAAGGTTTGCTTGGTGAGTTTGGTAGGTTACAGGACAACATCAGGTTACTTTGTGATAGTCAAAGTGCAATACATTTGGCTAAGAATCCGACCTATCATAGTAAATCAAAGCATATTCCAATTAAGTACCATTTTGTAAGACAGGTTATCACTGAAAGGGGAGTCTCTCTTGAAAAGGTGCATACAAAGGAAAACTGTGCAGACATGTTCACAAAACCAGTTTTGTTAGAGAAGCTACGCTGGTGTTTGGCTTCTCTTGGCTTGCAGAAAAGATAAAATAATAATAACAGGGCATCAGGCTAATTGTTGTCAAGGTGGAGATTGTTGAGATTTTCTGTTGTGAGTAAGATAGGCAAAATCTCAGTTGATGACAACAATAGGAATCTGTTCCTATATTAGCTCCAGGTTGTTGGGAGATGATTAATGCCTCCTATATTTGATGTGAGTGAGTTAATGAGGTTGTTAGATTCTCTTTGCTATATAACAGGCAACCATTCGGATTGTTTGCTATGAGGGTGAGAGTTTTGTGAGGATTTCATTATGTAATCTCTTGTTTAATTAATAAGATTGCCGATGCCTATGTTGTGTGGACGTAGCCCAGATTGGTTGGGTGAACCACGTTAAATTGTTGTGTCTTATGTGCTTGATTATTCTGCTGTTTATTTTGTTTAAATTTCCGCTGTGCATCTGATCTCCAACATAAATATTAAATAAATACGATCATTTTCTTCATTTATTTAGTTAAGTAAACAACTAAAGGCCTACGTATTGAAGTGCCTATAATTGAAACATAGTGAGTGGGCCATGGGATGAAGGGCGTATAGCATTGATTGTTGATTGGGCGTTGAATGTTAAGTTGTGGGGCCATGTTGATTTAATAATATTTGTAAGATGAGGTTGCCTTGGCTCGGCTATTAACGATGCGTGAGTGAGTTTGGTTCCATAAAGGACAATAATTCAACTATATTTTTGTTAAGAACAAAAACGGTCGTATTTGTGTTTAAAAGATTTTAAACAGGAATAAGCATTTAAGTAATTATTACAAATTGCTTTGAAAACAAAATTACTTTGGATACATTATTTTCGATACATTGTTATAAATGAAAAATGTTATTAACAAAATTTAAAAATTAAAATAATCATAATTCAACTTCGCATTTTAAATATAATTTTTCAATATTTTTATATTATAAAAATAACTTATCAAATTTCTCTCTAACAATTATACACTTATTTAACCCATTTATAATGTCGCATAAAATAATTTAAATTTAAATTTTGTATTCATCATTTTTATGATCATTTTATTAATCAATTACATATATAATAATTATTAATATAAAATCATTTCTTATTCTTATATTCCTATTTAAATTTAACAATTTATATATACCTAACGTTTTCTATATTAAAAATATCGAAACATTAAAATAATCACTGTCTAACAAATAAAACTTTAAGTTCCTATGTATTAGTTCTCTTGTGTGTAATTAAAAGACCACCATGCATGAATTTATGGGTCGTATGTTTTGACCACTTGAAAAATTTACTAGTAGTTCAAGGGATAAAGCCTTCACAATTTCGAGGATAGTTTTTTTTTTTCAAACGGGTGAGCGAGTGGGGTTTAACCTGCAACCATCACAACCACCATAGATTGTAACCATGACAAAACAAAGTTCACCTTGAATTAACAAAGTGTACCTTGATTTAAAAGGAGAGTGCTGAATTTTATTGTTTTGGGAAATCAGGTTGGACAATTTTTAGAAATCGAAGTAATAATTACATGCAACAAATGGCTATGTAATTGTCAGATAGACATATGGATTAGTTTGTTTGACCATTTTTCACAACTCCAAAATTATATATATTTTAAATAGTTTAATACTAGCATTTGCACCAAATGTTGCAAAGGAAACGCCGTAAGGCATAAATTGAGGAACAATTCCGACATGGGAATGGGAAAATGTACATAAGATGCAGATATGTAGCATAAATGAGATTCTAAAGATGTATAAATTGAAGTTTATTTAGGGTGCTTAAGTCTATATTTTTTTTAATTATTGAATTAATATTGCATATAAATCTCATAAAATTCAACCAACTTATAATTGAGGGCTCTGAGCTCTAAGTTTGTCTTTGGGTCATTAACATGGTAATGCACGGTCTCAACCACTAAACCACATAACAACAAACAAAAGACTACAAAATGTTACGATCATTACTATAGTAAACCCAATGACTCTACACACAATAATTTATTCTTTACTCGAAGAGAATATTGCTTAACCATATCCACAAAAAGATTGCAAGGTGGAAAGCATTATGCAGAAAAGAATCTTTGTTATTATAACTTGTAAGTTGTAGCATTGTTCCAACCAATAAAACTATCTTCACATTTTGGAAGATCAAATGGAAATAAGTTTTGAAGAATTCAATAAAAAACGTCCAAGATCATTGGATCACATGATTAATGGTACCCTGTCCTATGAATCTAATATTTTTATGCACTTACAATTAAGGGAGAAAACAAGGTCCAAACAATGTATACAACAGGGACCAATAAATAGTATATTTGCTAATCCTTGCTAGGATCAGAAAAAACAACATTACTTCTCCTTAAATCCTTCACAATCAAATTATACAATTGTTGTACAACACAAGGCCCATGCTGTTGTCAATAGCTCTGACTGAGAATGCGACCAGATTCCTTCAATCTCATACAGTGATTAATGCACCAATTATACAATTGTTGTACAACACAAGACTCATGTTGTTGTCAATCAAGCAATAGTTCTGATCGAGAATGCGCCAGATTCCTTCAATCTCATATAGTGATTAATGCACCAAACATAGATGTACTAGTTGCAACGACTTTTATATCATTTTGCTGATGTTGTCATTTCAAAATCAATGTGATACAATTAAGTCACCTTTAAGAAGAACCTCATTGCAATTTCTATACAAGGATGTCTGTCTTATCATTACTCATTCTAATTTCACCTCTTTTATTGTCAGACTTCACGAATTAGCCTCCAAATGCTTGCTTCATCCACAGACCAGTGAATTACCTTTTATAAATATTTTGTTTGAGCATTGGAACTCAATAACATTTACAAAATTATAAAAAGTTTATCTCCAATCAATTTCTTTTCTTTTCTTTTTCTTTTTCTGATTTCCACTTATTATTGTTATATAAATATCTAAACTCATTTTATAATACTTTAAAAATAGAAATTTTCAGATATTATAATCCCTAAATCCTTTCTTCCCATTCTTAATGACTTTTGCAATTGGAAATAGGGCTTTGCAATTAGGTTCCCTCTGCATTAAACTCTGCAACTGACCCACCACGGTTAGTGTTGGAGTCCTTGGAGGGGTTTTATTCTCTTGAACAAAAGTCAAGTGACAAGAAAGAGTTTGGGCTCCTGGCTCTACGCCGGGCCTGTACATTATTACTGGAATCTCTTGTACCTGTTTTGGCAGATCCTATTTTGGGTGTTGAACATCCAGTTCTGCCCTTAAATATAAAGGAGCAAGTCAAAAGTATTGCACATGAATGGAAGTCGAAGATAAACCTTGAAGGAGATGTTGCCAATGGCAATTCGTTGGAGGCCCAGGCCTTCTTGCAACTTCTAGCTACTTTTGGAATTGCGTCAGAGTTTGATAAAGATGACTTATGCAAGCTTGTTCTTGCATTTGCACGGTGCAGGCAGACACCTGAACTCTGTCGTTCCCTTGGAATTGAATAAAAAATGCCAGGTTGGTTGGCTGGTGTTCTGTAATGTTAGCCTCAGTGGCCAGGTTGGCAAAATTTCCATCCATTTTGGTAGATAGGCTTTTTGTTGTTTTTCTGGCATTCATGGCTAGCTTGGTTTTTTTGAGGGACTGGTGGATTTTATCAGTATACTTGGTTGTGGCTGATTGAGTTGAAGATAAATTTTGGTAATCCTGGCTGTAGTAAACCTTCCCAACGTTTTTTGTTTAGTCCAGTGAACGGGTTTCTAAGATGACGGGGTTGGTAGTCTTTTCTTTAGATCTCAACATTTCATATGCAAGGCAGATACTGAGTGGCCTCTACTAGGTAGACATCTTTTTATGAGGTAGAAAGTTGTATGTAAGTTATTTTGTTGATATTAATAAAGGCACCTGAAGATGATCAGCTATGGTAAAGTGTCATAAGGCCTTTCATGAGTGGGGAACTGTTTACTTACGAAAATGGTCTCAAGCTGGCATAGCTATTATCTTTATTGACAAATCCGTTGAAGTTGTCTGTATTATTTTTTCTTTCACAGTAAACTGTCTTTTGGTATTTCAAATGTTTGTGACATATTCAGATTAACTGAAAATTTTGTGACAATTTCATGCAGATGTTGTAGAAACCCTGGTCAATAGTGGAAAACAAATTGAGTCAGTCAACTTTGCTCATGCATTTGGGCTGAGAGAGAAGTTTGCACCTGTTCCTTTGTTGAAAACAAATTGAGGCAGTCAACTTTGCTCATGCATTTGGGCTGACAGAGAAGTTTGCACCTGTTCCTTTGTTGAAGGAATATCTGAAAGATGCTAAGAAAGCTTCTCAGGCAAGTTTAAAAAGCGGGAATAACTCTACTGTTGCACAAGTACGATTGTATTACTATTATACAAAATGTCTTGTTATGTGATGATCATTTTGGCTTAGTATTGTTGGTTATATCGGAAGTTCCTTTTTTGACCGATATTTTTATTTGCTGCTACAGAATGAAGTAAATACAAAAGAGCTTTCTGCTTACAGAGCTGTTATAAAGTGCATTGAGGAGCACAAACTTGAATCGCAGTTCTCACCAGATCCTCTTCAAAAGCGTGAAGCTCAGCTAGAGAAAGCTAAGGCTGACAGAAAAAGGTCTGCAGGTGCTGTTAAGTCTCAACCTAAGGGTCCTCGTGCTAATGGAGGAAATGTTGGTGTATATATGCCTCCGTTAAGTGCAGATGAAAGAACTCCGACTCTTTATGCTTCTTCCAATGGTGCAGACAGAAGCTTTTATAGGTATTTTGATAGAGTACAATATTCTGGTGCAGCTCCAGGTGTTACATCCTACAACCTACAGGGCCAAAATGCATATGACAGATCAAACCAAGGATTATATGGAGCAGGCTATGGTGTTGGAAATAGGACTCCAGTCTCGCTCTCAAGGCCATATATGTATCCATCAGATAACATGGGGCCTTCATTGTTGGGTTCCGATTCTTACAATTCCTCTACTAATTATAGCAACTATCACTTTGGCAGTAGACTGCCTGCCCCTCCTCCAGCTTATCAGTCTTCTTTTATACATTAGGTAGGTACGGTGCTTATCTTACCGTGGTCAAGCAAGTTCTGATCTTATCAGGCCCCATAAAACCTTTTCTATTGGATGTGGCTGGTAGTAAGCACTTAGCTTTGAAGAGGTTTTTTGACTTTGTTTATGTAAATCTAAAAGATTGGCAAAGTTCATTTGGCAGCTTTTCACAATTTTCAGTGGTGTTTTCTTCTATTAAGGAATCTTCTATTAAGGAATTTTATTTTTGTATGGTATTGAGTGCTTCATCACTTTCCCAGGTTACTATATATTGTAGTGTTTACAGTTCAAAGATGATTCTATGCATAATTTTGGTATTTTTTATTTGTTTGACAAATCAGAGAGGATCAATATGTCTCTTTGTGGAAGATTAAAATTTGGTGAATAATATATCATTTGTGATCTTGTTCGGAGCTCATAACACAAGACTTTCAATTGCATTGTATGCCGAGGGTTGGTCTTGTGCTGAATATGATTTAATTGTCCACTTGCACGTTACCTCATTGGTACCTGTTTACTCTACGCCTATGAAGCGAATCAGATTTTATTTTGATTAGTCCAATTGTAAGGCTATTTTTGAAACTGGACCCTGCCCCTCTTAAGCTGGACCCTGCCCCTCTTAAGCTGCTGCATGATTTAAATCCCCCTTTTTGAGCAGAAATATTTAAATCCCCCTTTTTGAGCAGAAATGATTTGTAGTGCTAGTGGTATAGTTGTTATACCCTGCATTAATATTTTTGTGTTCTCTGTAACGAGGAAAACGCACATTGGAGTTATATGTCCCATCTAGAACTAGCAATTGTCTCAAAAGGTACAAAGAGAGGCCGATAGGATTATTAAATTAGAATTGTTGAATTTCTCTAGAAGAGATGTTGGTTCAAGCCTACAAGGAGCAAAGAGATTTGATGTTTGGAGTTCTATGCTTTTTAGACACCATATTTCTTTAAATACAACTTAATTTTAGAAAAAGTTCAACCGCAATGCAGTTCTGCCATGCAAACATACACTTAAATCGCTATTGGGCTTATGATATTGACAAATTCAAAGTAAACTGGTATACAAGAGAATGTACCAAGCTAAACCACAAGTTACACATCTTCAGACCTAAAAAAGTACATAAAAATGGTTTGGCATATCAATAGCGATATCATAATTGCTTTTCCTTCCACATACATACAATTGCTCCAAAGGCAAGGACAAGAAAATTTTTCAGCTCTAGTGAGCACCAGTGGGTCACCAAAACGAGTGACCACTAATGGCTTTCACATTTATACAAGGAATTGGCAAGGGACTTTACATGGACTCCACTCAACTTCAGACGCAGCTTCAGCCAATATGGAGAGTGATTGAAATTGAACATAGCTAAGTAGTGGCATTGGCTCACAGTAATACACCAAGTATAAAATATTTAAGCTTTTACAGAAGCAAGGAGTAAGAAAAATTATGAAGCTCAGAGAAGTAGATTTAAATCAATCAAAGCTTGTTGAATGGCTATAATGTCCATAGAAATAATCTTCCAATGTTCTGCTCTCATGTACAAGATTTACACTTTGATCTGGACTACTGTTTGATACCAAATCATCATCAACTCCAAGCATTGCAAGTGATAGATGAGTTTGGATGTCACAACTCCCAGAGTTTTCTCTGGACTCATCCTCAATCAATTCATCAAATTCCATGGACATTGTCAATTACCTCTTGGTCCAATAAGGTAGGTCATCTCCTTCTCCTCGTAGTAATTTCAAAGTCTGCAATAATAAGTTACAGACAAACAATGAGGAAGAATAAGTTCACGTTCTTACATTAACATTTATCCATTGTTTGAAATTTCACAAATTCAGTTTAATGCAAAGGTAAGCCACTTTATTTGGGGAAACCAAAGCTTTCAATTCAAATCTTGCAATCCAGATTTCAGCTAGGATAGTGATTCTCAGGAAAGCTATATACTCTCTTGATATTGGAGCGAAAGCAGATATGCTGGCTCTTAGGCATATGTTTTCGGGTATACAATGGTTAATTTCAGCCACCGTGAGGATGTATGCAGACCATTTGAATTTATGCTTCAACAAAATGGTCACATCCATTTACCTAAATGAGTATGTATGCACACTGTTTGAACTTACACCTCAACCAAATAAATGCGAAAATCGATTTATGGAAACAAATCGATGCACATATTGGTTTTGTATTGCTTGAATTGTTAGTGTAAATTGGGAAATGAATTATTTTATGTGGAAGATTAATTTGACTTGAGAAATAGCAAAAAAAATTGCGTGTATGAATTATTAAATTCTGTTTTCGAAGTGTTTTGCAGAGTTCAGTGGATTTTCTGTCATGCAAATCCATTTGGTATGGGTTGTGTGAGTGCCTGTGTAGTTACATTCTTCATTTACTTTCTATATATTTGGCAGCTGGAAAATATATTTTGAAGCAAAATGAATTGGCTTGAGCTTGCTAGTTAATATGAATATTTCAGCCATATTAAACGCGTTACAAGTGAGGAACGCGTTTTAGTCAAGCTATTTGGCATGCTTAAAAGAAACCAACAATGGCGACTGACCTCATTTTCAGTTGATTTGAAAATTAGTTGACTGGTAATGCTAGCTAAATATAGTTTCTCATTAATGGAGTGTTCTACCAAAAAAATCGTCCTCATTATTTTATTGTCGCGTACTGAATTAATGATGGAATTGAATGGAACCGTTTTAATGGCCGTTAAATGAACCTTTGCTTGTATTCATTCTACTGCATTACCCCGTGTTCGTATAAATTTCTCAGCCTAGATTTTTGGAGAAATTCCTGAAACAAGTTTGTTTCTGTTTGCTTTGTCGGTGTTAAGTTTTTGCTGATTAACTCTAGTTTTGCCTAAGGTACAATGTATGCTCATTATGTTGATTGTGAACTTTAAAATGGTACCCATAATGGGTTCAATGGCGGTGTGAAAACCCTTGTGAAGCACACGCTTAAACGAAGCAATTTGCCTTTGTTTGATGTTGTGCACAAAGTGTTTGACGAAATACCTATACTATAATTTGGGCTAAGGCACTGCAATGCATCAAATATCGCTTTTCCCGTTTGAAATCACCACTGTACACAACAGAATTTTGTGTTGCATCTGCCGCGCATACATTTCTATAATACCCAATCCCAGATGGGTAAACAATTACCTATTTTCACAAAAGAAAAAATAGGCTATCTTTCATTATAATAAGAAAAAATAGTTACAATATTCACCCTTCTGAAATCCAAAATGACACAGTACTACAACTGCTGCTCTATGGATAGAGCTGTAATCTGCTTAAGGCTGGGCTTACATGATAAATTTGGGTTTACATTAGCAAAATCTCAATTTTGATAAAAGAAAGACAGAATTACAAAACCTCTCAACTCAATAAAAAACCCGATGAACATCTTTCCTTGTTTATTTCAGCGATGATGATACTCTGTCTCTGCTTTAGAAGGGCAGACAGACAATGCAGTGTATACCATTATATTTGAAACATCCAGAGCTACAAATGGATCCATTAACAAAATAATTGTAGCTTATTTCGCCAGCATGATAGATCTGCCACGTTTCGATAGTAGATCAGCCACCATATTCTGCTCTCTGTAAATGTGGGAGAATGTGATGTGCTTGAAGGACTTCGCCAGATCTCTAATATAGCACATCCAATGGGTAAACAATCACTTACTCTTTCCCAATGGAAGTATATCGTTTTAGAAATGAGTTAGAATTCAAATATTGGCTTAATGAATTCTCATGGTTTTATCCTTTCATTCCGCCATGCAAAAATAAAATTCCTGTAAACTTCTTGCCATGGGGTTGTTTCTTGCATGTGAAAATGCACTGTTTATTGAAAATACAACTGGAATACATTAATGGAAGTAACGAGACCAATGGGAATTTTTAAAGAGATGATACAATACAAAAATCATTGGTGAAAATGCAATTGCCTTTACATCTACTTGTTCACATTGCTGTACAAAATGTAAATAGTTCAAATTTGACGATACACAGGGAATGGATTAGTTACTCTTTTCCTATAAAAGTAGAAGCTTTGTTTTTGAAATATTGGCTTAAAGAATTCTCATTATTTTATTCTTTGATTCCGCCCTGCAAAAAAACTCTTTCCTGTAAATTTCTTGCGACAATAGGCAATTTCTTGTGTGCGATAATAGACTGTTTCTTGTAGGTCCTGCTGTGTTGCAGTAATTGAGTATCAAGACCGAAGGAAAATTTTGAAAAGATAGTACAATATAGAATGGTGAGTACAATAATACGATATCTACCTTACAAATTTGAGCCCGGAAAACCACTGATCCGCTGCAGGGGATTAATGATCTGCTGCGCCTCTGCCTGCGAAATACCAACTGCATAACCTGAAAATATGAAGAAAACCCTTGTTCATGCAGCAAAATATTATCGATAGAATAAATTAAGTCGGTTGACGGTTCGTAAGGAAGATAGTGGACAGTTATTGCAGGATCGAACGAACAGTCGCAGTTATTGCAGGATCGAACGAACAGTTGCGGCTGGCCTTGCTCAATTCAAATCAACGGATAAGGATTACCTAATCGTCTAACACCAAAATCCAATGGCACATATTTTGACACGAAAGCAATTTGGGGAGTTAATCTCAGAGGGAAACGCCTTACTGCGTAATAAATTAACCATTCCTATATAGTTAACACTAACTATTAATATGGCATTGATTTAACCCATTATAAATATTTGATTTAAAAGTTAATACTATTATTTAATAATACCTATTTATAAAATCCACCTAATTAATGCTCACATATTATTTATAATTGTATGTATTATAAATAATTAATATCCATGTAGTAATAATTTTTAAATAATACCCCCTAACACCTATGTCCTTAGGGTTATTTTAATTTTTTTAAATATTTAAAATAAAATTATTAATTCTTATTATTTCCAATTTAATAAGGGAACAAAAGTTGGTTATAAATTTATCTAATCAATCAATAAAATCATAGATATTTTTAACAAAATTAATAATCTATTTGTACATCTATTTCTTAATTAAAATTGGATGTTAGGACTCATCAGCTTTAGGGTTGCAACTTTACTTTGATACCATATATAACAACTCCAATTTAAGATATACAAATGATTACATCAAATTATATGATTAATAATCAACACACAACTATTCCTCTAATTAATATAGAATTTTCAAAAACACGAGCAAATACGACTTACCTATGGTGATGATATGATTTCGGAGTTGAATGTTATTGGGATCCCACTAACTGCAACAAAGTTTTGGGACGACTCTCCACCCAACCGTATGCTCAGCTGGATATAACCTTTCTACAGTTGGCCATCCCCGAGATGATATGATTTCGGAGTTGAATGTTATTAGAATCCCGCTAACTGCAACAAAGTTTTGAGGACGACTCTCCACCCAACCGTATGCTCAGCTGCACATAACCTTTCTACAGTTGGCCACTCCCGAGTCCTCAATCAACGTATTACTGCTAGGGAATCTTTTGTCTCACAACAGTTTTCTCCCAAGAGAATGGATGAAGGAATGATAAATCTCATCTTCCTCATCGTCTATTAAATAGACAAAACAATAGAAATGAGTCTGCATACACACATTCCATGTGTCAACATGCAACTTTTATTTATTTATTTTAAGTTTTACTTAATTTAATATTTCTCTTAATTTAATTCTTTATTATTTAATTCTTTTTTACTTAACTTATTTTTAATATTTTTATAGTTCTCTTAGTTTAACTCTTTCTTATTTTATTTTATTTTTTTTGGTTAACTTTACTTAGTTTTACCATTTTTATAGTCTACTTTTATATATATTTATTTGAAACTCCATTATTATTATTTACTATTTTATTTATTTCTTATTATTATATTATTTTCCTTATTTATTATTTATTTACTATTATTATCTTTTCTTTTGTTTTAATTATTATTTATTTACCATTATTATCTTTGATTTATTATTTATCATTTATTTGCTTGTATTTTAATATTACATTATATTATTTATTATTTTTATTATTATTAGGAGACATTACAATTGAGTATATTAAATTAGTCCGATTGAGATGATTCCTCATATTTCGAGAGAATTATCCTTCGATTTTTTAAAAGAAATTATAGTATAAATGCGTGTTTATGAATCAATGAAACATGATATTCCAATTTAATTATTTTCTAAATTGATCATCTTATTGGTTAATTATCTTAGTGTCTTGTTGTTCCCTCTGATTTGGTCAAAAAGTTCTATTTGTGAATGGTCTTCCCAAATATTTAAGCACTCCTCTCAATTTACGACTTTCCTTTGACTTAGCATGTAATTGATATATATTATTGTTAATGCCCTCATCAAATTTGGAATTGCATATAGACTTACTAATGTTATGGGTAAATTGCTTATAACATATTTATATTTCTTATCATCCAAATAAATTGCACCACGTTGATCTTCTTAAGAGATGTCCAACCCTATATCTACATGATGAATAGTGAGAAGATATGAATAAAAATAGATGAAGCAAGATTCACTTACAATGTGCTTCTATGAAGGTTCCCAACAAACTATGTGTCTAGTAAACATGGCAATTATGTCTGTAAGAGTTACTGTCATTTAACATTGGAAAAAGAATTAGACAAATAAATGAGTTTTGAATATATTTACACATGGAATTCAATAAAAAAACATGAAATGGCAATTATGTCTGTAAGAGTTACTCTCATTTAACATTGGAAAAAGAATTAGACAAATAAATGAGTTCTGAATATATCTACACATGGAATTCAATAAAAAAAACATGAAATGGAAAGGAGCTCTCGAAATTATACAAAGAGGTTAGAAATATTCAATACATTTAAAACATAATTAAGATGAACATTATTCACCTTGTTAAACAACATTAAATATCATGTGAGGGTGGATGAATATTCTCATCAAATTATGACCATTAATAATTTGATGATATATAACTACCCACCTTCCAATAACTTTCATTGCTGCATAGTAAAGCCGATATTAATCAAATGTTGTATAGTTAACATCTAAAAAAATAACAAATGGAGAAAAAAATGAGTTATAAAATTGAATCTCTCACATTCAAAACAAGTATGTTTGTAAGAATGATAGAAAACGGACAAATAGATAAATGGAGAAAAAACATGAAACTGAATTTTAGAAATTCAAACATAAAAGACCAAAAATGTCTAAGATATTTAATATTTAATACTCATATTATTCCATTTATTATGCAACATTCAAATATAAAAAAATAAAAATGTTAAATAATTAAAAAAAAACTTTAAAATGGAAAAATACCATAAATTTAAATATAAATAATTCAAAAATATTTAATATATTTAATATTTACTACAAACATTATTCACCCCATATTTAATATTTACTACAGACATTATTCACCCTATTATGCACCCTATTATGCAGCGTTCAAACTTAAAGAAGTGTCTAGCCATTTAAAAAATATGAAACAAAAAGGACTTCAGAAATTCAAATCTAAAGAAGTTATTAACTCTATATTTAATATTTACTACAAACATTATTCACCCTATATTTAATATTTACTATCATGTTTGTATTGAGGAGGCTAGTGTTATTGCTAGAGTTTCCTAGTTCCATCATCACAAATTTAGGGAAGCTCTTGAGATTGAAAAGAGGCCGAGCAATCTCAATAGAGAGGATGGCTGGAAAATCAATACGTGTTGGGTCCCAGCACTCTCTTCCTAGTCGTTTTTTCCGCCCCCCTCCTCATTGTTTTTTTTGGCTCCTCTAATTTATTTATTTATTTTATTTTTTAGACATTATTAAATTAATTTAACATATACAATTATTTTTCTGATATTTTTAGAATATTAGTACTTTTTATAACCAACTTCGTTCTTAATTAATTAATTATTTTTTTGGCTCCTCTAATTTATTTATTTATTTTATTTTTTAGACATTATTAAATTAATTTAACATATACAATTATTTTTCTGATATTTTTAGAATATTAGTACTTTTTATAACCAATTTCGTTCTTAATTAATTAATTTTTTTTGATAAGTTATTTATTTTTTTTATTTTTTTGGATAAGTTAGTTATTTATTTATTTTTATTTTTATTATTATTATTATTATTTTTGAATAAGTTAGTTATTTATTATTATTATTTATTTTTTTGGGTTAATTTAACATTTAGATATTTAATTTAACTTAATATTATTTTCTCATTCTAATATGTATTTATTAATTCTAACTAGTTATTATCTTAACATTCTATTAATATTACTTTATATATTTATGTATCGACAAATGGTATTTCATGTGATTTATGCCAAAAAATCTCTTATAAACATGATATAGATCACAGAAGCCTCAATTCTACAATTATTCACCCTATTATGCAGCATTCAAACATAAAGAAATGTCCAATGATTAAAAAAATACGAAACAGAAAGGACTTTAGAAATTCAATGTAAAGAGGTCAGAAGTGTCTAGTATATTCTAATGCTTAATGCTAACATTATTCACATTATTAGTATATTTAATATTTAATGTTAACACTATTCACATTATTTGTATATTTAATATTTAATGTTAACACTATTCTCATTATTTAGCCGTATTGAATGTTGTGAGAGGGTGAATGGTTTTCCAGCATTAGAGTGAATTCTTCACATAGTTGTCTATGGACGACATGAATTTCTGGATGGTTAAAAGTGGCTGGAATCCAGACAATTTTTTTTCAAAAAATCTTGTAGATGCAGTATTTGAATCATGTTTTTGATGGTGCAAATGTATTCAGCACCATCAAAAACGTCTATGGAACCTAAAATTATGAATTTTGATAGCTTTTACTTAGATCTACAAAAATCCTACCCAGATTTTTTAAAAAATATGGCCATAATTTCCATAACTTTCAAGGCAAAAAACATAATTTTTAGACTACAACATTCTTCACATTCAAAACAATCGGCTAGTCTAACAAGGTGCGCTGAAAGTTATGGAAATTGCGGTTATATTTAGAGAAAATCCAGCAAAATTTTTTGTAAATCCAAGTTATAGTTGTTAAATTTCAAAATTTTAGGTGTCCTAGACGTTTTTGATGGTGCTGAATCCATTTCCACCATCAAACACTGCCTTTACAGGATTTTTTAAAAAAATTTTATGGGGATTCTGATCACTTTTGACCATCCTAGCAATTCCTCATAGTCTTTAGACGACCCCTCATTCAACGACTCCCAAAACAATTAAGAGTTAATCCGATCAGACACTGGAAAAGAGGCAGCAAACAGACAAATGCATTGAGTAATGAAAATATCTCTGCGCAGAATCCAGTAAAACAAACAGGAAAATAAAGGACTCCAGAAAATTCGGACCTCACGAGGTCACACGTGTCCAGTACCCAATAAGATAATTAGAGTGAGTCCCTCGCATTAAAAACGGCAAAAAGATAATTAGAGCGTCCCTCGCATTAAAAACTGTTGAACCCCATACATTAAAAGCAAAGATTTACGGGAAGAATGTAGGTTCTCTCTGGTTAGTCAGAAAAAATACGAGAAAAGTTGATGGAAAGAAATTGGACGACCTGCCATGGATTCGAATGCTGAAGTGTGGCATTCTCTCCATCTGGCTGAGAACTGTGCAAGGCTTATTGAAATGAAAAAGTACAAGGTAATACACATTACAGAAGCAAGAAGTGTAAGTTGACAAATAATAAAGAAAGCTTTTTTCAGAGTTAATAATAAAGAAAGCTTATATTATACACTTTTCGAGAAATAAAAACTTATACGTAAGGATGTGCCTCGTTGCTTTTAAAAGTTAAATTAATCATTATGTTTTTAACTTTAACTTTAATTCTGGAGAGTGTCTTATAAAGATAGTCTTCCCAAAGTTTGTGGAGGATTGTTCGTTATGTTTTAGACGGGAAGGTCTTAAAGATACTTACTAACATGTCTGTGCGGAAAAGAATAAATTCCGTAATTTTAAGAATTTTACATAGTCGTAAAGATGTTCTTCCTGCAGGGAAAATTGCACTGTTATGATCTTACGAATGCTACCGAAAAAGTCATCGACATTTGTTTTTAGAATTTGTAAAAAAAAATAAAGCTAAATTGTATTATTTAAGTTGATAGGTGTTTTTTTTAATTTAAATATTTATTTTATAGACATAATGTAATGCCCTTAGTTAATCGTTACTGTTTAAATTAAAGGCAGTAAATTTAACTGTTGACTATGGTTATGTTTGGTGAAACTGAGTAACTATTATTGTTGTTACTGTTTTAATTAATTATGTTGATAAATTGTTATTGGTTGCCATTAAGTGTGGTTGGAAGAAAAACAACTGATAATGGTTATAGTGCTTCCTCATCAGAGGGGTATTAGAATTAAAATATGACATCTGTCAGAAGGAAAAAAAAACCTAACTACCTTCAGATGACGGTTGAGACCCTCATAGAGGGAGGATACATAATGTCAAAAAAAAGAGACTGCTACGTCTGGTAAGGACCAGATAGCAAGGCTCGAAAGGTTGTAATTGGGCAGCGAACGCTAAGTCTGGTAAGGACCAGATAGCGTATGTT
Source organism: Pinus tabuliformis (assembly GCA_031772625.1). Classification (NCBI taxonomy): domain Eukaryota; kingdom Viridiplantae; phylum Streptophyta; class Pinopsida; order Pinales; family Pinaceae; genus Pinus; species Pinus tabuliformis. The sequence goes on along the minus strand of CM062817.1, from coordinate 1,616,569,743 downwards.
GGGAAGCAGAAAACTCCTTGGAACTGCTACGTCTGGTAAGGACCAGATAGCGTAACTCTGGTAGTGCCAGAGGGCTTGCAGACAGCAAGAATCTTGCAGGAGTGCTTGGGGGTGGAAGGTCGAGGAGGACCCTCCTAAGGTCGGGAGGTTGACAAGCGCATTAAGAGGTTTGCCTCTGAACAGGTATGGAATAACCGAGAATTTGATGGTCTGTATACACTGTAGAATTAATTAAAATTTATGACAGAGCAGGAAACTGTGAATGGTATATGGAAAACATTTTCTGAAATAATGCAAGCAATAAAAGACATGAGATATGTATAGACATTAATCTTTTAAAGAATGAAATTCCTGTACATCTGCCATAAAGAAAGAACAGCAAAAAGAAAAAAGAACAAAACCCAGAATAGAGTTAGGTTCACTGATTTCCTTCTGAAAATGAATCTTGAATAAAATAAGTAACGGCTAAATGAAATAGAATTCTGTGAACATTTATTTCAGCATATGAATCTAAATCGGAAAACATTATAGAAGTATATGTATACAAAGATCCATAGACGATACTGATGAAACGAAAGAAAGCAGCAACAGGACGATAAGAATAAATAGACTCGTGTATTCTCTAGATTAATTTTCCGAACAGTGACCGCAAGACTTCTTCCTTAAAAATGTAGTTTTATGAATGTGCAATACGATAGTGAAATACCTCAGTATTGAGGGGCAAGGGAGGGCTTGCGCCCATGCCATAAACTTGTCTTAACCCTGTATCAATCATTCCGAATAATCGTGGAACACCACTGTAAAATGGACGGCCGTAGCCGGTGTGAACAGGGTAGGGATGCCAGCGAAAGCTACCAAGTCGAAACCGGCAACCCTCATTCAACAAACAAATAACAGCAAGCAAAACTTTGGGATTAATTATCCTAATTGAAATTTACAGGAAAATCTTCGGAACAGATAAATGTAGCAAACGTTCCACAGTGAGCAACCGTAACCACAATCCAGATGAGAATATCAATAGTAACCCAACAAAACTCAGAACCATAATGAACAGTAACACGTTACCATGGAAAATATATACAATTCATTATCCAGTCAAAGAGAAATTAAAATATCTGTAACAGCTAAGGTATTACATGAATGTTCACCGCAGGGTTAACCCTTGGCCCTGTATTAAAATACATAATAAGAGCCATGTAGCGTGTGCAACCCGATTTGGGCATCGCCGCCAAACCAGTTCTGGGCAGAACCCAAATTTGTTACAGAGAAACCAGAGCGGGTCGTTGATTTCCCATATTAAGGGAATGACTCAAAACAACAAAAAAACACCATAGTTCAAACATAGGTTCAGGAAGCCTGCCAAGAAGAGAGTTGGCCCAGACCTTCTTTCAGGGTCTTCTCTTAACTTTAAAATCTATGGTGACAGATTCCTCTTACCAGGAAAGCGGTATGAGGATAGACGGAGCCAGTCTTCCACCATACGCTGGTCACGACACCTGTATTCTGCACCTGTGACAGAGGGGTTACCAGAAAACAAAGAAAAAGAGTGAGCACCAGAACTGTAACAAAGCAAAAGGACCCAAAACTGTAAACAAGATGGCATTCACCGTGAGCAAGGAAGCGTGTGATTACCGTGACCATGGTTGGTAGGCAGAACTCTATCTCCACCGTGGACGGGCATGTTGGGTAGTCTGCGCTGTGCGAGAATGCAAATCGCCAGAGACCTGTAGGAGTCGGGAGTTACCACGAGAATGAGCTGCAAGGGTTCAATTACAGCATTGAAACCCTCAAGTCGTATTACCCATACCTGGATTGATTCCAACCGTCGATCTAGGAGGTCTCATCTCCACCGTAGGAATGGGCGCAGGAATTCAGGAGGGAAGCTGTCATATGGGATTGCTCGTGCCGTGTACCAGGCGCATTAAGTTCCGTTTCTAGCGTTGGTAACCGGAGTAATAACCAGCATGCTGTAGCTTAAGCTAGCTGGCAGGTTGCACGCCCTACACGCCAAGTGGACGACATATGGAGGTCCAAGTCATCGTGTACCAAAAACGTATAGTCGGAAAAACGATAACCGGAGCAAGCTCTCCAGCATCGCGAAAACCCAGGCCCGTCTAAATAAATGTTGATGTGGATAGTAATCGTTCACATATGAAAATCATAAATAGCAATTGCAGAATCCGCAGGACGAATACTTAATTAAGATTTAAATCACTCAAACCATAAAGGTAATGAATATCATTGCAAACCGCCAGATGTTTCTCGAGATCGAGGATAGGGTCAAGCCTAACAATTATCCGAACATCATACTGTTACCATAATCCAATGTTAACATGCTTACGCTTAATGTTACCATGGGTAAAATACTTATAAAGTGTTGTTACTAAGAATAATGTTACCATGGGTAAAAGTGCATATAAAGTGCTGATAATAAGGTTAAATAAAAAAAAAAAAATTCCTAGCGGGTAGTTACAAGTGGTATCAGAGCGAGGTTGCAACTCTGTGACCTCGGGTTAACCATAACTGAGAAACTGATATAAATAATTGAATTAATAAGCAAGTAGGGGTTATCCAACAATGTATTGCATATAATATCTGTTGAAAATGAACTAATCTTCTGAACAGGTGACAACAGAATGAGGAGAACGAGCAGCGCTCCTCATGGGAATGTGGACAGACCAGACAACGTCACCCACCCTCAGGGGAATCCTGAGATATGGGTGCAGCTAGGGGAGGAGGCACGCAGCACCAATTTGACCATATTGGAGACAGTCCAGGAATTGAAGAACGAGATGGCCCATTTGCGTGAGGACAACACCAGATTAACCATGGAACAGGAAAGGATCCTGAAAAGTTTATCAGATAAACAAAACCAGCACCAGCCTAATCCCAGTCCAGAGCAAAAGCGTGTATCAGAAGAACAAGATTACCATACTGATCAGGAAGAAACAGAAGGAAGGGCGGAGGTTCGAGGAGAGAAATCTGACAACGCCTCTGAACATCAAACCTCAAAAAGACAGCGGATAGAATTGCAAGGGGAGTTTCGGAAGATTAAGCCGCCGCATTTTGATGGGGAGTCCGAGGAGGCTGCGGAAGCTTGGTTAATTAACATGAACAAATATTTCCAAGTTTACGAGTATGATCACCATCTTAAGGCACGGCTGGCTATTTTCCAGCTGCAGGCCAAAGCTACATTATGGTGGGAGGAAGTCAAGATGGTGCGGGGAGTGAGTGAACAAGATATAACTTGGGAAATTTTTCAGAGATACTTCAAGGAGAAATACTTGACTGAACGCTTCTACGATGAAAAAGCACGGGAATTCCACGATTTGTGACTTGGGCAGCAGACCATGGATGAATTCATTACTAGATTTACATCTCTGCTCCTCTATGTACCATATATTCGGGAGGAAAAGGCAAAAGTGCAGCGGTTTGTTAGCAGTCTACCCCAAACAATGCGGGAAAGGATCGAATTTGATAACCCGAAGACCATGGATGAAGCGATTCGGAAAGCTAGAATATGTTATCAGCAGAATAAACAAAAGGGAGAAAGTTTTAGGAAGCGTTGGGCAGATAAAAAAGGCGGCAGAACCACTATGGGAGTTAAGGGAGCTCGTGGCAGTTTTAGCAAGGGAGTCTCAAAAGGGCCCAGCAATAGGAACCAGTCTAGAAATCAGCTCAGATTAAAACCACCTAATGAATCCAAATATAGCGAGCAGCCAGGCAGAGTTGATAATGAGGGGACAGCTAGACCGCCAGTACAGTGTTGGGGTTGTGGCGGGCCACACTATATTAAGAACTGTCCTCACCGAAAGGGTAGTGATCAGGTGTCCCAGGTTTATGAAGCCTCTACAGTGGGAGACGTAGCTCGGTCCATACCAAGAATAAATGCCGCTCTCGAGGACCGTCAAGCTGATTACCAGCCAACGATGGTAGAGTTCGAAGGTAAGATTTTTGATCGAACTGTTTCTGTTTTAGTAGACCCAGGAGCTACATTAAGTTATGTTAGCCCCAAAGTAGTGGAAAGCTGTAATTTACAATCTGTTAAGTTTAAGAGTCCATGGTTAGTTCAGCTAGCTACTGGGGCCAAAAGGCGGGTGCTGGCCAAGGTCAACAACTGCCCATTGAAGATAGCAGGTCAGACAGTGACTACAGAATTAAATGTACTTCCTCTCGGCTCTTATGATGTGCTAATTGGAATGGACTGGCTGGAAAGGCGGTGGTCCATAATAAATTGCAAAACAAAGACAATTTCTTACCAGGATGAACTGGGAAACGAACAGGAAATTCAGGGTATCCTGAAACCAGTACAGATCCGGCCAATTACTGCCTCACAACTGGCTAGATGCATCCGGGAAAAGTGTCAAGTATATGCAGTTCAAGTGGGTCATGCCAAATCTGAAGATAAAGATAATGCATTGGGAAGCATACCAGTAGTGCAAGAATTTGCAGATGTGTTTCCCGAAGAAATACCAGGACTGCCACCTAAAAGAGATTTGGATTTTACCATAGAGCTGGTACCTGGTGCAGCCCCAGTGTCCCGAGCACCGTACCGGATGAGTGTGCCGGAATTGACAGAATTAAAGATGCAGCTACAAGAGCTGTTGGACAAGAAGTACATCCGTCCCAGCGTATCACCCTGGGGAGCCCCTGTACTATTTGTCAGGAAAAAGGATGGAACTCTCTGTATGTGCATAGATTATCGACAGCTGAATAAATTGACAGTGAAAAATAAATACCCACTACCCCGTATCGATGAACTGTTCGATCAGGTGAAAGGGGCGACGATATTTTCAAAGATCGATTTGAGATCTGGGTATCATCAAATCAGAATTAAGGAGGAGGACATAGCCAAAACTGCTTTTCAAACCCGTTATGGGCACTATGAGTTCGTGGTACTGCCTTTCGGGTTGACCAATGCACCTGCAACGTTTATGTGCCTGATGAATAGTGTATTTCATCAGTACTTGGATAAATTCGTGTTAATTTTTATTGATGATATACTGATATACTCTCGGAATATTAAAGAGCATGAGGAGCATCTCAGACTCGTGCTACAGACTCTACGGGAACATCAGCTATATGGTAAATTTAGCAAATGCGACTTTTATAAAGAGCAGATCCAGTATTTGGGGCATATCATCACCAAGGAAGGCATTGCTGTGGACCCTGAAAAGATTAAAACCATAATGGAATGGCCAACACCAAAGGACGTGGCAGATATCAGGTCTTTCATGGGGCTGGCTGGATATTATAGGCGGTTCGTGGAAAGTTTTTCCAGGGTTGCATACCCCATCACCTCCTTGCAAAAGAAAGGAAAAATATTTAAGTGGACAGCGGAGTGTCAACAGAGTTTTGAACAACTCAAACACCTGCTCACCACTGCACCTGTGCTGAGCATTGCAGACCCGGAAAAAGATTACGTAGTCTGCACAGATGCAAGCAAAGAGGGTGTAGGAGGGGTGCTGATGCAAGAAGGGAGGGTGATCGCGTATGAATCCAGAAAATTGAAAGAACATGAACAGAAGTATTCAGCCTATGATCTGGAACTCACTGCTGTAGTAATTGCACTGAAAATGTGGCGCCATTATTTGGTGGGAAGAAAATTTTTATTGATGACAGATCACCACAGCTTAACTAGCTACTTTAGTCAACCAACTTTAAATGCTAGGCAAGCTAGGTGGGTGGACTTTTTGGGCGGTTTTGATTTTGAAATCAAACACTTAAAAGGAAAAGAAAACCGGGTAGCAGATGCATTAAGCCGAAAAGCGCATTGTCTCTATGAAATTGGCCTTAGTGAAGGACAGTCTACCCTTAGCAAAGAAATTATAGAGGCTGCTGAGCAAGATCAAATCTACCAGCAAAAGAAACAACTTGTGCAGAACTTAAACATCCACATAATGCAACAAGGTTATGAATTGGACGCAGCAGGCATTTTATGCTACAAGAAAAGAATATGTGTACCCAATCAGAGCGATATTAAGAAAAAAATTCTGGATGAATATCATAAAAGTCCTTATGCAGGACATCCGGGTTATCAAAAGTTAATCACTTCGCTTCGGAGGGAATATCACTGGCCAGGCATGAAAAGGGATGTAATGGAATATCTGGCACGATGCATAGAATGTCAACAGATTAAAGCTGAACATCAACATCCCGCGGGTTTGCTACAACCATTACCTATACCAGAATGGAAGTGGGAGATTATCACCATGGACTTTATTACAGGGTTACCGAAGTCCAAGAGGAACAATGACTCTATTATGGTTGTAGTGGACAAACTCAGTAAGACAGCCCACTTCATACCAGTTCAATCTACGTATCGTGCAGCCCAAATTGCAAATGTTTTTATGCAGAACATATTTAAGCTCCATGGGCTGCCAAAAACTATAATATCCGATCGCGATGTTAAATTCACATCAGCTTTTTGGAGGACCTTGTTTGAAGGTCTGGGAACTCAATTGAATTTTAGCACTGCATATCATCCGCAGACTGACGGACAGACTGAGCGGGTGAATCAAGTGGTGGAGGACATGCTAAGGTCATATGTGATGCAACAACCCACTCGGTGGGAAGAGTATTTACATCTTGTGGAGTTTGCTTATAACAATGGGTATCATTCATCCTTGCAGATGAGCCCATTCGAAGTAATTTACGGCCGAAAATGTCGCACGCCATCCAATTGGAGTGGACCAGAAGACAGACTCATGCTGGGTCCTGAAATGTTAAAAGAAATGGAGGCAATGGGTAAGAGAGTGCTGGCTAATTTAAAAGTAGCTCAAGACAGACAAAAAAGTTTTGCAGATCGAAAAAGGACCTTTAGGGAGTACCAAGTGGGAGAACATGTATATGTCAGGATTCGGGCAAGGAGAAGTGCTCTACAATGGAATGGTTGTGCCAAATTGGCACCCCGATTTTGTGGGCCTTTTCAGATTTTAGCACGAGTGGGACCGGTAGCTTATCAGCTAGCCCTACCTAGCCACATCCGGGTCCATAACGTCTTCCACGTGTCAGTTTTAAAAAAATATGTCTATGACCCTAAACACATAATTAGTTGGCAGGACATACAGGTAAGAGGATACTGTAAGAAGCATAAACTAAAATGGTTGCTAGGGAAAGCACTGATCAGATTGTTGTGTGTTTCAGGTGGAACCAGAAGGAGAATTCCTAGTCGAGCCGGTGAGCATACTAGATCGGAGAAGGGTCATGTTGCGGAAACGAGTCATCACCCAGGTTAAAGTGCAATGGCAGCACTTTGGGCCAGAAGAGGCCACCTGGGAGGATGAATAGAGCATGAAAGAAAATTATCTTGAATTGTTTATGGGTGAACAACATCGGGACGATGTTGAACTTTAGGAGGGGGAGATGTAATGCCCCTAGTTAATCGTTAGTGTTTAAATTAAAGGCAGTAAATTTAACTGTTGATTATGGTTATGTTTGGTGAAACTGAGTAACTAATATTGTTGTTACTATTTTAATTAATTATGTTGATAAATTGTTATTGGTTGCCATTAAGTGTGGTTGGAATAAAAACAACTGATAATGGTTATAGTGCTTCCTCATCAGAGGGGTATTAGAATTAAAATATGACATCTGTCAGAAGGAAAAAAAAACCTAACTACCTTCAGATGACGGTTGAGACCCTCATAGAGGGAGGATACATAATGTAAAAAAAAAAGAGATTGCTACGTCTGGTAAGGACCAGATAGCGAGGCTCGAAAGGTTGCAATTGGGCAGCGAATGCTAAGTCTGGTAAGGACCAGATAGCGTATGTTGGGAAGCAGAAACCTTCCTGGAACTGCTACGTCTGGTAAGGACCAGATAGCGTAACTCTGGTAGTGCCAGAGGGCTTGCAGACAGCAAGAGTCTTGCAGGAGTGCTTGGGGGTGGAAGGTCGAGGAGGACCCTCCTAAGGTCGGGAGGTTGACAAGCGCATTAAGAGGTTTGCCTCTGAACAGGTATGGAATAACCGAGAATTTGATGGTCTGTATATGCTGTAGAATTAATTAGAATTTATGACAGAGCAGGAAACTGTAAATGGTATATGGAAAACATTTTTCTGAAACAATGCAAGCAAATAAAGACAAGAGATATGTATAGACATTAATCTTTTAAAGAACGAAATTCATGTATATCTGTCATAAAGAAAGAACAGCAAAAAGGAAAAGGAACAAAACCCAGAATAGAGTTAGGTTCACTGAGTTCCTGCTGAAAAGAATCTTGAATAAAATAAGTAACGGCTAAATGAAATAGAACTCTGTGAATATTTATCTCAGCTTATGAATCTAAATCGGAAAACACTATAGAGGTATATGTATATAAAGATCCATAGACGATACCGACGAAACGAAAGAAAGCAGTAACAGGACGATAAGAATAAATAGACTCGTGTATTCTCTAGATTAATTTTTCGAATAGTGACCACAAGACTCCTTCCTTAAAAATGTAGCTTTATAAATGTGCAACACGATAGTGAAATACCTCAGCATTGAGGTGCAAGGGAGGGCTTGCGCCCAAGCCATAAACTTGACTTAACCCTGTATCAATCATTCCGAATAATCGTGGAACACCACAGTAAAATGGGCGGCAGTAGCCGGAGTGAATAGGGTAGGGAAGCCAGCAACAGCCACCAAGTCGAAACCGGCAACCCTCATTCAACAAGCAAATAACAACAAGCAAAACATTGGGATTAATTATCCTAATTGAAATTGAAATTTACCGGAAAATCTTCGGAACAGATAAATGTAGCAAACGCTCCACAGTGAGCAACCATAACCACAATCCAGATGAGAATATCAATAGTAACCCAACAGAAAAACTCAGAACCATAATGAGCAGTAACACGTTACCATGGAATATATATACAATTCATTATCCAGTCAAAGAGAAATTAAAATATCTGTAACCGCTAAGGTATTACATGAATGTTCACCGCAGGGTTAACCCTCGGCCCTGTATTAAAATACATAATAAGAGCCATGTAGCGTGCGCAACCCGGTTTGGGCATCGCCGCCAAACCAGTTCTGGGCAGAACCCAAATTTGTTACAGAGAAACCAGAGCGGGTTGCCGTTTTCCCACATTAAGGGAATGACTCAAAACAACAAAAAAACACCATAGCTCAAACATAGGTTCAGGCAGCCTGCCAAGAAGAGAGTTGGCCCGGACCTTCTTTCGGGATCTTCTCTTAACTTTAAAATCTATGGTGACAGGTTCCTCTTACCAGGAAAGCGGAATGAGGATAGACGGAGCTGGTCTTCCACCATACGCTGGTCACGACACCTGTATTCCGCACCTGTGACAGAGGGGTTGCCAGAAAACAAAGAAAAAGAGTGAGCACCAGAACTGTAACAAAGCAAAAGAATCCAAAACTGTAAACAAGATAGCATTCACCGTGAGCAAGGAAGCGCGTGATTACCGTGACCATGGCTGGTAGGCGGAACATTATCTCCACCATGGACGGGCATGTTGGGTAGTCTGCGCTGTGCGAGAAATGCTAATCGCCAGAGACCTGTAGAAGTCGAGAGTTACCGCGAGAATGAGCTGCAAGGGCTCAAATGCAGCATTGAAAAACCCTCAAGTCATATTACCCATACCTGGATTGATTCCAACCGTCGATCTAGGAGGACTCATCTCCACCGTAGGAATGGGCGCGGGATTTCAGGAGGGAAGCTGTCATATGGGCTTGCTCGTGCCGTGTACCAGGCACATTAAGTTCCGTTTCCAGCGTTGGTAACCGGAGTAATAAGCGGCATGCTGTAGCTTAAGCCAGGTGGCAGGTTGCATGGCCTACACGCCAGATGGACGACATATGGAGGTCCAAGCCATCGTGAAACAAAAACGTTTAGTCGGAAAAACGATAACCGGAGCAAGCTCTCCAGCATCGCGAAAACCCAGGCCTGTCTAAATAAATGTTGATGTGGATAGTAATCGTTCACATATGAAAATCATAAATAGCAATTGCAGAATCCGCAGGACGAATACTTAATTAAGATTTAAATCACTCAAACCATAAAGGTAATGAATATCATTGCAAACCGCCGGATGTTTCTCGAGATCGAGGATAGGGTCAAGCCTAACGATTATCCGAACATCATACTGTTATCATAATCCAATGTTAACATGCTTACGCTTAATGTTACCATGAGTAAAATACTTGTAAAGTGCTGTTACTAAGAATAATGTTACCATAGGTAAAAGTGCATATAAAGTGCTGGTAATAAGGTTAAATAATTTATTTATTTTTCCTAGCGGATAGTTACACATAAATAAAAAAATGTTGGTCTTTTAGTGGTTTTATCTATATCAATAAATTTATCTATATCAATGCATGAAATTTCAAATATTGGCTTTATTTTTAACTTTTTCACATCTACTTAATAAAATTATGGATTTTTTACTTTTAATCATGGGGAGGCCCAAGATCATACTCAAGGGTTGTAACTATAACACCAAGAGTATATCCAACAGCTAGTAAGCCAAATATATTAGGAATTTATGACTTAGCAAGAGCCTAAACTCGACGAGGGTGGGGCAGCCATGCAAATTATCAGAGAACAAGTGGTATCATGTAAATACATGTTTACCTTTTCACATCTACTTAATACAAATATGAAATTACTATGCAAATTGTTAAATATCTGGTAAGATGGAGTCAATTGGGTATCTCAGTGGTTTGGAAAATTGATTGTTTTTTTTTTCTCGCTAAATTTCTACTTTTCTATTATATTATGTACAGTGAAACATTACATTCAGAAGGACATATTGCCCAAGGCCAACTGTGGCGCTGTGGGCAGCAGTTTACATCTCAGAGTTAGCCCTCGCAGGGGCGGCTTTACCAAACTTAGTCTCTTCCAGCCCATGACAAAAATCAAAACTATAATCAGACTTTGCAACAGCAACCCACGCAGGGGCTTCGAAACAAAAACAGAGATTTTCCCTCGCAGGGGAGACAGAGGACCAGCTACAGCATGATTTCGAATCCTGCTAGCAGGATTATAGCCTACATTGACATATATAAAAACTAGAAAGACCCAAACAGAACAATTTGGCTTATACCCGACGCAGACTGAAATAGAAAACTTATACCGGACCTGAGCAAAAGAGGAGGGTGACGGAGCATGCCGAGGGATGCTATTCCTCAGGCTTCTCCTCGAGGATTCGACACCACCCATAGCCTTCCGGACGACCTTCCCATTCTTCCACTTCGGCCTTTTTGGAGGTTGACGCCTCATTTTCGGGTGGTTGGGTGGTGATCTGCCCAGGTACTCCCGCTGGTTCTTCCTCCATAATTTCCGGTTGGTCGTCAGGGAGCGCTTCCTTGCTGTCCGAACCTCCCTCATCCTGTGAGTCCTCAATGAATAGGACTGAGATATGAGCATTGATACGGGCATTATTCCTCGAGCTGCCAAGAGTGAAAATAGCAGTTCCGAATGCTGGCAACGCAGGCGGCTCAGCACTGGGACTGCCCGAATCCATGAATTGATTAACTTGTAAGGGGGTGGCCCCTGATCTTCGATGACAATAACAACAACAACAGTGGTGGTGGGATTCTGCAGCAGGGTTACGTGATGAGCCTCCACGAGCAGAGCCTCGCCTACTGAGTAACCTTTGCCGTGGCTTGACCATATTTGCCGAGAAAAGGGTGGCTTGGAGCAGAGCGTCTGAGGGAGATTTAACCAGCTTGAATCGCCCTCCCTCACAGTTGAAACCCCTCTCAGCCGAACCGGGATGAAGGTCAATTGCGTGTAAATGGCACTGAAACTGGAATTCGCACCTGAAGTGTTCCTTGTCGTCGTGATGGCTGTCTGCGACAGCAGGAGTTGAAGCTTGAAGGCGCGGAAAGCCCTCAGGAAGAATGCCCTCAAGAGCCTGCACCACACTGACCTTACCTTGCATATGGGCTCGCAGTCCTCCTTTGCCCATCTTAATCCACTCAACATTCTCTCGATAATAGCCCGCCATAACTGCTCTCTGAAACAACAGCTCTTCACGGTATGCGACATTGAATGCAGTGAGCTCATGAAGCCATTCTTCATTCTTCGGCGGCCGTGGGCAGTGAGTGCCTTAAATGAACACGAGGCGGCACATGCATGGCATGTGGCCTCTCCTTTGCTGACGTGCTAACACCCGCATCCGGGGGGTTTGGAAAATTGATTGTTATCTTTAAAGTAGATATGTATTTTTTATAAATGTATATATGTTTAACTTATATCTTAATTATTTTTATCGTTAAAAATTATTATTATTATTTTAAATAAATTATAATTTAGTTAATTCATATGAACTATTTGATTCCTCTGATTTATATCATTACCCAGGTCTTAAAAACTTTTGTTACTAAATAAAGTTATAATTTAATTAATTTTTATAAACCATTTGAATTATATGATTATTCTAATTTTAAAACATACCTAGATCAGAAATGTTTAGCAATTTAAAAAAACATGAAACAAAAAAGACTTTAGAAATTTAGACATAAAGATACCAGAAATGTCTAGTATACTTAATATTTAAAGTTAACATTATTCATCCTGTCATGCAACATTCAGACATAAAGAGATCAGAAATTTCAATAATTTAGATAAAAAAACATGAAAAAAAAGGATTCACAGATAAAGAAGTTAAAAGTGTTTAGTATATTTAATATTTACTACAAACATTATTCACTTTATTAAACATTATTCACTTTATTATGCAGTCTTTAGACAAAAAAAAATCAAAAGTACCCAACAATTAAAAAATATATGAAAAAATGTTTAGTATATTTAATAAGTATTGTTATTATGCAGCATTCCAGCAGTCAGAAGTGCCCAACCATTTAAAAAACCCTTGAAACAAATATATGAAACAAAAAAGAGTCTTGAAATTCAGATATAAAGAGGCCATAAGTGCTCAGTATATTTAATATTTAACGTGAACATTATTCACTTTCTTAAGTATTCCCTTTCTTAAGTAGCATTGAGAGGCTAGGTGACTATGCATCAATGTTCACTTTCTGAAGTATTCCGTTTCTTAAGTAGCATTGAATTGTGCCAGAGAGGCTAGGTGACTATGCATCACTATCTGGAAAAATGTTGATTTTATTTATGTTGTAAAATTAATACATTTGGATTCATGCAGATGCAACATAAATTCATGAAGATGCAACATAAATTATCAACGTCAGAATAAAACACAATCTAAAACAGAAATATAAATAAAGCTCGTTATCAATACTATACTATTAATGATGTGTATCCACCCAACCTAACACAGCATTCAATAATACATAGCAGGACGTTATATCTACAAACAGACAAGAAGAATATAAGTCATGCATACAGAAGCGAGAAGTGTCCAGCATACAAGAAGATAATATGAGTATGAGCTACTCATTATGTTGGTAAGAGCACGGAAAATAAATACATTACAAATAATAATACTGAAATGCAACTCATTGAAATCTCATTAATAATACTGAAATGTAACTCATTGAAATCCCATTAACCCAGATAGTGACTGACTAAATCAACCATAAAGTTCATAAAGAACTAGTCTCACTTTCTCCCGGAACTAAGCTTGTCAAACTTTGTTATATCTTTAGGTTTATAAACATCCACATTTTGGACGACTTTTATTGTGAATTACGTTTCATTAAAATCCGGTACCATAAATAAAAGGAGTGCAATGTTTCCATACTTGTATCTCTCATATATATATATATATTTCTAACTCTGAGAAGAATTTCGGCCGCATTTGTGCCTGTATAGTTTGCGTTATGGGTTCATGAATCAGATTATTAAAGACCATTGAAAGGAAATTAACACTATGATAACTGTATTGTATTGAAAATCATCTAAGCTTATATTATTGCAGAACGAAGATCAATATATACAAATCTTGGTGTGATCATATATATTTCCATGAATGCATAATAACGAATTGGATCGAAGTTTGACCATCAACTTCACTGTAAATGTCTTCAATTTACGGGTGCGTTTTACAGAGTTCAAAACTTTTGAACTGGGGATGTAGGATTTATGAAAATTTGAGGTGCCACATTTCGAAAGAACCCAATGAATGGAATATAATCCCTCTGTACAGAATTGATCGAGATTTGTAAAGGTGTTTATTAATGCGTAGTAGGAAAAATGGTAAGCAAATTGCCTCTAGGTTTAACGGTCTGGTTTGCAAAAAATTCATGGAAGTTAGTTTTAATAAGAAAGCTAGTAGTTTATTTGTTACACATTTATCAAGTTTTTTATTATTTTTTGGTTTAATTTATTTAGAATTTTTTAGCGATATTTTGGAATTATAAGTGAGAGTTATGAAATATTCACAATCTAATAGTAGATTTTTCAGAGTCTGAATTTATATATTTGTTACCTAGTGAAATGATAAAATCAAGATTTGACTAATTTTTTTTGCCCAATTTCAATTAAAAACTCCAAAACATTTAATAATACTAATAAAAGTATTTGAAACCATCACGGAATAATTCAAATAAACAATCAATAAATAAATCAAATATCAATGAATAATTCAAAGTAAGTTAGAAAATAGTCTTATCTTTGAATTTTTTTCCCTAAGTTTAATGAATAATTTAAATTACAAGTCATGAAAATACTCCAGAAAAATTATGTTAAAATAAGTTTTTGTTTGTTTATTTACTTTTAAATATTTATAAAAATATTTAATAAAGAAAAGTTTTTAATATTGAAATGGTATTTTTAATGGAGTTAAATATTTAAATAAATAATAAAAATATTGAATAGTTTGTTTTTTTGGATTTAAGAAAACATACTAATGGTCTAAAACCCAAGGCATGTTGTAAGAGTGATATATCTATCTTACCATTCGTTTATTTGACATGATTTTCCTTAAATAATAATGATGAATTAATCTGTCATATAGATAACAATCACTACTAATTTAATACTTAAATTATTATATATTTTTTTATTATTTAACAAAAAACAAATTAAACTAAAACATTAAATTTAAATTTAAAAATTGAAAATTTTATATTAAAAATTAAAAATTTTATATGTTTTCTTTATTATAATTAATTAAAAAATATAAAAATTAAAAATTTTATATTTGTTCTTTATTATAATTAATTAAAAATATATGATTTTAATGTATTTTTTAAATAATAAAAAACATACTTTTAATAAATATGAATGTTAAACTCACATAAGTGCCCTTCTCGTCCCATTATAATAAATTGTATCTATTGTACCTATCCCATTGTTATAAATATTGGATACTATCAACACTTTTCTCATATATAATTAAATATTAAATATTTAATTATTTATAAGAAATATCTAGTATATTTAATATTTAATGCTACATTGTTCAGCAGAAGGTGAATGGCTTCCTGGAGAGAATTCTTCACATTCAAAACAATTATGTTTGTAGGAGTTACTCTGATCAAACACTGGAAAAGAGGCAGCAAACAAACAAACACATTGAGTAATGAAAATATCTCTGCGCGGAATCCAGTAAAACAAACAGGAAAATAAAGGACTCCAGAAAATTCAGACCTCAAGAGGTCACACTGTCCAGTACCTAATAAGATAATTAGAGTGAGACCCTCACATTAAAAACTGTTATGTCCGGCACCCAATAAGATAATTAGTGTGTCACTCGCATTAAAAATTGTTGAACCCCTTACATTAAAATCAAAGTTTTAGTGGAAGAATGTAGGTTCTCTCTCGGTAGTCAGAAAAAATACAAGAAAAGTTGATGGAAAGAAATTGGACGGCCTGCAATAGATTCGAAAGCTGAAGTGTGGCATTCTCTCCATCTGGCTGAGAACTGTGCATGAAAAAATACAAATCAATACACATTACAAAAGCAAGAAGTGTAAGGTGACAAATAATAAAGAAAGCTTATATTTACGCCGTAAGGCGTTTCTCTTTGAAATGAATTGCCCCAGCTGATGCCCTGTCTTATTGTTGACTGTGGATTTGTAGTGTTAGATGATTAAATGAAATTTGATCGTTGAACCCGACCATCGACGAATACCAATTTAATTTGAATCGGTTTCGAAAATATTTGGATTGTCTGTTGGGATCTCTACCTGCAGCGGCTTCTCTGAGGCTTCGATCAGATCAAGAGGCGTAGCAGCCAGATGAAAAGTTCCTATTCGCAATGGACGTTTTCTTGACATTGGCGGCAAGCCTGCAGACAGCGTGGTGTCATGGATACCCATCACCCCTCCTATGTAATTTTGTAATTTTGTCGATGGCTGCAACTCTGCAACCACATCCAATCATTCTAGTTTTTCGATTCCTATTCTAAAGACCGCATTCTACAGTTCTAATTAGTTCTAATCGTCCAAATGATGGGCAGTTCTAATTAGTTCTAATCGTCCAAATGATGGGCAGTTCTAATTAGTTCTAATCGTCCAAATGATGGGCAGTTTCGAGGTTCGGTCCCATCTGACAAAAGGAAGCACAAAATGACTGAAAGACATCGGCGTAAAGAAATGAATTCTCTCATTTCAATTCTGAAATATTTTCTCCCAGGTGAAAATATCTAGGTATGTAATTCTTTGACCGATCACAAGGGTTTTCTCCAGTAGAGACGTCAACAGTACTCTCTTGGGTTTTATTTTCATGAGGGTATGCGTCCTGTGAGTTGATTTTGGTAAAATGAAGTCATTGAAATATCGCTCCAGTTGCCCAATTCCCATGGTATTTCTCCATTGAAACGTTTATTCGACAGATCAACCTAAATAAGACTGTCCCTGCTCATTGCAAGTTGTTTTGGTATAGCGCCTTCAAACATATTAGTGGTAAGGTAGAGGTGTGCCAAGCTCCGATAAGGCAAGACCTCACTTTCAATTCAAATTGCCCCTGAAACTCAGCCTTACTTGGTGGGACCTTCTTACTTTGGTTCTTACCTTTGGTCAAGGCTGCAAATATCGTTAGGAAAGAACTTGGAAAAGCGATGCAGGGATCAATAAAGACCGACCAACCATTAGAGATCAATCACGTACCAAACGCGACTACCTTTCCGACCGATCAATAGAGTCAATCATACACGCAGGTCTGTAGGCTGCCTAAACTTGCTGGCAGTTTTCCATTCAGTTGATTGTGATGGAGATACAAATTTGAGAGGCGACGACAATTTGTTATGGAAGCGGGTATTGTCTCTGATACATGAAAAATGGTGTGGTGCCTTGAATTGAATATAAAACAATCTGGGTTGGTTCTACAGTTCCGAAAAATCAGAGCAGGCGTTTTTATTACTATTCAATTCAAGAAGAAATGACTAGATATTGAAAACCCTTGTTTTTAATTTATGGGCTCTGATTGATGTTTGGAGTGTCATGTTCTCTGATTTTGCCCCTTGTAGATCATGCAGAAATGCTTTTGCTATTTTTTCATTTGACGGGCATTTTAAATAATTAGGCTTCCTCTTATGCTGAGGGAGTATCAGCCACCCACAAGTTCAGTCATCATGTCGTTTTATCAGAAATCAAAATTTGGTACAAATTGACGAAATATGTAGCCTGGATCATGGTCTGCAGAGGAACCAGAATGACCGCATCCCACTGGCTATGTTGTATGCTGAGCATCACTAGACTCTACAACGTGATGACTATCCCTGCTCATTGCAAGTTGTTTTGGTATAGCGCCTTCAAACATATTAGTGGTAAGGTAGAGGTGTGCCAAGCTCTGTAGCCTGCCTAAACTTGCTAGCAGTTTTCCATTTAGTTGATTGTGATGGAGATACAAATTTGAGAGGCAACAACAATTTGTTATGGAAGCGGGTATTGTCTCTAATACATGAAAAATGGTGCAGTGCCTTGAATTGAATATAAAACAATCTGGGTTGGTTCTACAGTTCCGAAAAATCAGAGCAGGCGTTTTTATTACTATTCAATTCAAGAAGAAATGACTAGATATTGAAAACCCTTGTTTTTAATTTATGGGCTCTGATTGATGTTTGGAGTGTCATGTTCCCTGATTTTGCCCCTTGTAGATCATGCAGAAATACTTTTGCTATTTTTTCGTTTGACGGGCATTTTAAATAATTAGGATTCCTCTTATGCTGAGGGAGTATCAGCCACCCACAAGTTCAGTCATCATGTCGTTTTATCAGAAATCAAAATTTGGTACAAATTGACGAAATATGTAGCCTAGATCATGGTCTGCAGAGGAACCAGAATGACCGCATCCCACTCGCTGTGTTGTATGTTGAGCATCACTAGACTCTACAACATGATGATATGAAATTTGTAAGTGGTTGGGTCCGAAGACGTTGTGAGAATGTGTGTGCCTAAAATAAACATAGTATTATGTTTAAGCCCTCAGGGAAAAATCATAATCAAATGAAAAGAAAATAGCACTCATTCCTAGGAGGTCAGCCCTCTTAGTGTTGCTCTAGGATGACTGTGCATAGCCATGTAATTTCATAATGATTTCTTTAAACGGTGAAACTTCTTTAGAACCACTATGTCTATTTAGAGTTAGGTAACTAGTTCTTACCATATAAAGGCCACAGGAAGTCTGTTTTTTCCAATGAGTTGAATTGCCTCAATTGAAAATTCCTCCAAGAAGACGCAGAGGAGGTAGTATGATCACAGCATGGTCCTCTACGACGGAATGGAAACTAAGTGGGGCCTATTCCTCTCTACAGATTGGGTCTCCAAATACAGGTTTACTTCTGGGTAATTATTGTGAAAGGGCAATGTCTAGTGGTTCTACGACTGTTGTCATGAATATCAATGTAATATCTGTAGTAGCAGCGGCCATGCAATCATCGTTCATTGTAGGGAGTAAAAAAATAATATATGTAGTTTTCATTGTACTCAAGAGAGTTTTCAAGGTGACCACCTCTTTGAGGACCAAATTGAAACATCTCCAATCGAAGTATTTGTAAAACATGGATGGAAACTCCCTCAAATCCTTGGAAGGGAAATCATATTGCATCCTGATATAATAGATTGAGCACTTAAAAGAGATAAAATTATCTTCAGTCTCTGCCTTCCATAAGGGTCAAAAGCTTACATACCCATTCCTCACAAGAAATGTGATGGACAGTCTTTGCTTTCTGTTTTTGAGAACATGCCCTGACGTTGAGGATCATTGAGATGAACTATATGGCTAGCATGAATTTGAAGGATCTTCTCGAAGTGTGAAGTCAACATAAGACCAAGAAGCCTAAAATGGGAAACCTAAAAATTAGAATGGAGCTTTTTAGATATCATTCTTGATAATGACATCTTCGGGGGGTGAAGAGAACGGGGAGGTTGAAGATGAGAGAATATGCAACCACATTTAGTTCCCCTGCCTCTTTTGAACGGATGTGAGATATTCCAATCGCGATTAATCAGAGTAGTTGCGATTAAGATTACAAAGGGATTATCGTCACTGTTATAGATAACATTCAATCCAAAAATACGAAAAGAGGGAGAAGATAGTAGACAATGTTTCTGAATATTATGTTCATTGGTCAATGGGAATTTCTAATTGCAAATGTCTATTCTTAAAGGGGAGGGGTGAAGGAAGGCATGGTTATGTCAGCTCACTGTTGAGGTTAGCTGGTGAACTTGTTCACGTCAATCAGGTAGAGATCAAACCTCTCGTTTTTTAGGATAGTGTTCCTCCATCATCTGGTCCACCAAATGAGGGAATTGCTTTTAAGACTTGAGTTGGTCTTCGAGAAACCACTTGCTAGTTCAATGGAGTTGTCCTTGTCTTCAAATCTAGTGTATTTATTGCATGTTGTTCTTTGTTCATTCTCCCTGACTTGTAGAATGATGTCTTTCTCGAAAGGTTGATACATCTAACATTAATGGTTCAAAACAATTAGTTTATCCACACTAAACAAAATGGAAGAATGACTATGTATTGTGATAGATCCAATTTGAAGGCACTTTTACCACTTTGCTTCAGAATTTGAAATAGTCCCTATTAGCTTGTTTTCAATTTAAAATTCTATCCCTTCATCCATTCTTTTCCTTTGGCTTAATATTGTGGTTGACTCTTTGCTTATCAAGAGATTCCTTATACTTCTGAGTCTTCTGCAATGCCCACTTCCACCCATCGATGCATTTTGTTGATATGCTTGATGAACTTTTCAGCTTGTCATTGAGTAACTTTCTTTGGTTGTTTCTACCATCTAGCCAAAGTACTTTCTACTCTGGAATATCATGCATGCCTCGAAGCTGAAAGGACAATTTATTAGTGGAGCGATGGATCAGTCTATTCTATGCTAAAAATATAAGAATTGATCATCTTCTATCGTCAACTGTTGATGGTCGTACATTCTTAGCAATCACACTACAGTCGTATAAGGTCCTATTGGCCACTTATATTTTTTCATGTGTTGGAATTTAGAAGATGAAGGCTGTGCCCCTTTTCAAATTGGTGTTTATTAATGACCGTAATGCATTTCCAAAGATGTCATAGAATTTTGTTGTTTCTATCATATTCAGTGGGTGTTAGTAGTTTGAAATTCACTCAAACATGCTTGAAAAATAGGTGTGCAGTTTGCTGCCTTACTATGGTTTTCGTACATTGCCAAAGTGTAGTTGTTTTTCTTCCAGGCGTTTGGCCCCATGATATAATGTTATTGACATGGGATTACATACATGTCTACTAATATAATAGCTCTTTTTGTAATTGCCTCCTTTTAAACTTGATTAGAAATTTTTAACATTACCATGAAATGACTCACTATGTTTGAGAGTGTTTCCAACCTCATTAGACTTCATATGGAGAAAATAGAATTTCATAACCCATTCAAAATTTAGCAGACTTAACAGTTTTTCTGGATTTCAGGATCAACGGGATTGTGGCATTTCATTAGATTATATCATGTATGAGGATAGGTGATTGGCATTTAATCAAGAGCACCAAGCCCTATATGTATCCCAGTGTTTGGTGTTGATTGTTGAACCCCTTTGCCATGGCCTTAGCAAAAGTGTACCCTTCACTCAAGTCAAAATCATTGATCACACATGTTAAGCTTTCTCTACCATATTATAAGGCTTGGATTAAGACGTTTGATCAAAATTGGGCAGTGTTGACTAATATCCCTAGAGAATTGAACTAGAGGCAAAAACTAGACAAGAGGAGAGGAATCTAGATTGTAGATGGTTGATTCTTAAATAATTAATCATTGATGTACAATGGATGCCATATTTATCTTGATTTATGTACAAATATGCATGTTTTCATATCTTCTACAACTAATTTGGCATTTTGGATGTTTTTTTAATATAAATGCAAGTATATAATATATACACACACACGACGCTTTGCTTCTGACGATTTTTGGAAAATAACACTTCCGACGCTTTGCTTCCAAAAGACAGACCCACTTCATCCCTGCTTTGAGCAACATTGCTCAAGGGCAAACCATTAACCTGATGCACTTCCTTTGGCTAAGCTACTGCTATGACATGGGCATATTTTGGTCAAAATCACCCAGACTTTCACCTTGCCCAGTCTGCTTCCTGTCATTGGAGAAGTTGAGGCCTGGTGCATGGTTTGACATACATCCATTATTCAACATCAAAATCTACTAATGTAATTTAATATAATACATTTAAAAAATACATGATATATTGTAGACTAGGATGAGTACGTTAGGATTAGAAAGCAAATGTATCAGGTACCCATCATAACCAGATCCTCCTTTAGTTGGAATTGCACTTTACCCTAGTTGCCCTGTCCCCTATAGAGTGAAAGAGCAGCCTCCTTGTCCATAATGTGAGGCACATTTGGTAATTTGATTTTAGTACTGCTGCTACTGTTTCTTTCTGTGATTGCCCTATTCAGAAACTGTCAATCACACTTACTACCACAGGGTTGCTTGAACATTATTAGTAGTGTCCGGACTTGTGCCATCATCTCATACTTCAAGTCATTTTTATGTCATGTATAATCGCTTTTCAAGTGAGGAGCCTTAGCAAATTTAGGGATTCCTGATTATGATCATGTCTGGTGGGTAAATAATTGCAAATAATGACTATTTTGTGTCTTATGTGCTAATACCCTTATTCTGCCAACCAAAGTTTTCACGGTGTGCACTCTCAAAAGTTCTGCTTATTTTTGCATAAGTTAGCAGATTGATTGCTCTGCTTGAGACAGTAACTGTTAAGATTGAGCCTATATTTCAGAAGTTAATTTTTATCAAATTAAGTTATAGTTTTTGTTCCCAATTTTGATGGGAGGCTTTTCACACGGCGTATATTTATATCACTTATTTTCTTATGTCAACTCGTGATGGATAGTAGGTTGAATCTATGGATTGTCAAGTCTGTGGCTAGCTCTGGCTAGTGGAGCTTAAGATGCATGCCGTTTTACTGTAGACTGTTTAAAGCTTTGTAGTTATTTGATTTTTAAGGTGTACCTCTTTTCATCCAATGTACAATGCTACAGGTTTTCAGTTTTGTTTAATTTGTTTGCTTTGCTTTGATGCAAGTAAATTGTAATTTATAATTAGATCATTCACGACTTTAAAAAATTTCCAAAAATCACCAGTTCAAATTGAACATCCTTAAATTTGTTACATCCAGAGTACTTGGAGCACTGACTTATCATATGTATGCAGCTTATGGAGGATTTTCTTTGTTAACCTAGGTTTTAATTTAGGATGTCTTGAAGCATGCAACATAAGTGGTTCTGAGCACTTCTATAATCTTCATTTACAGTCAAAATGGCAAACAGAAGTTGGCAAGTGTTGCAAGAGTCAAATTCTTTTTATTATTTCTTTTATGAGATTCTGGCATTGTATTGTTTTTATTTTTATCTAATCACCATTTTATTATAATTCATTGGTGCTCATTTTTCATGGGCCTTAGATGTTACCAAGAATATAGATGTCCTGTTGTTGTTAATGAAGTCTTCATGCCTTCACAAAACTTTGTGAATTTACGGAACTTCCTGGTAATCCATATCCCAAAGCTCCCATAAATTCCCTAATGGAGTATACATGGCAAACATTCAAAAGGAATCCCTTGAGAAAACAAATATAAACAGATAAGTCAAAGTTTTCCAGGCTTGAGTGAGAGACAAACCCAGAGTTCTCTAATTGCCAGATCGAGTACCACTCTGAGGAAAGCCAGAATTTCCAAAAAAACACCTTCAAAATCCAAAGTTGAGAATGCAAAACAGCCCACAGAAGCAGACTAACAAAAATCAAAAGGATGTGATACCCAAACTCCCATCTACAAGCCTAAACATAAATATATGATAGGTCACTAGGTTAGACTTAGGAATATATAGTATTAAATAATTATTTTTCTGGCTGATGTGTTCTAACTTTTTCTCCATGATAATGCATAACAAATTATAAGGAACCACGAGGTTCCTATAATATGGTCACCAAATAGAATTGCAGGTTTTAACTTTTATGGCACTGCTGGAGTTTGCACAACAATAAAGAGTGAGAGAGATTTGTTTTCATGTGGCATACCAGATTCTGATAGTGTACTAAATCCCCATGGATATGTACTACCTTTCAATGAAGGTTATATAAAGGCAATATCTTTGAGTGTACCAGATGCCCCTGTGTACTTTCCACAAGCTTTCAGTTTTCATACATACCCAGCACATACATTGAAGCAGGGACTTATTAGTCAAAGGAATTGGGACTACATGGTGCCACCAGGAAGCAGTCTTCAGAATGTACCTTTTAAACTGCAACCTCAAGGGAATGCCCCGGAACTGCAACTACCTTTCAAACTGCATCCTCAAGGGAATACCCAGGAACTTCAACTCCAAGATTTTCAGTACTTCGTTGTGATTGATTTTGAGGCAACTTGTGACGTGGGTACACGTCTTAGTCCACAAGAGATAGTGTTTTTTTATTCATCTCATATCTGGTTCTTATTTGTGGCGATTTCCTTTCCATTTATGCAGATTATGAACAATGGAAAAGAGGGGTCGCGCCCTCCATTTCCGTCCACTTCTTTTCATGATCATTCCAAGATGGAGAAAAAGGAATGTTTTGATAATTGCAAGATCCATTACCATTTCGTCTCAAATGATCTTCAGACATTCTCAATGTAAGAGAATACTTATTGTTATACTTGAAGAAGTGTATTGAATGACCACTGACCCAGGACCGACGAGGATATGACAAAGATGAAATGTAGGTGTTATATATATTGTGCTAAAAGGGAACTACCGAAGATGAAATATAAGTGTTGTATATAATATGCTAAAAGGGAACTACCGTTGTTAAATCGCTTTCATTATATAGAATATATGTTTATCCAACTCGATTTGCAGTTTTCTAAATCGTCAACATTTAAAATTTCATCCTTTTGTGCTTATCACTTCAAATCCTGATTTTAGCTTGGAATTCATCCATGGTTCTCAGCTAAGACCAATCAAATCATCAAGGAAATTAATCATGTAATCTTACTATAATAGAAATCAAATTTTGTTACTTTTACGAGGTGCCCTAAAGATTTGTTGCAAACGCTGGTCATAATAGGGCTCGCATAGTGTTGGTATTCTAGCCTTTTGAATTCTTATTGTACATCATAGATGTATTTCATGTCAAATATAATAAATCTCAGAAGCAACTAGCTACTGACAGACATTCATTTTGAAGTAATAATGTTACTATTATGAAATATCTTCTTAAAGTTGCTCCAGAATTTTGTGTCATGCGTACTTTTTGCAATAAACAGTTGGGAAATCCCATGAAGATGAGACAACTCAGGTAGCAAGATGCGTTCTTGGAAACAAAAGAAATAAATTTAAAACACGGTTGGGAGAGCTCAAGAAACTATGTTATCACAAATAGGTTAATACCCATACTATAAAAGGAGACTGAAATTAAATGCAGGGTGCACACCGAATATTAAATGATAGTATCATGTTTAGATCATCTTCTGTATTTTTGCATTTTTTGAACAGATTCAAATGGACATGAAGTTTGTCGGGGTAAAAATCCCAAAAAAGTGGCCCAAAATCTAGTGATAAGGAGGGGAAGCAATGCAGGTAATTTCCACCTGCAACTTGATTCCATATTTTTACAAGTTCTTAACATAAATGGTAATTTTTTATTAAATGGTTGTTCATAAGTCAACATCTCTTTCTACCTGTTGTAGAGCTTCTTTAACTTTAATTGACCTGTTATTATAGTTAGAAGGTTATTTGTCAAATTTCATATCATAGCTATTTTAGTCTTGTCACAACCTATTGCTTATTTCCCATTTCATATCTATGATATCTTTGTCTTATTGCCACCTTATTATATGTAATGGTTTTTTCTTCAACGAAAATGGGCACAAAGGTTCTTTAGCCAAAATTTAAGTTTCTTTCACACGCCACGCCCTCATTATTTGAGTATCCTCATCCTACAACACCTCCAAAAACAACTTCTAGAGTAAAAATGCCAACTATTGTTTTGTATCTATTAGCAAAGGCTAAAGTGAGAACAAAGAAAGAAACAAATCAGAAAATTGCTATGGATGAGGGAAAGATTTTTGGTGAAGAAGGACCAATGAAAGGCCCAAAATCTAGTGATAAGGAGGGGGAAGCAATGCAGGTAATTTCCACCTACAACTTGATTCCGTACTTTTACAAGTTCTTAACGTAAATAGGATATTTTTATTAAATGGAAGTTCATAAGTCAACATCTATTTCTAGATTTTGTAGAGCTCCTTTTCCATTCATTGAACTGTTATTATAGTTAGAAGTTTATTTTTCAAATTTAATATCATAGCTATTTCAGTCTTGTCGCCAATTATTGGTTATTTCCCATTTCATATCTATCATATCTTTGTCTTATTGTCACCTTATTATATGTAATGGTTTTTTCTTCAGTGAAAATGGGCACAAAGGTTTTGTATAGAATATTATAGTTGAGATCTAGGAATGGAGTGTATCACACCATTGTTGTTTATGGTCATGGTTGTATTCAGAAAATCAGGGTCAATTTAACATTGTTATTTGAAGTTTATTTCTCCTTCATTTTATGATCTTGGGCTTCTTCTCAATTTTTCCATCTACATAACCCACTCTTCCTCTATGCTTATTCAGGTTAATTTAATTTTTGCAAGTGGATATTGCATCTTCAGTAGCCATTTTGTGAAATTATCTCAAATGTACCTTCAACATTATTATTTGTGTCCTCATAGGGTGATCAAAAGCCTATTTTCCAGGCCTTTATATTGTTATTTTTCATGGTAATAAATGTTGACTAAATGATCTTGAACATTGTAAATATATCATTTTGAAACATTATAATGTTGTGCAGAGATTGCATTGATTTTACAAGACACTTCAAGCTACTAGTTCATTTTCTATTGGCTTGCCTTACGACGTTTTCTTTGCAACATCAGGTGCAAATGCTAATATACACTTTTTGGGAAAAAAAAAACTTATAGGTAAGGATGTGCCTCGTTGCTTTTAAAAATTAAATTAATCATTATGTTTTTAACTTTAATTCTGTAGAGTGCCTTATAAAGATAGTGTTCCCAAAGTTTGTGGAGGATTGTTCGTGATGTTTTAGACTTGAAGGTCTTAAAGATACTTACTAACATGTATGTGTGGAAAAGAATAAATTCCCGTAATTTTAAGAATTTTACATAAAGAGTCGTAAAGATTTTCTTCCTATAAAATATACAGGGAAAATTGCACTGTTGTAATCTTACGAATGCTGCCTAAAAAGTCATTAAGAATTTTTTCTTATTATAGAATTTGTAAAAACAATTAAAACTAAATTGTATTATTTAAGTTGATAAGTGTTTCTTTAATGACTTTTTTTAATAGGCATAAATAAAAAATGCTGGTATTTTAGTGGTTTTATCTATATCAATAAATGAAATTTCAAATATTGGCTCGTTATTTTTAACTTTTCAAATCTACCTAATAAAGTATGGACTTTTTATTTTTAATCATGGGGAGGCCCAAGATCATACTCAGGGGTTGTAACTATAACACCAAGAGTATATCCAATACCTAGTAAGCCAAATATATTAAGCATTTATAACACCAAGAGTATATCCAACAGCTAGTAAGCCAAATATATTAGGAATTTATGACTTAGCAAGGGCCTAAACTCCACGAGGGTCGGGCAACCATGCAAATTATCAGATAACAAGTGGTATCATGTAGATACATGTTTACCTTTTCACATTTACCTAATACAAGTGTGAAATTACTATGCAATTACTATGAAAATTATAAATTATGAGATAACAAGTGGTATCATGTAAATAGGTGTTTACCTTTTAACATTTACCTAATACAACTGTGAAATTACTATGCAAATTGTTAAATTAATGGGACCATGGAGTCAATTGGGTATCTCCATGGTTTGGAAAATTGATTGTTATCTTCCCCACCAAGATTCAAAGGTTGTTAGTCATATACATAAATCAAATGTGGAGATTTATTTACAAAGTAGTTATGTATTTTTCTAATTCATTTTCTACTTATAATCCACAAATTTACACCACATAGTTTGGCTAGGTGGCCTCAACTTGCCCAATGGGAAACCAAGTCTGTTGGCCACCTATCCTCACTGTAAGCCATAAAAAAACAATAGAGTTTCAATCTCTCTAGCCAAGCTATATATGTCTATGTTTCAAGACGAGACTCTATATTTCTATCTATACATATACTTGCATGACTAAAAGTAAATGCTAACCACATATATAACAAAAGTAAACATGGTAAACTGACTAGCCCTTCTGCTCCTCCAAGGCCGCTTCCATAGGCGTAGGATCCTTAACAGTTGCTCCACGCATCTCCAACAATTCCATGATGCATGGAATGCGTCTTTCAGTTATGTCTAGTCTAATATCCTGCTTATGGAGTTGGAACTGAATTTTCTGCAGATCTTCTTTGTATCTCGGCATCCCTTGGAGAGAAACCGTCATACCCAGCGAGATCTGTTCCATGGCTTTATCCACCAGACTTTTCTTTAGCCAGTAGAGGTACAATGTCTGTTTGAATTGCGTTATCTTGCCTCTAGTATTCTCAGGTTTCGGGACGAATGTCCTTCAATTCTCCATATCCTCCTCTGTCTCACTGCCCTGCTTAATTTCCTCTTCCCATTCCTCTAACAGATTTCGGATGCCTTCATCCATGCCCTCACGGTATGCCGCAAAAACTTCACTAATAAGATGCTCTATCGATTTCCTCCCTCTGCGGGGCTCTGACATGCTTGGGTCCTTATCCTTTCTAGGCTCCTGGCCCCATCTTCCACGTCCACGACCTCTCACTGGCTGAGCCATGTCAATGATGTTCGACACCTATTCAAAAAAAATATTTGTTAACTAAGAGAATTTTGACATATTATAGCACCGGTTACTACCATGACTTGAATTATCGATGCCTTCATCCTCCTCGTTCATTTCCTTTTTCCATTTGCTATCATTACCAGAGGAGAGATGGGCGGAGAGCCAGTCCTTAGATAGGGTTGGGCTCCATATCCCTTCTAACGTCTCACCCCTCCACCCCTAGTGCCTCTCAAACACCGTGACAATCCCAGGCCAAGGCCATGCAAGTGAACCTAGCCTCAACCAACTGGGTTTCCCTCTGTGGAGTGCAGTCCCTTTCCCCTCTGCCCAGTAAGCTAGAACAATACCTCTGTCATTATCATACCGACATCACCCTCAGGGATCCTATCAATTCTCTTAACACAGTAATTTCTCCTAGTGCCCCAGAAGTTGTAGTGGTTTCGGCAGCAGGGCCAGGCTCCTACCCGACATATTAGCTGACCCTCGCTGCCCTCAGCCTCAGACGCCAAGCCTTTGCCTACCAGACCCCAGCAACTAGCCCTACTTATCCCGCGGTGTGCAGTACTCGGGTTCCCATTGCCAAGCAATGCAAAGTCCAAACAGCTAGAGGCAGGGTCAATACCTGGCAAGCTCAATACAAAGACGCATAGCCAAAATATTGCAGCTCATTTCCCCCAACATTTCCCCTAATTACCCTTCCCAATTATCCCCCTCTCCCCAACAAAAACCAACCAGGTTGTCATTGCAAAAGAGGCGAAGAGCCAAGAAACATACCCGTTACCGCTTGTAAACCGTCTCCAAGTTTGATGCCGCTAGTGCCATCGCCTTCCCTTGCCTCTGCTCCAGCTCCTTACTCTGCAAGAAAACTCACAATCCTTACCCATCTGTCTAGCCTTTGTTTCTATACAACCTGTCTCTCCACTACTGTCTTTACCACCTTTCCCACCACCCTTGCATGTACTCATGCCAAGGGCCACCGCACCCATCACTTTGAGCGTGTGGGGGCGATGGTACGTAATTCAGCTGTATGCCGCATTACTTTTCATAGGCATTTCCATACACCGGCACACACCCCGATCGAGGTTATATCTTAATTATTTTTATCATTAAAAATTATTATTATTATTTTATAATTTAGTTAATTCATATGAACCATTTGATTCCTCTGATTTATATGATTACCTAAGTCTTAAAAACTTTTGTTACTAAATAAAATTATAATTTAATTAATTCCTATAAACTATTTGAATTATATGATTACTCTAGTTTTAAAACATACCTAGAAGTGTCCAACAATTAAAAAATAAAAATAAAAAATAAGAAACATAAAAGACATTAGAAATTCAAACATAAAGAAACCATAAATGTCTAGTATACTTAATATTTAATGTTAGCATTATTCATCCTGTTATGCAACATCCAGACATAAAGAGATCAGAAATGTTCAATAATTTGAAAAAAAAACATGAAACAAAAAAGCTCTATAAATTCAAAGATAAAAAAAAATTAAAAATATTTAATATTTACTACAAACATTATTCACTTTATTATATAGAGTTCCAACACAAAAAGTGAAAAGTGCCCCCACCATTAAAAAGATATATGAAAAAGTGTTTAGTATATTTAATATTTATTGTTATTATGCAAGCATCAAGCAGTGAGAAGTGCCCAACCATTAAAAAGACATTTGAAACAAATATATGTAACAAAAAAGACCTTTTTAGATTCAGATATAAAGAGGTCAGAAGTGCCCAACCATTTAAAAAACATATGAAACAAATATATGAAACAAAAAAGACTTGAAATTCCGATATAAAGAAGTCAGAAGTGCTCAGTATACTTAAATTAGTATATTTAATATTTAAGATGAACATTATTCATCTTTTTAACGAGTATTGAATGGTCCCAGAGGATGGGTGGCTATGTATCACTCTATTATTGATGATATATTTCCACCCAATCTAGCACAGGATTCAATGATACATAGCAGGAAGTTATATCTACAAAACTAAAAAAATATATATATAATTTAGACATAAAGAGGCTAGAAGTGTCCAATATCCAAGAATATAATCTGAGTATGAGTTACTCATTAGTTTTGTAAGAGTTACTCTCATGTAACACTGAAAAAGACGCAGCAAACAGACAAATAAATTGAGTAATGAAAACATCTGTGCGCGGAAGCCAGTAAAACAATCAGGAAACAGAAAGGACTCGATATAAAATAATTCACACAGCAAAAGGTCAGAATAGTCCAGTACCCAAGAAGATAATTAGAATCCCTATCATTAAAAACAATGTTTTATTTGAAGAGTATATTCAATAAAACAAAACTTTAACATAGATTATACATTTGGCAAAAAGAAAGGGGTCCAGTAAAATCGAATGTAAAGAGGTCAGAAGCGCCCAGTACAGGAGAAACATGGAATGAACCCCTTACATTAAAACCAAACTTTTATTGGAAGAAATATTTGTCTCCTCAGTGTTATCAGAAAAAATACAAGAAAAGTTGATGGAAAAAATTGGATGATCTGCAATGGATTCGAATGTGAAGCGTGGCATTCTCTCCATCTGGCTAAGGCTTTACCAAAACAATATTGTTTGAAATGAAAAAGTGCAAGGTGACATGCGTTACAGAAGCAAAGACAAATAAGAAAGAAAGGTTATATTATACACTTTTGGAAAAACTTAAATGGTTGCTTTTAAAAGTTTTGTAAAGAAGGTGATGGATTGATAATTATGTTTTTAACTTAAATTAATCGTTATGTTGTAGACTTGAATGTCTTAAAGATCTTTCCATATAAAATGTATGGAAAGGACTAAACTGCTGCAACCTTAAGAATTTTATATGGAGGGTCATAAAGATCATTTTTTTATAAAATATATAGAAAAGATTGTGTGGTTGTATCTTTAAAAATTATATACAAAAGGTGAGGATTTTTTATTTTTTATTTTTTTTTCCTTTTTATAAAAATTATAATAATATTAAATATTAACAAATGTTTTTTAAATGTTTTTTTTTTCTCGATTAAGACTAAATCTATTAAGTATAAAATAATGTACAAGAGGATACATCCCAAAGATGCAAAAAACCGGCAACCGGAAATGATAGATCTATCAACCTCGGTTCCGGAGAAGGAGCTAAGCAAGCAAGGAGCTACAACAAGTCACTAGAAGCTGAAAGAAACATAGAAAACTACCCTGAGAGGGTAGAAGCTTCAACACGAGGCTTTTTCCCTTTTCGATTTTTGACTACAACCCAACCATTTTGAGGTGGATGAGCGATTACAACTTGAAGATTGGGATCCTCCACCGGGGATCCCTCCTTGGGGAAGCCCTCCTTTTCTGAATCCGAGGAGGAGGACAAGTGAACACGTTTCTGAGCAATGGCTGAGTCAGAGGGAGGCGCCAGACCATCGGTAGAGGGGGCCACGGAATGAGGGGCCTGTTCCAGATCTTCATCGCTGTCTTCATCTTCAGAGCTAGAGGAACCAGAATCCACCACTGGCGGTGGAGAGCAAGGAGTCCAACGTTTGGACTTGGGCTTGGAAGCATTGGCCTTGTTCTTTTTTGCCGGGCGAGATGGGCATGTATTCTGCAAGTGCCCAGATTGGTGGCAATGGCGACACCGAAAAGCAGTATTCTCGTAGTCCAGTGTCTGGGTCCAGACGAAGTCGTTTATCTTGAGGTTGATCTGTTCTGGAAGACCTTTGCTCAGATCTAACTCCGCACATATTCTTGCATATGAGTAGAGACCTTTAGATTCCCGCCAAAAATCTCCACTGAGGAAGCTGCCCAAGGTGTCTCCTATAGCTCTGAAGACACGAGTACTCCATAGGTGGGCCGGTAAGTTTGGAAGCCGAATCCATACCGGAGTCTTGGTAATGACTGCAGTGGCTGGATCAAAATCTGGGAACCAAGGAGTCAAGAATAGCCCTGCAGTTCCCATGAACCAAGGGCCCTCTTCTAAGGCCTTTTCATAGTGCTTACTGTTATCAAATAGAACAATGAAATAGCCTTTCGAACAGAAAAAGATCTTACAGTGATGTGTCCAGTTTGCATGGATCCAATCGTAGAGATCCTGAGAACGCGGCCACAATCCATTAAATCTGCAGATGATGGCTCTTTCAGCAAAATCTTGAAGATGGGAAGCCATTTCTTCATGAATGAGTTCAACAAAGGGAACTTCTTCGATCTTGTCAACCAAGAAGACCTTAGATTTAGGGGCTGCCGGAGATTTGGGGTTCTCAGAGTGGACTGCATCTTTGTATGAGAAAGGCCGGGAAGAGGAAGATTGCCCCCCTGCACCGCCTCTTAAACGAAGGGTTGCCACCACCAAGCTATTCCTGGAAATGCTGTACGCAGAGAGCGGAAGAGGATCTTCAAGTTGTTTACCTTGATAGAGAAGTCGCAGACTGCTTGATGGAATCCCCAATCTGCACTCTAGCTTCAGTTTGAGTTCCTGCACCAGGTCTGAAGGGCTAACCCATTGCATGACGGTTCTGCCTGAAGGCTGAGAGATTAGAATCTGAAAGGAGTCAGATACAGGCCTTGAACCCATGCCAAGATGATTACAGATCTCTGGATCTGACCATGGCATGTCTTTTTCTGCCTGCTGGATGACCGCATCTGGCCAATCGTTGTCAGATCTGAGGCTCCGTTTGCCTTTCGGAGAGCATTTGATCGCCCCATGTCCATATGGAGACCAGGCGAGTGATGAGGCCAACTGCTCTGGCTCGTGGCGAAAGCAACCAGATATTAGACCGGTCAAGACCCTAATGTCAAGAGCAGATCTTCCGTGAAGGCAAGAGGGCCTCGAGTTGAACCTGCTGCGGCTGTCCTGAACGCTGGGCAGAAGGATAACTGTAATAATCTGCGCGGCACCAAGAAACGAACCATGGAGACCTGCGCAGAGTTCTTTCCGCCTGATCTGGAATGTGGCTTCCTCTTCTACGGCAGAGATCCGAAGCAAAACGGAGGCCGAAGGCGCAGAGTCTGCGACGGCTGTAGGGTTCCACTTCGAGAACTGTAGGGTAGATCTGGATGCAACATATGAGGACCACGAACAGTTTGCCCCAGCGTCCAGATCGGCAAAGAGTAGATGGGGGGGAACTCTCCGTGCATATTTGAGATCACGCATGCCAGAGAAGAGAGCGAATACCTGCGATCCCTGTATTGGACTCGCATCATCAGCTGCGACATGGCTGAGCAGGGGTCGGGCGGCGGCCGAAACAGGGGATGCGGCGAAGAGTCGGCTAGGGTTCATCGTCGGCTCCAGAACTTGTCAATGTTTTTTAAATGTTGGTAAATTAATTTCTTTTAATTTAAATATTTAATTTAGGATTATAATGGAAAGATGTTGACATATTTTTTTTTATCTCTTTTCTTTTATATAGATAGATAAAATTTCGAATATTAACTAAATTGCATCTCTAAAGTGAGTACAATTCGTATAAAATGAGTACATATTTACTTTTTTCACATTTATCTAATATAACTATAAAACTAACATACATATTATCAAATAATAAATTTCATAATGTAAATTTATAAAACCAATAGATATATAAAACCATTAATTTTGAAAATAAAAAAAATAAAACTAATTAAAAAATCAATTACATTTAACTCATTGAAACCCAATCAACCATAGAGTTCATAAAGAACTGGTCTCACTTTCTCCCGGAAGTAAATTTGTCCAACTTTGTCATAACTTTATTTTTATAAACATCCACATTTTGGGCTACTTTTATTGTGAATTATGTTCCATTAAAATCCGCTACCATAAATAAAAGGAGTGTAATGTTTCCATAGTTGTATCTCGCATATACGAAAAATATATATATATTTTTCTAACTCTGATAAGAATTTCAACCGCATTTGTGCCTGTTTTCTTTGCTTTATGTGTTCATGAATCAGATTATTAAAGAGCATGGAAAGGAAATTAACACTACGATAATTGCATTGTATTGAAAATTCATCTAAGCTTATATTATTGCAGAATGAAGATCAATATATACAAATCTTGGTGTGATCATATATATTTGCATGAATGCATAATAACGAATGGGATCGAAGTTCCACCATCAACTTCACTGTAAATGTCTTCAAATTTACGGGTGCGTTTTACAGAGTTCAAAACTTTCGAACTGGGGATATAGGATTGCAGTTGTCTATAATGAGATTTTTTGGAAGTCTTTTCGGTGGGTTTTTCCGGTCAAAATCCGGCAGCAATTTATTGGAATCGCAAGTTTGATAGCTAGTTTCTACACAGTCAAAGCGTTCCAGGGGTTTTTCAGGGTGCTGAATCCAAATATACAGTTAAAAAACGATTTTAACTGCAACAAATCAAGATTTAACCTCAATTTCTTCCGCCCAAAAAATCTCATTATAAACAACTCCTATAGAATTTATAAAAATTTGAAGCGCCTCGTGCCACATTTCAAAAGAACCCATTAAATGGAATATAATCCCTCCCTACAGAATTGATTAAGATTTGTAGTTAAGGTGTTTATTGATGCGTAGTAGGAAAAATGGTAATCAAATTGCCTTAGGTTTAATGTTCAACATTGCTTTGCAAAAAAAATGGTAATAAAATTGCCTTAGGTTTAACGGTCAACATTGCTTTGCAAAAAGATTCATGGAAGCTAGTTTTAATAAGAAAGCTAGTAGTTTATTGGTTAGATATTTGAGAGGTTATTTGTTATTTTCTGATTTAATTTATTTAGAAATGTGTAAGGATTTTTTAAAATCACAAGTGTGAGTGGTGAATTATTCACAATTTAAATGTTTCAAGATTTTTTAAGATTTTTTTAGAGTGATGAATCTATATATTTGTTTGTTTTGTTACTTATTTAAATGATAAAATCAAAATTTGACCAATTTTTTTTAGCCTAATTCCAACTAAAAACACTAAAATATCTAATAATCCTAATAAAAATATTTGAAACCATCAAATAATTCAAATAAACCATCAATAAATAATTCAAATATCAATGAAAAATTCAAATTTAAGTAATTTAGAAAATAGTTTTATCTTTAATTTTTTTTCCCTAAGTTTAATGAATAATTTAAATTACAAGACATGTTTTTTTCCCTAAGTTTAATGAATAATTTAATTACAAGTCATGAAAATACGGAAGAAAAATTATGGTAAAGTAACTTTTTGTTTGTTTGTTTGTTTATTTTTAAATATTTATAAAAAAATTTAATAAAGAAAAGTTTTAATATTGAAATGGTATTTTTAATGGAGTTAAATATTTAAACAGATAATAAAAATATTGAAGAGTTTGTTTTCTTTGGATTTAAGGAAACACGTTAATGGTCAAAGACCCAGGCATCTTGTAAGAGTGATATATCTATCTTACCAATGGTTTATTGCAAATGACATGATTTTCTTTGAATAATAATGATGAGTTGATGTGCCTAGTGGATAACAACCACTACTAACTTAACAACTAAATTATTATATATTTCCCATTATTTAACAAAAAAAGAACAAATTAAACTAAAACATTAGATTTAAATTTAAAAATTGAAATTTTAATATTTATTCTTTCTTATAATTAATTAGAGAAATATATTGTTCTAATGCGTTTTTTTTAAATAATAAAATGCATATTTTTAAAGAATATGAATTGTAAACTCATAAGTGCCCTTCTCATCCCATTATAATAAGTTGTATCTATTGTACCTATCCCATTATTAGTCCCTATCGTCAGCCATGGGACTATAGTAATCGAAATGGTCCCTTTAGCATTACTTTGTATGACATATAACCTAATGTTTTTAGCCTCGAATTTTTTGCAACCAATGAAATTTATTATTAGTTTCCATCGCCTTATTTGGCCTCATATTGAGGCATATGAGGCCGAAGCTTATGATAACAATAGATAATAAAGGACATTTGAAACAACTGAAATGGATTATTGCTTGCATTAAATCTCAAACATTTTATGTTAAACCAACTATATTGTCCACTACTAAACTAAATTGTGCATGTTGCCACGGCTAAATTATATTGTGCATGCTGCCATGGCTAAAATATATTGTCCACGCTGCCACCACTACATGTATGCTTGCCACCACTTTTGTCGGCATGTAACAGGTGCCACCGTTTGTTTACATGTAAGGTGCCACCATTCTGTTCACATGTAACTAGGTGTATTTCATCTGTATGAAAGCGTTTTGTATCTGTATCTATCCCCATGATGCCTCAAGAAAAACAAGATTTCACCTCCTCTCTGCTCTGCAGTAACAATATTTCTCTGCATTAACAATATTTCTTTTAAATAACTAGAATATAAAGAAAATTCATTGGAATAGGGAGAGAACTTACAGAGGAACTAGGCTCTATATTAACGACTTGTTATTTCTAGCTAAAGGCGAAGGGAGGAACCGAGCGAGGGCTAGTCGAACAACGATGGCTTCTGTTTGTTGGGAGAATCCTTCAAGATCATTTGGTTCTTCGTCTTGAAGAGTTGTTGCTTCATCCCTAACATCTGGCTCTGAATCCCTATTATGAATCTTTGAATCACAATCACAAGCATCTGGTTAAGAATTTGTTATATAGAGATATGATTTAGCTGCTTCACATGCAGGTTGATTATAGAATAAAATACTAAAAATGTCAACCTTTTTTTAAGGCTGACCTGGAAATAGAATTTACCATGGTAAGGGATTTCTTCCTACAACAAACATCAGACCATCTATGCTCAACAACAAACATCAGACCATTTACAGCCCCACAACCTCAAATCTGGTAGACAACTTCTCTTCTCAACCTCAAATCTGGTAGACAACTTCTCTTCTCAACCTCAAATCTGGTTGACAACTTCTCCTCTCATGATCTCATCATCTGGGCATAACACATTAAGCTAATGCGGGGTGTTACCACCTATGTTGTTCTTTATACTATCTCTACTTTTTTCTGCACCTCTATATTCACTACTACTGATGGTGTTGTTTATAGGCTATTTGCTTTTAAACCAGAACGGATTAAGGGTATCCACCTCTGCAATATCCGGTTTGGCTAGTATGATGACATTTACTGTATGAGCTTCTATTTTGAGTACTTATGAAAATTGTATCCTCACAATATGTCACAGAATGTGGTCGAAGGCAGCAGGTGGTCCTAATTGATCAAGCCAGAGATTACTACTGTCTTCAACTTGAGGTCTTCGTCAAGTGTTGAGGAGCATGGAGTTACGTAAAAATGGAATGGGATTGCATGTAGGGCAAGGAGTGTTACGATTGTAAAATTGCCAGAAGACAATGACTCTACAAGACTATGTTATATGGGGTTTAAGTTGTTTTGCTGGAAATGACTGCAACAACAACAACAAACTGGTTGAAGTATCTGTCATATTAAAGGGTTTATAGCTTGGTGTGGAGTGTGGATATGAGAATACTTTTTCAATCCTGCCAGATTTTGCATGTAATACAACTATGTGCAACATTCAAGGTCACCTGGATTCGTAGAGAGAGTATAAAAGTTAAAGTTGGTTATTTTAGGAAACCAGGAACCTGAACTGTTGTAGACTATGACGCATGATATGATTTTGTAATTTCCTAACACAGTTACAATTGCCTCTTACTTGACTTCCCCTTCTTTGTTCTTTTGTTCATAAGGGTGGGCCGAAAGTGAGAGCGAAATCAAAGAAGCAGGCAATAGGCTTTGGGAGAAAAAATAGTTTACGACTACTAAAATCTGAAGAGTATATTCAAAATTATAGACACTACATTCTCTAAAAATATGTCAAAAGTCAACATTATACTAACTAGTGCAGCATAAAACTCGGAGAAAGTGCAAGCTGGTGAAAACAGGGGTTTACAGCTTATGGATTCTTCAGATCTAGGGTTCAAAATTGGAAAAGAACAGGGTCAGAGTGGCAGAGCTATTCAGAAGAGGACAGATCCTGACCCGACAGATGGAAAACGAGGGGTCCATAGGGACCCCATCGTATAAGCATGTAATGATGCACAGATAGACAGCACAGGAAGGTGTGCAAATAGCTGGATATGAAAGATCATAGAAAGAGGACGGAACCAACAAGGGAAGGAAGAGATATGAGGGTAAGGAGGAACATCATAATCAAAAGCTGAAAGGAAAGGAGGATGGTGGCCAAACAGAAAACAGAGGCAGGGTGAAGGCCACGCAAGCACATCCCGACCAGGAAAACAAACAAAGAAAGAAGCAAACAGAAGAAGAAGAAGGGGTCCTAAATAAAGAGAACAAGGAACAAGAAGATAAAGTGGAAGCATTCAATGGCTAAAAGACTCAAGGCCCATGTAAACCTAAGGCGGCAGAAACCCTAAGAGTGGTAATAACAGACCCAGAGATTCAAGCCTACCGGGATCACATGACTGAACATGCAATAATCTGCAAGTTCATGGGACTCTGGCCAATGGAAAGAGCGTTGTTCCAATGGATAAAGCAGAAATGGAAACCCAAAGGTGATGTAAGACTACACTTAGGAGCCAAAGGTTTTTTCACTGTTGTTTTTCAAATCTAGAGGATAAGGATAGAATATTTGATGGCGGACCTTACTTCTTCGCTTCTGCGGGCCTATACATTCGGCCGTGGAAGCCCAATTTTGTGCCAGAAAAAGAGACCTTCAAGCAAGTGCCAGT
The DNA here is from genome assembly GCA_031772625.1 of Pinus tabuliformis. Lineage (NCBI taxonomy): Eukaryota > Viridiplantae > Streptophyta > Pinopsida > Pinales > Pinaceae > Pinus > Pinus tabuliformis. The sequence goes on along the minus strand of CM062817.1, from coordinate 1,616,530,900 downwards.
CTGGATACGCCTTTTCTCCCTGCCAATAGACTACTGGGGATATGCTGCTCTGAAACAGATAGGTGACAAATTAGGAACCTTCGTCAAAGCTTCAGAAGCTACTCTGCAGAGAAGATACACCTCATGTGCCTGAATCTGTGTGGAAATGGATGTGTCAGGAGCATTGCATGAGGGACTGTGGCTGGAATACAGGGATGAGGACTATTTCCAAGCCATAGATTATGAGAAAATCCCATTCCGCTGTAGAAAATGTCATGAGCATGGACATTTAATCAGAGAGTGTCCATTAAATAAAGTAGCAGAAAACCTTAACGTAGATAGAGCAGAAAAGAACAGGGAGATCTTTACTCGACCAAGAGCGAGACAAAGAGCAAACAGGAAACGTCCAACCAAAGCAGGAATCACAAGGTAATACTAGTAATGCTTTCGAAGTATTGGAAACTGAGACAGAATCAGAGGACAATAACAAGGAACAAAATACCGCTGAAGCAAACAAAACTACAACAGAGATTGAAACCAAAAAAATGGAGGAAAATCCTCTAAATATCACACTACAGAATCAAGAGACTACAGAAGGGGTAGATGAAGACTCAGAAATTCTCATAAGTGACATCGGAAGTGATGAGATGGAGCTTAATGACATACTAGAGCAAGAAGGAGTTAATTTACCAGACATGGTGGAACACTGGAAAAAGAAGGGGATGGAGCACATACCAAAAGAGGAAGTGAGGAGAATCAATGAGATACTAATAGCAAGACAGAGAGCAGAAATCGAGAGGCAAAGCAAGAACCTGAGCGTAGCAAAAGGAATGGGACACCGAACAAAAGGTCTACTTCAAACCTCCACAAGCTCCAAACAAAGGAAAAAGAGAGGGCGCAGAACAAATAATGAGGCACTGCAGGAATTGGGACAAATTCTCTCAAACTCTGGTAAGATGAAAGTGCTAGAAGCTTTTTCTCTTAACTACTAAAAATTGTTTTAAAATGAAAGTTATCTCTTGGAATGCTAGAGGGCTTAATAGCCAATTAAAACAACGACTTTTAAAGAAGAAGGTCCAAAAGGAAAATCCAGACATTATATTTGTGCAAGAAACCAAATGTACAAGTAGCACTATTCATAATGTAAGCAAAAAATTAGGTAAACATATGGAATACATGGAAACCGCCAGCCATGGATGGGAGGGAGGTTTAATTACCCTGTGGGATCCGAGAGTTATCAAAATCCTCTCCTCTGAAGCTACCAGATCCTTCATAGCCATAGAAGCTCAGATGATAGGAAATTCGGAAACCTATCTATGTACTAATGTCTACGGGCCTCAGAAGCTAGAAGAGAAGTTTCTTTTTCTGAGAACTCTACTAAATCTGAAGCTAAGATATCCCAGAGCGAAGGTAGTCATAGGAGGAGATTTCAATATGATAACTACACTAATGGAAAAAAAGGAGGGATAAGGAAACTCAACAAAGATTCTGAAGCCTTCTCAGAGTTCATCAATTCTGCTAAACTTGTGGATGTCCACCCCAAGAGTGGAATTTACACTTGGAATAACAGAAGGGGAGGTGAAAGACAAATTGCTTCTCGACTAGATAGATTTCTAATTTCTAAAAGCATTCTGTTGGAGGGAGTTACAGTAGAATTAGATATACTCCCAAGTGGAGGATCAAACCATTGGCCCATTTCTCTGAATGCGGCTATCCAGGGAACTCCAAGAAACAAGCCATTTAGATTTGAGAAATTCTGGCTCACCCATCCGGATTTCATTCAACTTATTGAAAAATGGTGGCATGAACCGGTGGACATCAGAGGCACCAAAATGTACAGATTACAAGGCAAACTGAGATATATCAAAAACAAAATCAAAATATGGAATAAAACAGTTTTTGGGAACATATTCAAAGAAAAAGCCAAATTAGAGGAGCAATTGGAGCAGATACACAAAGGTTGGATCACTGGAGACATTAACCCAGAAACAACAAACAAAGAAAAAATGTTGATGCAGCAATGGCAGCTTCGTTGCCAGCAAGAGGAGACCCTTTGGAAACAAAAGTCTCGGATTCAGTGGCTCAAGGAAGGGGAACAAAATACAAAATTCTTCCATAGATCAGCAATGGACCACAGGGGAGCGAACAAAATCCTCAATCTCAAAAATGAACAGGGAGCCATTCTTCAGACACATCAAGAAGTTTCAACCCTGCTTACTTCGCATTTCAGCAGCATAGCTAAAGAGCCAGAGGTGGACAGGACAGAAGCAATTGAGGAACTTATCAAATCCATTCCCAAGACAATCACCAATGAGCAAAACCTAGCACTAACTCGAGAAATTTCTTTGGAAGAGGTGGAAGAAGCGGTGAAGGGCATGCCAAATGATAAAGCTCCTGGGCCTGATGGGTTTACCATCAACTTCTACAAGGCTTGCTGGGACATTGTTAAAACAGAGGTCTGGGAAGTGGTGGAAGACTCTCGGCGTTCTGCCTCAATCCTCAAGTCCCTAAATTCTACTTTCCTCACCCTGATACCAAAAGAAGAGGAGGCCAATACCCCGGAAAAATTTCGGCCTATTGCTTTGTGCAATGTTATATATAAAATTATCTCTAAAGTCATAGCTAACAGGATGAAACCTATTCTTCTGGGCCTCATCTCTGAAGAGCAATCGGGATATGTTGAGGGGAGACAAATTCTGGACAACATTTTACTAGCTCAAGAAATGATTCATACACTTCACTCCAGGAAAATTGCAGGTATGATGATGCAACTTGACTTATCAAAGGCTTATGATAAAGTCAACTGGAATTACCTTGAAGCAATTTTAAAGGCTTTCGGTTTTTCCAGTCAATGGATAATGTGGATTCTAGCCCTGATCAAATCTACTAAATTTTCTATTCTGGTAAATGGTGCCCCTATCGATCAATTTTCTCCCTCATGAGGACTCAGGCAAGGTGACCCATTATCACCCTTCCTTTTTGTCATCCTGATGGAAGGATTAAGTAGACTCATTCGCAGCGCCAAAGAGAAAGGAAGTATCAAAGGATTGCAGCCCCTGCCTTCCATCCCAGCGACCACTCACCAACAATTTGTTGATGACACAATGTTACATGGTACTCCAACAGTCAAAGAAGCCTTGGGCTATAAAAGGATCCTCAATCTTTTCAGCAAAGCTTCAGGTATGGAAGTTAACCTATCTAAATCCACCATCTTTTTTTTCAATACTCATTTAGCAGTGCAAAAAAATCTCTCTACCATTCTAGGCTTCCGGAGAAGCAACCTGCCCTCTAGGTACCTAGGAGCTCCTCTATCAGATAAACCTTGGCAAAAAATTCATTGGGAGAAGATCTTAGCTAGCATGGAGAAAAGATGCCAACATTGGACCCACAGGGCCCTCAATTTTGCTGGTAGACTAGTCTTAACCAAAGCAGTCTTGCAAGCTATTCCGCAATACTTGCTCTCTATAATTCCTGCTCCCAAAGGAGTCCTGCAGCAAATGAGGGTAATTCAAAGAACTTTCTTATGGTCGGGAAACGCAGAGAAGAAAAAGTGGGCACTAGTGGCATGGAACAAATTATGTAAACCCAAACAACTGGGAGGGTTAAATCTGCTAGACCCCTCTACCATCAATAGGGCCTGCGGTGCCAAGCTGTGGTGGAAATGGCTGAAGGAACCCAATCTTCCGTGGGCTAGACATTGGAAGGAAAAATATGCTCCAATGCATAGTATTCAGCACCTGATCAGAATGCAAGAGAATCCAGAAGGCTCTCCGATCTGGAACCTTGCAAGGAATAATCGACACATTATACAGGAGAATAGCTTCTGGGAAATTCGCAATGGAGAAACGACCCTTTTCTGGGAGGATGCCTGGCAACAACTCCCCAAGCTAGAAAGGCCTGAATTTGCAGGTGTGCAGCGAAATTACCAGGAGCTTGGGAAAATAACGGTGAATCACTATTGGACTCCTAATAATAGGGACCTGGAATGGAGATATTGGGCATTCAATGAAACAGAGAACATGGCCGAAGCAAACAATGACATCAGAGATCTGCAAACACTGTTAAAAAAAAGAAGAATTAGAATGGCGGAAGACAACGACCAACTAAGATGGGGTAAGCAAGGAGGGGGCAATTTCACACTCAAAGAAGCCAGAAACTGTATCGAAGATTCGGAGCAAGAAGAAAAGGTTAAATGGAGCAATAAGGTTTGGGATTCTCAATTCTGGCCAAAAATTAAAACATTCCTTTGGCTCCTAATGCACAGGAAAACTCTCACTTGGGAGAATCTCCGAAAGAAAGGGTTTTGTGGTCCTTCTAGATGCCCAATGTGCGAAAAGGAAGAAGAAACAATGAATCATCTCTTCAACACTTGTGAGGTAGCAAACCGCCTGTGGAATTGGGTGGAAACCATTTTGCAGCAAACGGACAGAATAAGAGAGTCCATTCAAGCAACTATCGAAAATTGGCGAGGCAATTTCTCCAGCAATCAATTGGTCAACCTCATTTGGAAAACTATGCCAGGGTTTATCACATGGACAATCTGGAAGGAAAGGAATAGGAGAGTATTTTTAAATGAAACCAGAAACATAAATCACTCTATAGAAATAATCATTCAAAATACCAGGCAATTGATTCTTGTCAAAGGCAAACCTGACAAAGATACTAAAACATCAACTGGGGACTTACAAATCTTGAAAGCCTTTAACCTGGATAAAGGGACCTTTGCAGCTACCGTAAATCACCAACAGGAGATAAGTTCCACTTTAAGCATCTGGAAACAACCACCTTCAGGCTTCCTCAAGCTAAATTTCGATGGTGCCTCTTGGGGAAATCCGGGTCTGGCCGACATCGAAGGCATTATTAGGAATAGCGAAGGAGAAATTCAGTACATCTACAACAGAGCCTTAGGGGAAGGAACCAATAATGAGATGGAGTTCGCAGCAATGGAACAGGGACTGAGAATTCTCGGGAAATTACAGGCGGGCGCAGCGGTGGTAGAAGGGGACTCCCAGCTCGCAATCACAACAGCGAGAAGGATGTATGCGGGAGCTAAAGCAAACAAAGTTACACAACATTGGCAACTAGCCAAAGTAACAGAGAGTATTGCCGATCATCTTGGGCGTTTGAAAGGGTTAATCTTTCAAGCTGTTCGCCGCAAAGCCAATACAGTTGCGGACCATCTGGCAAATTATGGTATAGAGAACCCAAACGACATCATGGACAGCTGTTGGCAGGACGTCACCTGCCCGGAAGTAAGAAACAAATGTACCCTGCTCTCGAGGCAGGATATGGTAAATGAAAGATAAGGACAATGGGACAGCGCTCTAACAGGCATTGGGATATGATTAAGATCAATTATATTGCGGGGAGAATTAAAGGTCGGCAGAGGAATGAAGGACAGGCAGGAAATGGGCATTCAATGCACAAGCAGGTGAGAGTCACGCCCATCAACTCCATAAGCGGAAAGTATGAGCGACGCCGGCACCCATATAGAAATAAGGACACTTGGCACGCTTTGGAGAAGCCCAAGAGAGGCAAACTTAAGAGTAAAAATCCGAGACATCATCGAAAGGATATACCACGATATAGAGATAATCATGAAGGAATTTGCGGCCAGCAGGTGAAAAGATGGAAAGCTGCAAGTGGCTCACCCGATCTCTCCTATATAACTTCAACACCCAGTATCGGCAGCGCCACTGTGCACTCAGTTAGTCTGCAGAAATTCTTTTCCTCGGTCCTCAGAATACAGGGTAGTCGGGTGCTTGAGTTCAAGATAATGGCGGGTGAAAGTAGTAGAAATGCATCTGCAAACCGGGATCTCAGGCACGCCCGGGAGGCCTATGAAACAAGGACATCGCAGAGGGAGAAACGCAAGATCGAGGAGCTGGAGGCCATTGTTACTGAGGAAGAGGAAAATTTGGAGGAGCAGGATCTGGAAAAAGACATGGAATGGGTCCACGACCCTGGAACGTCTACAACCCGAGCCACCCAATATGTCCGCACACAAGCGGAAATGTGGAGAATGAAAACGCTACTGGCAAAGGCCATAAGTATGCAGGGTGACTACATCAGCCAAGCTCGACAGGCTCAACATGCTATTGCTGTTACTTCTGCTGAGCATGCGGCGATCCTGGAAGGCTTGGATTTCAAAATTAGCGGCCTGGAGCAGCAATTCGACAACATCTCTAAAAAACTGACTGTCCTGATCAGTCTTCTACGACACTCCATATGTCAGGAAGCTGTCAATGCTGGGGAAAGGGCAGAGGGGATCACGAGCAACAGTAAGAGTACACTTTCAGCACCTCCTCAGGCGGGTAGAGCCAAGGCTCCGACTGGGCAGGATTCCCCCAAGAATTATGTGGTTCTCGAGATGTAACTGGTCTCTGCTGCAAGCTTTGGATGAGTTCTTGGGACATGGATCTGCATATGCGATCGTTGGCCTGGGAATTTATCCATCTTATAAGCTTTTTTTGTTTTCTGCTTTTACTGTCCATGGCTCCATGTGGGTCTCTGTTTGCTCACTGTCTGTTTTTTTGTCAACCCCTGACTGTCTATGCCGCCCTGCGTGGTGTGCCCTGGGGTTCTGCAGGAGGTCTTTTTGGTCAAGATGATGTGTATGCGAATCAGGAAAGCAGTCTTTTGTCTGCACGAGCAGACCTTTTGTAAATATGTATTACTATCTTAATATAAAATGCTGATTTACACAAAAAAAATCTAGTGCAACATAAATAAAATTCTGGAACATCAAGAAGAATTTGCAGAATTTCAATCACTTAACTATTTAATAACTGATAAAATGGAAATACAAACTCCAACTATTCGCCAAAATTGATAATGCTAAATACAAAACATCACACTTTCTCATTTTAAAGAAATTACAAGTCTGTAAATATCGAAGAGCGGGGGAAATAGTTAGAACAAATCTACACCAACACATGCATACATATGCCATGACTTCTATATAATCTTATGTGCCTCCCAAGATGATTAGTGTTGCACCTTCATTCACTGTGTCCTCATCACACACAGATATCTACATTTTGCTACACAGATTTGTTGGTGCACTTTCCACACCACAACAATCACCACTCCACAGAAACCTAGTGCTCAAATTGGATATGCCCATCATTGTTGCACCAATCATAACTCCACTTGTCCTTACTACTCTCTACACCGTAATCAGCTCTGACTGATAAGAATTCACAAAACAATAGTCGCCAACAGAAAACACTAAAACTCGATGATTAAATGTAACTTCCCACACTTGCTTGAGCTTCAATATTTAGCTACTAGTGATTCCAGACTCACTATTTTGCTTTTCTCTCAAAATATCCCACTGTTAACTCGTCATTTTGGTTGATCTCAACGTCATCTCACTAAAATTGGATTTATGTCAGTAAAATTGGCTTTATCTCGACATCATCTCCGCATAAGCGTGCAACAAGCTCTGTAATAGACTCATTCTTTGCTCATTCTTCCTTAGAAGTAGGTGGTGCAACTAAACAAGCCACTAGCTTTGAAAGTCGAAATAATGAATTAGTTTGAGATTTTTAGAGGGTGCACGTGTTCAACATGCAAGCCACGTGCCTTTCATATTAGTTTTTCTTATTATTAATACTATTTACTTTTTGTTTTTACTTAAGTGTTTTTTCAGAACAAATGAGTAAAGATACCCTTATTTATATGTGGGAGACTTTATATATGCATGTAGCGCAGGACCCGCATCGGGCGAGCCATCCTTCCTAATTTGACTTTCCTAAATTTCGGTGTATTAGATTTGTTGACACCTAATCCGAAACGGATGGGTGAACTGGACAGTCATCTAGAAGATGAACTGATCCGTTGTATTTATGTATATAAATATAAGTTAGCTAATGAATAATATCATCAATTTTCTCTCTCGCTCATTCTGGAGTTACCCTGGCCTGACATGGTATCAGAGCACAGGTCCCAGAAATAGTTGTAACTCCTGCTGTTCTGAGAGCTGCTCATACCTGAGCGCTGCTCTGCTCTGACATCCTGAGCGATTCCCTGACTGCACTATAAGCGTTTTTCAAGGCGGTATTGCGCTCTCTGACTGCCAGAGACTGCGCACTGTTTTTATAAACGTTTGTCTGACACTGTCAACGCTGCCCCTCTCTGCGCATGAATACATGAATGTATCGGTTATGCCTGAGTGCCATTGTCCTCGGTCATGAGAAATTTGATTTCCGTGGTCACCTGTTTTGTCAGTCCTACTATTGTGAATTTCTGAGAACACCGTCTGTGGATAGGTCTACGTTCAAACTTTGGAGTCCGGGAATGACCGCAGTCGAAACTTGGACCGATACGCGGTGAAATGTTCCGCCGATAATCCAAAGCTTGTACCACCCCATCGCACCTCTGTATTGTAGCTATTACGAATCTTGATTATCTTTTCCTGGGAAACTAAGCGCTTGAGCTTCGAGCCGAGCGTTCGCCTGAAACTTGGGGGCAATTGGTGCCTTTCCTCCATGAAACTCGCAATTGTGTTAACTTCTATTCCATTGGGATCTCGCAGAGCCGTGAGGGCTTCTAAGATCATGTCATCATAATCGCACCTCGGGGAATGATTTCTAGCACTTGCGGGAGTGCTCTTAGGAGTATAGGTAACAATATCTGTTGAGGAGGGTATTATTGCTTCGGATTTTATGAGCATTGCAGTACCTGGAGCGGATTTAAGACCAGGCGACCAGCGGTAAACACCGGTTGTTTGCGGTGCTGTTTGCCATTAACTCCAAGTTTTTTATATATATCAAAACGTTTTTTTTACCATGCATTCGTTTGGACACAAAGCTGCGGGGATTGTTGGCTTCGAATTACAGTGATAGATATTTTTTTCAAATGTTTTGTGCTTTATTTTGTGATCTGTGCGTGGCCTTTGAGATTGCGGGAATTGGAATATTAATACAGTGAAGTGAAGTGATATAGTGAAGTGATCCTTGCGCATCTTTTCAATTGCATTATATATTGATATATTGAAGTGATATATTAATAGGATGAAGTGATATATTCCATTGCGCTTTTTTCAAAACATAGTAGTATTGCAGTGACGTGTACAATGAAATGCTGATGTTTTTAGCAAATATTAGAGGGATTTGAAGGCTGTAACGTAAGGATTTTTTTTAGCAGAAGTAATTTTTTACAGAATGCATTCAATCATCTCTATGGTCGGAATAGTTCTCACTGGCAAGGAGAACTATTCTGAATGGTCTCGGATGGTAAAACACACCCTCATCTACAATGAGCTGTGGAAAGGAGTGTGTGTCGGAGAAGAAGACAAAGACCCTGTGCAGCCTACATCAGATAAAGAACTTGTCATTTGGGAAAACAAGAACAACAAAGCCTATGCATTGATCGCAGCATCTGTAAATGAGGAAGTAAGTCGTCATATTTCATCCTATTCCACTGCCTTTGAAGCTTTACAAAAGCTGAAAGAACTCTATGATACACATTCTGCACTTGAAGTTGTTCAGCTCATGATTAAACTCTTCACTCTTGAACTGAAAAATAATGATCCTCTTGCTCTTGCATCTGAAATAAAGTCTATAATGCATGATATTAAATCCACTAAGGTTGAGCTGGATATCTCTCTTATTGCCTTTCTCAAAGCACTCTATCCTACCTACTCTAATTATCTTGAGTCTTTACAAGCAAATGGAAACCTTAAAGATATAACCTTTGACTCTCTTGTGAAAAAGTTTGCTGAAAGAGAGAAAGCCTTTGGAAAGAAAACAGTCCCTGAATCTTCTGAAGAGACTGTTTGCCTTGCTCATAAATAAAAGCATCCTGCTCAAGATTCTACAAGAGGAAGAGGTGGACGAAGAGGAAGAGGAAGATACTTTAGAGGCAGGGGGGGCAGACATTCTCAAGCAGAAAAGGCAGATCTGCATTGCATTCGCTGCAAACGAAATGGATCACATGATGCTTCTACATGCAAGCTACCATGGGACAAGGTTGAGCAGAGAAGAAACCAGCAGAAAGGTAAAACTGATGACACAGACAAAGGTAAAGCACCTGAATCCGCTCACTATATTGAGGCACAATGTAACATTGGAGTAAATGAAGACTTGTTTAATGCTTCACTTGCTTCTTCGAAAAATGACTAGTTGCTTGATTCAGGAGCAACCTGTCATATGACTCATAGGAAAGATTTTTTTGAAGATTTCACTGACAATGTTGATGGAGCAGTATACTTTGCAGATCAGTCAAAAATCAAGCCATCAAGGCTTGGAACAATCAGGCTTAAACTGCCTGGTCTTCCAGACTTTCTTCTGGATCATGTTCTATATCTCCCACAGCTCAAGAGAACTTGTTGTCCCTGGTCCACATCCGCCAGCAAGGTCACTCCATTCATATGTTTGATGGAAAGCTTGAGGTAAGAAAGGCATCTGACCATTCACTTGTCATGAGGGGTATAGAAGAAGAAAGACTTCTTAAACTGCAAGGAACCTCTGCTCATGCACAACATTTTTCATATATTTCTCATCATGAAGAAGGTACACTTCCATCAAGTTTATTATGGCATGCTAGATTTGGACATTTAAACTATGATAGTCTCCGCTTGTTGAAGAAAAATGGTGTTGCTGGTTTGCCTACAATTCCTAGAAAACATAAGCAATGTGATGCTTGCATTCTAGGAAAGCATAGCAAACAGTCTTTTCATGATTCACATTCAAGAGCACATAGGAAGCTTGAACTCATTCATTCAGATTTATGTGGTCCAATGCCTGTTTCTTCTGCAAATGGAAATAAATATATCATGAGATTTATTGATGATTACACCAGAAAGTGTTGGGTTTATTTATTGAAGAACAAATCTGATGCTTTTCAAACATTCAAGAATTTTCATAAGTGGATTGAAAATGATGCACAATCTCATATTGGGTCTATTTGAACTGATAATGGAAAAGAATATACATCAAATGAATTTGAACATTATCTTCGCCAACATGGGATTAAACATCAAACAATTGTACCTTATAATCCCCAACAGAATGGTGTAGCAGAAAGAATGAATAGAACAATCTTGAATATGGTACGATCCATGCTTTTCTTCAAAAATGTAAAGACAATGTTATGGGCTGATGCTGTTCTATGTGCTGCATATATAAAGAATAGATGTCCATCTAGTGCTATAAGAAACAAGACTCCTTATGAATTGTGGTATGGACATGTTCCTTCGGTAAAACATCTCAGGATATTTGGTTCCACCTGTTATGCTTTAATACCAAAGGTACATAGAAACAAACTTGGTGCTAGAAGTCGTAAGTGTATCTTCCTGGGGTATTCAAACACATCTAAAGCATACCGCCTCTATGATGAAGTAAATAAAAAGTTTGTTTTATCTAGAGATGTCATTTTTCTTGAATCATCCAAATCTGACAGTGTTGTTGAGCGACAACTTGATCACTTGGATAAATTCACAAAACCAAAATCATTTCAAGAGTTTGATAATCAGATTCCACATCTTGAAGGGGGGATTCCTATACTAGATCAACATGTGGAATCTTCTTCTGAAGAACAATCTCCCCTGCATGACACTCCAACAACGGATGATGCTTTAAGTGATGTAATTGATAGAATTGGGAGACTCAATCTTGATTCAGACCCAACTCAATCAACAGAGCAGCCTGGACCATCTCAGAAAGGTCCCCCAAAATGGCTGACAAAGACACTTGAAAGTGTTCATCCTGATGAAATTGGAAAAACAGGAACCAGAAATACAAACCGACAAAATGGAGGTGATGTAGATAACTCTAATTCACCTGTTGATATGGATGTTACTTATGATTGTGAATTGAACTTGTCTACATATTTTGAACCAACTTCCTTCAAAGAAGCTGCTTCTCATGATGAATGGAAAGAAGCGATGCAGAAGGAGTATGATGCCCTCATAAAGAATGGCACTTGGAAGCTGGTTGATCCTCCATTTGGAACAAAACCAATTGGCTGCAAGTGGGTCTACAAGAACAAGTACAAAGCTGATGGCTCACTTGACAAGCACAAAGCTAGGCTTGTGGTAAAAGGTTTTGCACAGAAGGAAGGGGTCGATTATGAGGAAACTTTTGCTCCCACAGCAAAATGGGCCACCATCCGGACACTCTTTGCACTAGCTGCTCAGAACGGTTGGAAAGTCCATCAAATGGATGTAAAAACTGCATTCTTGAATGGAGATCTAAAAGAGAATGTTTTTATGTCCCAGCCTGAAGGATTTGCTGTGAAAGGACATGAACACAAAGTATGCAAACTTGTGAAGTCCTTATATGGTCTCAAACAAGCACCACGAGCCTGGTATGAAAAACTAACTGAGCATCTTCTGAAACTCAACTTCAATCATTTTGATCTTGATGATGCAACTTTATTTGTCAAGAAAGTTGGCAAAACAGTTGTATATCTTGTGGTATATGTAGATGATCTTTTAATGACAAGGAACAATGAAAGCTATATTGCATCCATAAAGAAAGAATTAGGAAAAAATTTTGAAATGACTGATTTGGGCTATGTTCATTACTATCTTGGCATTGAAGTAACCCAACATCCAAAGTCCATATTTCTTTCTCAAAAGAAATACATTGGAGATTTGTTAAACAGATTTGGCATGATAGAGTGCAATCCCCTTTCTACTCCAATGGAACAAAACTTGAAGCTCACATCTATTGAAGGAAAGGAATTTGAGGATGCAACAAAGTATAGACAGCTTGTAGGAAGTCTCATCTACCTCACTACTACCAGACCAGACATTTCATTTGCTGTTGGAATCCTCTCCAGGTTTATGCAAAAGCCTTGTGAGGGACATTGGTCTGCTGCAAAAAGAGTTCTAAGGTACTTGAAGGGAACTCAAGACCTTGGAATCAAGTATACACAGGTGGACGACTTCAACTTGATTGGATACTCTGATTCAGACTTCGATGGAGACAAAGAAACTGGGGTATCTACTTCAGGATATGCTATGAGTCTTGGATCGGGAGCTGTCTCCTGGAGATCACGCAAACAATCAGTACCAGCAGATTCCACAACAGAAGCAGAATATGTGGCAGCAGCTGAAGCAACGAAAGAAATTGTGTGGCTCAGGAAAATTCTTGAAGATTTGCAGGTAAAACAAATACAATTAACTCCACTCATGATTGATAACACATCTGCAATAAAGTTGGCCAAGAACCCAAAGTTCCATGATCGTACTAAGCACATCAATACTAAATATCATCTGATCCGACATCATGTTGAGGCCAAAACAATCCATCTCCGTCATTGTTCCACAAACGAGCAAATTTCAGACATCTTCACCAAAGCGCTTGGAAGAGAAAAGCTTGAAAGATTCATAACGATGCTTGGACTCACCAACATCCCTTCAGATTAAGGGGGGGAATGTTGACACCTAATCCGAAACGGATGGGTGAACTGGACAGTCATCTAGAAGATGAACTGATCCGTTGTATTGATGTATATAAATATAAGTTAGCTAATGAATAATATCATCAATTTTCTCTCCCGCTCATTCTGGAGTTACCCTGGCCTGACAAGATTTATTTTCCTAGCTGGACCATCCATTTGATTTTCATATATCTTCTTCTACTTGGCTGGGCCATCCTTTATCACCCCCTGTATGGGATAGGATAGGCCTTGCCTTGTTACTTGTTACCTTTTCGTTAACTCCATCCATAGGAATACCAACTCCAACTAATATGACAAGATGGGCTATCCTTCGACCCTCGGTGAGTTATTCAACTATTCAATTAATGAGGAGATACTTTGTGAAGCCTCCCTCGATTGAACCAGTTAAGCCCAGCATTCTAACTCATCAGGTTTACTGGGGCCCCTACTAACTGATACAGTCGCGTGGCCTAGCTGACCTCTCGGTCAAAATGGATGGAATCATCCCAACTTGATTTAGCTTTGGTCATTGGTGGCTATTATTTATGTATGTGAGCGATTGAATATAGTAACATATAGATCAACTAAATCAAAAGGAACGGGAACTGGGGATTTTTCTACTAGTAATGGTGAGCTACCCGCCAACAGTGGGAGGGAATTCTAGAGCCTAGGATACCCGCCTAAACGTTTTAATGTACCAACTTCCCTTAGCGCGACTCAATATCCATACCCAATAGATTCAATTTGAGTAGAAGAACAAGTTTACCAGAGATATTAATAAGTATTAGCTAGGAGCTGCAATGAATAGTTTGGATATTTTTATTAAATTGCTCCCACTCCTGTTCCAGATTGATGACTAGAGTATTTTCTGTTTCAACTTGCGGGGGAGTAGCCTTCATGTCTTGTACAATTGAGGCTTTCTCGGTTGTTTCTTCACTATTTTCTTCTGTATCCTGTTCTGGGTCTGCCTTGAGGCTTCCTTCTTTATTCTCAGATTCATGTTCAGAGTGTTCACAACCCTGAGTTGACTTCTCTTGCGATTCTTCATCATAATTGTGCTTGGAACTCTCCTCCAAGCTTACGCTAGGAGTAGGTTCTCTTATTTCTTCAATTTGTAATAGGTCCAAAGGTACCTATTCAAGCGTTTTATTTCTAGACATGTGGAATTCTCTGAGGTCCTCTAGGTCTAGCTTTAGTGACGCTAAATGCAAAGCTTGTGAAAATTTCTCAGCTTGTTCGAATAAATCATCAAATGGATCTTCCTCATGACTAAATTGCCTAACTTTGACCATGGAAGTAAAATTCTTGGCAACCTAGTTGGGGTCATATTGTCTACCTGGCACGGTAGCTAGGTTTAGGGCCATGATGTTCTGTATTTCTTTAGATGCATGCCCGAGATCATGCAATGCGAAAGCACCACATTGTAATGGGAAGGTTGGCCAAATGGCTTTCTTATGCTCCTTAAGGGTTTTGGTGATTCCATCACCCACTGTCTAATAAGTTATTTCTCGTGCTAGTAGTTTATTTGGAACATAGTATGGGAGAACATGGGGAGAAGTTATACTCCCGAAAACTATGATATAAGTGAACCATTTTTCACCAAACCACCTCGCCACTGGCAAGATGTCAATCTTTACTTCCTTTGAAACCCTGTGGGATTTCTTATAAAAAATGGTCTGATAAATAGGTAACATGAAAACATCACAAATCCTATAAAAATGGGAGCCAAACTATGATTCCCTCAGTATTTTATGATGAACATGGATGGGTGTAGGATACTTTAAACTCTATTTCTAGTCCATGTTTGGAAAATGCGAGCAAAAACATATAGCATCCTTGACATAAGCACTCATGAAAATGGGAGGGACAACCCAAGTGGAGACAATTCTATGATGCCTGTATTCTCTAATGGCCATGGCTAGATTATCTGAAAAAATAATACTCGAGTTAGAAATGGTAGAATTTACAATTGCGTCAATCAGGGGAACCCATTCAATGGAAAATTTGGTGGTACCATCTTTTTTGCATAGCCTACACAACATTGCAGCTGCAAAATTGTATGGGGCTAACAGAGGTGCGATGGGGTACATACCAGATTTCTCCCATCTAAACTTGTTTGTGCCAAACGTCCAAGCTTGAATAGCGTCCATTAGATATTCATTTTCTTTAGAGAAATGCTCGATAAAAGCTTTATCATGGATCTTCTGTGGTTGCGACAGATGGTAAATTTGGCTCAAATTGTCTGATTTGAATGAGCTGCAAAATTGTATGGGGCTAACAGAGGTGCGATGGGGTACATACCAGATTTCTCCCATCTAAACTTGTTTGTGCCAAACGTCCAAGCTTGAATAGCGTCCATTAGATATTCATTTTCTTTAGAGAAATGCTCGATAAAAGCTTTATCATGGATCTTCTGTGGTTGCGACAGATGGTAAATTTGGCTCAAATTGTCTGATTTGAATGATCCCATAATGCCTTGCCTGGAGTTTCTAAACGTTCTATTCGAAACATCTACTTCATCAATAATCCATATTACCATATCTGTATATGGTAATATTTTCGGTCTTGCAGCAATCCTGTGTAGAAAAGAGCATGCCACTTCAAAGTAAGAAGCATCAGATGAAGTCGTGGAATCTGTTGTTGCCTTAACTTCCAGGGGCCTTGGGTTTTCTCCCTCTAGTAAATTGTACATCGCCTCCCAAGTCGTAGTTCCACCATCTTTGTTACAAGTGGTATCAGAGAATAGCAGTAGCATTTCTAACTACTCAGGGGCAGTATCCTCTGCGGTCTTTTTCCCTTTCTTAACCATCTCTATAAGTGTTGCATTCTTTGAAAACTTCCTGTAATTCAGGAAAATGGAGAGAACAGGATAAAAACACAGAGCGGTAAATGCAAGCAAAATCATGATTAGCACAGTAAATTCTGAAATCATGTAAGGATGGAAATTTTATTTCAAACACGAATAAGAAAGATATCTATCATCTCGAGCCGTTAAATGAATAAATGCCTTTAAACCTCATTAACTATACATTAAGGCTCACACAAGATTTTCTTTATGTCTTATCAAAATGCCGCATCACATATTTCAAACTAATATTTCTGATTGGTTTGAATGTTTGTGTAATACTGATTTTTTGTGATTGCGATGAATCACAAATCACAAATCACAATTCTCGCAAATCGTAATTCTCGCGAATCGCAAATCTTGCAAATTGCAAATCGCAATTATTTATGAATAGAGTAATCTAAATTTTCTTTAATATTTTGTGATATGCGATAAGTGGGATTACAATATGTCAGACCCGAATGTAGTTCTAAAATAGTTTTAATATCCTTTGGGTTTGGATTACATCGCATTTCACATTTTCTTATGGTTTGTATGTTTTCATTCTTTTAAGAAATGTGATGCGATTGTGATAAAAACCTTTGTAGACTAGTTCAAGCCTTAAGTATTATATAAGCTAAGTGTTGTTTATGGGTCCTTTATGGGCATTTCGCTTATCGCATCTTGCGGATTTTGCCTCATGACTAACTCTTGATATTATCAGATCTTGCGATTTTCAATAAAGCATGAATGCGTTATTGTGAAACGACTTGGTTTGATATCTTAATTTATCCAAAGTTTTATTCCAAATGCTTTACAAAAGGCAAGCTCTTATTCGCTATTTTTTTATTTTGGGAATTTTTTAAAAGGGTCCCCATTTATTAATACAATATTAATTATTAAATCAATAAATGGGGGGGTTTTTGAACAGTACAACAATACCCTAACCTTAAAACATACATAGTTTAGAAGTGTAGTGATATAAAAAAACATGAAACAAAAAGGACTTTAGTAATCCAAACATAAAAATATTAGAAATTATTTAATGCTAAAATTATTCATCGTGTTATGCAACATTCAAACATAAATAGATCAGAACTCTTCAATAATTTAGAAAAAAAACCATGAAACTAAAAGGACTCTATAAATCTAGAGATAAAGAAGTTATAGGTGTTTAATATATTTAATATTTATTGTTATTATGCAACATTCAGACACAAGAAGTAAGAAGTGCCCAACAATTAAAAAATATATGAAACATAAAGGACTCTAGAAATTCAGATATGAAGAGGTTAGAAGTGTTGAACATATTTAATATTTAAGGTGAGCATTATCCACCTTGTTAAGCAACATTGAATGATGTTAGAGGATGGGTGTCTATGGATCACTAGATAATTAATGATGTATATCCATGCAACAAACTCACGCAACATTCAATGATACATAATAGGACACTATATCTACAAACAAACAAAAATTATTCTCTAATTCAAACATAAAGAGGCTAGAAGTGTTAGTATCCAAGAAGATAATATGAGTATGAGTTACTCAATATGTTTGTAAGAGTTACTCTCATCTAACGCTAACAAAGAGGCAACAAATACATAGATAGATTGAGTAATGAAAACACATATGCATTGAATGCTAAAAAACAAACAGGAAACAGAAAGGACCAACTGGAATTATCGAGGAATTTGTGTGAGTTATACACAAAAGAACCAAAGAGAGGCACTAAGGGATTGTTGGCTTAGATAATGGTTCCCTCTATGTTGTGAAAGCATAATGCAACTGATCACTGAGAAAGCTTGTTGAAACCATGCACAAAAGCACCAAAGGGAAGCATTAAGGGACTATTAACTTAGAGAAGGGTCCTCTTTATGAAGTGCAGGCACACTGTGAACGTGAATAGGTCCTGGTTCATTAGGTTAAAATACCTCTCATTGATTTATATTGGATGAAGGAGAATGGCCTTCATCCTTGCACCACTGATAGCCTGAGAGAATTTCCCTTTGCGGTACTAGATGTGTAGAGTAGTTAAGAAACCACCCACAAGAAATACGTAGACTATGGGATTAAGAAACCATCCACAACAATTGGGTAGACTATGGGATTAATAGGATTTTAAGAGAATTGATGAGTTAGACCCAATGAAGGAGAATGTTCTTCATGACTCCACCCTGTAATGCTAAGTGAGAAATTACCTCATGGATTTTTGGTCTGGCTTGGGGTGGCCAAATGCAAGAAAAAATGCAGTGTACTTGAGCCTATGGTCAGTTGGAACGTGACTCGCCTTTCATCAGTTATAGGAAATGGATGACCTTGAGCAGTTAAGTGCCCTTGTGGAATTTAAATCTATAATGAAAACCATGTTCATTGAGAATGAAATGATGATTAATGAAATGTGAATGTTTATGTGCTTGATTTCTAAATTGTTATGTAACCAAATGAAAACAACACATAAACATAAGAAGTGTTATACCACCATACTTCCAGAGGTAACCACTTGACCCATTATGTTTGTTTATCAGATACAAAGCAACAAAGATATCCTTCTAGAAAATTGTTCACTATCTCAGTTTTCCCATCAGACTGAGGATGATAAGATGAGATATGAGCTAGTTGAGTACCAAGACAAGAAAATAATTCTATCCAAAAATTTCTAGTGAAAATAGGATCTTTGCCACTTATAATAATGTTTGGGTTTCCATGTGGCTTTTGAACTATTTCCACAAATGTAGTACCAATGTCTGTATTGGCTTTAAAAGGATGAGATAGTCCACAAAAGTGTGTATTCTTTGTAAGTCTATCAATTACCACCATGATGACACTATTTGCTTCGGACTTGGGTAAACTTGTGATAAAATCCATTGAGAAATCCTCCCAACATTGGCTTGGAATGATTAATGGTTGTAAAATATATAGGGTCTTAATTGTCTCAACTTTATTTTATTGGCGAACCAAAAATTCTGCCACAAACTTTTGAATATCATATTTAAGGCCATCCCAAAAAAATTACTTCTTTACCTTGTGGTAAGTTTTAAAAAATCTCGAGTCCCCTCCTATAGGATAGGTGTAAAATTCCAAAAGAACCTTTTGTTTGAGTTGAGACTTTTACATAGGTATACGTGATCTTTATACCACAGTGAATCATTTTTCCAGAAAAATGTATTTGATGCATTAGGATCTTGCTACAAATTTTGAATTAGTGTCCACACCTTTTCATAATTCTTCCACTCATCCCTTGCTTCAATTACCAATCAGTTTGGATAATAGAAACGACACAACGAAATGCTTCCAAATCCTCATCCATTCTTGAGAGTGCATCTGCAACAACATATTGCTTCCCTTTTTTCTGGCTGATTTCAAAGGCACCATTTATTCAAAGCATGTAGTATTGTTAATATTCCCTTCTCATAAATAGGATTGTTTAAAAACTTTCCATTGATTATACGACTTTCAAAATAAATGGGTCTTTCGTCTTTTGTTAAAACAACACCACTGCCATTTCATGAGGTATCACATTCCACAATAAAGGTTTTTGTGAAGTCTGGTGTAGCTAAGACTAGGGCTTGACACATTTCCTCTTTAAGATGTTAAAAGGCATTAGTTTCTTCTAGGGTCCAAAAAAATGCATCTTTCTATAGTAATGGTGTTAGTGGTGCTACTATTTTACCATAATTCTTAACAAACTTGCGATAATACCCTATCAACACAAGAAATCCTGGAAGATGCCTTAAGGTTATGGGGATTTTCCATTCCTTTATGGATTTAATTTTGTTAGGGTCTACCTTAACACCCTCATGAGATACAATATGACCCAAATATTCCACTTCTTGTACCCCAAAGAAACATTTGGAGGGTTTTGCATACAATTGTTAATAGTTTGGGAACCCTATCAACATGTTGAACATGATCTTTCCAAGACTTGTTGTCAATTGGTATATCATCAAAAAATACTGACACAAATTTTCTAAGGGTTTCAAAAAGGAATTCATTAAACCTTGAAATGTGGAAGGTGCATTAGCAAGGCCAAAAGGCATGACCAAAATTTCATAATGGCCTTCATGAGTTTTGAATGTTGCTTTTGGAATGTCTTTTGTCTTCATTCTAATTTGATGATATCTTGAGTGAAGATCCAACTTGGTGAAGTAAATTGCTCCATGTAGTTTATCCAACAATTCATCAATGTCAAGAATGGGAAATTGATATTTAATAGTGAGATTATCAAGCTCTCTATAATCCAAAAAGCATATGCCATGATCCATCCTTCTTATGCACCAATACTACAGAAGAAGAGAAAGAACTTTGGCTAGGTTGAATTATACCTACCTCTAGCATTTTTACACATATATTGAATTTCACTCTTTTGGGCATAAGGATATTTGTAAGATCTGATGTTTGGAGGAACACTTACTAGAATCAAGTGAATAGCATGATCATGATCGCGAATAGGTGAGAGACCTTTGGGTGTCTCAAATACCTTGGAATGATTATCAAGGTCTCTTTGGAGATCTGGAGAAATGGATGACTTAGATGTTTGAACATCTAGTGAGCATACTTATGCAATTACCCTTCATTGTTCTTTCTTCAAAAGATTTGTCATGCCATTAGAGTTGAATATCTTCCTAGGATTCTGTACAATACCCATTAATTCAATTTCTTTTCCTTCCCTAAAAAATTTCAAGAAAAATTCTTGAAAATTAAAAGATATCATCCCCAAAGATTGTAACCACTTGACTCCTAATACAACATCAACACTATCCATTGGAATAGAGAGTATTGAACTATTGAACACATATTCCCCCATGGTTAGATTGATATTATGCTACTTCCTTGTGCAAATTATAGTTCCTCCATTTGCAACCATCACTTGACACTTTGGTATTGGATATAGAAAGCAATTCAAATCCTTGGCTATCTTACAATGAATAAAATTATGGGTACTACATGAATCAGTCAGCACTATTACCTTTTTATTCTTGATATATTCTTCTATCTTGAGAGTTTGAGGAGTGGTAATTCTCACCACTGCATTACAAGATATGGTCGGATTCATTTCTTCTTTTTCAACCCCTGGGGTTGGTTCCTGGTGTATAATTAACAAAATGAATATTGTTCCTTTATAAAATCCAAACACATCACTTTATAGCCTCAATATGCCTCTGGTGAGACCTTCTTCCCTGATGGAAGATTGAAAACATCAGCGTTACGCTAGACTACAAACATATACTTTTTTTAGTACCCTACAGACGAACCTTGGGTCCATAAAGTAAAAATTTCTCCAATAAATGATTCTGTTGTTGAGACTTGAAGATCAATAGGGGTTCCAGATAATGGTGACAAGGATTCTCAAGAGTAGTATTCAGGAATGGTGGGAAGGTAAAAGTTATTCATTTGTTCTTCAACAGGCTCAATTAAAACAAAATAACCTAGATTGGGCCAGGGACAAGATCCCTACAAAAATTCCATGTGATCAATACAAAATTATCTAGTGTAAATTACCTGATGAATTATAGCATTGGTTGAGTAGATTGCAACACAAATTGGGAACTAGGAGATTGGAAAAAATATTCAGAACCTGAACCACATCTGATTTTGCAGCCTTACATCGACTGGATAATGGGATAACTAGGGCCATTGATTTCTAGGTATAAGACACTTTGGAAGGCTATATAATTAAGTTTGTTGCATAGAATCACCAATCATTCTCTAAAGCTGAGGTAATGTTTAAGTACGGGTTTCGAGGCAAGTAAGAGATTCCCTTATGGATTAAGGTTCTTATGGTGGAAGAGATATTATTGTCATTCTAGGAAACCAATATGGCAGCATAAAACCCTGGTGCTAGGGGTAGGTATTATGGGAGAGGTTCTATATAGTGGGTTTTGCTTCCAGTGATCCTGTTGTCATTGGTTTACAACATCAACTCGCTTTATTTGGCCCAACTTAGCCAGCTTGATGAAATCCAACTACTTGGTCCACTTCCGCTTGATTCCTTCAAACATAGCTTCTTGATCCTTCTTCCACGACCTTGACGAATTCCAATGTAACTGTCTTCTTTCATCCCTTGCCACTTTCTTCTTTGTATTCCCGCTTTCTGGTCTATTTGACTATTTTATTTTCTTCTTTTGCTACTTATCTCTGTGATTCTTTTCTATCAAAATTAATCAAAATTTCTCACAAAAATGAAAGACCCAATAGGCCCTTACATAATCTATTGAATCTCCTCAAGTCAATCTCTTACTTGTGCACTTGGTTCTTCTTGTGGTTGCGCAATTACTGCTAACTTTATTATGTTCCTAAATAGATGTTTCTCCTTCAAACGAATGACACAACAATTGGACTGTTCAAGATAAAGTTATGCTAAATCTCCAAAGATGACTTGATTTTGGACTGGTTCAGTAGAGTGAACTTGCACGGGATTTCACGCGCCACTGTTTCAACCTTCGGCCCTGAAAATCCTACCTGAAAAACTATAATCAATGTGATTTTTTTCACCTTTTACGGAATTCAAATTTGATGCTCAAAGAGAGAGTTATGACTATTTTCCCCAGGACACTTGTTTGAGACTGAATTATGGAGCATAAAAAAACCCTAACTTCCTTGGACCATATCTCCAAAAATTGTAGTGAACCAAGGTCTAAAATTGTAACCATATGTTCATCAATATCTCACCTCCACATGGTAAAAATTTCATGAACTGAAGCTTCACAATAAAAAAGTTATAACGAAAATTCCACATTGGCTTATTTGAAGCAGAAAAACCCTAGGATCAAAAGCTCTGAGACCAAATGTTATGTAACCATATTAAAATAGCACAAAAACTCAAGAAAAAATAGATCAACAACTAGATAATAAGCCACTTTGAGGGGGTAACCTCCCTTTACATCACATAAATGACCAATTCTTGATGATTCAAATGGAAAGACCTCCTTGGTATATATAAGAGTCCAAAGGCTAAAAATATAATTAAGGCCTACATAAAAATAAGAATGTAAGGGCTCAACAAGAACAATATTGGGTTTCTATGGCTCACAAAAATAACAATATCGGGGCTACGTTAGTATTATAGGGATCTAACATAAATGAGTTATGTGAGATATCCAATTCCTACTTATAATATGAAAGGGTAAATCTAGTTGTAATGGCAACACAATATCCATATGCCTGTTTATGGATCTCATGTGTTCCTATGATGTGATTTTAGGATAATAGGATTATCGGAATTAATTATTGGTTATGGTTAATGTTCCTCATTGCCCCCTCCCCCCACTTAGTCTCTTGAATAGATAAAATGATTGAATGGATGTGAAAGGCTCTTAGCGAGTCTTAATTAGGAAACTGATTTTCTTCAAATAGACTAGAAAATATATGATTCTATTGTGGAAAGTAGAAGGTATTTTGATGGCGTGGATCTATAAATGAGAGAAAAGGCCCTGAATATATAGTGGGGATCAAATGGAAAGAGTCTTCACAAAAAATATGAGGAAAAGTGTTCTAGAGTTCACTAAAGAACTCTTGAGCTGGTTGGGATGAAAAGGTTTGAAGGCTTCAGCTGGGGGTAAACCATGAACAATGACCTCTTTGATTTCCTTGGAAGAAAAAATCCTATTAGACAGATACAAATAAATGATTATGGATTCCTTCATGGATTGTGAGGACCCTGTAGCTTCATAAGTCTTAAAGAAAGATATTTTCCCTATCACAGTCAAATTCTTACCTTCATAAAGGTTGGCTTGAAAAGCTTTATAAAAGGTTTTAGAGTGTCAGAGATTGTCCCTTCTTACTTTTAGGGAAGTGTTATAAAAAAATTGGGAATTCGGATATTAGAGTCCTTGTCTCCAACCCTTGGTCACAGGGTCGATAGGAGCCTAGACCAAGAGCCAAGCCAAAAGGGCCATCGACCCTTCCACCATTAGGCATCAACCTTTGGATACTAAAATACTAGTTATCACATTTTCAACTCAATACCATCAAACTTGACACATTTTTCAACTAGCAAAAAAAATTCATCAACTGTGGGTATCGGATTATCGGGTTTCGAATGTCAGGAAAGATGAACAACAATAACCAATGCTAAGAACAAATGCTAACATATCCTGAGATATCTATCTATTAATGGAGACATGAGATTTTGGAGATGTCAAGTGATGGATATCAACTATCGAATATCAACATGTTGGCATATTGAGTGTTAGGTCATTGGATTTCATAGTTTGGGTATAGGGAGATTGAGACCCAACAATCGAGATTTCCTCCCGATACCAATGAGGACTCATACAATAATGGGCATGGCATGATGGGGTAGTGGGTTTTGATGATGTGGCAAGGTGAGATGGACTTGACTTGGTGAGATGACATGTCAAGATGATGTGGAACAAGGCATGTTTGGTGTTCTCATGGCACTAGTGTGGCATGTTGACATGGTGAGAAGATGTGTCATGATGAGACAACACAAAGGAAGGTACTTGATGATGTGGCATATCAATGTGGTAAGATGATGTGGATTAGTGTGTGTAGTGATGTTGAGGTGGAAATCGATTGGTAGTTGAGGCAAAGATACATGGACTTCATGACGTTGGTCTATCTCCTTTTGGGTGTTGGGATGTTAGGTATAGGAACATTACGAAATAGATGTGTGTACACTCCTAATAATAACAAATCCTAACAATTTTGGTAGCTACAGAAAGGTGCGTCATCAAATAGCATGATGTGAGCCTTTGAGATGTCAGCTATTGGATATTTTGTCAAATATTAAATGTATTGCATTAAGTATCCCAACGGCTTGGTGGCTCGATAACTCAATACACAAAAATGGTAAGTGACAATAAGGTTAATTGTCATTATTTGATGATCCATCGTCTGGGTTGGACTGGGGCTAAACGAGAGGAAAGGCATGTAACCCGATAACATCTTTCTTGAGGGGGTTGGTGGCAGTGGCCATTACAACTGCCAATGTATGGGACAAGACGCCAACAATGTACAATGGTGAGACATGGGACAAAGGGCTTCCATGTGTCTACTAAATGGCACTTTATGGATGTTGTTGTGGCCCTTGAAAGACAAATTTTCAAATGGATATAACTTTGCATCCAGAAATTTGATTTGGATGAAATTTATATCGTCAGGATTTGGAAAGCTCTCGAGGAAAAGAAGGCAATCATGATCTTGGAAATGAGTCTTGAGGTGGCTTAAAGAAAAGGAATTTTGATAACCCCATATACATAATTTAGCATTGAAGGTTGGGTCTATATACCCTATATCCCTAATCAAGAATTAGGGGGTTGGCTATGTTACAACAAACTTTTTAACAATGGAAACATCATTCTACATTTTTGTAAGTCTCTTGACCAACTAGTAGGCATTTTCACCAAACCATTGGCATAAGACATTTTTGAGTTCCAAAGGAAGTGCTTAACTATTTGTGCTACTAGTTGAAATAGTTGAAATTAAGGGAGAGTATTGGATAGTGTAATTTCTCCCGCTACTAGTTGCAATTAAGGGGAAGTGTTAGATAGTGTAATTTCTCTTGTGAGTTAGTGTTATATGTAAAGCTCTAGATGAGCCTTAGTTGTTAAGATTGATGTAACAACCTCGATTTAAGATATACAAATAATTACATCAAACTATATGATTAATAATCAACACAATTATTCCACTAATTAACATAGAATTTCCAAAAACACGAAGAAAGACAACTTACCTGTGGTGATGATATTCCTTACTTGTGATTTTGGAGTTGAATGTTATTGGAATCCCGCTAATTGCAAAAAAAAATTGGGGATGACTCTCCAGCAACTGTAGGCTCAATTGCACATAATTTTTCTACAGTTGGCCACCCTTGAGCCCTCAATCAACATACTACTACCAGGGAATCCTTTGTCTCACAATACTTTTCTCCCAAGAGAATGGATGAAGGAATGATGAATCTCATATTCCTCATCGTCCATTACATAGACAAAACAATGGAAAGGGGTCTGACCGCAATCTGAATTACTAGGATCAAGTGCTTGTTTATAGATGAATGAATGAAAGGTACTGCTAAGCTTACAAAAAAAATTATTTCTTATTTTATTCCTTTTTACTTTTTGTTAGCTTATTTTTACTATTATTATAGTTTACTTTTATATATATTTATTTAAAACTCCAATATTATCATTTACTCTTTTATTTATTTATTTATTATTATATTCTCTTCATTATTTATTATTTATTATTATTATCTTTTCTTTACTTTTTTATTATTTATTTACCAGTATTATCTTTTCTTTATTGTATATCATTTATTTGCTTATATTTTAATATTATATTATATTATTTATTATTTTTATTTTTATTATTATTATGGGACATTACATACTCCCCCTCTTTAAGGAATTTCATCCAAAAGTTAAGTTGAATCATTTAACATTTTATTTATTTAGTTATTTATCACTTCACATTTTCCTTACACCCTCTGCTGAACTAGTATAACTAACAGGCATCAAAAGTTTCCACAACACCCAGAAATCTCAAGGAATATTTGTTCTTTTTCCCACTTTCGGAACTAGGCATAATCCTCATTGGGATGTACCATAGCCCAAGTCTGGCCCCAAGGCTCGCGCCCGACTCAGACCTCA
Organism: Pinus tabuliformis; assembly: GCA_031772625.1. Taxonomy (NCBI): domain Eukaryota; kingdom Viridiplantae; phylum Streptophyta; class Pinopsida; order Pinales; family Pinaceae; genus Pinus; species Pinus tabuliformis. The sequence goes on along the minus strand of CM062817.1, from coordinate 1,616,504,089 downwards.
TCTTCCCCAAGGTGGGTATTCGATCGCATTACTCAATGACTCTGAGCATCTCGCAAGGCTGGTCCACTCCCTCCACACTCACTAAGGTACAAAACCCTAGGCATTAAAGTCCTTACACCCCCACCAGACTTCGACATCCCAATCTAATATCAGGTACTTGGCCTATAATATCAGGCACTTGACCTCCTCAAGATGGCCCCATAACCCCTCAAGAGCTATCCATCAAGAGTTATACAAGACAAAGGAACCACTAGCATATGTAGTGTTGATTGAGTATGTCCCTAGCCCATATGGTGTTACATATTCTCCCTTGCAAGTATGGTCTCCCACAAGATCATTAAATAAACCGGCCCTCTCGGCCTATCTATGGATTTCTTGTCAATCACCACATCTCAACATACATCAAATGAAATAACTATAACATCATAGTATCATAGAAAATAATCCACATGCCAAGTCTTGCATGTCATCATGAGAACATAACACCATTGTTATCACAAAATTCTGCATGTCATAAATCTACATACAATTACCACATGCTTCACATCACAATATCCTCCTAAGCTATAACATAAACATTCAAGATAAAAAACATATCATCACATAATAAATGAACCACATGTCAATATACCTCAACATAATATCATATTCATCATAATCATACAACATCATTATCATATCAAACTAAATGAATAAGAACCACATGTGCATCATTATCCTCACAACATCATATCATGAAACATCATCAATATGAGAATCATCTCAATACTTATCAAATATAGAATAATACGCTATAAACATTTTTATCATGATTTATCAAAAAAATCACTTTCATTTGTTTGTATAAACATTAAATACCAACTATGATCTGAGATTGTTTAACATCCATCTAGGATTTATGTTATCTCATCAGTACTATTGGTGTCATGTTTTCATCAAGATATCAATTACTTTTCAATAATCATTTCTTGTTCTTTCTATTAGGAAGTTGACCATTTACACCATAGGTATACTCATCTAAGTATATCATTAAATTTCAAATCAGTCTCGTCATCTTGAGCCTTAATTTCTTATCAGATATTCTTCTTTCCCCAAGGAAATTTTAGTGAAATTCATTGTTAAGATATTACCGTTTGTACCATCATTTAAATCATCAATATCAAGTTAAACTTCCATGATCACTATATATATTGTTCTTATCCAAATTACACACATACACGAGGTCATCCCTATTTAAGTCTTATGTGATGCTTAATCCACCCGCACGAGGGATATCTATCCCCTAGTTATTTATCCATCACTCCCATAATTTTCATTGTTCATCTTAAAAGATTTTCTTATCTCATCAAGTTCCCACTTGATTTCTTTTATCGTAGATTCACCCATATTCAAGTTGGACTAGGGATACTTCCACCTTAATTTCCACTCGTTAAATCTTTAGTTTAGAATTTGAAATGCTTGGAACCACTACCACCATTATCATCCATGAATTATTTGGTATGCTCAATGTGTTTGGTAATACATTTTTTCAATACTAATGACACACACTAGTAAGTTGTCCAAGTACACCCTTTATTAGTTGATTCTCAATTCTTCTGCTAGTTTATGTGTAATCATACTCAAAGTCTCATTATAGAATTTCCAATAGTATTTATTCCCATTGTTTTCTCATTAGTTTACATAGTGCCTTTCTTTTTCCAAGGGTTAAACAATCATTATCCTCGAAATACTTTCCTAGTTTATCACAAGTGCTTAGAACTTCCTACATTGACACTTCTAAATTTATAGGTCATCACTTTGACCCTTACCAATCATGTTGATCAATCCACTCGTCATATATTTAAGAGAATTTTCTTCTCGGTTAAATCACCCCTTCACTTCCTCATATTGAATATTCATAGATATAATTTATTCCCCCTAGTCTCAATTACCTAATATTCCATGTCTACTAGCTTCAACAATGGAAACTTCCTCACTTTGTTCAATTTTAAAAATATATTAACAAATTGGCTTTAATTTCTGACCTCTAGTCATTGTGGTTTCTTTCTCTTCTCTACTATATGCACAAGTTGTTGAAATTGAGAATGTTGTTACTACTTCCCAGCTAAGAATGTTGTTCCTATTCATCGTCATCCTATAGGAATTCATGGGTTAACTACCTCCTTAACCCAAAACCATCATACATTGTTTTTGCAGTTCCTCAGAATGAATTTTATCAATATCATGATCAATTAACTTCATCCATGGATTAGAAATATTTTCTTCTTAGTAGGCATCATCCTCATTTAGACTTCATAGTGATACTTATCGTGTTTTTATATGAAATATTTTTGTAACTCCATGTCCATTTTCCACCAGGTGACCCAAAATCTTTCTATTATGCTCTCAAATAGACTAGTTCCTCTTGTTGATTACTTACACTCATTTGTGAAACTTCTACCCACTCATTTTTTAATATTTATCTATTACTCTTTTCTATTCATCTCCTCATTCTACATTGGTCATAGTTATAAAGATTACCATTTGTTAGCTTCATTATAAAACTTACAAGTTCCTCCTTTTCCTTTATTCCCTAAGGTAACTTTACCAAATCTACATTGCTAATATTGGGAATCAACTTAGAAACTTTACTTCCTTTCTTAAAATTGTTCTCTTTATAATTAATATTCCATCATCTCATTCTAATAATATATTTATTGTCCTTCCAACTTTGTTGCATACCATCTTAAATTATTTTTCCTTCTAGTTTCAACTTCATTTGACGTGTATTTTTAGTGATTTGTACCATTATTCTCTAAATTTGACCTCTTATAATTCGTTCACATCTTGTATTAATAACTAATGTCTTCAACGAGCTGAGCAAATTATATGATTACATATCACTTCATATCTAATAACGTTGTCTTAATGTCAATAGTTAGGATTTTATCACCATTACTACCTTTTTCAAGAGGCTACATCCTTGGAGTAAAGTCAACCAATAAGTTATCCATTATTTCCAACATTCACCATGAATCCAAAATTTCAATTGCTCCATCCTTTCTAACCCACTAATTCACATTATTATTATTCGGTTGTTAAGAACTTATCTTCCAATGATTTTGTAAGTAACCAAATATGGTTTTCAATCATTACATCAACTTTTGAATATTATTCAAATACAACTTCATAGAACAGAATGTCTTTCAAACCATTGTCAAAATCATACACTACGCTGAGAGAAAAAGTTATCAATATATGCTTGAAACATACTTGTCTTAAACTAAACAAATGTTGTATTAATGAAAAACATACTCCATAAAATTAGATTAATTTCAACATACATTTTTTTAATATAGTGTACCAACATAAACTATGATAATATCCAACAACTATAAATTAAAAATTATCTTAATAAAAAAAATTCAACATATTAACTAAAAAAATATTGCAAAATATCAAAATAACGAAACTATTACCCTTTAAAAAAATATTGCAAAATATCAAAATAACTATTTATTTCGTTATTTATCAATGTTATTAATTACTTATTCTTTTATATATATAAAATTTACTTTGTAGTTTAACCTTATTTCAAAAACTCAACACAATATTCCACGCACACAATTCTAACTGAAATACTAAACAACTAAATATTAAGAAAATACGATCGTTTTCTTCACTTGTTTAGTTAAGTAAATAACTAAAGGCCTACCTATTGAAGTGCCTATAATTGAAACATACTGCGCGGGCCATGGGATGAAGGGCGTATTGCATTGATTGTTGATTGGGCATTGAATGTTAAGTTGTGTAGCCATGTTGATTTAATAATATTGGCAAGATGTGGCTGTCTTGGCTTGTTCGGTAGAGAACTTAGCCTTTAACGACGTGTTGGTGGGTTCGATTTCCATGAAGGACCATACTTGAAATATATTTTGGTTAATGAACGAAAAGGGTCAGGTTTACGTTTAAAAGATTTTAGATTGGAATAAACATTTAAGTAATTATTAAAATGACAAATTGATTTGAAAACAAAATTACCTTACATATATTATTGATAAATGAAAAATATCATCAACAAAATTTAAAAACTAAAATAATCTTAACTCAATTTCACATTTTAAATATATATTTTCAATATAAAATATTTAAAAATAATTTATCAAATTTCTTTCTAACAATTGTATACTTAATTAACCCATTTATAATATCATGTAAAATAATTAAAATTAAAATTTCGTATTCACCAATTTTATCACCATTTTATTAATCAATAACATATATAATAATTATTAATATAAAATCATTTCGTCCTTTTTATATTCCTCTTTAAACTTAACAATTTATATATAACTAACACTTTCTATATTAAAATATAGAAACATTAAAATAATTACTATCTAACAAATACGACTTTATATTCCTCTGTATTAGTTGTGTAATTGAAAGACCACCATGCATGAATTTCTGGGTTGTATGTTTTGACCACTTAAAAAATTTACAAGTAGTTCAAGGGATAAAGCCTTCACAATCTCGAGATTTAGGCATTTAATAATTTTGGATAGGTTTGACCCTGTAACCACCAGAAACACAATAGATTGTAACTACGACAAAACAAATTGTACGTTAAATTTAAAAGGAGAGTGCTGAATTTTATTGTTTTGGCAAATCCACGTTGGACAAATTTTGGAAATCAAAGTAATAATTACATATAACAAATGGCTATGTAATTGTAGATAGACATATGGATTAGTGTGTCTGACCATTTTTCACAATTCCAAAATTAAATATATTTTAAATAAATTAATATAAATGGACCATTGCCATGGGGTTAGTGTTGGTTAACACTATTAATGGGTGGATTAATGTGTTTGAAAATTTTTCACAACCTCATAATAAAATATATATTAAATAAATTAATATAAATTGACCATTGCCATATGGTTAACACTATTAATGTGGCATTGATTTAATCTATTATAAATATTTGATTTAAAAGTTAACACTATTACTTAATAATACCTATTTATAATATCCACATAATTAATGCTCACATATTATTTATAATATTATGTATTATAAATAATTAACATCGATGATGTGATAATTTTTAAATAACATCCTCCTAACACGTATGCCTTTATTAATATGAGCTATTTTAATTTTTTAAAATATTCACAATAAAGTTATTAATTCTTATTACCCGGATGTGGGTGTCTTTACTAGCCCTTAAACATGGAGGCAGGATGAAGCGCCGACGTCTGTACAAGGAGCCCTGTACAACGATCAGACAGTTAATGCATCGAGTTATTGTTCTTGGTCTGCGACAAAGGAGGAGGGACGCTGCATTGAAGCCGAGCATGGCTGCTCAGGCTTTGATGCGAAAGGGGAGGAAGGCCCAAGGCCGTTCCCCCGTGTTGCGAGTGCAGGTTATGTGTTATATTGTCTTTGAAATGCTAGTTATGTTGCAGAACCAACCCTTTGTTGCTTTAAGAGCACGGAGAGAGGGCTCACTGTCTGCAAATTTTCAAGAGATTACTGAGTGTTTGGCAGCGTTACTGTTACACGCCATGCCGCGCAGTCGAGGGGTTCCTAGGCGTGGAGGAAGGTCCGGTACCCGCGTGGTTCTGGAAGATCTATACCCAATTGAGCCAATTGCTGCAGAGCCACCTTCGTCTCCCAGTTCGGAGCAGGAATGTCTCCTGCCTCAGGGCACCTACCAGACTTTCAGATTCAGATTTCCAAGCCGCCTTGTTAGACCTGAAGTGGTAGTCACTTTCACCGTCTTCATCTCTGAAGAAGAGCCTGGCCGGTCAAATTCCAGCTCCCCTGCAGCTGAAATTGTCCAAGGCAGCGATATCCTCCTGGGTGATATGGAAGGCGTTGTGTATCGAACTCGGCGACACGCGGTTGCTCCATTTCAACCTGCTCAGGCCCAGCAAGTTTTACAAGAAGTCCTGATGCCGCCTAACCCCAACGTGGAGATGGCAGCCTTCAGCTCCTGTGCTCCGATACAGGGCAACTCTGGTTACGCTGCCTCTGTGCAAGAGGTCTTGCCGCCACCCACTACAAACATGGAGGTGGAGGTCTTCAGTGCACGTGATCCGCCAGAACAAGGAGAGCCGATTCAGAACGAGGACGAGATGGTGATTTGGCTCGACTCGCCAAGCCCAGACAAAGGAAAGCAGGAGGCCTCCTTCGACCAGCCAGTCTAGTTCTCGGGTGCTCTGTTTTGTGTTTTCTTTCTGTCATGGTTATGCAAATCGTCTTGTGTCTTTGGGTCCTTTTTTGCGTCCAACTCAGTCCTAGGGCTCGGTTAGGCCACTGCTGTAAGTCTCAGGACTCAGCAGTTTGTCATTTTTGGTTAATGGTTCATGATGTAGACTGGCTCTGTCCTGCAGTAGATATGAAGTTTTTGTCAGCTTAAGTCCAGACTATATGACGTCCAGGAACTACAATGGACTGTGTTTTTTGAATTGGTTAAAGCTTCTTCAGCTTGAGGACTGGCTTCGGTCTCCTCGCGGGATGTAAACCTTTGTAAATATTTTCTTTCTTTAATATAGCAGTAGTCTTTACTTAGAAAAAAAAAAAAAGTTATTAATTCTTATTAATTCTAATTTAGTAAGGAAATAAAAGTTGGTTATAAATTTAACTAATTAATCAATAAAATCATAAAGATTTTTAATAAAATTAATAATCTACTTATACTAGATGTTAACTAAAATTGTATTTTAAGATTTATAGGTCTCAGACTTGCAACTTTGTTGTGATACCATATGTAACAACTTCCATTTAAGATATTCAAATAATTACATAAAATTATATGATTAATAATCAACATGCAATTATTCCATTAATTAACATAGGCAAAGAAGACTTACCTATGCCCATGATATTCCTTACTTGTGATTTCATAGTTGAATGTTATTTGAATCCCGCTAACCACATCAAAGTTTCGGGCATGACTGTCCACCCAATCGTAGGCTCAATTGCACATAATTTTTCTACCACTGGCCACCTCCTAACCCTCAATCAACGTACTACTACCAGGAATCCTTTGTCTGACAACACTTTTCTCAAGAGAATGGATGAAGGAATGTTGAATCTCATGTTCCTCATCGTCCTTTAAATAGACCAAACAATGGAAAGAGGCATACATGCACACATTCCATTCCATATGTCAACATGCAACTTTTATTTCTTTATTTTAAGTTTTACTTAATTTAATATTTCTCTTAATTAAATTCTTTCTTATTTTATTCCTTTTTATTTTTTGTTAAATTATTTTTACTGTTTTTATAGTTTACTTTTATATATATTTATTTAAAACTCCACTATTATCATTATATTCTCTTCCTTATTTATTTACTATTATTATATTTTCTTTAATTCTTTATTATTTATTTATAGTGTTTTTTTATCATTTATTTGCTTATATTTTAAAATTATATTATATTATTTTATTTTTTATTATTATTAGGGTACATTACAATTGAGTATATTAAATTAGTTTGATCGTCAAGAAATCTATCCTTACATTTTTTAAAAGAAATTATATGTATAAATATGTGTTTATGAATTAATAAAGCATGATTTTTCAATTTAATTATTTTCTAAATTGATCATTTATTGATTAATGATCTTAGTGTCTTATTGTTCTCTTTGATTTTGTCAAAAAAAGCTCTATTTGTTAATGGTCTTCCCAAATATTTAAGCACTAATCTCAATTGGGAACTTTCCTTTAACTGAGCATGTAATTGATATATATTATTGTTAATGTCATCACCAAATTTGGAATTGCATATAGACTTACTCATATTATGGGTAAATTGCTTATAACATATTTATATTTCTTATTATCCAAATAAATTTCACCACCTTGATCTTCTTAAGAGTTGTCCAACCCTAAGATATGAATAAAAATAGATGAAGCAAGAAGAAAAATAGATGAAGCAAGATTCACTTACAGTGATGGAAGTATGCTTCTATGAAGGTTTCCAACAAACTATGTGTCTAGTAAACATGGCAATTATGTCTATAAGAGTTACTCTCATTTAATATTGAAAAAAGAATCAGAGAAATAAATGAGTTATGAATATATCTACACATGGAATTTAATAAAAAAAAATGAAATAGAAAGGGACTCTGGAAATTCAGATATACAGATATTAAAAGCTTTCAATACATTTAATGCATATTTAAGATGAGCATTATCACCTTGTTAAACAACATTGAATATTATGTGAGGGTGGATGAATATTCATCATCAAATTATGACTATTAATAATTTGATGATATATAAATACCCACATTTGAATAGCATTCAATGTTCAATAGTAAAGTGGATATTAATCATTGTATATTTAATATCAGGAAAAAAACAATAAATAGAGAAAAAAATTGAATTGTAAAATATCTATATATAAAATTTAATTTAAAAAAACATAAAAGGAATCTAGAAATTCAGATATAAAAAAGTTTAATAAAATTAAATCCATCACATTCAAAACAATTAGGTTTGTAAAAGTTATAGCAAACTGATAAACAGATAGACTGAGAAAAAACATGAAACTGGACTTTAGAAATTTAAACAAACATGAAACCGGATATTTAATATTAACTAATATTATTCAATTTGTTATGCAACTAAAAAAATAGAAGTGTTCACTAATTTAAAAGAAAAATAAAAACTTTAAAATAGAAAAAGACTATAAATTAAAAAATATTTAAATCGAAAGAATTTAGTATATTTAATATTTTACTACAAACATTAAAGAAATGCCCAGTGATTAAAAAAAATATGAAACAAAAAAGACTTTAGAAATTCAAATGTAAAGATGTCAGAATTGTCTAGTATATTTAATGCTAACATTATTCACATTGTTCCTCAACATTGAATGGTGTGAGAGGGTGAATGACTTCCTAACATTAATATTTAATGCAACAACATTCGCATTGTTCCGCAGCATTGAATGGTGTGAGCGATTGAATGAATAATTGTTCCGCAACATTGAATGGTGTGAGAGGGTGAATAACTTTCTGACATTAATATTTAATGCCAACATTATTCCACAGCATTGAATGGTGTGAGAGGGTGAATGACTTCCTAGCATTAGAATGAATTCTTCACATTCAAAACAATTATGTTTACAACAGTTAATCTGATCAAACACTGGAAAAGAGGCCTGCAATTGAGTAATGAAAAATCTTTACGCGGAATGCAGTAAAACAAACAGGGAACCGAAAGGACTCCAGAAAATTCGGACCTCAAGAGGTTACAGGTGTCCAGTACCGAATAAGATAATTAGAGTGAGTCCGTCGCATTAAAAACTGTTGTGTCCAGTACCCAATAAAATAATTAGATTGAGTCCGTCGCATTAAAAACTGTTTTGGAAGAGTATATTAGATAAAACAGAAACGCTTAACGTAGATTATACACCTTGCAAAAAGAAAAGGCTCCAGGGAATTTCAGAAATAAAGAGGTCACAAGCGTGGAATGAACCCCCCTAGATTAAAAGCAAAGTATGTTCTCTCTTGGTAAGAAAAAATACGAGAAAAGTTGATGTAAATAAATTGGAGGACCTGCAATGGATTCGAATACTGAAGTGTAGCATTCTCTCCATCTGGCTGAGGACTGTGCAAGGCTTACTGAAGAAATGATATTGTTTGAAATGAAAAAGTACGAGGTTATACACATTACAGAGGCAAGAAGTGTAAGGTGACCAGTAATAAAGAAAGCTTATATTATACACTTTTGGGACAAAAAAAAACCACATATTTAAGGATGTTCCTCGTTGCTTTTAAAAGTTAAATTAATCATTATGTTTTTAACTTTAATTCTGCAGTGTCATATAAAGTCGTCTTCCCAAAGTTTGTGGAGGATTGTTATTTATGTTTTAGACTTGAAGGTCTTAAAGATCTTCTTACTAATATGTATGTGTGGAAGATAATAAATTGCTGTAATTTTAAGAATTTGACTCACAGAGAATTTTATATAATTTTACATAGAGAGAATTTTATATAGAGAGTTGGGAAAATTGCATTGTTATAATTTTATGGAAAATTATCCATGCTATATAAAAAGTTAACAATTTTTTATAGATTTGCTAAAAAAAAATTAATTTGTAAAAAATAATTAAACTAAATTTAATTTTTAATTTTATAGACACAAATAAAAAATGTTGGTGTTTCCTCTATATCAATGAATGAAATTTTAAATATTGGTTACTTGTATCTTTAAATTTATTTTTAATTTTTCACATTTATCTAATGCAATTATGGATTTTTTACTTTTTACCATGGTGAATGGATAACTTGTCGGAATAATCTGGGTGAGACCCAAGATCGTAACTAGGGGCTGCAACTATAACACCAAGAGTATGCCCAATGGTCAGTAAGCCAAATATATTAGGAATTTATGACTTACCAAGAGCCTAAACTCCACTAGGGTGGGGGAGCCATGCAAATTATCAAATAACAAGTGGCGTCACATTTATCCAATAGAACTGTGAAATTACCATGCAATTTGTCAAATAACAACTGGTATGCAATTGGGTATCTCCATGGTTCCACAAGATGATTGTTATCTTCCCCACCTAGATTCAAAGACCTTTAGTAATATACATAAATAAATTGCTGAGATTTATTTACAAAATAGTCATGTATTTTTTCCTCTAAGCATTTTTTTAAAATGTATATATATTTAACTTATATCTTAATTATTTTTATCATTAAAAATTATCATTACTATTTTAAATAAAATTATAATTTAGCTAATTGATATGAACGATTTGATTCCTCTGAAATATATAGCTACTTTATTGTTAAAAACTTTTGTTATTAAGTAAAATTATAATTTAGTTAATTCTTATGAACCATTTAAATTATATGATTATTCTAGATTTAAAACATACCCAGATCAAAAATGTATAACAATTTAAAAAAAAAAATTCAAAATATTTAATACTAACATTATTCATCTTGTTATACAACATTCAGACATAAAAACATTTAGACATAAAGAGATAAAAATGTTCAATAATTTAGAAAAAAAAAACAGGAAACAAAAAAATTCTATAAATTCAGAGATAAAAAAAGTTAAAGTGTTTAGTATATTTAATATTCACTGCAAACATTATTCACTTTATTATGCACCCATTCAGACACAAGAAGTCAGAAGTGTCCAACAATTAAAAAAATCTGAAAAAGTGTTTTGTATATTTAATATTGGCAAATGTTATTTCCAACCTTATAGAAACATAAATGCCCTCTGATATGCGAGGGAAATAGCGCTCCCCTCTGAGTGACAGCGCGTGAACAAATGAATGGAGCTTGGAGAGAGAAAGCGAGCGCTATTTCCATCACATGTCAGAGGACATTTATGTTTCTATAGGGTTTCACCTTTAATATTTACTATTATTATGCAGCATTCAGACACTAGCAGTCAAATCATTATTAAAAAAACATATTTGACATAATATATGAACCGAAAAGGACTTGGAAATTCAGATATAAAGTTTATATTTAAAATTAACATTATTCACCTTATTAAACAGCATTAAATAACATTAAATGGTGAGAAAAAATGGGTAGTTATGCATCACTAAATTATTAATGATGTATATCTACCCAACCTAACACATAGCAAAATACCGTATCTACTAACAGACAAAAACGACTATATACTCTTATCTACCAACAGACAAAAAGGACTATAATCCAGAAATAAAAATGCTAAAGTGTCCAGTATCTAAGAAGATAATACGAGTATGACTTACTCATTATGTTTGTAAGAGTTACTCTCATCTAATACTGGAAAAAAATGCAGCAAACAGACAAATACATTGAGTAATACAAACATCTGTGCAGGGAATGCAGTAAAACAAACAGCAAACAGAAAGGACTCGAGAAAATTCAGACAGCAAGAAGTCAGAAGCGTCCAGTACCCAAGAAGATAATTAGAGTGAGTCCATCGCATTAAAAACAATGTTTTATTGGAAGAGTATATTCCATAAAACATAAACAGAACAATGTTTTATTGGAAGAATATATTCAATAAAACAGGAGAACTTTGACATAGATTATACATTTCGCAAAACGAAAGGGGTCCAGTAATTTCAAATATAACGAGGTCAGAAGGGTCCACACAGAATCAACCCCTTACATTAAAAACAAAGTTTTATGGGAAGAAATAGTTGTTTCCTGTGTGTTGTCAGAAAAAAAATACAAGAAAAATTGATGGGAGGAAATTGGAGGATCTACAATGGATTCGAATGCTGAAGTGTGGCATTCTGTCCATTTGGCTGAGGACTGTGCAAGGCTTACCAAAACGATATTGTTTGAAATGAAAAAGTGCAAGGTGACATGCATTACAGAAGCAAAAACAAATAAGACAGAAAGGTTATATTATACACTTTTGGAAACACTTGGATTGATCATTATGTTTTTAACTTAAATTAATCGTTATGGTGCCGACTTGAATGTCTTAAAGATCTTCTTTCATACATAGGAAAGGACTAAACTACTGTAACCTTGAGAATTTTACATAAAGGGTCATAAAGATAATTTTCTTATAAAATATATAGAAAAGATTGTGTGGTTGTAATTTGAAGAATTATATATAAAAAGTTATAATTTTTTTCCTCTATAAAATTTATAAAAAATATTAGTGTTCGTTTGTTTTTGTTTTTTGTTTATGATTATGATTATAATTGAAAGAGGTTGGAATATTTTTTTATCTTTTTCCTTCTCTATTGATAGAAAGAATTTCAAATATTAATTAGTTTGCATTTTTAAAATGAATATAATTGGTATAAAATGAGTACATGTTTACTTTTTCACATTTATCTAATACAACTATAAGACTACCACGAAAATTATCAAATAATAGATTACATCATGTAATATGTGAAATTATAAAACAAGTAGATATGTAAAGCCATTAATTTTGAAAATAAAAAAATGAAACTAATTAAGAAATGTCAATCACATTTACTAATATAATTGTGTTAATCTTAAAATCTTTTACATTAAAAAAATAAATAAATACAAGTAACTCATTAAAATCCCATCAACCCACATAGTGATTGCTAAAGGAACTAAGTTTGTCAAACTTAGTGATAACTTTATGTTTATAAACATCCACATTTTGGATGAATTTTATTGTGAATTATGTTCCATTCTAATCCGGTACCATAACAAAAGGAGTGTAATGTTTACCATAACAAAAGGAGTGTAATGTTTCTATACTTGTGTCTCTTATATACGAAAAACATATATTTTTGTGCAGAGAGGGGCATTCTACAACCCAGGTTGACCCCTATATGTAAGTATGTTTCCTCAAAAATAATAAAAATAATTTTAACTAAGGTTGGCCAATATTAAATTATATAAAACTTTTTACTCTTATTAATGGACTAAGATTAATATTAAAATATAACTATGTATTTGAATGGATAGTAAATTATATCATGTTTTTAATAGTTTCTTTATCATATATATGAATTTGAATGGATCATAAATTTACTTTTAATAATAAAAAAAATTACCACATTAAAATTCCAAATTAAATAAAATTTTAAACAATTTTACTCTTTACTAAAGTCAATGTCATTTCTTAAATATAAGGGAAAAGGTCAATTCAACACAAATAATCCAAAATCTTTTAATATTTCTTTTTGGGCGGAAGCTCTCACATAAACATGTAAATGTAAAGTAAACACTTCACGTGTAATATTTAACATTTGTAATCTAAAACAAACACTAAAAACAAATATATGGTAAATAAATAAAAATATAAATAAACCGGAGGTATGGTAAATAAATAAAAGTATAAATAAACCGGAGGTATGGTAAATAAATAAAACCTATTTTTATACTTATTCGAGAGGTATGGTAAATAAATAAAATATAAATAAACTCGAGGTATGGTAAATAAATAAAACTTATATATATATATATATATATATATATATATATATATTCCATAAACCTCTTTATATTTATGAAAACTAAAAAAAACGTTTTATTTAGGTGAAGCCTATGGGCCAAATACCATTTTAATACAATGGACTAAATACCATGGTCCAAATACCATATTTATAAAAGATGTATGGTAAATAAATAAATATAAAAGAGATATAGTAAATAAACAAAAATATATCAAATATGATTAGAAATCAACATCTAATTATATACCAAGTCTATGGGCCAACAAAATTAAGAGAGGGAGAGGAGTGAGAGAGGTAGAGAAGGGTAAGAGAGGGAGAGGGAGACACAAATATGGAGAGGGGAGAAAGAGAAGGAGAGAGAGAGGGAGTGACAAGGGAGAGATGGAGAGAGAGTGTGTATGTTTACGGGTGAGATAAAGAGACAAGGAAGGAGAGAAGGGGGGGAGGAGAGAGGGAGGGATAAACTAACATACATGGAGAGAGAGAGAAAGAGAGAGAGTGATGGAGAAGAGATAAGATTGGAGGGCAGAGAGAGAGAGAGAGAGGACTAGAGGGAAAATAGAGAGAGAGAGAGAGTGATGGGGAAGAGAGAGGATTGGAGGGAAGAGAGAGAGAGAGTGAGTGATGGGGAAAGGGAGACAAGGTAGGATAGAAAGGGAGAGAGAAGAAGGATGAGAGAGAGGAGGAGAGAGGGAGCGAGAGAGGAGAAGCGAGGGAGGGATAGAGAGATGGAGTTGGAGAGGGTGAGATGGAGGGAAGAAGAAAGACATAGAGAATGAGAAATGGAGAAAAAGAGGGAGTGACAAGGGAGAGATGGAGAGAGAGTGTGTATGTTTGGAGGTGAAATAAAGAAACAAAGAAGGAGAGATGGAGAGAAGGGGGGGGGGAGGAGAGAGAAGGAAAGAGGGAGGGATATAGTAACAGAGTTGGAGGGTAAATAGAGAGAGAGAGAGAGAGGTGGGAGAGAAAGGGAGAGAGGGGATGTGAGAGAGTGGAGAGAGGGAGGGAAAGAGAGATGAAGTTGGAGGGGGAGAGAGAGGGAGGTAAGAAGAAATACATAGAGAGAGAAAGGTGGAGAGAGAGGGAAAGAGGATAGCAGGAGGAAAGAGAGAGAAGCGGGGGAGATGGAGAGAAGGGTAAGCGAGAGAGAGAGAGAGAGAGAGAGAGAGGAGGGGGAGGAGGAGGAGGAGGAGGAAGAGGGAGGGATAGATAGATAGATTGGAGAAAGAGAGTGTGTTTTTTGGGGGTGATATAGAGAGAAAAAGGGAGAGAGATTGATGGAAGGTGAAGATAGAGAAGAAGAGAGAGAGGGAGGGATATAGAGATTGATAAATATGGAGTGAGAGAGAGTGTGTGTATGGGGGGTGAGATAGAGAGACAAAGAAGAAGAGATGGATGGAGATATAGATATAGATGGAGTGGGGAGAGAGGGAAGAAGATTTCTTGCACTAGATGCATTGATTTCAGTGTAGATGGCGATTTCTAATCCTATTTGATTGCTTGCACTAGATGCATTGATTTTAGTGTAGATGTTGATTTTTAATGATATTTGATTGCTTGCACTAGATACATTGATTTCAATGTAGATGATTTCTAATCCTATTTTATTGCTTGCACTAAATGCACAGTTTTAGTGTAGATGGTGGTTTCTAATCTTATTTGATTGCTTGCACTAGATGCACTGATTTCAATATAGATGTTGATTTCTAATTATATTTGATTGCTTGCACTAGATGCATTGATTTCAATGTAAATGATTTCTAGTCTTATTTGATTGCTTTCACTAAATGCATTGATTTCAGTGTAGATGATGATTTCTAATCTTATTTGTTTGCTTGCACTAAATGCATTGATTTTAGTGTAGATGTTGGTTTCTAATCCTATTCTCTTACTTGCATTAGATGCATTGATTTGAGTGTAGATGTTGATTTCTAATATTATTTGATTGTTTGCATTAGATGCATTGATTCAAGTGTAGAAGTTGTTTTCTAATCTTATTTTATTGCATGCATTAGATGCATTGATTTCAGTGTAGATGTTGATTTTTTATTTGATGTAATTGGATGTATGATGGTATATTAATTTTAAAGTGATTGGATTAACAATGTACATTGATTTCAATATAAGCACAACAAATTATAGGCAATGTACATTGATTTTTGTGTTATAGTAATTCAACTTATTAATATTGGAGAGAAAGAAAAACAAGGTATGATGTTTACTACAACACCTCGAGCTAAACATTTAAATGGTTTACGATTTAAACTATCCTTTTCCTTTTCATATAATCGATATGAAAATATGACAAAACTAATAAGGGTGACAATAAGAATAATAGAAGAAAATAGTTTGAGATTGACTACAATAAAGACTATTTGTCATTGATTACATTCTTATTATTCACATTTTCTATCATTCAATACTATTACATTGTCACTTTGCATTCAAAATTTTTATTTCATCATTAAAGTTATTAAAAATATTTATCATCTCAACCAATTGAGGTAACTAAACAAATTTAAAATTAAAATAATCTGAAACATATTTAGCATATTTAAAATTATTATATTAATATTATATGTATTTACATATTATTAATAAAATTAAACATATCTTCGATAGATTTTCCTTGGTCATACACGATTCAAACCAGCCTAGATCCATCTTATCTCTAGATCTAACAAGTGTTGAGAGGATCAAATCTCTCGAGGTGCAAACCTTTCCTCAAGTTTTGCACTCAAAAAAGAGAGTTGCACCTCGAGAGATCCCTCTCGGTGCTTGATAGATCCAGAGTTAAGATGGATGTAGACTAGTTTTCTAACTCTGAGAAGATCCGGAGTTAAGATAGATCTAGACTACTTTTCTAACTCTGAGAAAAATTTCAACCGCATTTATTCCTGTTTTATTTGCTTTATGAATTCATGAATCCGATTATTAAAGACCATTGAAAAGAAATTAACACTACAATAATTGTATTGTATTGAAAATTCATATAAGCTTATATTATTGCAAAATGAAGATCAATATATACAAATATTGTTGCGATCATATATATTTCCATGAATGCATAACAACGAATTGGATCGAAGTCTCACCATCAACTTCACTGTAATGTCTTCAAATTTTTCAAAACTTTTGAACTGGGGATGTAGGATTTATGAAAATTTGAGGTGCCTCATGCCACATTGAATGGAATATAATCCCTCTCTACAGAATTGAACGAGATTTGTAGTTAAGCTGTTTATTAATGCGTAGTAGGGAAAATGGTAATCAAATTGCCTTAGGTTTAAGGGTCAACATTGCTTTGCAAAAATATTCATGGAAGGTAATTTTAATAAGAATCCTAGTAGTTTATTTGCTAGAAATTTTAGAGGTTTTTTATTATTTTTTGATTTAATTTATTTAAAAATTTGTAAGGATTTTTTGGAATCACAAGTGTGAGTTGTGAAATATTCACAATTCAAGTGTCCCAAGATTTTTCAAAGTGTGAATCTATATATTTGTTATCTATTTAAATAAAAAAAATCAAGATTTGACCAAAAAAAATTCACCCAATTCCAACTAAAAATTCCAAAATATCTAATAATCCTAATAAAAGTATTTGAAACCATCACTAAATAATACAAATAAAATATCAATAAATAATTCAAATTTAAGTAAGTTAGAAAATAGTCTCATCTTTGAATTTTTTTTCCCTAAGTTTAATGAATAATTTAAATTACAAGTCATGAAAATACTCCAGAAAATTTATGGTAAAGTAAGTTTTTGTTTGTTTGTTTATTTTTTAAATATTTATAAAAAAATTTAATAAAGAAAAGCTTTTAATATTGAAATGGTTTCTTTAATGGAGTTAAATATTTAAATAGATAATAAAAGTATTGAAAAGTTTGTTTTCTTTGGATTTAAAAAAACATGTTAATGGTCCAAGACTCAAGGCATCTTGTAAGAGTGATATATCTATCCTACCAGTGGTTTATTTCAAGTAACATGATTTTATCTGAATAATAATGATGAGTTAAAGTGCCTAGTGGATAACAACCACTACTAACTTAACACCTAAATTATTATATATGTGCCAAGTGGATAACAGTTCCACTACTAACTTAACACCTAAATTATTATATATTTCCCATTATTTAATAATAAAAATACAAATTAAACTAGAACATTAGATTTAAATTTAAAAATTGAAAATTTTATATTTATTCTTTGTTATAATTAATTAGAGAAATATATTGTTCTACTGCATTTTTTTAAATAATAAAAGACATATTTTTAATAAATATGAATCGTAAACTCGCACAAGTGCCATTCTCATCCCATTATAATAATTTGTAGCTATTGTACCCTATCCCATTATTAGTCCCTGCCACCAGGCATGGGACTAAAGTAATCGAAATGGTCCTTTTAACATTACTTTGTATGATATATAACTTGATGTTTTTAGCCCCGAAATTTTTGCAGCCAATGAAATTTCAGTTTTAGTTTTCATAATCTTATTTGGCCTCATACCAAGGCATATGAGGCCAAAGCTTAGGATAAAAATAGATAATGAAAGATGATTTGAAACAATTTGAAATTGAAATGAATTAATGCTAGCATTAAATCTCAAACATTTTATGTTAAACCAACTATATTGTCCACCGCTAAACTATATTGTGGATTCTTCCACGGCTAGACTACATTGTGCATGTGTCCACAACTAAATTATATTGTCCATGCCGCCACCGTTACATGTACCCCTGCCACCACTTTTGTCGGCATGTAACAGGTGCCACCGTTTTGTTTACATGTAAGGTGCCATCATTATGTTTACATGTAACTAGGTGTATTTCATCCATATGAAAGCATTTTGTATCTGTATCTATCCCCACGATGCCTCAAGAAAAATAAAATTTCATCTCCTCTCTGCTCTGTAGTAACAATATTTCTCTGCATTAAGAACATTTCTTTTAAATAGCTGGAATAGAAAGAAAATTCACCGGAATAGGGAGAGAACTTACGGATGGAACCAGGCTCTATATTAACTACTTGTTATTGCTAGCTAAAGGCAGAGGGAGGAACTAAGCAAGGGCTGGTCGAACACAGATGGTTGTTGTTTGCTAGGAGAATCCACCCGGATCATTCGGTTCTTCATCTAGAAGAGTTGGTGCTTCATCCCTAACATCTGGCTCTGAATCCCTATTATGAATCTCTGAATCATGATCACAAGCATCGTTATGAACCTCTGAATCACAATCACAAGCAACTGCAAGAATCTAGGTATCACAAGCATCTGGGTAAGCATTTTATATATAGAGATATGCTCTAGCTGCTTCACATACAGGTTGATTATAGAATAAACTAATAAAAATGTTAGCCTTTTCTTAACGCTAACCTGGAAATAAAGTTTACAATGGTGAGGGACCTCTTCCTGCAATAGACATCAGACCATCTATGCTAATCAACAAACATCAAACCATTTACAACCCCACAACCTCAAATCTAGTTGACAACTTCTATTCTCAACCTCAAATCTGGTTGACAACTTCTCCTCTCATGATTTCATTATCTGGGCATAACACATTAAGCTACTGCAGGGCGTTACCACCTATGTTGTTCTTTATACTATCTCTACTTTCTTCTGCGCCTCTGTATTCACTACTATTGATGGTGTTGTTTATAGGCTATTTTCTTTCGAACGAGAATGGATTAAAGGTGTCCGCCTCTGTGATATCTAGCTCGGATAGTATGATGACGTTTACCATATGAGCTTCTATTTTGAGTAATTATGCAAATTGTATCCTCACAGGATGTCGTAGAAGGTGGTCGAACGCAGTGGGTAGTCCTAATTGATAGAGTCAAAGATTACTATTGTCTTCATCTTGAGGTCTTCGTCAAGTGTTGAGCATGGAGTTACCTAAAAATGGAAAGGGATTGCATGCAGGGCAAGGAGTGTTACAACTGTAAAATTTCTAGAAGACGACGACTCTACAAGACTATGTTATATGGGGTTTAAGTTGTTTTGCTGGAAATGACTGCAACAATAGAAACAAACCGGTTGAAGTATCTATCATATTAAATTGTTTATAGCTTGGTGTGGAGTGTCGATATGAGAATAAATTTTCAAGCCTGACAGATTCTGATTGTAATACAACTATGTGCAACATTCAAGGTCATCGGGATTTGCAGAGAGAGTATAGAAGTTGAAGTGGGTTATTTTAGGAAACTAGGAACCAGAATTGTCGTAGACTATGATGCATGATATGCTTTTGTGATTTCCTAACATCGTCATAATTGCCTCTTACCTAACTTCCCCTTCTCTGTTCTTTTGTTCATACGGGTGGGCCGAAAGTGAGAGCGAAATCAAAGAAGAAGGTAGTGGGATTTGGGAGAAAAAATAGTCTATCACTACTAAAATCTGAACATTATATTCAAAAGTACAGACACTACATTCTCTAAAAATCTGTCAAAAGTCAACAATATACTAACTAGTGCAACATAAATAAAATTTTGGAACATCAAGAATAATTTGCAGAATTTCAATCACTTAACTGTTTAATAACTGAGAAAAAGGAAATACAAACTCCAATTATTCGCCAAAATTGATAATTCTAAATACAAAACATCACACTTGCTCATTTTAAAGCAATTACAAGTCTGTAAATATCGAAGAGCGGAGGCAATAGTTAGAACGACTCTACACCAACACATGCATACACATGCCATGACTTCTATATAATTCTTATGTGACTCCCAAGATGAATAGTGCTGCACCTTCATTCACTATGCCCTCATCACACACAGATATCTGCATTCTGCTACACAAATTTTCTACTGCACTTTCCACACCACAGAAATCACCGCTCCACAGAAACCTAGCACTCGAATTGGATATGCCTATCATTGTTACACCAATCATAACTCCACTTTTCCTTACTGCTCTATGCACCGTAATCAACTCTGACTGATAAGAATTCACAAAACAGTAGTTGCCAATAGAGAACACTAAAACTCGATGATTAAATATAACTTCCCACACTTGCTTGAGCTTCAATATTTAGCTACTAGTGATTCCAGACTCACTATTTCACTTTTCTCTCAAAATCTCCCAATGTTAACTCGTCATTTTGGTTGATCTCAACGTCATCTCTCTAAAATTGGATTTATCTCACTAAAATTGGCTTTGTCTCGACATCATCTCCGCAGAGGCCTGCAACAAGCTCTGTAACAGGCTTATTCTTCGCTCATTCTTCCTTAGAAGTAGGCGCTGCAACTAAATAGGCCATTAGCTTTGAAATTTGAAATAACGAATTAGTTTGAGATTTCAGGAGGGTGCACATGTTCAATATGCAAGCCAAGTGCCTTTCATATTAGTTTTTCTTATTATTAATACTATCTACATTTTGTTTTTACTTAAGTGTTTTTCCAGAACAAACGAGTAAAGATACCCTTATTTATATGCAGGATGCTTTATATATGCATGTAGCGCAGGACCCGCATCAAGCGAGCCATCCTTCCTAATTTGATTTTCTTGAATTTTGGTATATTAGATTTCTTTGCCTAGCTGGACCATCCATTTGATTTTCATTTATCTTCTTCTACCTGGTTGGGCCATACTTTATCACCCCTTGTATGGGCTAGGACAGACCCTGCCTTGTTACTTGTTGCCTTTTCGTTAACTCCATCCATAGGAATACCAACTTTAGCTAATAGGGAAATATGGGTTATCCTTTAACCCCCGTGTGACCTATCCTCACCCCTGGTGAGTTATTAAACTAGTCAATTAACGAGGAGCTACTTCGTGAACCAGTTGAGCCCAACAACTTAACTAATCAGGTTTACCAAGGCCCCTACTAACCGATGGAGTCACGTGTCCTAGATGACCTCCCGATCAAAATGAATGGGCTCGTCCCAACTTGATTTAGCTTTGGTCACTGGTGGCTATTATTTATGTATGTGATCGATTGAATATAGTAACATATAGATCAACTAAATCAAAAGGAACGGGGACTAGGGATTTTTGTACTAGTAATGGTGAGGTACCTGCCAACTGTGGGAGGGAATTCTTGAGCCTAGGATACTCGCCTAATCGTTTTAATGTACCAACTTCCCTTAGCGCGGTTCAATATCCATACCCAGTAGATTCAGTTTGAGTAGAAGAACAAGTTTACGAGAGATATTCATAAGTATTAGCATAATTTCCACACTGAATAGTTCGTATTTTTTTGTACTTTAAGCTTGCAAGCTAGGAGCCTCATCCCACCTACTATCACTTTAATGTGAATACATGTCAAATAACTGTAACAATGGCAAATATTATTTTTCCATTATAATAAAAGTGGACCATGACAAATTGTATGTACGTAAATATTATCTAGTCTATAAATATTGGATAAACAGTATGCGATATTCATAAACATTATGCACCTTAGAGGCACCACAGATTAATAAGAGTAATAAGTCGTTCTTATACACTCTTTTAACTTATACAAACATATACACTTTGAATAGATAATTCATATTTAACCTGTTATGCACCACAACATATACACTTTGATTTCACAGCGACAAAGTCATAAGAGTAACAAATCCTCCAACCTCACAAATCTGTGACCATTGCCTCAACAATTTTGCTAATGAAACTCGAAGGACAATTCTGCTAATGAAACTTGAAGTCCAACAGCCATCTATGAGGACTGCATTCTTGACAAGCATCTAGAGGAATTGTTCCTCTAAAGCATTAAATTACATTCTTCCTCAATAGAAACTCCAACTTTCTCAAAAATAACTTCCATATTTTCCAAAAGTTTCTAGCTCAAAACGAGGACTTACGGCCATACAACTTCCCTTCTTATATATATGGGATACTATAAGCACATTTCTCGTTTTATTGTTTTATGGTTATATGTTGGAATTATTCCATTATTATAAATAATGGCATAGTGTATTTGTGTTATGGTTTTATCGTTATATGTTGGAATTATCCCATTATTACAAATAATGGCAAAGTGTATGTGTTTTTGTAACACAGATTCGACCTATTAACAAGGGAAGCTGCGAGGCAACAAGTCCCTGCATGAAGAAGGCTATAGAGACATACTCGATAGAGTCTAAAGGGGAAAGAGGTATTGCATAGACACACCTTCAGCAGAAAAGCGACAGGAATTAGCGCTCAAACTGAGAAACCAAAATCAAATTCATTGCTCTGCTTTTAGTTAGTAGGTTAACACACCACCATTGCAGCAACACTAGAATTTTAGATAGGTATCGCATAAGCCGTTGATACAATGGAAATCAAGGATAACGAAAAGACTGTGTGTGCATACCTATCTATTTATTGACCATATTTCCTTTTACAATCTATAGATCCATACTAGTAAACCACAGAACCACAGCTTTAAACACATAGGTCATTAGGTGAACGAGTCTGCACGTAATACAATGTGGATACAAATAGGAATAGTAAAGTAGGGGAGGAATAAATAAAATTATCATTCATATAGAAAAACCTGGAGATTTGAACATGGCATTCACAAGAAAGAAAGATAAATCTCGGGTAAAGGCTACATTAGTCATTTTGAACATAATAGCCAATAGATTAATATAAATAGGCCATTGAGCCACTGTCTACAGTCATTCAGCGTCCAAAGAAATACACAACATAGGTGTTGGAGAACAGTAAGTGTCGCAGTACAGTAAGCTAGAGACCTATGTAAAATGGTGGAGGTACTACCAGAGAGTGATTAACCGGCCACGGTAGAAAACATACAATGAAATTTACAACCGGTGTCTGCAATTAAACATAATTTACAAAAATTGAATACAGTGCAGAAACCAACTAACTGAATAATAAGGAAACAACTAGTAAAGTCTGAGAACGACTTCCTTACAAAAGAACAAAACCACAGCCTCAACCACTCCTTCTGGGAGGTCGAAAAGTTAATCATTCTTAGTACCGAGAGGCTAAGACAAAGAAAAATATTGCAACCCTCTGATGCATCCAGGCTGGTCGATTGTGCAGCTCCGATGTGTTTTTGTGAGCAATGTTGCGCACTCTTTCCATTGACGGGATGCGTGAATCTTTTTATTTCACGATTTCATAAAGTTACAATTCTTTTGTGTATTTTTCTTTTTGCCGGGGTGCGAAACTAGAGAAAAATTGTTAGTTTTCGCTAACAACAAATTCCAATCCATATGCCCGATAAGGCTTCCTACTTGAAAAGGGTGAAAGTGGCCATACAGCGCGTTCAAATGGCCTTACCACGTGCATTGCATGCAAGCCATGTGCTTGTGTGTGCCATTATCATATGCTCTAGACTCACCGCATACATTACATGTGTTGGCCTATGTAAAACATATGTTGGGTAACGCAGGCGTCATAGCGAAACCTGAGACAGCAGATCAATGCTCTGAGGCAGCAGGGAGGTCAGGGACTCATTCTCTGTGGCAGCGAGGAACCCCCTTTCTGAGACAACGACCTCTTTGAACTATTTCTGAAATAAATGTAATCATGCTGGAACTACATTATGTTGCAACTATGTCTCAGGCTTATCTCAGAAATCTTGTTAATATTGTTTTCAGTTTCAATTACCCTTGTCGGAGACCTTCAGCCTTTTGCTGTAAGCTGCAGCCTGCGACACGAGCTTAAGATCATAAAATGGCATCAGTGCAACAGGCAAATGCAAAGACAACGGACCAGTACTCGCAAGCATCACGACCATCTGCTACAGAAAAAGAAAAGGGTGTATAGCAGCAGCAAACTGCAGGTGAATCAAAAGATGCATAGAATTTATTGTTTTTTCAAAGTTGATATGTAAATCTGTGAATTTACTTTTGGGCTTTTCATTTATGGAGAAGAAATTTGATAGTTATAAGAAATTGTATTTTCTCGACCCTTTCTGTAATCTTCGGTATATTGTTTTACCTGGGAAATATTGAATGCACATCTGCTATTTGACGAATAAGTGTAATCAATATTATTTTGTTTTCTGTCTTTCGTAGAGTAAATCTTATAAATTTTGTGGCTACCAAATAACCTCGGCTTGCATAACATTTTCTCAGGGTTAATTATTTTTCAATCAATATTATTTTGTTTTTTGTCTTTGGTACAGTAAATCTTATAAATTTTGTGTCTACCAAATAAACCCCGGCTTGAATAACAGTTTCTTAGAGTTAATTCTTTCCCTTGATGTGCTGAATGTTTAGTTGTAAAAGAGATAATTTTTCGGTTGACTCTCTTAAAAAAAAGGGAAAAAGAAAGAGTAACTCACATACTTTGTTTATCACTTAGATTAATGCAGAATATAAGAACAGTTCACACATTTGTCCATGGCTTAGCCTTACTGGCAGCATACCATCACAAAAATAAGCATATATTTTCTTTAGAAAAAACACGTGTCTTACTTCTCATATTTACAAGGTACCATTCTCTCTTTTGAGACACTTGTAGGCAAAAGAGGCAGCAAAAGAGGTATTTGTAGCCCAGCAGGAAGCTCAGGAAGTAATCAAGCGTGCTTATACCAAGCAATTAGAAGCTCAAGATAAGGCTCGGGGAGCTGTTGAGCAGCTGTTTGCACAGCAAGAAGGTGGAAAGCAAGCAGCAGCACTCGCCGCTCGTCGGGCAACGGCTACTACTGTTGAGGAGCAGAAATCTGCTGCTCAGAAGCAGATGGACCAAGTAGTTATAAAGAAAAAGATGAAAACCCTTTCCACTGGGCAGAAGAGCCTCTATACGGCCAAGCCTCTCAGCGACAAGCAAGTGGAACTGGACGTTGTCTTGGCGGAAAATGAAGGCTGAGGAGTTCCTTCCACAAGGTGAGTTATATATTTTTTACTATTTTCTTTTTGTTACCACTATGAAATTCATCTTATATCAAAAATTTAACATCATAAGATCAACCTTGGATTCCTGGATTTACTTTGCTGAACCATTATGTTTTGGCAGGCGGGTTAGGACTTACCACGTGCTATTCAGGCTGGCCGCAACGATTCACTTGAAGCTACTGCTTATGCGTATGAATTTGTTACAAGAAAGCGATATAACTCGAAAGAAAAAAAAATTGATGAAAGGAAGGAAGGATTCTTAACAGTAATATATACATCCAGAAGCGAGAAGCAACGAGAGATTTAACAAAATCAGAAGAACAGGGAGCTCAACAAAAAAATTGACCTGACTGATATTTGTTGGTTTCTCTGGCCGACTGTTCTGTGTTCGTAATTGTAATAGCGTTGTCTTCGTTGCTGCTTATGGCCGAAATGGAAGCAAAATCCAAGCGCTGGTAACGGTGAAAATACAACAAAGTCCGATGAATGAATGGATGCTCCTTAATCTCTTAATGTAGTTATGCATATCGATCTGGATATGCCTGTTCTGTAGACACCGCAGTATGCAGAGCATCTGTTCTATAGACACCACAACAGCATGCATGCAGAGTGACACATTGCAACAATGGCAATTTTAGTATCCTTACCCCGTGTGATATCAACCAGTTCAGCTTCGTGATAAGTCAAATGCAATAAGAGTTAGCATTTTATATTGCCAGATTAATGTTAGCATTAATCAACAGCTCCGGAAAATGAATGAGAAAGACCCAGGAAAATGCAAGATAATATATGGTTGCAGCGCCTCTGCCTCGGGAAGAGGCCAAATAAGACCATAAACCACTATGATCTAAAAAACTTTGTTTATACTCGATAAACAGGCGCGTTCAAGCAGGTGAACTAATGTTAAGTACATCAGAAACGATTACTATAGTCCCTGGCCATTGCCAGATGGCAGGGACTAATAAGATCTTTCATATTGAAAGTTGTTTAATATTCTTGCCTTTTATATTTCTTTATACTGTAATTTATTGTATTTCTTTATACTATAATGTATTTATGGTCTTGTATTTAATTTAATGGGAAATAGGATTTCCATAAACTTTGTGTTGAAAGCTATATTGTTTTTGTGTTGAAAGCTATATTGTTTTTATTTTTAGAAGTGGTGATAAAAATAATTTTTTTCGCTTAGTCAAGTTGTTAGAATTATTTTTAAAAGAAAATCTGGAAAATTCCATAAAAAGAGTTATGGTCTTTTTTAAAACTATTATTCAACATTAAGCTATTTAATCTCGTTAATACAAAATAATGCAGATAATGAGATAATGAATTTATTTTTTAAATGATATCTTAAAAAATTCTTTAAAAGAAATTAGAAGATCAAAAATTATTTTAGAGTTAAAAATTAATAGGAATATGACTTTGCAATAAAGTTATTGCTAAGTTGAGTTATAATGGTTAATTTGATGATATTTATCTGGTGCAATGGGTCTTTAATATTTTGAAAAAACTTTAAAACTTCTTAAAACATCTAAATTTTTTAAAGATTTATATATTTCAACATATAAATATTGATAATAAAGTTTTAAAAAAATCACATATTTTAATTACAAAGTTAGAATTTTTTTAATTCAATAGAAAAACAAATTATTTTTATTTTAGTTATTTTTTATAATTATGAAATTTGTGGTTTAACAATGAGAATATGGATAAAATTAAACAAATACAAAAATAAGTTTAGAAACGTAATTAGGTTAGATCTTCATAATATCCTAGTTCTTATTATGTATATGATGTAAAGAATATAAGAAAAAATATTTATTTATAAAGCATGAGTTTCATGCTTGTGTCATTGGTCTAATAAGTCAAGGCAACCATTGCATGTTTTTATGGAGAGCCAATATAATTTGTAAGATCCTTTTTGGGGATGATGTGTAATGTAATTTTGTCCACAAAGTCAATACTTGCAACTACAAGTCGACTTTAAGATCAAGTACAAGTCAGCTCTAGATTAGTGAAATTAGGCATTGTACAATCACATTTCCAAGATCTAAAATAAATAAATTAATTAATTAACTAAGTTATAACCTTATTTTAAATTATTATTATTAATAATTATAAAAAGAATTAACATATGAGTTAAACATATGACAAAATTCTTAACCATGCAGATTCACCTATTTACCATAGAGATTCTTAACCTATAAAAAGGTTTTGTTACACTACCATGGATTACTAATACCACATGCCCAAAAAACCATATCTAATGTTTTTGTGACATTTTTTTAATTAATCAATTTAATTAAAAAGATAGAATGAATATAGCTAATTTTGAGATAAATCTCAGTTTTGATAAATAAATACTACTAAGAATATATATATATATTCTACAAAGATTAAATCCCTCCTATTCATCTAATAATTAAATTAAATTTTAAAAATCTTATTCCAAAATAAATACATATAAATTGTGAAATAAAACAAATTCCCATCTCCCATCATCCAAAAAAAAATTGGTTTGAATTAGATTTACCACCCTCATTTGCCTCATTTGTCTCGCATGCCATGTACATTGTATGTATGCTTTGAGAAATTGTTGGTTTTGGGATTACTATATTAGAGAAATTTTTAGACAAATATTTAGAAAATTTCACAATAAAGTTATACGTATTATAGTTTTGTTTGATATAGTTAGATTGTCAATAGTATTAGTTTTATCATTTATATGATATTATTTATGGTTTTGAATTTTGTTTTATTTGAATTTAAATTTAAATTATATGTTATATTTATTTTAAATTAGTATATATTTATTTTAATTGTAGATTTATTAAGTTGAGAATATCAAATTTCTCAAAGTGCGATTTTTTTTTAATATAAAATCTGGAGTTAAGATGGCTCTACACTGGTTTTGAACAAAATACTAATAAAAATTATTGTTTTTCTCTCTTTCTCACTTGGAATGAAAGCATGAGAAACTACAAAGTACTTCCCCACATTTCATGGATGGTAAACCCTCTCTTTCTCACTTGGAATGAAAGCATGAGAAACTCCATAGTACTTCCCCACATTTCATGGATGGTAAAGTGGGTCTTCGACCCTAATTACAAAGCCTCACCCCCCAAGGAATCAAAGAGAGTTGAACCCATGATCAACAACAATATCAAAAAACTTGATGTGTGGCGCTACATGACTTGAGCTAATCCTTGGGGCACACACACATTGAGTTATTACATCTTTACTATTTTAAAATTTAATATTTCGTTTTAGAGTGTCATATATAATATATAAGATTTTAAAAAATAATATAAAAAATATATAAACTAAAGTGTCCATAGAAATTAAATGGATGGTAAGCTTAGATAGGTATCAATC
Organism: Pinus tabuliformis; assembly: GCA_031772625.1. Classification (NCBI taxonomy): domain Eukaryota; kingdom Viridiplantae; phylum Streptophyta; class Pinopsida; order Pinales; family Pinaceae; genus Pinus; species Pinus tabuliformis. The sequence continues at coordinate 1,616,474,984 of CM062817.1, read as the reverse complement.
TATAAATCAAAACACTTCCAAAAAAAAAAAAGAAGAAAGAAAGAAAGAAAAGAAGTAAAGTTTACTTAAATATAGCTTATTATTATTATTATTATTATATAAAATGAACTAGTTACACTACAACAAAACAGGGAATTTGCGCCAGATTTAGCACCAGATTTTAGTGCAATTTTTTCTCAATTAGGATGAGGAGCCTGGCGCTAAATTTGGCTCTATTGTACAATTTTTAAAGCGTCCTTTTTTGCACCAAATTTTGCATCTTTTTTATGCCAAAATTTCCATCATTTTTTGCATCATATTTTGCACCAAGATTTTCATTTGGTTTTACGACAGGTTTTGCTTCTAATTTTGTGCCATCTTTTGCATCATTTTTTGCTTCCTCTTTTGTGGAATTCTTTGCTTCTAGTTTTGTGTCATAATTTGCATCGAGTTTTACACCATCTTTGGCATCTGATTTAGTGCCTTTTTTTACATCCAGTTTGTGCCAATTTTTGCATCTGGCCTTATGCCATTTTTTGCTTCTAATTTTGTACTTATTTTTACATCTATTTTTGTGCCAATTTTTCTGCTTTTTTTTACACCATTTTTTCCATCTAGTTTTGCACCATATGTTGAATCTGATTTAGTGCCAAATTTTGCATGCATTTTTGCACCATTTTTTGCATCCACTTTTGCGTTTTATTTATCTCCCTATTTTGCATCTAATTTTGCAACATTTGTTGCATCCAATTTAGCATCATTTTTAACACCATTTCTTGCATCCAATTTTGCATCCTTTTGAGCATCTAAATTTGCATCCTATGTTGAACCATATGTTGCATCCACCTTTGCATCCCATTTTGTATCTATTGTTACGTTCAATTTTGAGCCACTTTTTTCATCTACTTTTGCATTTGTTTTTGCACCAAGTTTTGAATGATTTGTTGCACCTCATTTTACATCCAATGTTGCATCTCAATTTGCATCCAAATTTGAGCCATTTTTATGCCCATTTTTGCACCATTTTTTCTTCTTTTGTGTCCAATTTTGCACCATTTTTTATGTCCAAATTTGCATCCTTTTTGGTATCTAATTTTGCATCCTTTTTGGCATCCAAATTTGCATCCTTTTTTTTGCCACATTTTGTGTCCACATTTGCATCTCATTTTGCACCTAGATTTTAGTTTGAATTTTCATCTAGTTATGCATCATTTTTGACATCCTTGGTTTCACCCTTTTTTAGTCCCATTTTGCATCTTGTTTTGTGTCTTTTCTTACATCCTTTTTGCATCCTAATTTTACACCATTCTTTGCATCCTCATTTTGGTGTCCATTTTTGCATCCTTGTTTGCACCCAATTTGGTATCCTTTCATATGCCCTATTTTGTTCCCTTCTTTGTGTCTAGTGTTGCACCCTTTTTTAATTTTACTTTAAAACCCTTTTTGTGTCATTGTTTGCATCTTGTTTTGATGGCTAGTTTAACATCCAATTCTACTCCCAATTTTGCATCCATGGTTAAATCCACTTTTGGCTTCTTGTTTAGAGTTTTACTTTTATTTCCATTTATGACTCCCTCTATGGGTTCATTTTATTAATTTCATTTACATAGTGAAATACATTAAAGTTTCTAAATATCATTTTTCTGTAGGATTTAATGCACGGTTAAATGACAATAAAACCCTCTCAGTTTATCCCAGAAACCTAGGAAAAACCAATTAACAGAAACTTTGTTCTAAGGCTTAGGATTCTTAGTAGATCAAGATGTACAGTATAGAATGAGAAAAAGAGAAGGAATTCTTGTGAGTCCTCGCATGCAAGTCTTCTTGGAGTTTTTAGTATAGCTAGGAAGCACTCCTAGCTAGCTCCAAAGCTTGGCCCTACACATAAGAGAGAGAATAAAGCAACCTTCACATCATAATATCTTGATAATCGAAACTATAAGAAACATATAAATATTATTGAATAAATAAATATAAACCAAAATCCCATACATCCATTAGTTAAAGAGAAGAAATAAAGAATGAAAAGAAACATATAGAAGGAAGAACAATTGATCTATATTAATAAAGGAGTTGGAGGAAAGTTACAACAATCAAATGTAGTTGCAACAACACCTCCCCCAACTCCTAGCTCCAAAACTCTCCCTCTCGAGATAGATCTCAGCAGCGCGACAATACAAGAATTCCCATCATTTTTTCAATGGCCAAGCCTCCAATATATACGAAAGTGAAGGCTATGAATATTTCCAAAATTCCATCATTAGTTCAATTTGGGAAAAATCGTTTGGGTGAATAATGTT